>CM040403.1:86407814-87046723 GCA_022702515.1 Ilyophis sp. 1 JC-2022 | reverse complement strand
CTAATAACTACCCCCCTCCATCGAAATCCCCCACCCATGTTTCGGAGGAAGCACAGAATTATTCAAGGAGGGAAAGCAAAGTTCACAGTTCTCATCCTTCCTCAACAGGTAGAAAGACAACAGTTAAGGACATCACCAATAAAAAAAAATCTTACATAACTTATAATGAACATTTGGGTTATTATGTTCAATAAGGCAATTTGTTTATTGCCTTATTGAACATAACAACCCCAATAATCCAGTTCCAGGAATCCAGTTTTAACAGGAGAGTGGAAAACTAGCCACAGAATGTCAGGCCTGAAAGGACTATTAAGGTGGTTACAAAGTGTTTAAAACAGGGAGCAGACACATATGTGGACAGACAGTCTGCCGGATTGTCCACAGATTATTGTCTTTCATAGTTGAACGTACCAACCCCCCCTTGTGGACTACATTTCCCATACATTTTGTGTGCAAATTGCTAATAACAATGGTGTCGTTCATGGAAGAAGATTTTGGTGCGCAGAAGTGAAATGACAGGTCTGTGCGGACACAAAACGACTGCTGCGCGGACTGCCTAGGCGGATGTCCATTGTGGGTCTGCTATGATGTCATTTAGGTCCATGCAGACCCTTAGCAAACGCAACGCAACATTATCACAACATGACTGAAAATTGGAAAACACATTCATAAATAAGAAAACGCAAACACAAATACGAAAACACGACTACATTAACAGAAACGCACGTCATTTGCTGAAAACACAATGACATTAACAGAGACGCGCTGCAAGATGAAAAATCAGCGAAATTAGGAGAAATGCGAAACATTTCGAAAAACGACAACGGAAGTGCGTTTCCCTACGGCCGAAATATAGGGTGGCACCAGCCACCCTTGAATCCACAGAACTCTGGTTGAATCCACATAAATTTAGGTTGAGAGACGTTTTTGCATAAACGGATCAAACCCTTATTTTATTTAGCATTCACCTGAACGCTAGGCTACATGGCGTTTCCCCGACTTTTCAACACAAAAATGTTCACTGGGTAACAGACAGCTATAGCTACCATAGGCAAGGTGTATTGGGGAAAAAAACAATGGTTATTTAGTCTTCAAATGCCAGTTTTGTAATCATATAACCTCAAAATTTGATAATTTTTCTTGGAAGATCAGGCAAAACAGGCTGTTATTTGCGTGTGTCAAAAGCACTGCCCGTGGTGCTGAAACGGCAACGCTAAAGAAGAATCCCAGAGGATTCAAGCTTGTCAAATCTGTCAGTCAACATAAAACATAAATACCGCTCACTTATGTATAGTTTTATATAATATAATATAATAGGCTACATAATATACTATATACAGGTGCAGCTCAAAAAATTAGAATATCGTGAAAAAGTTCAATATTTTTTGTCACTCATTTCAGAAAGTGAAACTCATATATTATATAGATTCATTACACATAGAGTGAAATATTTCAAGCCTTTATTTCTTGTAATTTTGATGATTATGGCTTACAGCTAATGAAAACCCAAATTCAGTGTCTCAGAAAATTAGAATATTTTGCTTTAACATATTTTTAAAGTATCATATTTAATATTTGGTCGCATATCCTTTGCATGCTGTTACTTCCTGAAGTCTGTGACCAATCAACATCAAAAGACTCTCAATATCTTATTTTCAGGTACTGTTACAAGCGATACTATAACCTCTCTGCATTTGAACTGATCTCTATGAGAATTGGGGGGTAAGACTAGATTCAGCTGTAAATTACGCTGGTACAGTATGGAACACATGACTGGCGAAATGGCTGTACGTCATCAAGGGTCTAAGGTATCAAACGAGCCCCAAACCATCACTCTGCGGCCAGATATGGAGTAGATGTGGATGGATCCCTTTAAGGGTTGTTTCTCCTGACTTTTTTCCCCATAGAGTTCTATAGGAAAATGAGTCAGGAGAAATAACCCTTGCAGTGATCCATCCACATCTACTCCATATCTGGCAACAGAGTGATGGTTTGGGGCTCGTTCGATAGCTCAGACCCTTGATGACTTGATGACTTAGCCATTTAGCCAGCCATGTGTTCCATACTGTACCAGTGTAATTTACAGCTGAATCTAGTCTCACCCCCAAATCCCCATAGAGATCAGTTCAAATGCAGAGAGGTTATAGTATCGCTTGTAACAGTACCTGAAAATAAGATATCGAGAGTCTTTTGATGTTGATTGGTCACAGACTTCAGGAAGTAACAGCATGCAAAGGATATGCAACCAAATATTAAATATGATACTTAAAAAATATGTTAAAGCAAAATATTCAAATTTTCGGAGACACTGAATTTTGGGTTTCATTTGCTGTAAGCCATAATCATCAAAATTACAAGAAATAAAGGCTTGAAATATTTCACTCTATGTGTAATGAATCTATATAATATATGAGTTTCACTTTCTGAAATGAGTGACAAAAAATATTGAACTTTTTCACGATATTAAAATTTTTTGAGCTGCACCTGTATATATATATAGGCTGTATAGTCACATAGTGATGACAGGTGCAGACTGCCCCTGATAAAATATGCTAGATCTATAACTCGCTTAATTCTGAACTAATCTTTGTGTTATGCACATGAGAAATATCTGCATAACACAGGTTACCTTATTGCCAAATTTCACAAAACAGCTAGCATATTTGTAAAACAACCTTTTTATAGCATATAGGCTACAGTAGTTGTCAAAATGTCGTTTTTTCTTTTCTTTCTGTAAATTCATTCATAATTTCAGAGAAATATGAATACTGTAATTGGGATATAAACAACTACCTCTAGGGGGCCACCTTGGATAGGCTAAGCATATAAGAGGTAGTCTAATAAAGAACGCACACCCATAGTTTTCTTACTGCATTCTGCAGAAATATAAGCCAGTTATAATTAGCCTACAAAATTAGTTGGAATTATTAGAGCAAGTTGCAAGTAGCCTATTCCACGTGGCTTTTTACACGTTTAGATACCTAGCCTATGTTTCAATGTCTGCAATTTGGGGTTAGCCTACTCATATCTGGGGAAAAGTAGCTTCAATTGTTACAGAATTCGATGTACACCAAGTCATGTTGCTAGGTTATTGCTCAGCGACTGGCTATAATGCAATACAAATGAACATTATTATTAAAGTTTGGAGCAATAATTTCTCACAGTTATCTATGAAATACATTTGTATAGGCTATATCATATGTCATGCAGTCTAGCATTATTAACCCTCCACTTACAGATTTAATGCATAGCTTATATCATAATCAGCTCTGACAACATTTTGACACGTTTATAACACGAAAATGAGTTCAGAATTAAGCAAGTTATTAGGCCTAACATATTTTATCAGGGGAAGTCTGCATTCGTCAAAACACTACCAAAATACGCTGATCTTGACCGCCTAATATTGCAGCCGTGCATAACTGAGTGGCTATTTAGGTTTATAGACTGAGCAACCAATGATCATAGCTGAACATGCCCCTTTCATGTTGACTGACAGGCCGAATCGTTTTGAAATAAATAAATAAAAGCTACAGGCTATACGCCTATATAGGCCCACGCCTAGTGGAGTGGAAATAAATACCCATTTAAATAAATAAGAGAAGTAAAATAATGATTTTTTAAATTTTATTATCTATCATGCTTAGCCTATTTATTTAATTGCTTGCTTAAGCTATTTATTTAATGTAGTCACATTTGGTATTCCATACGAGCGAACAGGAGGAAGAAATAGCCTAGTAGCCTAGTTACAAAATAGAGATTGGTTTAGCTATCTATGATAGCTATATAAAGACATTTTTAAGTGCATATTTGTCAGCTAAAAACACCTTAAAAATATTCCTAGGACCCATTCATAGACAGATGTTTTCACAAACTTGAATCTTCTGGTATTCTCCTTTTGTGTTGGCGAAACTCTGTGTAGCGTTCAGGTGAATGCTATAGCCTAGCCTAATAAGGGTTAACGTTCGTTTATGTGAAAACGTCTCTCAACTTAGATTTTCAGCCCTCTAGATTCCAGCGAATTTAGGTTGGTTTCACAAGTTTGTTTTAGGCTACAGAAATCAGCGGTTAAGTCGTAAAAAATACAAATAATACAAATTGCGGTCAAAGTCGGCCAAAACTGTACGTTCGCATATTATTTTTTTATTCACCTTGGCTTTCAGGGCTTCCATAAGTAGGACTAACTGTAGGCTAGTCATACTATTGGATAGTAGCCTACATTTCCCTTAGGGAGCCTACACTGCAGTAAAGCATGGGGGAATTAACAGGACAGTGCCGACACTAAGCCGGAATCGGCACAGGCTACCTGGGATGGTAAAATTTTAATAGTGAAATCGAAAATGTCTGTCACACCCTCGATAAATGGCAAAAGTCCCAGTAGAAGATGGAATGAAATCTTTGAAAGTTATCACGTTATCCTGTCTACTCTGTGGATTCAAGGGTGGCATTTCTTCTAATTTCGCAGTTTTTTCATCTTGCAGCGCGTCTCTGTTAATGTCATTGTGTTTTCGTATTTGTATTTCCGTTTTCTTATTTATGAATGTGTTTTCCAATTTGCAGTTATGTTGTGATAATGTAGTGTTGCTTTGTATGTCTCGGCCACCGTACTATCCGCACACCCAATGTGTTTAACAGAAGGGAGGGAGGGCAAAAGCAGAGATTGTGTGTTTCTTTGAAAAAACATTTTACTCGTTGATATATAAATGGCAGGCCAATTGTTCAGCTAAAAATCGCATATTGATAGTATGACATGCATTCCAGCATGGATACGACATTCTCAAAAAATTTTGAAGCAAATACACTGCCTGGCCCAAAAAAAAGTTGCGTTGCACCCGTCATGCATAGTGCCCACTGTACAAGCCTCTGGAGGCAGTGTTATGATCTGGGGTTGCTTCAATTGGTCAGGTCTAGGCTCAGCAATATTATGCAGCTTTAAAATGAAGTCAGCTGAGTACCTGAATGTACTGAATGACCAGGTTATCCCATCAATGGGCATATTCCAGGACGACAATGCCAAGATTCATCGGGCTCAAATTGTGAAAGAGTGGTTCAGGGAGCATGAAGAATCATTTTCACACGTGATTGGCGACCAGTCCTGACCTTAACCCCATTGAAAGTCTTTGGGATGTGCTGGAGAAGACTTTACCGAGTGATTCGTCAATACGAGATCTTGGCCAAATATTAATGCCACTCTGGACTGAAATAAATGTTGTTACGATGCATAAGGTTGTCGAAACAATGCTGCAATGAATGCGTGCCGTAATCAAAGCTAAAGGCGGTCCAATGAAATATTAGAGTGTGCAACTTTTTTTTTGGCCAAGCAATGTATAACTGATAATATGAGAAATCAGTGCGTTGATAAAATGAGAAAAGAAAAGTGGGAAATATTACATTGCAATTGCTATTCAATATGTTTACATATTTTCAAGCACGGTTTTGCTGAGAGTATAAATTAAAGGTTACCATTTCAATCAGTGAGTGCAGTACTTTTTTCAATTCAAGTTTGACATACAGTGTATCATTACAAGAAACAAAGGCTCAATGACACTCAGTCTAGAATACAAAATGACACTCTGCTCTGGACGTTTCTCTCAATGTTTTCAAGTTGAAAATAATCCCTGATCCTCCCCTTACATTTTATATGGATAGCCTTCTTTTACTACAAAAAATTCACAAGAATATCAATAACCAGAGATATGGCTCATGGAAAAGCAATAGCTATAATTAGTTGGCAGAGAGGGGTATGTTCTCAACATTCAAAAGTTGTTTGAGTTTTCTGTCATGGAGCCCTTGTGTTTCTTTCATCTCCATATCAGCTATACTGACAGGAAATATGGGCATAGATTAATGTTTGCAACAAGTGGGGTAGTGATCAAATTTTCCAATTTCCTTTTCATTTGCTGCCATAATGAGTTTGTGTATTACTTGGGTCAGTAGTGTGTAACTTCATATTACATCACCCATGTCAATTTTAGACTCTGCCACATCCAATATATAGTACACTGAAAATAAAATCCAGTACCTGAGGTGGAATTGACAGTTAATTACTGAAAGTATATTCCTTCAATTAAGAAATAACACATTTGTTTTTGGTACGGGCTAGATAATATATTCAAGGTAATGTGTTGATTTGAACATCGCTGTGTTGTGACAAATGGTTCTGGTTTAATTTCTGCCCTTGTGTTGACAATTTGACGTGACTGCCTTACTTTTCTCACTATATTGAAATGTAATTTGGTGTATCATGAAGCAATCATCTGGAAAGGGTGGAAACAGAAAGCAATTGATCGGTTGAGTGTTCCTAACTGCACGGTGGAAGGGTAGCCATGACAATAGAAACGTTTGTCCCACAGCATGCGGACACTGCAGTTACCTGTTCGGCAGAAGGGCATAGATTCTTATTTAATTAACTTCTGGAAAATGTATGACTGCAATTAAAAAATATAAAATCCACTAATGAGTAATATATCATAACTGGAATTATCCAGTTCCAAATACATTTTCTGTCCTGGTCGGTTATCTGGTCAGAGAGAGAAAACTATTATTTTTACATTAATTTGCAGTTCATTTAAATCCATGTAACTCATCTTATTTTAAATTAAGATAATGTTTAATTTAGATAATTATTTGCTCACCTCATTTGACCTGTTTGGAACTACTGATGATATGTTAAAAAATAGAAAGAAAATAAATCCATGCATACCCCTAATGAAGTACAAGAAATATTTTTTAAGAAAAAAAAAAAGCTAAATTTGTCCTTATCTTTGATTATCAATTTCTTCAGCGAGAGTTTAGTAAATACATTTTGGTGATTGCGCTACACATTGACTGTGTTGTGCGAATTGTGAAGGCAGATACCTTTTTCAAAACTGGATGAGACAAAGTCAGAAAGTGCAGACTTCTCCTTTCTTTCCCTCTTGATCTTTGCCACTGCTAACTCAAACCTGCTGTTTATCCAGTAGCCTGGGGAATAGCATGCGCTCCATAATCGTGTTTGCCCAGATATTGGGTGAGTGGGGGAGGGGGGGGGTGGGAGCTCCACAGATAAACATATCTGCTCTCCCTCTGAGGTTCAGATCTCAGGAAAAAATGGAGGGAAAGAAAGCCATCTGGGTTTTATTAATTTATTTTGCAGGCTGCGGCATGACAGTTTTGTTTGTCCTTCTGACACCCTTCTGTAGCTGATTTACACACCGTTGCAGATTAATGTAAAAATTGCTAGCATCCAATGAAATATGCAATAAACATTCACCAAATTAACTGGTACAATTTGATTTTAACAATAATAGTAACTTTATTTATATAGCACTTATCAAACATAGTCACAGTGCCATATAGGATAAAATTAACAACAAAATAAAATGTAAAAAAGCAAATAATCACACATTAATTAAAAGAGGACACAAACTTTAAAAATCTGATCTCCTCAGTCAGATCTCCTAGGGTCCCTGACAGAAAAGGCCTGATCACCTTTAGTGTTAAAGGGGAATTCCACCATTGTTGGCAGGGGGGTGTAAACAAGGGGGGTCTGAGGAGCATGGCTCCTTTTTGGAGAAAAAAAAAACCTTAAATGGTGATACAATATCACTCTTAAATGGTTCATCCTGGTGATTTTGTTAGTTACAACCAATCACTATTCATTCTTCACTCATCATTTTAATACCAACTTCAGTGTTGTTCCAAGTGTATTGACAACAAAAATCTTACCAAGTGTAATGGTGCAGCTGTTACGTCCGTTGCCTACCTTCCAGTCCACTTCCCTGTTGTTCTCTGTTTTCTCCAATCCTCTTGTTTCGTGTCACATTGTTGTTTCCCTGTTCATCTTTCATGTTGTGCATGCTGGGCGTGGTTCTCCTCGTTTCATCGTTTCCCCTCTCATTATCTCTCAGCCAATCACTCATCTTCCCCGCTCGCAAGACAATTTTTTATTTTTGTTAACCTCAATGACAATATGCCTATGATGAAAAAGAGATTGCCTAGCCTAGCCACTTAGTTACTAATTTCTCCTCTGGGTTCACCTCAGTCATCATTCACTCGACACAGTCCCAGGTCGACTGCACGTAGCAGCAGGTCCGGCTGCCGCCTCACGCCTTTGGCTAATCTCCACCTCAGCCATGTATTTGGGCTCAAAACGGTAGCCTTCTCTCTGATTCAAGTAAAATATCTCAGAAGGTGTTGTCAACCAGTGCAGGGTCCACACAATCGTTGGAAGCCATTGGACTGGAATAATTGGTAACATAGCTAAGAACTCTTTGAGCTGGCTTGCAAGCTAATACTGTTTGCAGTTGTAACAACAGGTTCACCGCCTCTCTGACTGTGTCTAAATCAGCGCACTTTCCTACTATTCAGTAGGCCAATTGAGTATACTTTAAAAAACTGGTAAGTATGTGACAAAAGAGTAAGCAGTATACAGTATGCTAGAACACAGTAGGCTACACAGGACACAGTAGACAGTGCTCTGATTCAGGCTCTCTCTCAGATTCTTCTGAGATAAAATTATCTAATTTTGAAGAGTTTTCTAAATTGTACAAAAGAAGAGTGTACCACTGTCTTAATATGATTATCCAGGCTTAGATTATTGTCAATGAGGAGACCAAGATTTCAGCAACTTGAAGACCTAATTCACCTTAGACACTTAGTTAGTACAGTTAGTTCCAATGATAATAACGTCAGATTTGTTAGCATTCAGTAATATAAAGTTTGAAGACATCCAATTTTGAGTGTCTTTAAGAACAAATGTTTTTCTATGGTAAGAGTATTTAAGTATTTTGTTGTACATCGACATATCATGTTACGGTAAAAACAGAGGGATACCCCACGTTACCATGGAGATGGATTCACTAACAGTTTTCGCGCAAACAACATTTTGGACAGTCAGGGGAAAAAATAATAATATTAGAAGAATTTTTTTCTTTCTGCCTTTTTTTCCCTCTCTTATAGCCAATCCATGTTAGACAGTAATTGTTGTACCCTCTTGGATTGGATTTTTTACTTGTCTGTCAATGCTGGGCCCACGTGCAGTACAATCTCAATGTGACACAGCGACAGTTGTAAACTGTTTTTTATTTTTATTTTTTAATTACACTGTTCCTGATTGACCGATCACAGGGAGGAACTATTAGTAGCACTTGTTACTGTAACACTTTGTATTGTAGCACTGTCCTGTCTCTAACCTACCTAAGTTGGCCCAGAACTTCCCACCGCTGTCAGGACTGCTGAAACCCACTCAATCTTCCGTCGCAGACTAAAAACTCACCTATTCAAACAGCAGCTTCTATAAATTTATAAAAAATAAACAGGTTCCAACAGGTTTCTGCACTTAGCCATGCTCTCAAGTTATCCACTTGACTAAGATTGTTGACTAGAGTTGATATCACTTGGCTTGTTTCGATGCACCTACTTGGAAGTCGCTTTGGATTAAAAGCGTCTGCTAAATGATTAAAATGTGAATGCCCATTTAAGGGCTATTCTCTTTCTACTGTGCTTTGACTTGACATGTAATGTAAATTAAATTTGAACTTCATTATTACACATTTGAAGTAACATTACTAAATAATATTATTTATCAAACAAACCAGAATGTATTGTTACATTTATTGTTTTTTTTCCAACACCAAATAATGACTTGCTAAAGTTCTGCAAAATATTCAGACATATTGATACAACCCTGTTGTGTTCATTTATCCTGTGTGAGCATATTGGAGTATATACAGTTTGTCATTCAAAGTAGTAAGTGGTAATTCTTTAATACCTGATTGCCTAATAACAACGCTAATTTAATGATGTTTACTGTTGATTTACACATTGAAATCCGGTCTAATAGCGTGTTCGCAAATTTGAGGTGAGTTTAATTATGGGAGCGAGTCATGCAGCAAAAGGTCAGATTCGAACATACATTATACCACGTCGCAGGTAGCAAAGCTCACAGAGCAGGCTATCAACTCACTGAGCCACAGACACACTTCAGAAAGGCATATATCAGCGTGTACTAAAGTATATGTATAAATAAACGATAAATAAAACAAATACTTCAAATTTTATACTTACAGAAAAAAGAGCATATTAAAAATTGTGAACTAGTAGGCCTAGTCTAGTGTAAGCCACATAAAAACAGGCCCGTTTAGTCCAGACGGTTATCATAGGGTAGACTATGTGTAGCCTACGGTGTTTATTTAGTTTTTTTAAAGGGTTTCGGCGCTGATATGGTTTTGAAAGCGCTATGATGCAGCTTTGGCAAAAACTGGTATGCAGTAACAACATAGGCTTTTAATTTTATTTAGCTACTTTTTTGTTTTCAAAGAACGCATTTCCTGATATAGGCTAATTACTGACTTGTGGTGAAAGTGCCGCTGTGGTGATAGATTTACGTTAACATCTGTCCGAGAATGTAAACAAGTCATCGATTTTCACGGCAAGAAGAAATCTTATGACAACGTTATCAATAACGTTAGCTAGAGATTTTGCTTTCATAAGGACATTAGCTATAGTTGTGTTTATTATTGTAGTTGTATTATTGGATAAGTCAGCGTCCTTAGCTAACTTAGCTATCAATACTTGATATACTAAACTTGATATTTAAATGACTGAATAATAATAAAAATGCACATTTGTTTTTTTGTTGCCTAAAGACAACTGGCAAGTGTGACATTCAACCACCATGGTACTCCTTTAAGATGTTTCATGCAACCGAGCCCCAGTGTTTAAGACGATCAAATGGATATAGTGATCAACAGTCTCAAATTCAGCACGGAAATCTAAAATGCGACATCAGCAGCTAGTGGTATATTGTTCATCACTTTCAGTAGAGCAGTTTCAGATGAAGGGCTCTAAAACCAGACTGAAACTTCTCATATAGAACAGTTCCAGTCAGCTGCTCAGCTACAATGTTTTCCAAAACCTTATATAAGAACAGAAGCTTTGAAATTGATATACTGTAATTTATCAATGTATTAGGGTCTAATGAAGGCTTCTTAAGGAGTAGTTGAAGTATAAAAACATTTTAAGTAAGAGGGGGCAGTTCCAGTGATTAATGAGTTATTTATGATTGCTAGAATATAAGAACAAACCAAGTAAATCTGGTAGTGTCAAGGGCACAAGAAGAAGGCTTCATCTTCACAATGACATCAACTCAGCAGAGACCACTTCAAAGAATTCAAAGGGAGGAATTGTAATCATTGGGACTGCCACGTCCTGAGCAGATGGGGTAGTCTGCATTCTGATATTTTATTACCTTGTTACAAAAAGAAAGCTTAAAAATTATCCACATTTCTCATGAAAGGGTTCAATACTAATACAAGGGGGAGCTGTGGCATGACTAATAGTGTTGAAGAGTTTTGACGATTTGTTTCAATGAGGTCAGAGAAAAAGTGTGCTAGTGCAATTCTTCCGTATTGTAAGTTTTCATAAGATCTTTCATGTCAAGGTGAATATTAAGTTTAGAAGTTTTCCATCTGCACTGCCTTACGGCAGTCTCTCTTGAGAGCAATGGTCTCAGTTATCCAAGGCAAGGCATGTTTATTTGCATTCCACAGCTTCAATGGCGTGATTTCATCAAGAATTAAAGAGCAGTACTATTATATTTATTCATCAATTCATCAACCGCCAGTGAGGGCTGCAGCACCAGAGCAGTGGAGGTGAGGGCCTCAGAGAATTTCGCAGCAGAATTAGAATTGAAAATTTGAGAGTGGACTTGCCTTTGTTTCACATCAGTCAGATTTGGGAGCACAATGTTCAACATAACACACTTGTAATCAGAAACAAACACATCTTTCAAGGGCACATTATTTAAATACAGACCATGAGAGAGCAGAAGATAAAGGGTGTGAACTTTTACGTGTAGGCCCAGTGTTAGCTCATAATAAATTAAAAGGATTCTTAAATTTTTAAAAAATATTAACTTGCTCATTAATAGAGCAACATACAGTGAGCACCATAATTCATTGGACAGTGACACATTTCTTGTTATTTTGGTTCTGTACGCTAGCACTGAGTTTGAAAGGATACAATGACAATGAGGTTGAAGTGCAGACTATCAGCTTTAATTTGAGAGTATTGTCATCCACATCTAGAAATTATAGAACCTTTTGTACGTAATTTTAGTACGTAAAATTTTAAAGCAGAATCAAAAGCAGCAGAAATCCTAGCAGGGAAATATAGTGATGTTTTCACAACAAAACATAACTTATGTTTGCACAAGTCATCCAAATATACAGCTTTTACACCCGAGAAAGAACAGAAGAAATCCGTTAAAAAATAGCCTACAATAGACGAATGCACTGCAATATTATATTACCAACAAAAAGGCCTAAAAACTACGTCTGTAGCTTATTAGACTAATAAACACAACTTATTGTTTTGATGTTCTTGATTGTAGTAGATTGAAGTATTGGTGGCCTAGCACTAGCTTCAGAGCTTCAGCTATCACCTTTACTACCCCGCAGGAAAGGTTCTGAGCCGAGAGTGCTTTTCTTTTCCTTGGATTTTCCATAGCAGACAAAGAGCTGCCCTGTGCGCCTGATGGAAGCGGTAGCCTCAATGTATCGGCGCAGTGCACACACAGGGCATACCAACTCTGCATCCCCCAGATCCCCGCCTGGTGGGGGGAGAAGCGCAGTAAGCTCAAACGGCTGGTTAATATGACATGCCGAAATAATTTTGGGCAGAAAATATGGGTTGGGCCGCAAAGTGACGCCAGAGTCATCCGGCCGCCATCCCATACACTCTGTGGTGATGGAGAGAGGGCAGATCTCACCAACACGCCTTGCTGACACCATTGCCAGTAGAAATGCCTTCTTAAAAAAATAGAGCAGTGCATGGGGTCCATGCAGTGCTGTGAGCACCACATGCAAAATAACTGCCACATATACTCATAAGCCCTTCTTGTAGAAGGGGCTCTAGAGTTAAGAAGAGTCCGCAGGACAGAGGAACTACACCCAGCTAATGAAGGGTTGGGCCATGAAGGATGTCCCCACTGTCTTTCCTCTGAGACAGCGAGTCTGTCCGGATCAGGAGTCCCCAGTGCGATTTGCAAAGAAGGCAACAAAGGTCCCATCGGCCACTTGGGGGCCACCATGCTGACTCTGTGCAAGGTCGCCTTGACTAGAGGCAATGGCGTACAGTAAGCCGGTCGGCCATTCATGCGCTAACGCGTCTTCCCCCAGGGGGCTTGAATCCTTGGCTATCGAGAACCACTGGGGGCAGTGAGTGGACTCAAAGGTGAACAGGTCTGACTGAGCACAACCGAACCTTCACCATACCACCGCCACCACATCGGGGTGGAGACACCATTCGCCGGGATGAATCTCCTGGCGATATAAGAAGTCTGCTGTATTGTTTCAGACACCCAGGAGGTGTACGGCAGGAAGAGAGGCCAAGCTGGGAAGCGCCCAGTTCAAGAAATGCTGGGTCGCTCTCAAAGACTGGTGGGACCTTACTCCACCTTAATGGTTTATGTGATGAACTGTGTTCCACACAGATAGGGACATGGAAGTAAGTTTCTTTCAAGTCCACAGCCGTAAACTAATCCCCCGGTTTCACAGTTTGTAAGAATTCCGGTACCCAGAGCATCCGGAAAGTATACTGCTTTAGATGCGAATTCAAGCCCCTCAGGTCCAGGACTGGCCGGAGGAGATCATCTTTTTTTTGGTACCAGAGAAAACATTGAGTACAAACCACTGAGCGGCATTGAGTACAAACCACTGTCATGGCGCCCTTCTCCAGGAAGCCTGTCATTTCTCATTTCAGCATCCCTGACTGAATGGGGTCCAGGAAGCATTTATACCTGACCATGGAGACTGTTGGATGCCGCTGGTTGAACTGGAGGCGGTAACCCTTTGAAAATCGTAGAAAAAAAACAAAAATCCACGAGTCGTTTGTAAGGGCTGCCCAATTCGCTTGGTCTTTGTCTAGTTGGTCTTGGCAAAACTGCCCCATGACCGTTTGGTGGTATGTTTGGGGGAGCTGGGGGGATGGCGGTTGGACTGCTGCCTCCTAGCTAGATGGCCAGGTAGACACATGAGGTCATGACGCAATCCAGACGCCATTGCACGGCCGGCCAGAAGGCTAGGGGTCCCCCAGCTATCACAGCATTTGGAGGACGAGAACACCGTAGTCGCAAAGCTGGGGATAGCACAGGGATACAACCAAAAGTTTTATGTCTGAACTATGCATCGGCGAGAAGAAAGAAGAGGACTTATCGCGTCTATGTGAAAAAACGGCTAAAGTTGTTTAACCTGCTAGGATGTAGCCAGGCTATATCTGGGTAAAACCTTGGCTAAATTAGTGCTAAATTGAGAAAAATTTACACTTGTTTATTTAATTAGTTATAGGATTAGATTCATTCTGGTTCATTCTTTTCTTTCAGATCTTTAGTTTATCCTAACTCTCTCGACCTGTTTACCTTTTAGGTTCAGCTCTTTTCTTACTAGAGCTTAGGTAACAGGTTTGATTTTTCTGTTTCTTTCCTTCACCTGTTTTTTGGGGTTTTCTTTAGATTTTTTCCTACCTCTTGTTACGCCTAAGTATTTAGGGCGTGAGGTTCTTATGTTTTTGAGATACGCCTCTGTTTTTTGAGGTTGTTTTGATTTGCCTTGTGCTAGGGAAGTTTTTTTCTCCCGTTTTTTTGTTTCACCTCTTCCTGGTGCGGTTTCTTCCACTTTTGTGGCGTATCTTTCGAGATACGCTTTTAGAATTCTTATCAGTCGCGCTTGGTTTCAGTCATAATTAAATAAATGGACTCTAACTAATTAATAAAAAATAATTGCTGTAATTTGTCATGAATCAACTGAAAGTACCATTAGCAAGAATGCAGTTGTGTAATCAAGTCAATTTAAGAAAAATTTAATTCACTAAATCCTAAATATGTATTTTAAAATATTTACGTTCATTAGACATATCAGTAATGAATGACTTCTTGCACCATATTGTGGTAGAATGAAAATTTTTTATATTTCTCTTTAAGATTAATAATTAATAAAGTAAGGGCATATCGTTAATAATGTAAGAACATACTCATTAAAAACCACCTCCATAGTTTATCTCCTGTTACTCAAGTTTTAAGCATCACTGATGGAATCTGAAATGATCAAATATAAAAATGCTCTCACTTTTCTCTGCAAATATAATTTGCTTTGCCTTGTCTGCTACTGCCTTGCGACTGCCTTACTTCCTGAATGGCAATTCATCAGTGATACAGTTAAAGGTTTATTTATGTGAGAATATTATTAGTTCAATTCCCTGGGATTTTCAGATGAAAATAACATGTGCATTGTATTGCATTATGCATTAGCTTTCTGGTTCAGATTAAATTTTGAACAGAGGACAATGTGAGGGCAAGTGGGTTTGTAACCTCGCATTACAGAATATGTTTTGACAGCCATCTATATTCCATGGGCGACGTCTTAACAGGAATCTTCCCAGAATTGTGTGTACTAATGTCTGACACGATGATCACAGGTGCAAAGCAGAGTCCATTTTAACAATGAAGAGATCTTATTTTATTATACAATCAAAAGGACAATGGTTTAGTCTTTCTGCCATTGTCTGGTGATCAGGCTGCCATTATCAGGTGAAGTCATCACTGTGTCTTTCTGGTCCAGGGTGTGGATCAAAGTTTTTTACAGCCATCTCTGATTGTCTGAACAGCCTCAGAATCCTTAATCACGTCCTAGTGAGCTAAGTATTTACACTGTGTCGCTTTGCATAAAAGCAACCCCACTTGGACAATAAGAACTAGAATTTTGATATTACTGAATCTAGGCGTTGCATATGGAAGATTTTTAGTGATTTAATTAAATGCAATCGCTTTAGCGACAAATCACTACATAATGATGCGCATGTTTCATGCCATAATTAAAAACAAAACACATATTGCATTGGATTGCATTGTGTGGTCTCTAAAAACACTCTGAAATACAATACGGGGTGTGTTACTTTTCAACGCCAGCTGCGCGATTTCCGTGCCAAAATTGAAATGCAAACGAGCCCATTGCATTTAGCTTTGTCAGCATAGCGTGGCGCATGGAATGTGACACAATTCAAAGCAATCCTCAAGATTGAGCGGTCTCAAGCGGTCTGTCATTGCATTTCAACATCAGCTGCGTGGTTTCCGTGACAAAATACGTGACGAAACAATGCGAAGAAGTCCATCGTCCTCGGGTTAGTGTGTGTGGGTAGCCGAAACTATCTTGCAAGTGAATCGATTACTTCAGATTCATGCTGTAGGCTTAAAAGGTTTTTATTTTATGATGTTGTCATGGTTTTTGGCAGCCTTCTTTTATTTCTGCGGTCATTCTTCCTCGGAGCGGCGCTATTGCTTCTCTTTTCTGTCATCTATTTTGGTTCTATCCCGGTAATTATTCCCACACACCTGTTTTAGGTTTCCCATGGGCTGTTTAAACATTGTTCTTCCAGTGCATCGATATTGTCATTGCCACTTGACATTGAAGCTGGTAAGGTTTAGGATTACAAAGTGACCGCTTCACTTTTAAGCTAGCTTAAGAGTTACACTTGCTTTTTAGCTGCATTCTTAGTTGGATTTTGTTTTCTCTTCTGCGCTTGCTGTTCTTCATTCTGGTTTTCGCTTCTGTTCTCTTTGAGACAGATTGCCTTTATTTATTCCCTTTGCTTACCTCTCTAGTGCTCTCCCATATTGAGAGTGAGAGGCTTCTTTCCATTTCCTTTCTACTTCTCGTTTGATTCTTCTTTATACTAGATTCAGCTGTAAATTACACTGGTACAGTATGGAACACATGGCTGGCTAAATGGCTGTAAGTCATCAAGGGTCTGAGCTATCGAACGAGCCCCAAACCATCACTCTGTTGCCAGATATGGAGTAGATGTGGATGGATCACTGCAAGGGTTATTTCTCCTGACTAATTTTCCTATAGAACTCTATGGGGAAAAAAGTCAGGAGAAACAACCCTTAAAGGGATCCATCCACATCTACTCCATATCTGGCTGCAGAGTGATGGTTTGTGGCTTGTTTGATACCATAGACCATAGGTGTCAAACTCCCGGCCCGCGGGCCAAATCCGGCCTGCCACGTCATTTTTTGTGGCCCGCGAGAACTTAATTATCTGACGCGGAATCCGGGCCGCCACGTCATTTTATGCGGCCCGCGAGAACTTAAGTATCTGACGCGTGTATCTACGTGGCTGGTTAACGGGGATTTACTTTTACGCACACCCGCGGTACATACGTTAAATAAAACGTTAAATGAAGTTTGTATAAAAAATAAAAAAAAGGCGATTGCACCCCCCCCCGTCAACAAAAATTATTGATTGCACCCCCCCCCCCGTCAACAATTACAATCGAGGTCCGCGAAAATCCCAAGTATGGTTATATTTATAGTCTTACAGTTACAACCGGCCCTTTGAGGGCAACCATAATGCTGATGTGGCCCGGGGTGAAAATGAGTTTGACACCACTGCCATAGACCCTTGATGACATACAGCCATTTCGCTGGTCATGTGTTCCATACTGTACCAGCGTAATTTACAGCTGAATCTAGTCTTACCCCCCAATTCTCATAGAGATCAGTTCAAATGCAGAGAGGTTATAGTATCGCTTGTAACAGTACCTGAAAATAAGATATTGAGAGTCTTTTGATGTTGATTGGTCACAGACTTCAGGAAGTAACAGCATGCAAAGGATATGTGACCAAATATTAAATATGATACTTTAAAAATATGTTAAAGCAAAATATTCTAATTTTCTGAGACACTGAATTTTGGGTTTCATTAGCTGTAAGCCATAATCATCAAAATTACAAGAAATAAAGGCTTGAAATATTTCACTCTATATGTAATGAATCTATATAATATATGAGTTTCGCTTTCTGAAATAAGTGAGAAAAAATATTTAACTTTTTCACGATATTCTAATTTTTTGAGCTGCACCTGTATACAAACATAAATACATTTCCTGGATCATGAACTCTATGTCAACAAGTGTACAAAATGTGAGGATGATATGCAGAACTACTAAAGGTCTATGATGCAAAACATAGGCAGTGTACCCTGTTGTCCATTAGTGTCTCCAAATCTATCCAAATGGCTAAATTGTGCACTGCTCTAAATAATAAAATAATAAAAAATATATATTTAACTACAAATCAACAGTTTTGGCTCATAAAACTCGCTTTTGCATAATTTTCAAGTGGGAATGACTATATTTTCATCAGTATAGGGGGTTCGATATCTATGTGTCAAAAACCTTTGCAAAACATGTCATAAAATGAATAAAAAAATGTGTCCATTATAAAGAATATACATTTGCTTCTTCTGATGGATTAAGATACAAATATTGATATCACAGTGTTATATACACCTAAATATGTAGCCTAATCATTCACTCTCTTACCTCAATAAAACATAACTTTTCCCTGTACTCTACAGTATGTATACCTTTGCCCCGGGATTGCATTTTTCTGTAGTTTTTTTATGTTCCTTATGTTCCATTCATAATGACGCCAAGGAAAATCTTTACCTTAATCTACCACATATCAGTGCACAGACAATTGTAATGCCATAAGTGACAAGTGTATACGCCATAGCCTATATTATGTACGATAACATGAAAATAAAATAGTATTCCACCATCTGCAAAATGCTGCCAAATGTTTTATCTTCAATGCAAATTGATAGCCTACATCAAAATAAAATTTATGATTGCACTACAGTATGTGAAATGCACTCAAAATGCAAAAATAAAAATAGGCCTATCAATCATATTGGAAAGACAGTGCTCGAGTGGAAAAACTAATGTACATATGTAGCCAGCGAGACCAACAATATTTTAGACGCAAGCATTTTTACATATCTGCGAAAGGGAATACTCCCCTCCCTAATGCATTTTCTATAGAGCTTGCGTAATATGAGACCGTGAAAACGAAAACTGCCGTTACGCTGGGCTGCAATTAATTTTTCAAAGCACAAAATAAGACTTTGCATATATCGCTGCTAAGGTTATAATGTACTCTATTGGATAAAAGAGCCGACAATTAAACCAGAATGAACTGTAATGAATGAGACTGGCTTGCAGGGCATGGGGGGTATTACGAATCGACGTTTCAGATAGTGTAATAGCGGTATAAAGTGTTGTATATTTCTCAAACCGATTGTACTAGACAATAGATGACCACTGAATTTTGAAAGGAACATATCGATGTGTAAAACCAATTCATTAACCAATTATTAATTTCATATTTAGTAGCATATATTTCTTTATTTCTTTATTTAAAGGATCCCCATTAGCTTATGCCGTAGCAGTTTGCTAATCTTCCTGGGGTCCACACACAATCAACATTACAACAAATAATACATTAATACAGTAAATAAATAAAGATATATTTAACAAAATAAATAAAATTAACAGAAGAACATACAATTATTGATACAGTAAAAAATATAAGAGAAATAAGTCAAATTAACAGAAGAACAATTAAAAAATATATAGTAAAAAAATATATAAAAACAAATCCAAATAAACCCAAAGAGTCATTGTCATCCTATAGAAACATGAACTAAAAGCAAACATCTCAATAAGCGACCAATCAACCCAACTAAACAACAAAGAAAAATTAAACAACCTATCATCAGACATTTAATAAGTGCATCTTCAGTCTCTTTTTGAACGATGTTTTATTTTTTTCTTTGCGGATATCAAGAGGTAACTGATTCCAAATTGTACTGGCTCTATAAAGCACTGTTTTTTTCAGGAAGTTGGTTCTTGGTTTGGCTTGCATAATATCACCATTGTCAGCCTTTCTGGTGTTATGGTTATGAACAGTATTACAAAAAATGATTTGATCTTGCAAGAACTGAGGTTTATGTGTTCGCAGTGTATTACTAAGAAATGTCACTGTGCTTGAGATTAGCCTCTTCTCCACATCAAGCCACAATAGGCTAGAGTGCATCTTGCGAATGCACGTTCTAGTTGAGCAACCTAGAACAAGCCTTGCAGCCCTGTTCTGAGCAACTTGTAATTTTGCCAGTTCTGTTTTCGAGACTGAGGCCCAAACTACTGAACAGTAATCCAGGTGGGATAAAATTAATGATCTAGAGACTTGTTTCAGGATATTAGATGGTACATAAGGTGCACATTGTCTTGTGATATGAATACCTACACCCATTTTTTTATGATTCCATCAATATGCCCTGACCATGACAGATGTTTATCCAGGACCAAACCAAGTAACTTTACCTCTTCCACTTGTTCAATGGGTTCCTTGGCTATATATAGATCCAATTTTGGCTTCGAAGCCAGTTTGTGCCTAGACCCAAAAACAATACTCTTAGTCTTAGATATGTTTAAAACAAGCTTGTTCAATATAATCCATTCATGCACTATTTCTAATTCTTTTGATAAAACTAGATTGAGTTCGTTATATGTATTAGCTGAACAGTACATTGTTGAATCGTCAGCATACATCACAATACTAGCATTGTTTATAGCAGAAGGCAAATCATTAGTGAAAATAGAGAAGAGGAGGGGTCCAAGACAGCTTCCTTGAGGCACACCACAAGATAAGTTACTAACATTGGATAAGCTGCCATTGTAGTAAACTCTCTGTGTTCTAGCACATAGATAGCTCCTAATCAAGGTGATGGCAGGAGGATTGAACCCATAACAAATGAGCTTTCCAGTTAACAGATTATGATCAATTACATCAAAGGCAGCACTGAAATCTAGCATAACTGCAGCCACTACCTTTGAGTTATCAATTTCTCTTAACCATTCATCTGTCATCTGAGTGAGTGCAGTGCTGGTAGAATGGCCCTGTCTGTATGCATGCTGATATTTGGTTGTTAGTCCATTTGAAGTAAAATAGTCCTGAATCTGCACATAAAGAATCCTTTCCATAACTTTGCTGAGTACAGGAAGAATACTTATAGGTCTACTGTTAGGTCCACTGAAAGTTGATCTACTATCCTTGGGCAATGGTATAATTTTACCCTCTTTCCATGATCCCGGACACGTTCCGCTTAACAAACATTGATTCAATATATGGCATATAGGCCCTGAAATGTGATTAGCAGCTAGCTTTATTATCTTATTGTCTAGGTTGTCAGTTCCGGCTGAACTATAAGCAGGGAGGGACTCCAACATCCTCCTGACCTCCTCAGTGTCAACACATTGGAAATCAAATGTACAGTTCTTACCCCTCATTATTTCATTGCTTATTAGTTTAAAAGTGTTGGAGTTGGTGCAGCACATATTCTGCCTCAATTTGTCAACTTTACTAGCAAAAAAGTTATTAAAGTAATTAGCAATGTCTAGTGGCTTTGTTAAGAACATCCCATCAGCCTCTACAAACGAAGCACACCCATTTTTCTTTCTACCCATGATTTCATTCAGAGTGTTCCAAAGTTGTTTACCATCATCTCTAACATCACTTATTCTTTGCTTATAATATTCCTTCTTCTTACTTTTATTCAATTTAGTTACCAGATTTCTCAATTTACAATAATTTAGTCTATCCACTAATAAACAAGATTTTGCTGACACCATTTTGGCTTCATCCCTCTGTTTCATTAAACATTTCATCTCCTCATCAATCCAAGGGGCTGTTTTAGATTTCACTGTAAACTTCTTCATCGGGGCATGTCTATTAACTATATCAATAAACACATTCATGAAAACATTTAAAGACATCTCTGGTTCATCAGCCACATACACACCACTCCAATCGATATTTCCAACATCATCTATAAAATTGTCTTCAATAAAATTCTTATATGTCCTTTTGAATACAATTTTGGCACTTGCTTTTGGAATTTTTGATTTTCTTGCAGTTGCTACCATATTGTGATCACTGAATCCTACTGGTAGAGAAACTGGCTTTGAACAGTGCTCAGAGACATTGGTGTAAATATGATCGATGCATGTTGAAGAAGTATGTCCTGTATAATTAGTACAAACTCTTGTCGGCATAGAAACTATTTGTGACAAATTACAAGCACTAATTAATGATGACAACCTCTTCTTCATGGAACAATTACTAGCTAGCCAGTCTATATTCATGTCTCCAAGCAAAAAAATGTCACTCTTTGTATCAGCAACTCTGTCAATCATATCACATACATCATTAAAATACTGAGTGTGTACTCCAGGGGGCCTGTAGCAGCAGCCGACCAATATTGGTCTCAAGTGAGGTAGATGTACCTGAACCCACAGTGCTTCTACACTATTACACATAGATTCCAAACACAGTTTTGAAGGAAGATGATTTAGTATGTAAATGGCCACTCCCCCTCCATATTTGTCTCTGTCCTTTCTGAATAGAGTGTAACCCTCTAATGATACCGCTGAGTCTTGAATGGAGGAGTCTAGATGAGTCTCAGACAATGCCAGTATATGAATGGTATTTGCTTGCACTAGGTTGTTCAATTCATGAGTCTTGTTCTTAACACTACATATATTCACATGTGCAATTACCAAGCCTTTGTTTGGTAGTTTTAAAGAGTTCAAGTTCATAATATTGAGCTGTTGTCAAACATGAGCATAACATTAACACAGGCACAATATGCCTAACATGTATGAGTTACGAACCCCCAGACGTGGCTGCTTTTTCTTCTCTGCTTCCCACTCCATTACTCGGGTGTCGGGTTGCAGGGTGGACGATGAGTTTGTCATAGCGGAGGAATGCTAAGTCCCCTCGCTCACGAGCTGCCTTCATAGCTGGTATAAGTTCTTTCCGTTTTTGGCGAACAGCATCTGTATAGTCCTCATTGATGTACACATTGGACCCTTTTAAGTATTTAGCTTTCTCCATGACTCTGACTTTGTCTTTAAATCTAAAGAATTTAGCAACAATTAGCCTGGCTCTCTGTTCAGTCGATCCTCCGGTCCGATGCACTCTTTCAAATTCCATGCCTGTGAGTTTGAGCTTATCAGAGAGTAGCATCCGCACCTTCTCCTCAGATTCAGCCCAGCTCTCATTTCCAGACTCTGGAATCCCGTCAATCACAAGGTTATTTCGTCGCGACTGACTGTCCAAGTAGTCTATCTTTGGCAGGAATGAACAAATATTTGTGGCAACAACTGAAACATCTGAGTCAATTTCAGAGAGCTTCGTGGTAGATGTTTTTTCTTTGGCGATTAGCTCATCCACATCCTTTTGCGTGTAGTGGAGGCTTTCTCGCAATCCGCTTATTTCCTTCACAAATTCATCCAGTCTCTTATTGTTTGTCTCAGTCACAATTGTCAAAAAGTTCATGAAACTGTGCCCCTGTTGATCCAACAGCTCTCTATAAAACAGCTTCTGTTGTTCCAACAATTCACGCACCTGGGTTAAGGTCACAAAGTCCTCGTCTCCCCCGCTTCTCGATTTCGGTGGCATGACTGTGATTGCTTGGATTGTAAGTTTAGTTTCGTTTAGCTTAGCTTAGTTTAGCGATCTGTTTAGCAAGCAGACCACCTCTCCGCACCAGACCACAGGCTTTACAGCTTTAAATGGAGGCTCACCTATTCGCTTTTCCTATTCTTATTTTTATTTCTACACTGCTAACCCCGGCCGGAAACCCCAAGCCAGGATGCGCAAGTGCTTCTCTAATTCTTATTTCCACCAAAAACAAAACAAACAGCAAAGAAAAAATTCTCAAAAAACGCGCGACAACCATTCAATGATCCTCCACCCTCTCAAACTCGCGAGGTTCACTTCCGGTTCCGGTTCATTGACTTAGCATATATTCATTTAGTAGCATATATTGCTAGTAGAATACATGGTAGAATGAGAGAATACTTTCACATGTTTGTTTCACCATTTAGCTTTTTGTGTGAAATGCCTGCGCAGCCATTGATGGGTTGTAAATATGAATAGGCAGGAGTTAAACAAGACACCTCACCCCTTTCATCTAAAAGAACTTTAGTGTTGCATTCATTTGTTTGATTTTCTTAAGTCATATCCCCTTGTTTATTTATTGTTTT
Organism: Ilyophis sp. 1 JC-2022; assembly: GCA_022702515.1. NCBI lineage: Eukaryota > Metazoa > Chordata > Actinopteri > Anguilliformes > Synaphobranchidae > Ilyophis > Ilyophis sp. 1 JC-2022. Next base: position 87,022,795 of record CM040403.1, on the reverse strand, counting down.
TCATGTAATCTCTACTGTACCACAGAGGTCTGCATTGTCTTGGAAGTACTTAACCCTTTATTATTAACCCTGGACTGCAGAAAGAGCCTGGTAATTTATGTACACCATACAGACTGTAAGTAGCTTGTTCTGCTAGCCAGTCGGGCAAACACTTTTCTGCCTCAAGTCAAAGAACCATGTTGGAACTGATTATGGAACTGACATTGAGGCCATTCATCTGCTTTTCTATAAAAAACTCTTTCCTGAATCCAAACTGGTTGCCTTTTTTTAAGTTAAAACTGAGTGTGACAGGCTGCAGTGTCTGCTGTGCTACCCAGCTTGTGTTCAGACTGGCCCTCCAAGGCTTCTGTTTGAAACCTGGAGCAAGTTTATTTGTTAAATCTAGGGATGCGCCGATAGAAAAATCTCTGACCCGATACCGATTTCCTATCATTTAGGCAAAACATCGCCCGATGCCCATATCGGTTCAGATTGTTTGGTAGTTCTGCTTTCCATTCTAAAAAACACATTTCTAATAATAAAGATGAAAAAACACAGGGGCAAGTTACATTAAATAATTTAGGAATGATTGGGTTTGGAATAGAGCTAATTTAATTAGTGTGAGCTATGATAGGCAATGTTTATTGTAACTTGGCCTCATTTTGATATCAAGATTTTATACAGCAGGCCTAGTTTTAATTCATGTTGACAGCTTTTTTAGCCTATGCGTGAGTAACTTAAGGCAGGAAAAATAACAAGGAAAAAGCCTACGTTTTATTGCAGTGCTGGCACAATAAACGTGTCAGTGTAAAGCATTCACTGCTTATATGCTGCTGTTCACAGAGGGTATAAAACCAGCAATCACCATTATTATTTTGTCCATTTTTTGTTTAAAGGTAGGCGAGTTTGACCCAAACTGTCACGTCGCCCGCATCGCCTCATCTTCCCCCTCTCATATTAGCAATCAGCCAAGGTGCAAACACAGGAGAATTAAAGGGAATGGGATATGACATTTTGATTAGTTTATTGCATGTTACGCCCCAAGATACAGCTATAATTAATGAAGTGGACTTGGGCACGCCCTAAATGCACTTGCGCCATACTTACCGCTCAAATAACACGCTGTCTGACTAGCAAAAGTGGACTTGGGCATGCCAAGACCAAGCACTAAGATTATCAAGATAGAGCCCATTGTGTTATCGAGAAAAAGATATCGTTCTAACAATAAAAGATATCATTTTCACAATAACGTTTTATCGTTATAACGATATATTTGGGGTAATTTATTTTACTGCATGGCAGCAATAAGGCACCGTAAAAAAGCATAATATGTGCACAGTGTTTTTGTCCAATATAAATAAAAAATATTTTTTGGAACCTGGTGGGTCTTGAACCCCTGATCTCCTGCATGGTATGCCGTAACCACGAAGCTAATGGCACTTTCACATTTTGTAGGGCAGTTAGTCAGGATCTTAAGCATTCATCCTGTGCATCCTGCAAACTTTGATGAGACTATGATCAGACGTTCTCATTGGCAGATCAGATATTGTTATCCAATGGGGAGAATTATTCTTTTAGAGCATGGAGCATTTTTAATGACGAAATCTGCAGGAAAAATAAGAAGAAAAAATAAGAAACTACTAAATAACCCAAATTCACCATTATTATTTTCTTGTCCATTTTTTGTTTAAAGGCGATATCAATATAGACGAGTTTGACCCAAACTCTTGCGTATTCCCAAACTGTCACGTCGCCTGCATCGCCTCATCTTCCCCGCTCTCAATGAAAATGAATGGACTTTGCTTTCACTGAAAATGCAGGGTCAGAGCAAAAACAGTGGCGCACTGTGGTGGCTAAGACGAAACATAGCAATGTGTGGAAATACTTTGAGGAAATAGAAGGACACCGTGTGCAGTACGAGTTAGGCGACGTTAAGCTTACCATACAACCACAAGTAGCCTACTATGCGATCGCATATGTGCTATAAAAGCATTTAAAAAAAGAAACATTGCTGCATGGAAACACCGATTTGCAGCAATCCCACATGATAGCCTTCACCCCACTGCAAGACTTAAATTCAATAATATAATTTTTCAATGATTTATTAGGCTTTACTTACTTGATCAAAGTCGTTATAGAATAATATTTATGCTGGAGAATATCAGTTTCATTCTGCCCAGCGTCAATGTAGCCAAGCTACCGACATGTTACTTTGTAATGCCTCATGTCTTTTGATTTAGGTCATTTTATTTATTATTTTACTAGGCCTTGTCTTCAATTTTGTCTGCACACGTAAAAGCTCAAATTTAGCTTACCATAAACTACTTTGTTTTCATCACTAAGCTATATTTTGCCATTGCCTTGTTTTATTTCAGATAATGGGCTTATACAATGCAGCTGTCATATTTGAGTAACGTTTTTGTGTAATTATATTATTGTTTATTTGTTACAACATGTTTGTGAGTTGACAATTAATTGTTAATATGAAATGGCACCAGGACAGTACAGCATTGGGTATATTTCTGACTCAACGAGTCACTGACGGGTATAGCCGTCATGCGATCAGTCGATCTGGGAAAAAAAACATTAAATGCCCAGCCCTACTTTGTAATCTTTTGTTTTCTATTAGAAAACTTTAATATAATGATACATTATGTTATGTTCACTTTGTAATGATACAAAATTTTTCATTTAGGCCTACATGTTCATACAAGCCATTGCTACACAGTAAAATGTCCAGTGTTCATTCAAATATGGCCAAATTAGGCTCATATGTACTCTGTTAATTAACACTGGACATTTTACTGTGTAGAAAGATTTATGGCTCAGAAATAAGCATACAATTATGCAGTCATACTTTCTTATCAATTAAATTTTATTATATTGTATCGAAATTGTGAACCCCATATCGTGTATCGAACCGTATCATGAGCTAAGCATATCGTCCCATCCCTATAGAGAACATAATGATTTTAAGAGCTAAGAGTCTGTGGTTCTTGTAATTATTTCTGTAGGAAACTCTGAAGTGGAAAATTCTCTGTGCTGTATAGTTATGTGGCATGCCCCGCCAAGCTGTAACTTGGCGGATAGCATACCTGCCATCCCAATGCTAGTAAACAGAACACAGTAGGCAGGGCTCTGATTCGGACACAGCTTTGAAGAAGAATCAATGAACATAAAGAAAGCCTGCATGTCTCTGCTCCACTCCACTTTTAGTTACGCTCTCGCTCAGAAGTAACAAAAAGAGACTGGCCATAGTGAGTGACTGACTGCCAACAATGGCACTCTGAAAGCGTCCCAGTTCCCAGGCAACAACACAGAGGTTGACTCATGTCATGCTCCCAAGCACAAATGATTATTGATTTCAGAATGAATAGATATTTGGCGTTATTTTCGGCATTTGAAAAAAGGATTTTGTTGGCCTGGTGGGGGGTTCTTGTACAGGCTATAGTATAGGGGAAACACTGAATATGAACAACAAAGTGCAATAACTTTTTTATCTGACAGGCAAATGAAAACAAACTCTTAGATTAATCAAGCAATTGGTGACGACTGATTTTTTTATTGTTTGTATCAATTAACCAATTGCCTTGAAGCAGAGGATTGTATGTCTGGTGTAAAGTAATGAAACAAGTGAGAATCAAAAATAAAAAACGGTTCTCTTTATAACCACGTCTGGTTCCTGTCTCTGCACACGAGCACTACAGCTCACTTCGCCACAGAACAATATACTTTTTTTCTTATTTTTTATTGACAGGACATAGTAGGAGGTGACCATTGGTTGTTTTTAACACAATCTGCCAATCTGATGGTCCAATTTTAAATTTTTATTAGCCGATACCGATTGTTGGTCGATACATCGATGCATCCCTAGTTAAATAATCAAAATAGTTTAAGTAGTTCTTAAAATATAGCCAAAAGCCCAGAGTTTATAATGTAGCCTACCTAACACGACTCAGTTTTAATTGTTTACCCTTTCAGTGAGGAATGAAGAATTACCACACAATGCCACCAGCATAAACTCTGGGTGTGTGGCGAGTATTCTTCATTTCAGATTGTTGCTTACAAACTCTAACTATAAAAATGAACATTTCCATGTCTGCTTGCTTGTTTTTAATAATGTGTCATTATGATAATATTTCAGAATTACACATTTCTACAAACGTATTAAAGGCTACAAGTAAGGCAGAGATACCCTCTCTAAAAAACAGGTGAACCTGATCAGCTGATCTACTGCAAAAATATGAAACATTGTTACTTTATTTATGTCAGTTATCAGTGTTGGGTCTGAACTAGACATTGGCAGTAATATGTAATTGCAAAGTTGCAAGCCAAATTCCACCGTCAAGCTGATGTCAGGCTAACGTTGTTTAAAGGCCCATACACATAGTTTTCGGTTTTTTGCTTTAAAGCTTTTCATATCATCCTGGAGCTTTTCATTTGTGTTACGTACTTGTTCAATACTGGTAGCATTTTTGGTCGAAGTATGCTTATTTTAGGGTTTAAATGCGATTTCTCACATGATATGATGTATGTTTTTGTATAATTTGTTGGAGTCGCAATCCGAATGTATACAGACAAGGGGCGGGGTTTGGGACTTCATAAAACCTTTTGTGGGCATTTCAGATACTAAAACCAGGAAGAGACTGTAACCAGAACATTTAACCAGAATGTTTGTGAGGCATTTTGAGACATTACAGCAATATTGTCTGTTTGGTTATGATTTAACATCATGTTCATATCTTTCAGGGGACATTAGGTTATTGTCACCATCACTCCTGGTGCCCGACAGAGGGCGCCAGCTCACCACCCGACCGGCTCTTGATGACTTGTTATGTGTTAATTACGTGTCTTGATTGTCGTATTGCATTGCATGTTTCCCCATTACCCTCATTGTGTGCACCGGGTTTCCCTCGTATTTAAGTTCTCGCCCTGCTTTCTCCCGAGTTCTTTTTCTTTGTTCATGGCTCTAGATCTGTGGTTCCCAGTAAAACCTTTGGTTATATTTGTGCACCACTCCTTGCCTCCTGTGTCTTACTTTGGGTCCAAAACTCTGTAAACCACTGGTGACTGTTATGATATCTCCAGGATTTTCAAAGACCAGCTCCTCTTTAGTTGTACAAAAAGCTAAGCAACAGATAATTTAAAACGTTGTAAGCAACAGATAATTTTAAACGCTGGAAATTCAAAAAATGTGAAAAAAAGACTGGTATAAAATTACATAATCATAAAGTATATGAATGTTCTATAAATGTTGGGTATCGATGTTTAAGAAGTGTTTCCGGTACCACTATCGCCCTGCCATTTTTCGTATTTCATAAAAGAACGTATTTTGTCCAAACGCTGACGTCATATGTGGTACTGTCAACGTTCTTTAGCAGTTTGCCAATGCAACACGCAAAGAGAAATTGACAAACAGAAGTTTACCATCGCTCTTCACTGGGGTTGAAGATGTCAGGACTGATCCGGGAGTGCAGGCAATCTCCAAAAGTCAACCAGGGAAGGAAAGGAGAAGATAATGTGGGGGACGAGTGAGGCGACGAGTGGGAAGGCTGACGCAGTTCGGTGCTGCAGGAAAAACCCTGGAATCAACCAATGACATTCCAATTCCTTACAACAGCTGTATTCGGCGATTGTTGTAAATGGACTGCACTTATATAGCGCCTTTATCCAAAGCGCTTTACAATGGCCTCTCACTTACCCATTCACACACACATTCACACACCAATGGCGGCAGCTGCCATGCAAGGTGCTAGCCTGCTCATTGGGAGCAATTTGGGGTTCAGTGTCTTGAACCCTTGTGGGCTCTAGCAAAGCGATCCACAAAATCAAGTCCAGGGACGTTGCTTGTCTATATTCAACACTTAAAACACCCAGTCGTTATGGACTTGTTAAGGTAACGTTAACCTTAATGTCATGGTTTCCCAGCCTGCTCTTCCTTTTTTGGCCATTTCTTTGTGGAGCACTCATGTACCGTCCTCGTGTAGCGTTTTCTTTATCCGTCCCGTGTTTTGGTTTGTCCTGCTACTCAGTGTTTTCACCTGTCTCACATTTCCGCTCATTATTTAAACCTCGCGTCTTCTTTGTTCTATACTTCCATATTGCTATTTGTTTGACAAGGAAAGCCGGTAATTTACGGTATAGGACTGACAGATCGAATCGACCGTTTCTTCTCAACTTTGAAGTGACACGGGACTTGTTTTGGGTGTCTTTAGAGTTAGATAGAAACTTTAGTTCTGTTTACTCTCTGCCCTTCGTTTGTTCCTTCACGGAACTTCTCTGTCTCCCTGTCCTAGACAGTTATGTCTTCTTCGTCTCTTGTTCCCTCTTGTTTGTGTTTTCCGGCTCTCACTTGTGTGAGCTGGAGGTCTTTCTTTCTGTTGTATTGTCCTAAGCTCTAGTTTTAGAGTCTATCGCCCAATACGGGTCGCTTTCAATTTGATAGCAGTTGCTCTCGTTTTTAAGGACAGTTTATCATTTTTCTCGTTGTTTGCGGGTTTCCCTCCCGGGTTTGTGGTATTGATTCATGAGCACTTTGAGAACCCCACTGTCGCGTTTGGTCCTTCGTTCTATACGCTACCCTGACAATTAAACTTAAAAATAATACTTTTTACAGACAAACACCCTACCTTTGCTAAATTAATACATTCACAGAGCAATTTGTTGGCATCCATCTGTCTTGAGAGACAATGGAGTTTTACGCCATTAGTCAGTCAGGATTTGGGCTGCAGCACCTGCTGTGACTGTATAGTCCAATCCTTGAGCGGCATGCCTTGTTGCAGTTTTTGCAAGTGAAAGTTGAGTTTGGCTGTGGTGGTTTTGATGTTGGTTACTGTCTTCTGCGCTTTCTTTTCTTTACATTACATTACATTATAGACATTTAGCAGACGCTCTTATCCAGAGCGACGTACATAGTGCATTTTCAAACGAGGAACAAGAACGTTTAAAAACAACCATAAAAAGGCAAATACGAATCGAAGTACTAGGCGCAGTCAGTATGATTGGGGGTTTTTTTTTTTTCTCCTCCCATTGTTCAACTCTCCTCTGATCGCTCCTCAGCATGCCTGTCTTCACGACTTTTCATTTGCTGCGGTTTGCTCCCTAGGCTTCCCAGCTTGTTGGGTTGATTTCACTGGCCTTCATGTCATGTTTGCAGACAACTTTATAGCGTAGGAATTGTCTTCCAACAGGTCTGGTGCCGGTGGTTAGCTCTCCATACAAGATTTCTTTGGGGATTCGGCCGTCTTCCATTCGGCTGACGTGACTAAGCCATCTCAAACGTCGCTGTGTGAGGATAGTGAACAGGCTGGGGATTCCTGCTTGTTTGAAAACATCCTTGTTTGGGATGCGGTCTTGCCATTTGATGCCCAGGATTCGTCTCAGGGAGCGTAGATGGAAGGCGTTCAGGTGGCAGTCCTGACTTGTGTATGGTTTCCATGACTCACTGCCATACAATAGTGCTGAGCACATGGGCCTGGTAGACTCATCTTTGTGTTGGTGGTCAGCACGGTGTTCTCTCATGCTCGCTTGGAGAGTCGAGCCATCATTGTTGTTGCTTTGCCGATGCGTATGTTCAGTTCAGCGTCGAGGGACAGGTTACTGGAGATCGTGGAGCCAAGATAGGTGAAGTTCAGCAGTCAATCATCCTGGTTTTATTAGCTTACCTGTTATAATTTGGAGATAGGCTACATTGCTAGTAGGCTAGCCAGTCATCCTCAATAACACAAGTCGTGGACGTCTGGACGACGGCACTAGCAAGGCTCGGCCTTTTCCCTCTGGTAGGCTAATACCACATAACTAGCCTATATAGTTCTGTGGGTACTAGCAAAAATGTTGCCCTCTTTGGTACTAATGAACGAGTGGAAGTCAAGTGGAGTGCATCCCAAAATCATACAATTTCAATTTCAGAAAAGTTGAACAGGACTAATGTTGACTGTAACAATGTGTATTATCACAAAATTTGCCTTGGATTGTGGAATAATGTGCAGGGGACAGATGAGGCAGGTACTGGAAGTGCGAGGGATATGTACCCCGCGTCCGGTACGCCCATTTATTGGGTTCACTACCATTCGTCCTTAGGAATAGTGCAACCCATGCCTCCATGGATTCCAAAATATGAAGGCATCTCTTTTAGTCTATGAAAAACACAACCTATCTGGAAGAAAAATATAAATTCAGCTACAACCCCACAATCAATATGGCAGGGCACCAACCTTTTTTTTGAGAGGCTTTGTCACCATAGGCGCTGGAAGTAGGGGTGCTGCAGCACCCTCTCTGATCGTCCATGTAATGATTGCTACAATATATGAAATCTGTATACAATACATTTAATGCAGGGTTTTTCCTACATAGTTCATTATTTGGCCGCCGCCAAAATGATTTCACGGACCGCCAAAGGGAAATTGCGACCGCCAAAATGACAATAATTGAGAAAACGGCAAATAAAATCATATCCGAATTAATTTAATAAAAAAATTTTGGGTGCAAAATGGTCTTTCGGCCATATTTCAATATACTGTATATATTGTACTAGTCGCCTTCAAGATGTCAGTACTAGGAGACGAGTAGAAAAAGCATAGAACCATAGACTGTATAGAAATGCGGCTCAGAGTGTGGTAGAGTGTGACCTAAATCTTTGGGGTGACTCAGTAGAAAGACATAGCGTGCGCAGTGAGTTGGATGGAACACGTTCCAATTTTGAATTAGGCTACCTTTGAAGCCATAACTTCTGAAAAGGTAAAAGCTTTAACCCGATCCACATTGGCACCCCATACTATAGTGGTAGACGTATTGGTCCCAATTACAGTATTCATGTTTGTCTTAAATTATAAACTAAGCTGCTTTAAGAAAACCTGCAAGATTTATACTGCAGTGCAATAAAATAAGAGGGTGCTATTAATAGCCCAAAGTGCTTACGACCCTCATCTTGCCACAGCCACAGACTGTAAAATGCATAAAATGCACCGTTTACAAGAAAATCATGTTCAGATATAGCTAGAAACAATAATATGCCTAAGCATTCTGCATTTTCCATTGCTTACTGTAGGCTACTGGCTACCTGATGCACTTTCGGTTTAGACACCTGTACTTGCCTCTATTCAACACGGAACAAAATAATAATGCAACTGGAAAATGAAATTTTACGAGGCAATGAAAAAAAATATTCTCAGAACAGCCTGCAAATTCCTTACTAAATATTACAAATCAATTAAACTTATTTTTGCAAGCCAGAGGCAATTTTTTAGCCATTGCACAAATACAGTATTACTCTGGTAGGGAAAGATCCAGTCAGCTTTTAGTAAAATGAAAGTGATCAAAGCCACTGTCCAATATAAATGCAGTAAATACTGCCTCAAGGGACTATACACATAACTCAACATAAAAATCAATGAAACATCTCAACAATTTTATTAATCAGAATCTAATCCAAATCCTGAGTGAGAATTTTTGCATAAATCTGTATCTACAGACATTCAGTGCTAATGACTCATGGCCCATTGATTATCCAATAACACTTGATTAACTTAAAACATGCTCTTGCGTTAATGAGGAAGGGAAAATCTCCAGATCTTGATGGATCCCCAATTGAATGTTTTATTCAGATCTGGGACATTGTAGGTCCCTTATCCTGCCATTTTCATTGACGCCAGAACATCTCTAAAAATAGTGTTAAAAAAGGTTAAACGCCCACATTAGTGGTCCAGCTACAGGCAAATATCTTTAATTTTCCACACAATGTACATTTTCTTGTTAATAGAATAGAATCTGTTATAGGGAAGCTGATACATCTTTAGCAAACTGGCTTCCATGATGCCTTAAGGGGATGCATGCATCTGAGAACATTATTTCACTTTGTGGTTGTAAATCTGAGTAAAATCCAGCCACAGTATGTAGGGGGATCTCTGTGTCAGAGACACAGAGGGAATATTGGAAGTCCAGATGCGATAGCTGAGCAAACTGAAAATGTTCGAAAGAACACCACCGACGGACAATAACCCGTAGTGGAATAAAGGAAAATAACAAAACACAAATAACCTCGCGATAAGAACGAGGAACTCGATCTCCGAGCGAAAACAAAGAAATAAGCTATACGCTTATCTAACTCCTGTTAGTGGAGCGAAACAAAAAGTAAAACACAAATAACCTCGCGATAAGAACGAGGAAACTCGATCTCTGAGCGAAAACAAAGAAATAAGCTATACGCTTATCTAACTCCTGTTAGTGGAGCGAAACAAAAGTTAAACACAAATAACCTCGCGATAAGAACGAGGAAACTCGATCTCCGAGCGAAAACAAAGAAATAAGCAATACGCTTATCGAACTCCTGTTAGTGGAGAGAAACAAAAGGTAAAACACAGAGAGCTCAACAGAACCCCAAACGTTAGGTAAGAGCACTCTTAGATAAGAAAGGAAAACCAAAAGAAACGAAAAGCCTCTGCTCTGAACTGAGAGCGAAAAAAGAGAACTTACTTACTTTCTAAACTTCCTAACCTTTCTTTTTTAAACTAGCTTTGTCTAACTAAACTCCTATACCTCTTGTACCGGCTCGAATGTAGAATAACATGGAAGCAACGAGAGAGGCAGGAAGCGGAGTATAAATAGTCAACAGAAATTAATCACAGGTGAACTTACTAATGACGAGGCGAAAGGAAAACCCCGTCGCAGAACCAAGGAAAATCCGATAGATTACCGGTAACGACAAAAAGGAATAAAGAGGACGCGGAGATAAGAGAAGGAAGGCAAGATCCATGACACAGTATGCTCTTCAATAGGCTCGGATGGGATTTTGTATGGTCAGTATTAAAACATTTTGGATTTGGACCTGGCTCTATTGAAATTATTATTAAAATTAAATACAATTCTCCCATTGGAATTGTTCAGACAGGAAATCGACTCAGCCTTTTTCTACGCTGCGCAGCACCCACCAAGAGGGTGCCCAATGTTCCGTATTCTTTTTACCCTTTCCTTGGAAACTCTTGTTCAACGTGGCAAGATGCCTTGATTTTTCCTATTGATTATTAATTTAGCACACTTTCAGGATACAAAATCAGTTGGATGAAAGAAAATGACATGGACCATCTTGGTAGGGATTCAGCTTTAACAATTGAAATGCATATTCATTTCAATACCTGTTCAGTGGCACAATGATATTTTCACTTGGCAATGCGCATCTTCTCTAATCTTGAACTCATCTGTAAACAAGCCATCACAAATGATGTTTGGAGGTCTTCACTTCAGGGGCTCTCATTGCAAAGAAGAGTATCAGTGGTCAATATTAATTTTCTTGGAAGGCTGAATTACCTCTGTTTTTGGTTCCCGATTGTGACACCTCTCAAATATTTAAAACTTTATTCTCTGATGTCAAAATTCATATGGAATAACAAGAAACCTAAATTTAGTCTTGCTAATCCTCAGCACCCCAAATGTATAGATGACCTTTCTTTCCCAGATTTAACATATTACAGGGCTTTTAAAGAAAATCATTGGGCATATGTTTGGATGCTACCGCCACCATCTCATGGCATCAAACTGAGGATTTTATTTTTGGGTATAATGTGGGGGGAAAAAGGTCATAATGCAGTTTGGTCTGATTATATTAAGTTCCTAGGATTTGTGGCTCAATATTCATAAATCCATTAGACTGCTACTTGTATAAGGTCATCCCCTATCTGGAGCAGTAATAATCTGTTGGCAAACACTCAACCTTTTGTTTATTCCACTTGGTCACACAAGGATATTCATATATTTCCAGATATTGTTGACACTAATGGCCCTACAGTCTTTTAATGACTTAGGGGAAATGTCTTCGATCCCTGGATATTGTTCTTGTATTTGTGGCTCCAATCCTCTCTCTGAGCTTACAATGTTTCCTGGGACACTGCACTTAATAGCCCATCGTAGCTTTCCCTACAAGCCAAAGTTCCTCCTGTCATGGATATTCCCTTTTCTCAGACAGCCTACTAAACAGTTTCACATTAGTGTTTGGCTAGCTAGAACATGTAGAACTATATGTATTATGTCATAGACCTTCATCGATAAGTAAAACCAACCAAATCTGTGCGAGGCCCAGAGCAATTTAGACAAACATGTACAACCCAATACTAGTCAATCCCAGTGATGGGAACATTGCCACCTCTGTCTGTAGAGCGGGATCTGAAGGTGTTGTTCGCTCTGTGTCGCTATCTATCTAGGATAGCAAGCTGCTGATATCTGACAATAAAGCCAGTCATACCATATCATGCCATACTAGTCATAGAAACATTCAATGTAAATTGACTTGTTGATGACATCAGAAACAAGGTCTTCAATGACCGATACCAAATCTAGCAGTGGGTAGTATAAGACCTTTTTTGCTTTCAGGATAAAAAAAGGTCAGTTAGCATCTAAGCAGTATACCAAGTGCTTAATATCTTACAATTTATTTTCTTTGTTGCAACAAGTATTTGTATTTTTGTGAAAGACTGATTAAAAAACCATTGCTCTCATTCTGTTCCAATGACCGAGATGAAGAAAATTCAGAACACACAGAATTTCTACCTTTCTCATTTGTCCTTTATTTTTTCTTACAAACTTAAAATGTTCAAACAGCCTTCATAAACTGGAAAGCATATCCTGTCTGAACATTATAGAAAAGGGAAGTATAAGAACATACCTCCCGTTTCATTTGCTAAATCTATTTCTGGCCCTTGATGTATAACATCAGATGGAAAACTGTTCTAGTGCACAATAGATCTGTCCAGCACAGTGATGCACTGTGTGAAAAACAGAGGTCAGCCTGCTAGTTTAATACATTTTAAAAGCCCCTTTCACTTGCATGCTGTGTTTCAATTAATCTGTTTGCCACAAAGCCTGACCCAGCACTATTCATGGCCAGATGCAGGCAAGGACAGTGACCTGATTCATACTCCTCTAATTTATATGATAATTAATGCTCTGTTCTTTTAAATGTCCTCCCACACCCTGATTGGACTTAGATCACACCTGGCAAACAAACGGTGAGGAGCTGGAGTATGCCCTAAGCTGTGGAAGGAGGTCAACCTTCTGAAAAGGTGGAATTTCATGACAGGCAACCAGGTTACTGATAGACATGCTGGCAGCATTAACATGGTATACCCTTCTCCTGCTGAATGACTGAAACTACAGTATATATTTGGTTTTGGTGTGTGCCAAGATCAAAGATCTCTCTGGAAAAGCAATCTGTTATTGAAGTGATTCTGGTGTCCACAAAAGTGATCACAATAAACTGAATGATTGACGGGGACACTGTGCTATAGAAGACTTTATTAGCTTAATGTACCACCCAGGTTTATGTTCAACTCCGTAATTCTTACCACAAAGACCTACAGTATATGTTACCGTGACATTTTGGACCAAGTCCAATTAAAAAAAATTTCATTTTAATTAATCAAATAAATTCCCTTATCACTCATTTCAGTGATACTGGACACCATCCATTTCATTGTAAAATTTTCTGAAATACATGTCTTTTCATAAATTCATGGCGTGCAAACAACTACTGGGTCTACTAACTAAAAGGTACTTTACTAACACTCTTTTATAATTAATTGACCATGTTAACTTTTCATATTACAGTAGACCCCACTTAATTGCATAATGGATTACCATATAATTTCGGTATTTGCCTAAAAATACCAAATCCCAAACCACTTCCCATTCATTCCATTGTAAAAACATCACATATTTGCATAAACCATTATTGCATATTTCTGTGTAGGACTTTTACACTGAACAAGCTGGCGGTTTACAAGAAATTGTCTTAGTTTCTGCCAGGAGTTATAGAGGTTTGTCTGGACCGAAATGATCGAACATTGGGGTGCAAAAATTTGGGCACCCCTGGTCAAAATGCCTTTTACAATTAATATCGAAGTGAACAGAAGCAAACCTGACCTCTAAATGGTACAACATGACACATTTCTTTCACATTTTAAAGCAAGATACATTTTTATATAAATTAAAAAAAGAAGACAAACCCAGTCCTCTGGTAACTATAAAAGCTTGCAAACTCCCTGTAGCCAGCTCTTGCTTCTTTCAATTCTTGCTTTTGGAAGTTTTTCCCATTCTTTCTGGCAGAACACTTGCATGCACGGCATGTTTGAGATCTCTACACAGATTTTCAATAATAATAATATGGTGGCCATACCAAAACCTTCATCTGTCTTTCCTAGAGGTACGTCATGGTTAATTTTGAGGTATGCTTTGGATCATTGTCTTGCTGGAATACTGAACCTCTCTTCAACGTCAATGTCTGGACTGACCTTCGAACATTAGCCTCTAGAATTTATTGCTATTTGGTGGAATCCATTCTTAATTCCACCTGCACAATATTTCCTGTACCCCCCGCTGCCACACAACCCCAAAGCATAATGGATCACCTCCATGCTTAACAGTTGGCAAGGTGGTGTTCTCTACAAATGCTTCACCTTTTTTTCTCCAAACATACCTTTTTTGGTTGTGGCTAAAAAGTTCAATTTTGTCTTTGTCAGTCCAAAGCACATTGTTTCAAAATGCTTCAGGCTTCTCAAGGTTTTTTTTACTAAAGTGTTGTACTAAAATGCACCCGCAAATGCCTTTGCCAAAGAGCTCCGAAATCATGACAGACACCAAAGGCGGGAGTCTGTACAAACAGTGAGAGAATGGCCCTTAGCCACTATGCATGCATGAGTAACTGCATGATGGTACCTGGCCTATTTTAACTGCATAAACTTTGCCCCCAGTGGTTGAGATGTATCCGTCTCCATTACAGTATTCATGTTAGTCTAAAATTATGAACTACAGCTTTAAGAAAACCCCTGTAAATCTTGACTTACGACCGATCCTGTCGCCACAGCCACAGACTGTAAATTGCATAAAATGCACCATTTATGCACGCTAAGAAAATCATGTTCACGTATAGAAACAATCATATTTGTAAAAAAACGTTGTAGTAAAAGCATTTGCCCTTGCTTACTGTACTATATACAGTACCTGATGCACTTTCGGTTTAGAAGACACCACATTTTTTCTCTCCAAAATCTCTCGTATAAATATGCGACCATCTATCACGCTTAGGGCTAAAATAAGTTGCTATTAGTGACTATTGTGAAATAAATGTATTTTGTTGCAAATTTCTGAATACAGCTTCTTCTTCAATTCGAACTGTAAACCATGGATGTGCATGGAAGATATTGTCATTTAAATAAAACTAGTAGCCTAGCCCACAAACTAACTGCCTCTGTCGGGTCAAAGTAAATAAGGTTAAAGGGTTGTGTCGCCTACACGGTAGCCTAGTAACGCACGCATAGCCTTCTTCTTCTTTCGGCTGCTCCCGTTTGGGGTCACCACAGCGGATCATCTGTTTCCATCTCTTCACATCCTCTGCATCTTCCTCTGTCACGCCAACCATCTGCATGTCCTTTCTCACCATAAACCTCCTTTTTGACCTTCCTCTTTTTCTCTTGCCTGGCAGCTCCATCTTCAACATTCTTCTCCCAATATACCCAGCATCTCTCCTCCGCATATGTCCAAACTCAACCTCGCCTCTCTTACTCCAAACCGTCCCACCTGAGCTTTCCTTCTAGTATACTCATTCCTAATCCTGTCCATCCTCGTCACTCCCAACGAAAATCTTAACATCTTCAACTCCACCTCCAGCTCCGCCTCCTGTCCTTTGTGGGATTCTGACATTTAATCCTATAAAAGTACATGTTGTAAATAGAATATATAAACTTGTCTGTGGTAGTTGAGTTTCGAATGGGTGACCTTGGGCCTGTGTTATGAGAGTTCTGAGAGGGAGGGCTACAGGAAGATGTCCTGAGAAACATTCTTCAGAAAAAGGGTTTGCCACAAAAGATAGATAAGGTTCTATCCTAACTAACTTTGTGGAAAAATACAAGACATGAGCTGAACATGAGTAATTCTAAACGTTTGATTGGTTTGAATTATACACCCAGTGATGTACTAACCCCTTTCACTTTACAGTATATAAGCAGGAGCGTGCGCGAGAGCGCGCGCTTCCAGAGGACCACAGATGTACTAACCCATTGTACACTCCTGTAAAGACACGAGCTGACACAATAAATACAAAGTGATTTAATCTTTCGAATTGAATTGAAGAGTATCCTTGATCTACCTCCTTGACCACGAAAAGCAATACATTTGATTGCTAACAATTGGTGACCCCGACGTGGGGAGGGGTCGTGGATCTCGGACGAGTCCAAAAGAAAAGAAATTGCTGGTTTAATCTCTTGGACATTCTGAGGCCTCAAAAAGATAAGGTAAGCAGAACCTTTTTCATAAAATCTGCATAGGATATTTTAGAGAATGTCTGAGAAATATAACTGACTATTTCCAAAATTTTAGATATAACACTGATTTGTGAAAACTAAAATGTGTCAGACGATTGAAATGATTTAAGGTGTATTCCATGACCCAACTTTAAAAAGAATAAAAGATACAACGAAAGTATTGAATAAAATTGTTTGTAATTAAAAACTTGCGGGTCAATTTTGCGGGATTTGTGTAAAGTGATACTAAGGGAGTGGTCTTTTGGAAACGAATTCAGCCTTAAGATTCTGGGCCATTATCAACTTTTACATAAAGGACTTGTATAAATGCACCTCTGGAACGAAAATACGTGAGTTACTGTGGTTACCATGGATCTAGTGTTATCAATGGGAACGAGGTCAGTCGAGCCGGACAATCGATAATAAAAGTGAGGTAACTCGAACCGGACAGTCGAGCTAAAATTGCGATAATAAAAGTGAGGTAACTCGAACCGGACAGTCGAGCTAAAATTGCGATAATAAAAGTGAGGTAACTCGAACCGGACAGTCGAGCTAGAATTGCGATAAAAGTCCACAGTATAAACAAACAAAAGGACTTGATTCATGGAATACAGTTTTGATTCATAAACAGGTCTTTGAGTTTTTATCTGTTGTATATCTGCTGTATTAAAAGGAAAAAAGGGGATAGAAAATTTTGTGAAGCTGACTAAGTCACCAGAAGTCGCTGCACAAGACAACTGGTACTTGTAGTCCTTGAGAGGAAACTCTAACGTCACAAAACTGTGGGTGTGTTTTTCTACATGACGCTGCCAGTCATTGTGATCCTTCGTGATACTGATTCAGTGAAAATATTTTCTGTTAATGCAGACGTTATGAGGCATTGAGAAAATTAAATGAGTAACTGAATACAGCGGATCACAGCCAATGACTGCAATATAACTGATATTTGGTGAATAATTAAGGGAAATAAGGTTGTGTTAATTTAATTAGAACTGTTAAATTGTGGATCCTAAGCAAACATATCTAGTAAAAAGTTGAAATTAAAACGAGTCAATATCTAATTCTACAGAATAAATAATAAATATTTAAATAAATAAAGAAATAAATAAATTTAAAAAATTAAAAAATATATATATATTTTTAAATAAATAAATAAATAAAAATTTAAATATGGCTACTACAGTAGAAGTACTGCATAAACTATGGGACAATCTGAGTACTAAACTATGTGCCCAGGAATTGAAAAAACGACGTGATAAATGGACTAAATATTTAGCCGAGTGGAACAAATTGGGATGGTTCCCCGAGCCAGACAAACCATTTTTGTCTGAGAAAAAGCGCCAGGAACTTGTCAAACAAGTTCAACAGTCCATGATAGCAGAGGAAGGCAAGCTGGAGGGAAAGACATTTCCCAAGGCCAGTGCTAGAGATCGTGAGAAACTCCGTAACAAATGCATGCTTAAAAAAGAGCTACTATTAGCTCTGGGGGCCTTGATTCCGAAGAATCATGGACCCACTCAATTGCAGGCCATACAGGCTGTCAAGAGCAAACTGACAGAAAGTAAGCAGCCTACTACCCCGGTAGAGACCCCAGTGTCACCCATACCCCAGAAGAGAAGTTTATATCCGGCACTCTCCACACTTCCGCCTCCTTATGGCGAGAGCCGTCCTCCTTTTTTGGAAAGCCGTTCTCCCCCACCCTCAGCCCCAGTAATGCAAGCCCCGGTATTAAATGTTCTAGATGGACAACTAAACATAGAGATACCAAACATGGATAGCATGCTTAGCATGATGCAGCGTCAAAGCTTACAAACTGCCGAGTTGATGGGATACATGAAAGACACCATGACCACCGCGATAGATCTCTCAAAACAGGTCGTGAGAAATGAAGAAAGCAGGCTTAACCATGACCAAACACCCACCATTGCCCCTGCACGTGTGTCAGAACGTAGCGCTCTAGGAGAAATTTCCATGACTGGAAATAATTGTACAGAACGAGAACCACCCCGTATGAGCACATATGAGGTGCGCCCCGTAGGAAGTGAAGCAAGTAGAAGTGAGTGGAGTGATGAGGAAAGTATAGACAAGGATCCTTATGAGTCAGCCGCAGGGCACTCAGGAACAGTGACGGTTACCGGCCTTGACTTAAAGGTACGGCAGCATCAAGGAATGTCAGAAAGCATGATGAATCGAGTAGAGATGGAACAAGTAGCAGAAACTGAGCGCTACACAGAAAGTAATGATCAAATAGCTGGTCGCCACAAGAGTAGGGAAGAGCAGCAGATGCGAGCTGCAGCAAGGACACCAGGAGGAGTGGTAAACCTAAATGGAGAATTTGAGCAATTAGGTTACCATGAGCAGAGACGGGAGCGAAACAACCCTTTCGTATACCCAGGAAGTGGAGCCAGGAATCAAACAACACCGCGGTTTAATCCATCTGAAATAGGTGCTACTTCCACCCATATCGCATTACCCCAAGTAGAGGTGCAGGCCCCACTAGTAATGCAAGGACGCAAACATGTGTACGAAGCATGGGCAAGACAGGATATTGACGCAGTATTGGCTAAGCTACCCCCAATAGAGAAGGGAGGAGCACTGTGGATAGCAGAATTTGAACTCCAAACAGCCCAAGACACCCTTGCCTTACTAGATGTGCGCGCAGTGCTAATCAAAATAGGCCAGCTAGCTACGCTACACCAGTACGAAAACGCGACACAAACCAGGTCTGAAATGGGACATGGGGATTTTGATCAAGTGCGCCCCACTTTTTGGAAAATCATAAAACAATTGTTCCCTACCAAGCGTGATTACACAGCACTGGCCAGCCTGACAATGGGCCCTGACGAAGAGGTCCATGAGTACCTCAAACGTGCATTTAAACTATGGGAAACAGCCACAGGAGAACGACCTGATGCGAGTGATGCGGCACATGGACATTTCCGTCATGGAGTGCAAAATGGACTCCCCCTAAAGGTTCAGGCAAAATTAGGAGATGTAGTGGGATTGGATTCCCTCTCTGAACAGCTGTGGAAAGATCACATAGTGCATAATGTAAACAAAGATCGCGAACGTAAATTAGTCAAAGACGACGAATCCTCCTCGCTACAGACTAAACTTCTGAAACTCCAAATTGATAATTTGATCAAACAAACGGTCGCGTCTGAAACTGCTAAAGCAATACTGAATACCCCGATAGCTCAAGCACCACAGGCGGTGCCAGCAGCTGCGCCCACGATAACTGCCCCAAACCCACAACCGACTCCAGCAGCTCCCCCGGTGACCTATGGGCCCACCCCACAAACATACCCCCAACAAAACTATGCCCCTCAACCGCAACAATGGGCAGCAAATAGACCACCTCGAATATGTTGGATGTGTGGCGAGACCGGACACCTCCAGAGACGCTGCCACCTGAATCCCAATGTTGTGCAGTTTCAAAATAATGGAAGCAGCTCTTATTCGGCAAGAGCACCAACTAGAGGTCGGGGAACTTATGGAGCCCCTAGAGGGAGAGGAGGGCCATACAGAGGTAGAGGTAATTTGGGAGGATGGCGACCAGGCCCAAATCCAGCACACGTAAATCAAACATCTGACAACACCCAACATACTAGCGTGCAGGCACCCGTGTATTATGAGGATCAGGAGTGGTGTGAGGAGACACAGTATCCAGGGTACTGACGGTGCCCCGGAGAATCTCAGCCGCTTAAACCTACCCTGACAGCACCAATGACACCACCGTTAGTAAAAGCTGTAATAAACGGAAAACATGTAAATTTAATGATAGATACTGGAGCAGGCATCTCCACTCTCACCAAATTGGGGAATGAAATTAAACTCTCAAATGACACGGCGGCTACAGTAGGATTCTCTGGGGAAATTGAACAAACTTCATACACTATGACTATTCCTGTGCAAATAGGCAATCAAAAAGTAAATCACAAATTTTTGTATGCCCCGAAGTGTCCTATACCATTGTTGGGACGAGATCTGATGACCAAATTTAATATGTCCATTCTCTGTAGTGCAGATGGACTATTGGTTCAATGTCCAGGACAGAAAGAGCACTCAAACACAATAGGGCAATACATTGTGCACACTCCAGACACAGCAATGATTCAAACAGAGGTTCACATTTATTGGACAAGGCTGCTACAGGATGCCTCATGTCCCGGTCTTTTGGCACAAATGGCGGAGTGGACTCCGTTCATTAACACAATGGGAACCTTCGCACAGCCAGCCGATGAAATACACATGACCTACAATTATGACTGTACAGATGACACCGATTACCAGGACTTGTGGGAAGGGTGTAAGAAGGGACAAATAGAGAGGATAGAGGCTAAATACCTCTACATTGGTCCTGAGGGTGTAGCGGCTGCTGCCCTCCTAAATGATAAACAAATGGAATGGTACAGGTTAGGAGAGAATGCAGTACCACACATATCCTTGGCAATATCCGAAGGATGTGAAGCTAAAGCACTAGGCCCCATGATTAAACAGGCATGTTCAGAGACGTACACCGAAACGACCATTCCCGGAGTATCTAGGAGTACAAGTGGCAAATACACTAGGATTTATGTGCATGACATGACGCAGGGAATTCCGGAGACGATTGTGAGAATTCGTAAAACAATGAGTGAAGATGTGAATCACCAAGGCACTGATGACATGTTGGCAACAATCCCAGAACACATCTGGACCACAGGTCCTCATGATGTAGGGAAAATAGAGGGTGAGGTCACCCTTAAACTAAAACCGGATTTGAACAAACCCATTTGGAACCCACAATATCCGCTAAAACCACAGCAAATTGAAGGCATTAGGGAAACCATAACAGGTCTTTTGGAAGCAAAAATTTTGAAAAAACTACCATACTCACAATGGAATACACCCATCCTACCAGTCCCAAAAGCAGAAGGGAAAGGATGGCGAATGGTACATGACTTGCGAAGAATCAATAATGCCACAACCACACTCGGTTTGCCCGTACCTGACCCGTATGTAGCAATACGAGCTATACAACCTGAACACAAGTACTTTACTGTGATCGATTTGGCAAATGCATTTTTCTGCCTTCCATTAGCCGAAGAATGCCAGCCATGGTTTGCTTTCACTTTTGAGGGAACCAAATACACATACACACGGCTGCCTCAAGGGTTCAAAGACAGTCCGGGTCTGTTTAACACAGCATTGCATCAGATACTGCAGAGTATCAAGTTACCAAAGGGATCCACATTGATCCAATACGTAGACGATTTGTTGATAAGTTCTGAAACACCCGAGGAAAATTTAGAAGCTGCCTAAGCAATTCTCAAAACTTTGGCCACAGCAGGCTTTAAAGTAAAAAGGGACAAGTGCCAAATTGCACACAAGCGCGTTATTTTCCTAGGGAGAATAATCACACAAGCAGGGACAACCCTGACCGAGACACATAGGCAAAGTATTCTGGCATATAAACAACCAAACACAGTACAGGAAATGTTGGCCTTTCTAGGCCTGTGCGGATACAGTCAAACGTATGTTGAAGATTACGTTGGCCTCACACAACCCTTGCGAGATTTGATTAACAAAGCAGGATGTCGAAGTCTGCGAGGCATTTTGGAATGGACAGAGAATGCCTCTAAGGCATTTTCCAGAACTAAACAGGAACTAGGGTTGGCAGCCCATTTGGCCACGCCAGACTATGACAAAACCTTTCATTTGGATGTGTCAGAAAACGAAGGTGTTGTAAATGGCATACTTTACCAAAAAGATAATTCTCAGAGAAAGATCCTGCTGTATTACAGCTGTAAATTGGATTCAGTGGAATTGGGACAACCGAACTGTACTCGTTTTCTGGCAGCACTATCCAAAACAGTTGAAAAAACTGCACACATAGTCATGTGCCACCCGTTGCAGATCAACACGGATCACGGTGTAGCATCATTAATAGCTGCAGGCGCTTTCAGTTTCTCAAACACTCGTAAAATCAAAATTTCAAAAATATTGACAGCAGCTCACATCTCATATGTGCCAGGGTCAACCACAGTTGCCAATATGACATCAGGTGTTAATTCCGGGAGTGAACCACATGACTGTGCACCACTGATTAGGAGAGCAGGTTCCTTACGAACTGGTTTACATACTGAAGCAATGACGGACACTGACTGGGAACTGTTCACGGACGGCAGTTGCCACAAAGGACCTGACGGAAATATAGCGGCCTATGCAGTTGTCAGTCTCCCCGACATGGTACATGACCAACTGATTAGTGACGATCAATCTCAATTGGTTGAGGGCCACATAATACCTCAACCGGCATCAGCAAAAGTTGCTGAAATTGTGGCACTCACCAGGGCGCTACAATTAGCTAAAAACCTCAAGGTCAACATTTACACAGATTCAGCATATGCATACACGGCCGTCCACTTGGACGGACCAGCTTGGAAAAGGAGAAATTTCCTCACTGCTGCTGGAACTCCGGTTAAACATGAAGCTTATTTAAAAGAACTGTTACAAGCAGTACAGGACCCAAAGGAGGTCGCGGTCATAAAAGTCGCAGGTCACGCGTCTGGAGCACACAAGGAAGCAGTAGGCAACCGCGCTGCAGACTACTGGGTCAAACATGTGAGTGGTTACGTCACTAAACAACTGGTGACACTGCGAAGCGGAACAAAGATGGCTAAACATGACATTTCATTGGTTCTAGAAGAACCAAAGGAGGGAGAAGTACCTGAGGTACTGATAAAGCATGACACATTACACGAATGCCCGAATCTGAAAGAAACCGAGGAGAAAACACAAATCAAGCATGTACAATTAGACACAGCACAAGTACAGCATTTTGCACAGTTACAAGAGGCTGCAAGCCCCCAGGAGAAGTCTCAGTGGATTGCGTTAGGAGCAACAAAACAGATAATACCAGGAGACAAAACTGGAAGTAAAATTGAACTATGGAGATCCTCAGAAGGAAAATTAGTGGCCTCAGCAAGGTTGGCCCAATTGCTAATAGAGCAAGCCCATGGGAAAACCCACATAGGGAAAAAGAGAACGTTGACGCACATACAGAAATCATGGTGGTGTCCACAGCTAAAAGAAATTATTGCAAATTATACGGCAGAATGCGCAGTCTGCAACACATTTAACAATAAAAGAACAATTCCACATCCCTTGTTGAAATTTTCGGTGCCCACAGCACCATGGAAGGAAATATGCATTGACTACACTGACATGGGAATGAACATGCGCACTCCGACAAATTACAGATATTTGTTAGTGGTAATTGACAGGTTTACTAAGTGGGTAGAAGCAATACCCACCAAAAGAGAGGACAGCCAGACAGTAGTGGATTGGTTGGTACAGGACCTTATACCCCGATATGGCGTCCCTACAGTGATCTGTTCAGACAATGGATCACATTTTAGAAACGAACACTTACAAAAAGTGGAAGAATTCTATGGAATCAAACACAGATTCGGAAGCGTCTACAGACCCCAATCACAGGGTATTGTAGAAAGAGCCAACCAGACAATAAAGCGAAAATTGGCCAAAGCTATGACTGGAACCACACTGAAATGGACTGAAGCACTACCACTGGTCCTGTTTTCCATGAGACAAACCCCTGCCAAGGACACATTCCTCTCCCCACATGAGTTAATGACAGGAAGACCAATGCCAGGTCCATTAGAGGACCCCAACATAGTGCCCACTCATGAGCTTTTTCAAACTCATCTGACAGAATATATGCGGGTATTAGAACAAATGACAAGAGTCTTATCTCAGCAGGTTGCTAATGCAGGACGACCAGATTTGAAAACAGAACAAGACACAGAGCCCATTTCGGTAGGAGAGTGGGTTTACCTCAAGGTTCCAGGACGACCAGGGTGGAACCTCCCACATTGGACAGGACCGGTCCAGGTAACAGACGCAACCAACAGATCGGTAAGAGTGTTCCAAGACGGTAATACGAGCGCTCCAGTCTGGCACCATTTCGCACACTGTTCCAAAGCACCCACACCGAAAAAACCTTTAAGGGAAATTAGGGATCATCTCAAAGATGTCCACCACAGTTCTGATGAGGAGGGAAACTAAGGTGTGTTTCATAATGTCAGCGAGCTTCCTGTTTCTAGGATCAATTCGACTCCCCCGGATAAATCTGGAAATAACTAAAGTGCCCAGGTTATCTGCCTTAGTGACTACAATAATATTGATGATAACGATGGTAAGTGCAACAAAGAAAGACCCATGTGAAGCAAAAGTAATATTAAAAGTAGACAAAACAATGGACAACACATTTCAATTTGACTTATGTGATATAATAGACTGTGGAAGTAACCCCGAGGGATACAGAGGATATGATATATATATAGGAGTGTTTGGTGAAGGAGGGTATCCCACAAGGGATCCGTGGATGAGGTCATTTAGGGGAACAGGACTGGGGTGGGGACAAATGTTCTGGAGTACAGGATTGTATCAAGTAAGGGATGGGTATATTGGGAAAAAGAAGGGTGCATTCGGGGAATTACAAGAACGAATCTCCATAATAAGGGGACAGTTGACCAGCGTGACAGATCCTAGAAAAGTGAATCCAATAATACTAACAACAAGGAAGGGAATGGAAAACCCCTGGGCCATGAAAGGATATGATAGACAGAAATGTAGGGGGGCAGACTCCAAGGCACACCAGGACAAATTAACATTCTACCTATTACTAGGAGTAGAAATAACTGGAAAGGACCCATTGGGACTATTCAGAATAGATCTAGTGGAAGCAGAGACACCAGCCCCCGACAAAGGTGAAGGTTCCAAAATTACCCTAAAGCCCACAATAAAAGAAAATAAGACTGAACCCCATTCAGACTCAGCAGTGGTAAAGAAATTTGATACTAAAAAAAATGTCATTTCAAAGAGTATTGGCTATTGAAACAGGATATACTAATAAAAATGCATGGATTGATCAAGCTGCACATTATGCACATCAAACAGGAAAAACTGACTGTATTGTATGTACTAGAGGCAGGCCCAGCCTCCTGCTTACCCCTTCCCCGTTTGAGCAATATGCAAGAAATATGACCTCCCCAGGTAAAGATATCGAGTGTTTGCTGTCAGCTATGAGTAATGAGAATCCGACCAAAAGCTGTGCAGTATGGTAACAAATAGTCCCCATAGCTCCAGGTAATGTGACCCCACCAATATTTCAAACTGATGTTATACCTCCACTAACATGTTTCAAAAACAATAATACAGGCGGTGGCAGAATGGTTCTCGGGACCCTAAAAAAGTGTGACAAAACTGTTGATCTGACAAAAAATAACACGGTAACCTCGCTCACCCAATCCAGAGCTGACGTCTGGTGGTATTGTGGAGGAAGAAGACTGTTCAATTGGCTGCCCCCACAATGGTCAGGCACATGTGCCCTGATAAGCTTAAGCGCGCAGACTCTGGTACTTTCAAATGCATTAGACATCCTGGAAGAAATCCCTGTAAAACACCAATATGGAAACAGGCGTAGGAGATCTGTATTATCATGGGGAGGAGAAAATAGTGGTATTTGGATAGACTCCATTGGACAGGCCAGAAACATACCTGATGAATATAAATTAGCAGATGAAGTCGCAGCAGGATTTGAGTTTCCCACTTTTCTCTGCTATCTTCCCGATAACGACCAACAAAAATGTGAATAGAATAAATTTGATTCATTACAATGTACAACGATTGGCAAATCTAACTAGAGATGCAGTAGAAGCAATACATGAACAACTGTCCCAGACCTCTTTGATGACCCTCCAAAATAGGATTGCACTAGATATGTTGTTGGCCGATAAAGGTGGAACTTGTGCAATGTTTGGAGATACTTGCTGCACAGCCATCGCCAACAATACAGCGCCGGACGGTAAGCTAACAAAAAGTCTGAACAAATTAAAGGCCCTAGCAAACGAACTAAAAACACAATCAGGAATAAAAAACCCAGTAACTACATGGCTATCAGATACTTTTGGAAAGTGGGGCACTATGATTGGACAAATATTCATAGGCATAGCCATAGCTGTAGCTATATTTATCACTTGTGGATGTTGTTGTATACCATGCATAAGAACCCTAGTCACGAAAACAATTGAAAAAGCATTAACTAAGGAAGAAACCCCACCTCCGAAATACCAAGCAGCCCAGATTACACCCTATTTTTACGATGATGAAGTCCCCACTGCCCCAGTAGCGGAGGAAGATGGGCCCGGAAGTGATGCACTAATGATGTTGCCAGTTTATTCCCATGAAACAGGTGAAAACATAGGAGAGGACTGGGGAATTATCGCGCCATACAGTGATGGGCTATGGGAACACCCAATGCCAACCGTGTGGGAGATACCAGAACCTCCCTACACCCCCAATTGCCCGATTGGAAATCCCCACTGTAAACATGCCCAGGGAGGAGGGTCAGGATGGCGTTGCTGGGAGTGGGCTGCCATCTATCACCCAGAAAAGCCAAATCTCTTATTGGCCCTGAGAGATGATGAGAAATTCAGTAATGCCTATTGGTTTGGAGAGTCAGCGATTGTGCTGTACGAGGAGCTTGAGGCTCGTGGGTATACTCCAGCAGATATTAACTCTGATGGCACCTTAGGACCTGAACACCAAATGATTGTGATGCCACAAATTGTAGAAATCATCACCAATGCGGGACATGCACCAACCCCTGAAGAAGAAACCCCCATGTAACTATATTGTGATAAAATGTTTAGAAAAAGCTGCCAATGCACTGTTGCCAAAATGCTAGGATTTTCTTTCCTCTTGATAGAAGGGTAAAAAGTAAAATGTATTAAAAATGAAGGAGTATCGCTTAAGATGGATATCGGACAGAGACAGTCCTCACCAGCAGCAGACTCAGTCTAGAGTTCTGTGGTTTTGCCTATTGGAGGTTTTCCTGGTGATTAAGTAAGAGCTCTGACATCATTGCTTACCGCTGTGCTAGTATTATAACCCTGATAGTTAGAGTAAATAAAATTTAAAAAACTGGGTTTGCAATGTGTACCTGCTTCAGGTATTGAGTGAAGATATCACCCATACAAGCTTGAATTACCGCTGTATAGTGTTGATCCCTTGGGATCAAAGGAGGGAATTGTGGGATTCTGACATTTAATCCTATAAAAGTACATGTTGTAAATAGAATATATAAACTTGTCTGTGGTAGTTGAGTTTCGAATGGGTGACCTTGGGCCTGTGTTATGAGAGTTCTGAGAGGGAGGGCTACAGGAAGATGTCCTGAGAAACATTCTTCAGAAAAAGGGTTTGCCACAAAAGATAGATAAGGTTCTATCCTAACTAACTTTGTGGAAAAATACAAGACATGAGCTGAACATGAGTAATTCTAAACGTTTGATTGGTTTGAATTATACGCCCAGTGATGTACTAACCCCTTTCACTTTACAGTATATAAGCAGGAGCGTGCGCGAGAGCGCGCTTGGAGCGCGCTTCCAGAGGACCACAGATGTACCCATTGTACACTCCTGTAAAGACACGAGCTGACACAATAAATACAAAGTGATTTAATCTTTCGAATTGAATTGAAGAGTATCCTTGATCTACCTCCTTGACCACGAAAAGCAATACATTTGATTGCTAACACCTTTCATCAATACCACCGTCTTCAAACTATACAACATAGCTGGTCTCACTACCATCTTGTGAACCTTCCCTTTCACTCTTGCTGGTACCCTTTTGTCGCAATTGACTCCTGACATTCTTCTCCACCCACACCACCCTGCCTGCACTCTCTTCTTCACCTCTCTTCCGCACTCCTCGTTACTTTGGACACATTCACCACCTCTACTCCTTGCATCCTCACCAGTCCACTGTCCTCTCATTCATGCACATGTATTCCGTCTTGCTCCTGCTGACTTTCATTCCTCTTCTCTCCACTGCATACTTCTCCAAGCTCTCTTCAACCTGTTCCCTACTCTCACTACAGATCACAATGTCGTCCGCGAACATCATAGTCCACGGAGACTCCTGCCTGATCTCGTCCGTCAACCTGTCCATTACCATTGCCAACAGAAAAGAGCTCGGAGCCGATCCTTAATGTAATCCCACCTCCACCTTGAACCCATTCGTCACTCCTACCGCACATCTCACCACAGTCACACTGCCCTCATACATATCCTACACCACTCTTACATACTTCTCTACCACTCCCGACTTCCTCATACAATACCACACCTCCTCTCTCGGCACCCTGTCATATGCTTTCTCTAAATCCACATTGACACAATGCAACTCTTTCTGACCTTCTCTATACTTCTCCATTAACCCTTTGACACGTACGGTCACACCGGTTGTACAGCGCTAGAGTGGTCCCTGAAGCGTACGGTCACACCGGTGTGATTAGAACACAAGATTAGAACGTCTATTAACGAATGACGTAACAATAGGCCTGTGGGCTGACGCAACAATAGGCCTGTGGGCTAACCCTCGTTCTTAACCCTAGGACTACACAGTTCCACAAAAACATTGTACCAAATAAATATCTTTACAACATTTACATTTATTTGTTTATGCAGACGTTCACACTTTCACAGAAGTAATGTAAGCAGCAAATACCCCCTAGCCTATAACGTTGATTTAGCTACAGTTCGCTAACATCATTGCTAACCAAGCTGTCCAAATGAGCTAACTACGGACTGACAGAAAATATAATATGCACAAGCGATTGTGATATAGCGATTACACTTTACAATGTTTTACATGACGGGTAAACTCATCCGTGATCAAAATAATTGACGAAATACTCGAAAAACGCATTTTCGAAAAAAATCCGGCAGTAAGCTAATATTGGTTCTTGTTCTTCCGCATTCAACCAAAGATGATGCATGATGACAAGATACTCCACTTGTAACCATATCAATTCTCAACCAAGTTAACCTGGAAGTGAGTTATCTTGTCACGTTATCATCTTTGGTTGGACCAGAGATGACGTTAAATGGCTGCGCCCGTGTTATTAGCTTTATCAGAGATCAATAGCATACTCCGGAGCAGAAGGTGGCGGTAATGCACCAACAAGCTGGATGCCAACCGCCGTAAAAAAACACGAAGAAGAATAGCATCTCATAGCATCTCATAGCATATGGTAAGCAGTAACGTACAACCTTCAAAAATGTACTTTACCAACATCATGGGTGTCCATTGCAATGGTTGCTTGAATCGGAACACGCCATTTGTAACAACTATTTAAAAACATGCGAAAAATATTTAAAATAAAAACATTTTCACCACACAATTAGCTGACAGATATTTTTATTGATGCAAATGAAAGACAGTGCAGTTAGCTTCGGAGTCAAATGATGACTGTCCCTTGTCGCCTCACACATACTGAGAGTCATCTAGTGTTGTTATATATATATATAGTGTAGGCTATGTATATGTATGTATGCGTGTGTGCTAATATTAGCGAACTCTCAACCGTGCGAAGGCTACTGCTGTGACGTAACAATAGAATTATAGAACACCTGTTGCACACAGAAAAAAAACAAAAAAAAACTCACGCTTTGGGGCTGTTGAAAATATTTTGGAACTTACGTGCGAAAGGGTTAACACTCTCAAAGCAAACAGTGCATATGTAGTGCTCTTTCCTGGCATAAAACCATACTGCTGCTCGCTAAACATCACCTCTCCTCTTAACCTAGCTTCCACTACTCTTTCCCATAACTTCTCTCCTCGCTTTTCAGTACATTTTCATCTCTATCATTTATCACCCTAACCTGCTGAACATCCTTCCCAGCTCGGTCCCTCTGTCTGGTTAATCAGTACAAGTCCTGTTCTATTTCCTTAGCGTCTAACCTCTCATACGACTCATCAAACACCTTTTTCTTAGCCTTCACCACCTCTCTCTTCGCCTTACGCCGTACCTCCTTGTACTTCTGTCTACTTTCTTCATCTCTCTGTCTATCCCACTTCTTCTTTGCCAAACTCTTCCTCCGTATACTTTCCTGTACATCCTCATTCTACCAACACGTCTCCTTGTCTTCCTTCCTCTGTACAGATGACACATTAAGTACCTTCCTAGCTGTCTCCCTCACCACTTCTGCAGTAGTTGCCCAGCCATCCGGCAACTCTTCCCTACCACACCCAGTGCCTATCTTAACTCCACACAACAGTCTTCCTTCTTCAACTTCCACCATTTGATCCTTGACTCCACCTTCACTCTCTTCCTCTTCTTAGTCTGCAAAGTCATTCTACAGACCACCATCTGATGCTGCCTAGCTACCTTCTCCCCTGTCGCCACTTTGCAGTCTCCAATTTCTTTCAGATTGTACCTCTTGCATAAGATATAGTCCACCTGTGTGCACCTTCCTCCACTCTTATACGTCACCCTGTGTTCCTCCCTCGTCTTGAAATACATGTTCCCTTCACCAACATGCCCATTGAAGTCCGCTTCAATCACCACTCTCTCCTCCTTCGGTACACTCTCCACCACTTCATCTAACTCACTCCAGAATTCTTCTTTCTCTTCCATCACACACCAAACTACAACATTCATCATCACACCTTTGATTTCCAGCTTCATACTCATCACTCTGTCCAACACTCTCTTCGCCTCCAAAACACTCTTGACATACTTTTCTTCCTTCAGGATTATCCCTACCCCATTTCTCCTCCCATCCCCACCATGGTAGAACCATTTAAACCCACCTCCAATGCTCCTGGCCTTACTCCCCTTCCACCTGGTCTCTTGCACACACAGTATATCTACCTTCCTCCTCTCCATCATATCAGCCAGCTCTCTCCCTTTACCAGTCATAGTGCCAACATTTAAAGTTCAGACTCTCACCTCCACACTCCAACCCTTCCTCCTCTCCCGCTGCCTCCGGACATGCCTTCCCCCTCTCCCGCTGCCTCCGGACATGCCTCCCCCCTCTCCTTCTCCTTCGCTCAACAGTAGCATAGTTTCCACCGGCACCCCGCTGGCCAAAAGTACCGGCGGCAGCCGTTGGTAACCCGGGCCTGGATCGTTCCGGTATGGAAATCTGATTTATGAAACGCATATTTGATTTGGCATAGGTTTTACCTATAGGTTTTTTTGGCCGGATGCCCTTCCTGACGCAACCCTCCCCATTTATCCGGGCTTGGCACTAAGAATGCACTAGCTTGTGCATCCCCAGTGGCTGGGTTTAACGCACGCATAGCCTACAAAGCACGATTTTGTAGCTAACGAAATAATTGGTTTAGCGTAGCAGCAATTACTTAGTAAAAGTAATGTGTAACCAGGGAACTCAGTAACGTGTAACCATAGGCTATGCCTATGTCCAGTACAGCTTCAGTGTAGGCTATATTTTTTCCAGTCGTGTTACCTGGGGTAAATGCTTTGGTCTTTGTGGTACCAACCGTAGGTTACCATGCAAGTGTCGTTTTCTGTACTGCAATGGATGTATAATAAGGCGTTTTGACTCCCTTCATAGTAGTAGTTTCCTTTACCCTCTCTAGTAGGTTAGTTTTCCTGACCAGCTGAAAAGCAGACAATACTACTGTCAACGAAGGTAGCCTACCACAGATAATCATTATTTATGTTATATAATTATATATTATTATATAGTGTTTGCAATAGGCATTGTCTGCAGAAGTAGACTATGACATGTTCGGAACAGATGTCTTTGCTGAATTGATGGTATATAAACCTGAACCCGTTAGGGTTTTGTAGGTTATATTATCGTAAATTCTTAATTTTCGTAGTAATTAATTGTATGGTAATATTGTGTTGGTGATGTCTGAAAAGGATAAAGTGAACAAAGCTGAAGTGAAGAAATTAATGAAGCCATAATAAAGAAATCTTGGCCGAGGTGAGCGTTGAAGCTTCGGTTTCCACAGTGAGTCAGACATGACCGCAAGAACACAGCATAAGGCTCCACATAGACACATTTTTTTGTCTGCATTTGTGTGAGATTAAAACATGTAGCCAATGGCAGTTATTTATAGAATTTTTTTTTTTACATTAATGCAGCAACGCAATATTAACCAGGCAATATTTTGCATTAGAACTGTATTTTCTGTGCCTGAGAAATGGGATATGTGTTCCTGTAGCCTACTGCGTAAATGCGATCCTGCGGTGAACATTTTGTTGGTAGTGAGTAGACTAATTTTAGGCTACCAGACCATGTCGGGTGACATTCCCCTCTTTTTAAATAAGAAAAATAAGACAAAATAACTTTTGTGTTGCAGTACCAGAAATTGTGTACCAAAAGTAAATGCTAAGATCAGGTGAGAATCAAACCAAAAATCTGCTACATGCTAGAGCAGCACTGTAGCCACTAAGCTACAGACACTTCCACGGTTTGTGCAGTAGGTAGACAGCCTCTGGAGCGTGTAAATGCGACAAGGCAATTTTAAACAGAGCTTCTGATAGGCGGCTTAAAGGCAGTTGTCCAATGGGGATAATTATTCTTTGAGGGTACAGAGGCTGGCAGGTAGGCAGGAAAAATTAGAAGAAGCAGAAGCAGAAAAACCGGCAAAATAACCCAAGTTTGGGGCTTTATTGTGTGGATGTGTGGAGTTGTATCTGCATGTTGTGTGGTTACATTAGGTCAGAATGTACAGAAGTTAAAGAGCTGAGAGTCTGTGGTCATTATGGTTACTTATGTAGGAAACCCTGAAAAGTGCTGTCTCGTGCTGTATAGGTATGGGCCATGCCCCGCTAAGCCGTAACTTGGCGGATGGCATACCTGCCATCCCAATATTGTAGCAATGCTATTGAATCCAATTTGGAGGCCTCCTATGTAGGGGAACAGAGAAGTAAGTCATCAACATACTGAATAAGGGTGCTGCCATGCTGGGGAACATAGCCAGCTAAATTTGAGGATAAAATTGCTGAGCTAGTGACTTGACATAGCTTTGTGGCATACGTTTGCCTTTGAACGTACATTAAAACGTAAATGAACACTAAAGAATGCATTGGCTAAATCTATCACAGTGAAAAATGAAAGGTTGGCAGGGACAGAGGACAAAATGTTAACCAGGTTTGGAACAACAGGAGCTTGGGGATACACCACGAAATTTGCCAATCGCAAATCTCCAGGAACTATCAGGCTTTCTTACTGGGAGAATAGGGCTGTTACAGGGAGAGTCCGGGCACGCTATTCTAATTCCCGCTTCTACTAAAGACTGATGTAGAGGTGTGATTCCCTGTATTGCTTTTGCACTAATGGGATATTGGGTCTTGTGGGGCCTATACGTAACTATTAATGGTTCAGCCCCCTGCAATAGCCCTACATATTTAGATCTATTGTCAATCACACAATGTCTTTCATGCCCACACAAAAATGAAGTATTAATTATAAAATACAGTCGCACCCTTAAATCTGTTCGGGATCACTTATTCACCACTGGTTGTCCGCAGGACTTAAGTCGGGCGTCGTCCTACCTCAATTTGGAGGGGGTTCACCCTGGACTCACACAGAATCCTCGTGCATGGTTAACCTGTTGTTCACAGCAGGTAATCCGATGGTGAAGTTAGTGATCCCATCCTCGTTGCCAAGCAATGTAGTGGAAATTTGCATGTTAAATCTATACAGGAAGAGAGACTGTACCTTATTTAGTTCATTTGGAGTATACATTTATTTGATCAAATCAGAGCAGTTCAATTGTTCTCGCAGGAGCTCAAAAGTGCATCTCAAAATATCTTGGCATATAAGGTTCCTTATGTATCTAAGTTTCAGCAGTTGCTTCAAGCTTTCGAGCAGGTTTTTAGCAGTCTCAGTAAATACAATGCCCTTGTGACTTGCACTATCAAACACATACTTATTTTATCTATCTTGAGCAGTATCACTAGGCCAAAGTACCAAGTTTTGCAGCAAAACAAGTTACAACACAGTCTGCGAAAATGTTGAGGCTGCTAAAAAACATTCTGTCTTAATTTTCTCTCACAGCC
Organism: Ilyophis sp. 1 JC-2022; assembly: GCA_022702515.1. Classification (NCBI taxonomy): domain Eukaryota; kingdom Metazoa; phylum Chordata; class Actinopteri; order Anguilliformes; family Synaphobranchidae; genus Ilyophis; species Ilyophis sp. 1 JC-2022. The sequence goes on along the minus strand of CM040403.1, from coordinate 86,988,643 downwards.
CTTATGATCGCTTAATGGATGAAAACATTGATATCCCACTCAGAGGGTGACTCAAGTCTCAGTTCCAGTTCAGTATTTGATACCTAATGTGTCCTTTTTTAACCAGAGCCTCGTTAGCCAGCAGTTATTCATGGAGATAAGCATTTTCAAGGATAACAAAAAATACTGCTGCTATAACTTTTAGCTGCAAGACAATATGCTGTTACCACCTCCTACGGCATGGACGAGGGGTTGGATTGTAAATATAAAAAATAAATGTTGATAGGTGTAAAAAAAAGAAAGAAAAAGTAAACAACTATTTACATAAGACACCGGGTTTCATGTTCAGTCCTTTATGGTGCCTGGCTCCTCTGGAGGTCATGCCACTCAGTAAAAACAGATGCGGTCTGCCACCATGCAGATAGGGACATCACAAGAACAACACTTTTATATGTTGTTTTATTGTACACCTTCCTGCTGAGGCAGAGCACACAGAGGAGCTCACGTCCATGACCGCTACAGGGAAACAACCGTGTGGCCTCCTCTCCACTGCCACCTCCTGTGGCTGGGGAGCCGCTGTCGCCACCTCCTCATCTTCCTCCCGCTCTGTGCTGCCATTTTTGCCCACATCATTCAGCTGCATTGCAGAGGGTCTCCCTGAACTTAGTCAGGGGATTATACAATTTCTCCTGGGCCAGTTTGTTGTGAATGATGAAGCTGTTAACCACTGCGATGTGGAGGAACAGCTTCTGGTACCACCATGAGGTCTTCTGTGTGACGCTGTAATATTTTATGAGGGCGTCTGACAGGCCAACACCCCTCATGTACCTGTTGTAATCAAGGACTGGCTCTATGACTGCAATAGCTTTCCACGACCAGGTGTCATCAGGGTTCTTCGTTCTTCACACACCTACTGTTTCCTACTGTATGCCTTGTGAATGGAGCACATAGTGACATCCCTAGTGTCCCAGTGCGTGTCCCCTCACACAGCAGTCTTGGGAAGAGCGTTCACATTGGTCCTTGGAAAACCAATCCTGTTCTCTGTGATGGTGCAGTTCCAAGGGGCTGTATTCTTTTGTGACATCGAGCTAAACTCCAGGGGTCCTCTGTGGGCAGAAGGGGAACTGATGAGGCTCCTCATCCTCAACACTATAATGTCATGCCATTCATCCTCAGGCTCAGTGGCTCTTCTTTTGGCCCCACTTGTTCCTGTTGAAGTCCTGCAGGAGTAGGGATAACAGAAGCTCTACAGGGATGTGCAGCAGACAAAGCAGCAGTAGAGGGCACTGCTAGAGCGACAGTCGGGGGGCGGGGTAGGGGGTCGAGCATCTTCAACCCTGTGAAAATAATAGTGAAATGTTATCGGAACAAACTAATAGGAACAAATGACATAGGGCAAAAGCATTATAACACAATGTGGTACACGACTGAAATGTTCAATAAATTAGGAAATAACATTGATTTTGTGGTTTGATAAAATCGCCTTAAAATGTATATCCAGTGAATAATTTTATGTCATAGTCTACTAGGATGCAGTATTACAATTAGTATTATTATTTCAGGTTAACGATAAAACCAATTTATTGGAAAGTTTTTCACACTCAATTGTCAATGTTCTGCTGGCGTCACTGGCTCTGGTGAATTTCCGAGTGCAAGTGTGTTCCAATTAAAAAATAATGACACTCTTTCCCTTGCACCTCGCGGTCGGTTTGAGTGTCTACTCGTGTTGTTTTGGTGCTGCGTCACATCCTCCCAAGTGGAAGTGGCGAGTGGAAGTGCAGGAGGGCAGAACATTTAACGGATTGGACCACAGCCCTGGTCTGGGTTATGCGGATTCTACAAATGGTTTTACAGTGAAAATGTATATGCATATTGTAAATTGTATAGTTTACTCTTACGGTGTCTTCTCTGACATCTGCATCAATTTGTATGTTTATACTGAACATGGAGTGAACTACATTTAAGTGTTTTTGTAATTTTATAACAGTGTTCATATGTTGCTATATAATAATAAATTAATGATGTCATCTAAGGACATGTCTTCTCCTGTATCTTCACACACGTTTCATCAAAAATCCTTCAGTTAGTCTCCTGGCGACCGGGTATTACTGTAGTCTTACAGAAGTGAGAGGCTTTAAGGCATTGAAGCATATGTGGACAAAAAAAAAAAATCTAGTGCCTGCAGTTTTTCTCCTTCATTTCTCTTCTTTACTGTTTGTAACAGCTGTATTTTCTTTTTTCATCCTGGGTGTATTAAGTGTTTTCAAGCTTCTTATTGTCATGCAGGTTCAGTATGCATAAAAAACAAATCACATTATATGAACATGTATTACCTTGAGCAACTTTTGCATATTACCTATTCTCACATATATTTTTAGATATTTTTCTCCTTTTTACTAGCAGCATTCAGGTTGAGTCATTCTGATCTGTATTTATCCCTGCATGAAGCTGTAGCAATTCAGTATGATTGCCATTTTGCCACAAGCAGATACAATGAAATGAACAAACTTGCCCAGAAAACGTTATCAGATTCAGCTGGTTTTGTTTTGTAAAAGTTTCTGGAGACTGTCGCCATCGGCCTTATGCGGTGGAACCGCGGAAGCATACAGGCTCAGTCTGGGACCCAGACTTTAAATCCCAGGTGATGTCTAAAGCGGAATGGCAGTCCATCAGGCATCGTCTGACAAGCCTGCTGTTGTTGTTGAACATGGGCGGTTGCTATGGGACATGTTACAAAAATAGCACCAGTGCTGGATGATGGGTGAACTTAGCACTCAGGAGACAGAGAGGGTGGACATCAGAGGGCGTTAATGGATTGTCAAAGGGATGCTTGGACACACTTAGCTCAATTAACACTAAGTGACAGAGAACATTTGTACCAAGCTGTTCACCCCTGCGCAATGCCAAAAATCTTTACCCAGCTGCTGAACCAGACTCTGCCGATGGCACCCCGTCGATTGGGCCAAACAGATTCACTTAATCTCTCTTTAACATCTCTTTTGTGCTGGCTGTCTTCCTTTATCTCACTGTACTTCAATACAGATACTAAAACACAAACTCATTATAACACTCCACAGAAACATTATTGGTTGCTGAAGTATTGGTATCTCAGCAATCAAAGTTGAATGGGATGTTTCAGGAAACCTATCGGTCTCTGTGGTGAAAATATTGTACACTGGTGTGTCTCAATGTGCCTGGTGTGCCTGCTTTTCACGTCTGACTATTGCCATAGGTTTCTTCCTGCATTGAGACAAAGGTGATGTCACAGGCTTGTGTCGCTTTTCACTGTCCTACCTGAACAAGATTACTGTGCATTATTCTCATGCTATTTTCGACCACACGCTTAACTCTGTGGCATTCACAATTGTCTGTGATTATTAGTGGATTACTGTGGTCTGCTGGGTCTGATCACATCAATGCTAATAGACTGGTTGCCATGGAGACCTATAGCGAAGGCTATCTTTAAACCCGAATTGTATTGTCAGGGAAGTGGGTTTTAAATAAAAATGTGTTTATTTTCTGAATCCAGCAGTTCTAACACTCAATGCCCTAGAAAAAATGTCCAGCACACTGAATACTGAACAAAAGCGGTACTGCGTGATAAAACCCCTTGACCTACATTTAATTATATTTTAATGGATTTAATTGAATAATTATTAATTAAAATGGCAATCATCAATTAAATGGCAAAATTTGTTATGTCAACACGGGCCTTCATCGGTTGATTCAATTAAATAAAATGTATTTTGTATAGCACTTTTTACAGAGAACTTCCGCAAAGATGCTGTACAAAGAAACAGAAGGAGAATTGGGCAAAAACACGCGAACAGCAAACGAGGTAAAATAAACTCCCGTTGGGATTAAAAACACTCAAACGGTGGCGAGAAAAAACTCCCAGATGGGAAGAAATCTGGCTAGAGAGGGGGAGCCCATCCTTCGCTGGCCAGCCCGGTTTAAAATAAAGGTAGAATGGTTGTTAACAGAATGTGAAACGGAGGACTAAGGGGCCTCCACAGGTGCGCGGAATAGAGCTGGCGAACGCTATAGAGGGTGTGACTCCGGTCAAAGAATCACGGCAGATGAGCTTCAATTCAGGGGTTTATTTCAGGGAAGCATATGTAGGTATATGCACGTGTAGATTGTGTGTGTGTGTGTGTGGTCCTACAGGGAAACACAGTACAGCAATTATAATTTATACAATAGTTATACACATGTACACATTAAACATAATACTGTTGTGCTGAGTTACAATAATCCCCGCAGGTAGGAGAGAAAACAATATTAAACATCTATATAACTGAACCAAACAATACAGTACAATAAAAGATGTTCTCTCATTTCCTTCCAGTGAAACCTCATATTATGCCAGTGTTTGAAGCCATGTGTCCGTAGCACATCAACAAGTTTCTTAATTGCTACATTCGTAAACGTATCCCAGTTTAAGAGAACATCTGTATATGTAGGCTAAATTAAGTCTTACAATCTCAAAAATATGCAATCTGTATTCAAGTACATTTTAGCTGCCAATATTCAATGAACAGGAGAGCAATACAGTCAATGGCTTTCAGTGTCAGTCTATGAATAGATGTTTATAACTAGCATTCAGCTAGGCTAACTAGCGAATATATCGACCATAATCTAATTGCAGAAAGAACAACAACAGAAACGGATTTACATAAACCTAATCTCTGTGGTAATTTGCAGTAATGAAATAAAGCAAACTTAGACATAAATGCTCCACTTACATTCGTCATTGACGCACAAATTCCCCAAAAACGGAGGAAAGTAAAATGAAGCTCTACAACAACAAACCGCATGGAATCCAAGCAGGAAAAAGTTCGTTACCTTTAAAGGGACAGTAACCTAATACAATTAACTCAATTAAATGCATGAGTACATGGAGCATGTCCTAGCATTCAATACTAAATAACATGAACAAAGTGGAAACTATAAATGGTGTGAAGAACTGCAATAGAACTCCCAAAAGGGAAACTGAACACCTGTTAACAAGGGCTTTCCTACAGAATGTAATGAGAGATCTAACACAGTAAATAATGAAGTGGGTTGAAAATTTTACAGTCTGAGATGGTACACTAGCTGGAAGAAAAAAGTCCAATGAAAAAGATGTATAATATGCAAATCAGAGGGGTGGGGTGGTACATCTGGGACTCCGGTTGTGTCAAGGCGTGGGAATAAACCAGAGGAGGATAGGGCTGGAGCAGTCTGCAGACTCAGGGCGAGGGGCAGGGCTGGAGCAGGCTGCAGACTCAGGGCGAGGGGCAGGGCTGGAGCAGGCTGCAGACTCAGGGCGAGGGGCAGGGCTGGAGCAGGCTGCAGACTCAGGGCGAGGGGCAGGGCTGGAGCAGGCTGCAGACTCAGGGTAGTCAACCTCCCTAGACCAGCTGAGGGGGTAACCAAGACTGAGGAAATTAATCAACCTATTACCGGTGAACAGAGATAGTACGTCAATTTTCAGAGAAACCACACAAATCAAATATAAAAATAATTTAATAACAGGCAGGGAGGTCATTAGCTTAGAATTAGCAGTCTATGCTTGAGTCTCAGAGACTCAAGCATACATACAGGTGCAGCTCAAAAAATTTGAATATCGTGAAAAAGTTCAATATTTTTTGTCACTCATTTCAGAAAGTGAAACTCATATATTATATAGATTCATTACACATAGAGTGAAATATTTCAAGCCTTTATTTCTTGTAATTTTGATGATTATGGCTTACAGCTAATGAAAACCCAAATTCAGTGTCTCAGAAAATTAGAATATTGTGAAAAAGTTAAATATTGGAAACTCATGGTGTCACACTCTAATCAGCTAATTAACTCAAAACACCTGCAAAGGTTTCCTGAGCCTTTAAATGGTCTCTCAGTCTGGTTCAGTAGGCTACACAATCATGGGGAAGACTGCTGACTTGACAGATGTCCAGAAGACAGTCATTGACACCCTCCACAAGGAGGGTAAGCTACAAAAGGTCATTGCTATAGAAGCTGGTTGTTCACACAGTGCTGTATCCAAGCATATTCATAGAAAGTTGAGTGGAAGGAAAAAGTGTGGTAGGAAAAGGTGCACAAGCAACAGGGATAACCGCAGCCTTGAGAGGATTGTTAAGCAAAATCCATTCAAGAATTTGGGGGAGCTTCACAAGGAGTGGACTGAGGCTGGAGTCAGTGCATCAAGAGCCACCACGCACAGACGAATCCAGGACATGGGCTACAAATGTCACATTCCTCGTGTCAAGCCACTCCTGAACCAGAGACAACGTCAGAAGCGTCTTACCTAGGCCGCCGCGGTAGTACAACGGTAAGAGCGCTGACTTTCAGTCAGCGCAGTTGTACTCCGAGGATCGGGGTTCGCGCCCCGGTCCTGCCATATCCGAGCGTGGCCGGTGCCCTGTGGAAGCGGCAATTGGCAGCCGCTTCCGGGTGGGGGGAGGGGCTCGGAGAGAATCACTGCGCACGGGACCCAGGGCGTGTCACGGTCAGGAGCTCGAGGAACTGCGCCCTATAGAGGACGTGGCGCTCGCCTTCCAACTACTAATATACCAATTGACGGGGTTGTGTAGCAGTGGTTCTCTAGCGGTTGCTACACGGGGGGGAATTTAATTAGAATAGGGGTTCAATTGGCTACCAAATTGGGAGAAAAAGGGAAAAAATGAGAAACAAATTTTTAAAACAAAGAAGCGTCTTACCTGGGCTAAGGAGAAAAAGAACTGGACTGTTGCTCAGTGGTCCAAAGTCCTCTTTTCAGATTAAAGTAAATTTTGCATTTCATTTGGAAATCAAGGTCCCAGAGTCTAGAGGAAGAGTGGAGAAGCACAGAATCCACGTTGCTTGAAGTCCAGTGGGAAGTTTCCACAGTCAGTGATGATTTGGGGTGCCATGTCCACTGTGTTTTCTGAAGTCCACAGTCAACGTAGCCATCTACCAGGAAATTTTAGAGCACTTCATGCTTCCTTCTGCTGACAAGCTTTATGGAGATGCTGATTTCATTTTCCAGCAAGACTTGGCACCTGCCCACACTGCCAAAAGTACCAAAAGCTGGTTCAATGACCATGGTATTACTGTGCTTGATTGGCCAGCAAACTCGCCTGACCTGAACTCCATAGAGAATCTATGGGGTATTGTCAAGAGGAAGATGAGAGACACCAGACCCAACAATGCAGACGACCTGAAGGCCGCTATCAAAGCAACCTGGGCTTCCATCAGGGACGTGCAGAGGATATTAGAGGGGCAGGGGCCCAAATTTATAAAAGGGCACGTCGGCGTTTTTTTGCAAATAATTAAATAAATATATGCCTGGAATGACTACTTTTGCGACACTGTTAAAGGGATATTAAAATGTATGTATTTAAAACAAACCCATGACTGAGGTTGGTTCAAACACTGCCACATGACAGTTCAATAATGATACATGCAAAGACATGAAGTCTATTTCAGTAAATTCTCCTCACATGTTAACCAGCCCAACTCTTACCTAGCCCTCTGACTGACATCCTCACTTGCAGAAGCTCAGCTTAATACTGCTGACAAAGATGCACTTCCTCTGGCTGCATGGCTGCCTCTCTCGCCTCCGTATTCGTCTCTTACCACCTCTCCAGAGAAATCAAAATTATGCAGTTACTGTTTAAGTCCATTAGCCTGTATGCCTACCAGAAGACCCCAGTCAACATGTGTGATCTTAATGATCAATTATGATATTAGAGAACATTTATTTTCTTTAATGAGAGAGAGAGCGTGCTAACCTTAGCTAGCTAATGTACAGGGATTAAAGCAAAAAAATCTCTGAAAAAAAATCTCACGACTAAAATTTTGTTAGGTCAAGTTAAGGTCCCAACACGCAATTTATAAAACAGTGAATTTAACCTACACTTTTATGTAAATATTAGAGACTATCAGCGTAATTTTTCAGATGTAAAGATGTAAGGGGCTCAGCCTCCTGTGTAGGGGGGTCCGGGGGCATCCTCCCCCAGGCAGAAATTTTTGATGAACAACCTCTATTTTGATGCCTTTTCATGCACTCTGGCACATAAATTTCATGAAATTTTTATGTGTACCTAAAAAACTGGTTTATAAAAAAACTAAAACATTGAGCTGCTGAATATAGCCTATTGGACTGACACTACGTGAAGAGAAAATCATTCTCTGCTCGCTCCAACTGGATAGTCCTCATCAAGTGTTGACTCCCCGATGAGTAAAACAACTGGGTTATAACTTTGTTATCGAATTGTGTCAAGTAAAATCACACGTTGATTATTATTCTTATATGTATTGTGGGCAGAGTTGGGGCATTACTGGAAAATTGCAATATATTACATATTACTAGTTACTTTAAAAAAAAGTAAAGCTTATATTATATACTATACAATTAAGGTAATGCGTTATATTACTTTGCATTACTCTGTCATAAAATCACTTAAATCAGTGTTAAATTATTAACCTTTCAGAAGTATGATTAGGATAATTTAACCTTACATATTCATTACGAAATGTTGTTCAAATATGTTGTAGATTGTTTTACAAAACGATTGAAAAATGTATCACCTTCCTAGCAAGTAGGCCTATAGCAACCGATAAAATAAAAGTCTACCCGTATTCGTTCTTGCATTCTCACAATGCTTTGCACTTTTGTGAAAATCCTCATAAGGGCGCTTTACGTTAACATAGAGTTGACTGAGATTAATTCAACAGAGAAGAGTCAAGACATATGGAAAATAGCCTTTTTAATTGACCTTCTTAAACGTGTTCAGCTCATTTCAATTGACAATATAAACGCAGTAACAGGGTGTTCAAAATGTTGCTTTTAAAACGACATTGACAAATATGAAAAGCTAATCAAATGAAATATAGGGTTTTCATTCGTGGAAATAGGTTAAATACGCTACTGCTTTTAACGTTAAAATTATTAACACTTCAACTCATCAAACAATGAATGTTGAAATGTAAAGGACAACAAAAAATAGCCCATTACATTTATACATATATTTATGCTACAGTTAAACATCACATTAAACGCAATTCTCATTCGCCTTTAAGTGCTGTGCTGCATCATCATAGCGACGGAGAACTTTAATCCCTGAACGTATTACATTAGCTAACCAGTTATCTAGACAACATTTTGGGTCAGCCAGGCCTTTACATTTTAAGGACAGGCCTCTAGTTTAGACAGCTGGTCAACTTCACCTGGCTTAACTGATATATAAAGTCTAGATTCAGATTGTCATGGATCATGCCTTTCTTTCCTTATCTCCATGTTTTGTATTTCTTTTTCTTTTACCGGTAATCTATCGGATTTTTCTGTGTTCCCCTACGGGTTTTTCTTTCGTCTCGGTAATTAGTGAGTTCACCTGTCCTGCATTTCCGCTCACTACTCGCTTTCTCCCTTTCTCGTCGCTTCCATGTTATTTCACATAACATTCGGGCCGGTAAAAAGGTATAGAAAGTTGTGCTGCTATCGACCGCTTTGCTTCTCAATGCGGGACTTTTTTTTAGAAAAGTACAATTTAGAAAAAGCAAAGTGATCTTTTTCGCTCTTATCTCAGAGCCTAGGGTTTTTGTTTTTTTGTTTTATACTCATACCTACTAGTGCTCTCACCCTAAATCTTAAGGGTCTTTTGAGTTATCTCTTTTCTTTCCGTTTGTTCGCTCCACAAACGGGAGTTAGATAAGCGTGACTGCTTATTTCTTTTGTTTTGCTCGGATATCGAGCTCCTCGCCTTTTATCGCGAGGTTATTTGTGTTCTCCTTATTTCCCCCCTCCACTATGGATAATTGTCCGTTTTAGTGGTGTTCGTTGAACACTTAAAGATTCCTTATCTGTCGCACCTGGACCTCCAATATTTCCTCTGTGTCTCTGGCATAGAGAACCTCTACACAGATGCTACAGGGTGGGCTAATTTTACATGCAGTGTAATCAGGACCATTTCCAGACTAGGATTATGTGGGTGAATTTTAATGTCATTGTCAATACTAATGTTACCAAAGTCAATACCAATATTTAAGACCAGATCTAAAGTATGGCTGCAATAATGTGTGGGGCCGACAACATTTTGAGTAAAGTCAATTGATTCTAAAATAGTTATGAATGCAGATGTAAAAGGATCATCTGCTTTTTCAAAGTGAAGGTTAAAATCACCCAATACCACCACACTGTCATAATTTACAGCTAAATTAGAAAGAAAATCAGCAAATTCATGAATAAAGCCAGAATATGGGCCAGGAGGCCTATAGACTGTCACAAGAGCGATAGGCTGAGCCAAGAAGCAGTTTCTACCAAGAACTACTGGCTGAGAAAGGTTCATGACTAACACTTCAAACAAATCAAATTTGTACTCAGATATTGGGACTGACTGAAAACGGGAATTGTAAATAACAGCAACCCCACCCCCTCTTCGACAGACGAGGGTTTTGGCTATATATGAACCCAGGCGGAGAGGACTCATTTAAAGATTTATTAGATTTATTTATTTTTAGATTTATAATTTTTTTGATTTTGAGGGAGAACACTAGTCGACTGTTTTGAGGAGCAAGCAGACAGCTGTGTAGAACAAAATTTAATTTTAGAGAATTAAGACTATAGACTAAAAAGTGCGGTGCCCTCCCAGAAGGGGTAAACACCATCTCTTCTTAAAAGACCAGGCCTTCCCCAGGACGATCGGCAATTGTCTATAAAACCCACGTTATTTGACGCACACTACTTAGATAACCATCGATTTCGTGACAAACTGTTACTGCTGCAAGGACTCCACTGGGGCTACCAAACTATGGGAGAAGGAAATCCTACTTACATCTAGAGGAGTCAAAAAAGAGTCTAAGAATTCCTCACTACTTTGAATGTTTTTGGGGGGTCCGGATACGCCAGCCAAGACATTCAAAATATATTTCTTGCATGTAAGAACAAGAACACACGTGCAAACACAGCAAACAGAACAAGTCAATGTGAAAGAGAGAAACATTACACTATTCCCTTTTAAGCAGAATGTTACATTTTTAATATGAATAATGAAGTTTAGATTCAGTAACTTTAATATTCAAGGTGCTTCAGAAATAATAAAAAATACATGAAATCTAGTATCTGTAAACCATCCTATGAAAAGATTACAAAAAAGCTAGGGAAACAGGAATAATAATTGATGATAACAATAAGGACGAATACAGTGAATAATAGATTACTTGCAATAGGCTATACACTAGGAAATTAACTGAGCAAGGTGGTTTGTTAACTAGCAAGAGGCACACTTAACCAACAAATTGATTATTACCCAAAGTGTAATAATCTTACATAACTTAATTCAATAGGAAAACGAGTCAGGAGAAACTACCCTTAAATATCTACATATCTACTTTTGATATATTTTTATACCCAGTCATGATAGCATCACCTGGTTAACTATGGAATATTCCAAACAGGTGGGGTTTTTTTCGGCCCTGTCCTATGAGGGATCTCTGTCAGAAACAGAGATGGGAATATTGGAGATCCAAGTGCAAGTAGTTGGGCAATCTTTAAAGTGTTCGTAAGAACACCACTAGTAACGGACAATAATCCGTAGTGGAGACACAACTAAAAATGAAAGAACAATAAACCTCGCAATATAAACGAGGAGCTCGCTAAACGAGCAAAACAAAGGAATAAGCAATAACGCTTATCTAACTCCCGTATGTGGAGTGAAACAACAAAAAACAGCGAACTGAAAAGACCCCAAAAACTTTGGGCGAGACACTCGTAGGTAGAGTAGAGAACAAAAGAAAACGAAACCTCTGCTCTGAAATAAGAGCGTATAATAGAACAGTTTTCTCTCTAAGGTTGTACTGCTAACAAGTCCCGCGTTGCTAATCAAAGCGGTCGATAGCAATACAACTTCCTATACCATTTTTTACCGGCTCGAATGTCATGCGAAATAACATGGAAGCAACGAGAGAGGCCGGAAGCGGGGTATAAATAGTGAGCGGAAATACCTACCAGGTGAACTCACTAATGACAAGGTGAAAGCAAAACCCGTGACGGAACACAGGAAAATCCAATAGATTACCGGTAAACGATAAAAACGAATAAAGCGACGTAGAGATAAGGGAAGAAAGGTCAGATCCATGACATGTCCCAGCTTTTTTGGAACATGTTGCAAGCATCAAATTCGGAATTAGCGCATATTTACAAATATGAATAAAGTTTATAAGGTAAAACATAAAATATATTTTCTTTGTACTGTTTTCAATTAAATATATGTAAAAAAGAATTTAGAAATCATTGCTTTCTGCTTTTATGTGCATTTTACATACTGTCCCAACTTTTTTGGAATTGGGGTTTGTATGATTTTATTGGTTGTAGGAATTGCTCCCCCCTTGACCCAGCTAACCGTGCAGATTTTCTGTGGGAAATTATAAGAATATTTATCCTGTTAGATAGAGAAATAATTCTTGCATACCTAAGTTCGTCTTGACCTCCTGAACAAGTGCACACCAAGAATGATTACTCTCAGTTAATGCAAGTTTAAATATGCATTTTTTTTACACATATTTTTGGTATCTAATTTAAACACGTGCAACAATTTTTATGACCATATTATTTGCCAACAATAACAATCACAGTACCAATATAATTAAAAGTCACATTATTTTAGCTGCCAAGAATAAACTTTTAGCTATTCCATTGTAGTCAATGAGAAGCTATCGTTCCTTTGCTGTACTAAAAGATGGCAACGTTGATCCGTTATAACTACGAAGGAATGTGGGCTATTCGCGGTGGATTAAGATAAGGGCTATTGGAGTCACGGTGAGTCATTGCTGTAGGGTCAAAGGTATAATTTAAATTTAGTAATCAGTCTCATGCATTTTATAGGACCCTAGAACAAAAAGCAGGGAATTCAATAAAGGAATTGCGTAATGGATTTTGACGAGAATCCGTATTCAATCGGAGGTAATTCTATTGAGCTGCGTCAAATTACTATTAAATGTAAACAGTACTCTTCATTGAATTACAGGAGATTTTAGATCTATTCTGTGAGTGTGACTTCCTATCTATGCTTTAAATATATTACACCCAACACCAAATGCAAATAATAATGTGTATTAACAAAAGGGAAAACAATGTAATAAACAGTTATATCCCACGGCGTGGTGACTTGAATATGGAGAGAGAACACATAAAGGAGGGAAAGGTGCACGTGCACGGGGTGCATGTGGCGGAGACAAGGAGAGGGAGAGAGATAAAGAAAGATGGAGGTAAAGAGCAGGGGCATGCGGGTACATGTGGTGGAGGAAGGAGGGAAGTATGAATTCGGGTTCAGCCCACTTTATCAATAGGCCGAATTATACCTCTACCATTAGCCGAGCCGTGATTGATTACAAGATGTTTATATATTAGCACTCTGGAAAGCACATTATAAATATCTATTCCTCACGCTAATGGTTAGTCTCAAATTATGGTACTACCGTGCCAAGATCAGAAAAGGGAATCACACTTAGAATAGCAACACTTAATTTGTTATACAGTGAGTGCTATAGAATCACATAAAATACCGGTACATAATCTCACAAAGAAAAACTTGTAAAAACCACACAATTACTCAATTAGAGCAGGCTAACACAATTATACTAGAACACAATATTGATAGGCTACAGCAATATCACACAAATATCAGCCAATGTGCCCAGAAAGTACAGCCTTACTTATGAGAGACCAGACACCGCAGTTGGTGCGAGAGTTTTTCCGACTGTCGTCAGGGAAAAGGTGGGGAGTCCCGGGTTTGACGACTTTGAAAAGCAGGTCCAGGGGAAAGTCCAAGTGACCTTTGAGGTGCTGTCCATTCGGATTCCTCATGGGGGAATTCAGGTCGACAAAATTGTTACAAAGAGCCGGTCGTCTTTGCACTAGAATTCCCAAACTGCACATACAGTAGCAGTTTCAAACAGAATTGTCGGGTCCTATAGGTTAATTGTACTTCTGATTATAAGATCTAAAACTATAACCGTGATCATGGGTTAAAACATAGAAGACTTAGTTCACAAAGTAGAATGATATTTTTTATGCATACAGTATGGTACTGTGCGCCAGAGAGACCGGTTGGGTTGTCCAGTGGTTTTGTCTCGTGGGAGGATGTGTGTTTCCGGGCCTTACAGTATTGGGTACTGTAAATTTGAAATTACAGTCAAGAGGCGGTGGTGAATGCGTCACTTCCAGTATCATGGGAGGGACTGTAGTTTCACATGGGGCTTGTAGTCCATTGTCCCAACACTATGTGTTTTTGTTTGCTTATAAATGGAATGATTTAGTCTGGTAAGGAAGTGTTAAAACGCAGATCCCTATATCACGTTTGATCACATCGGGAGTGACAGCAGGGTTGAGACTCGTGGAGGCAATTTGAATTTATATGTGTTAGGGACTTTTGGATCTGGTTTCCTACATTCTAAGGTGGTGCTTTATCACTCTAAGAGGGGGAGAGAAGTAACAAAAAAATAGAGAGAAAAAGCAGAGCAAAAGAAAGTGACTAGGGAATGTTAATAATAATATATAATAATAATATATGTTAATAATATCGTCTACCAACACATGCATACTTTAAATCAAATCATCAACTGCCTGACACTCCCTCTTGATAGAGTTTCAAGTCAGCGACACGCTCGGCTTGTAAAGGCCATCTACAAAAACATGGCAGTTACACTAAGTACTCACACCCACATTGTTCTCCCATAGAGGACATGCGATGCTGCTGGTGCATACTAATTTCATCCCTCTCTCTCGAGGGTGTTATTCACGTGGTGCTGTATGTGTGCACTCGGTGGCTGACTATTGGGGCTGAGGTTTACACTAGTTGGGATGGTGCTTGGTTTCATTATTAGTGTGTACTAAGCATCACCTGACACTTTTCCAATGTAGCACATTCAGTAAGTCTGCACAACACTTCACTGGTGTCCTTAAAAAATGGTTTGCCTGGCCATAACCAATGAAGGTTTGTTTACAAAGCTTGAGGTTAGGCACTAGATACTGGGTGAACTTATCCTGGTAGGCTACTACTGGTGGAGTGTTAATAGTGGTGAGGTAGGAGCCATTCCATGCACCGACACTCAGAATAGTCTTTAGCTGATGTGTGTACACTGCATGTCAGGTCGGATAAAGGGCAGGCTCACCATGAATGGCACTTGCATATTTTCTACATCCTCAAAGAGAAGAACCACTGCTCCCAGGCTATAGGTGATGCGAATCTTCAGTATATCTATGATCTTATCCAGAGAGGCTATTTGGAGGATATCTCCTATCACAGTTTCATTAACCAGATAAGTAGGGGCCTTGAATCAAGTCATTAACACGTAAGCTGACCTTGCGGAGGAGGTCACCTGTCAGCAGCCGGATGGGTTTTTGGAAAACCCTCTCCTTATTGAGGCTGTTAGTCAGTACCTGCACTTGTGTTATGGTTGAGTCCAGGAGTTTACCATGCAAGATCACTAGCAAGACAGCATCGTCTAGAGTGGTTCTCATACCATAAAGGGCCAGTTGTTGTAAACTGCCAAGGTAGTACTCCAAAGGGTTCGTTTCTGGTGTGGATCCACGTGAAGGTTGTCCGCATCAGTGGGTGAAGGGGTGTTTTGAAGGACATGGATAAGGTGGGTTATGGCTGGGTCCTCCATAAGTCCTTATGTGTGTCTGGTGTTAGCCAATTGGCTGTGATCAGTTCCCAGGGCTGACATGGTCTGACCTTTTAAAACAGACTTGTGATGAATAAGAGCTAACTGAAAAGAATCAAAGGCAGACTGTAAATTAGTAATAGCCTGGAAGCTATTATGAAAAGCGTGGAGCCAGTGGCATACAAGATTGTATCATCCGCATAAAAATGGACATTACATTGTGGTGTTGGGAATACCACATTGTTTATATAGTGTGAATAGAAGTGGACCAAGAATAGACCCTTGTGGGACACCTTTACTAATTTCAAGAAAGCTTGATTTAATACCATCAGCAACAATAGACTGAGTTCTTCCAGAGAGATATGCATAAAACCAGTTCAGAGAAAGTTCATCCAATCCAATGGAGGATACCTAATTCAATAAAATATTATGGTCAACAGTGTCAAATGCCTTTGATAGGCTAATAAAGAGTGCAGCAGTGTGCAGTTTATTATCCATAGAGTTAACAATATTATTTATCACAAGAGCTGTTAATGTGCTATGACCTGGCCTAAAACCTGATTGTTGTGGTTGTAAAATGTTATTAAAAAAGGCCCATAGCTGAAAGTTAGCTTATGATTCTCGGACTTTGGCCAAACAGGAACGTTTTGAAATTGGACAATAGTTATTTAAATCACTGGTATCACCACCTTTATATAGAAGAATAACCTGAGCTGCCTTCCATAAGTTTGGGATTCTACCTGAAATAAAAGTTGGGTTAAAAATGTAAACAAGTCATGAGCAGCGTTGCCAGGTGGGAAATATTAAACTATCGTACCGCTCAAACATGTAATCGTTATAATTGAGAGCTGTAGGCTAACGTTACAATTCATCAGCATGGAAACAACAGTTGTATAAGTCATCAGTGTAGAATTATAACGTTATGCTGTGTCAATGTATTTAATATGCGGTATCAATATTTGTTTGTTCTTGTGAAAGCATGTCTTTTTTCAAAACGTCCAAAAAGTCTCTCAGTGCATAACTGGCTGAACCTAGTCTGTGAGTTCAACTTCAACCTCCGAGTCGCTGTCCGTCATGGGTGTATTGGAGGTTGATGGGGCTGGGGCACTCCTTTTCCGATACAAGTTTGCTGTAGTCAAAGAGTGTAGCATAATGCTTGTAGGTGTAAACTTGGCACATCCACCCACGGTCTTCCCACACTCTGATGTGTGCATCAGGCTATTGAGAGTGTCTGTGATGAGCCTGTTTTGTGGCTTTGTTTTAATCAAGTTAACTTTGGAAAATACACGTTCACATGATGCATTAGATTGTGGGAAAATTAGCACATCGAGTGCAAACGTTGTTAACTCCCTCAACACCTTTCTCCCAACAAAATCTTCCATAATAGAGGCATTGTACTAGAATCTACATCAATTTCCTTTGTTTCATCAGGTAAGTTCATAAGTGAAGTCGAAAGCACTTAGTCATTTTATAGGAGTCCAATATTGCGCAATAACGTAATACTGTGTAAAATAGCCAGGCGGAATACGTATGTCTAAAAAGCAAGGTTGAGAGCTTAAACAAACGCCTAAAAGGATTAGAAAAAAAGACTATTAAGAAAGAATTTATATAAAAGAATATGTTACGTTTTACAGAATGTTATTCTAATAAAAAGTACATTTTAAAAAAAAAATGTCATGTTCCCTAAGCATCAAGTCCCTCCATAAAAATGTATAACCATCACAGAACCATTTACCAACGTTCACAACAACCACCAATAAAATGACATCATCAAACTCTTGAAACAAAACCCCCACACCCCACCTTGAATAATAATATATAATCATAAAAAATAAAAAATCCAATATTTCTATGCATAATTATATTTTTTAATAACCTCATTAATATTCATAAAATATAAATTTCCACTAGAATTGCGAGAAAGTAGTGGTAGGATTATTTTACAGCTTTCCAAAAGCTATATGCATCTCCATTACAGTTTGAAAGAGAGGTCAAGTTATTGGACTTTGCTTTTTTTATTATGCTTATGCACTTGGTTCCTTAATTTCCTAAAGCTAAGCCAATCAGGTAGAGTGCCAGTCATTCTAGTTTTGGACCAAGCTTTGTCTCTGATATGAATAGCTGCAGAAATAATTGAGGAAAACCAGGGGTTACACCGGCGTTTAATCCTAAAGTTTGCTGTTAACTTACTTGCACCCTGCCAATTTATGTGCAGACCCTATCTTATAAAAAAATGAAGAACGTTCCCAAAACAAATTAAAATTGGGAATAAAACCTAGGTTGCTTGTGTACACTGAGACTGAAGCCATGTATGAAGGCTTGTAAAATTACCTATTCCACGGACCAGTGTGGGAATAGGACCGGAGATAAAAATGTCTCTACCATTGGCACTTATGAGGTTAACGAGACGGATAAAATCTCTTTTCAACAGCTCAGATTGCTGGCGAGAAATGTCATTTGTGCCGACATGGATAAAAACTTTCTTTGCGTACAAATTCTGAGCCAGAATACCTGGAACTTTGTCAATTAAATTGGAGACTGTGGCAGCTGGAAAGCTTCCACTTTAGTCACTGCCGCTTTATTTCTGATGTCCCTGAAGATGGAATTGCCGATGATAAGTATTCTGGGTGACAGGGAAGGGAGTTCTGGTCTCTGTGAGGGGGCTGCATCCTAAGGGCCTACACGAACGCCTGCCTGCTGAGGAGGAGATGGAGAGAAGCCAGCCGGCAGAGGTGATCAGCAGGAGATGTGGCACGTCCAGCAGTAGTCAATGGTGGTGCAGGCCACGAGAAAGACACAGAGGTAGATGGAGGGCAGCAGTCGACAAGGGGAGAAACTGTTTAACTCATCAAGGATGAGATACCTCTTGCTCAGCTGGAGGGTTCGCGGAAGACGGACGGGAGGAGCGATGACCATTTTGTTTTCTACCAGGGACTGTAATCCAGGGGTCGGGTCCAAGAGGAGTTGAGGAGGCATGGGACTTGGGCTTCACACCCGATCGGACACAGGGACTTTCCTCTGGGAGTGGGCAAGATGCGGTGTGATCCAGACCCGTAGCGACACAGGGGAGCCAGGGAGTCGATGAGCAGTTTGTCCTCTTTTATCTGGTAGAGTTGATATTCTCCCTTCCAGCTCGGCGATCTTTTGGCTGAGTTGGATACAGCTCGAACATCCTGGTGGCAAGGTAAGTGGTGGCATAGTCCTGACACAGGTCCAGGTCTGGGATTCCTGCTTTGTAGAACCAGATAAAAGCTTTAAAACCAGGGCAATCAGCCAAAAGCAGCAGGTAGATAAAATAGAAAAATGCTAAAAATAAAATGCTAAAATGCTAAAAATAAAATAATAAAATGCTAAAATCATGCTAAAAAAATAAAACAACAAAACAATAAAATGCCAAAATCGTGCTGATCATTTCAGCAGTCAACTCAGTGATCTCCTAGCTCTGTCCCATGCAACCTGTCAGCAGACTCTGGGGGATGGTTCAGGATGGTGAGTGTTTGACGGTGGTAGTGACTCAGTTGTGCAGTCATGCAGTTCCGCTACGCCCTGTGCCACTGCATTGTTTTTGTTATTGGAATATTTTACCTCTAGGGAAAGTCCTTCGGTCACCAGAACCCAGTTAGATATCCTGGCATTAGTGACCTTGCCGTAATCTGCCGTTCATGAGATACAGGAGGAACCTGCAAGCACGGTCCTGCAGGTTCCTCCTGTACAACATCAGGAGGATTCGACCGTACCTGACCACCTACTCCACCCAGCTTTTGGTCCAGACTAGAGTCACCTCACGCCTGGACTACTGTAACTCCCTGCTCACAAGCTTACCAGCCTGCGCGATCCTGCCTCATCCAGAATGCAGCTGCCCGGCTTGTGTTCAACCTCCCAAAACTTTCACATGTCACCCCCCTGTTGAGGTCACTCCACTGGCTGCCTGTTGCAGCCAGGATCAGGTTAAAAGTTCTGACTCTGGCCTACACTGCAGCCAATAGGACAGGCCCTGTCTACCTGCAGGACTTGATCCAGAACTATGTTCCTGCTCGACCACTTCGCTCATCTACTGCAGGGCGACTTGCACTTCCCCCCCTCCGTGTCAATGGCACTCGCTCGTCCCGATTGCGGAGCTTTTCCACCCTAGCTCCCCAGTGGTGGAACGAACTTCCCATTCCCCTACGTTCCATGCCAACCCTGCCTGCTTTCCGTCGTGGCCTGAAAACACACCGTTTCAGACTCCACCTGGACTAATACTTATCTAGGCGGCAGTGTAGTACAGTGGTTAAGGAACTGGGTTTGTAACCGAAAGGTCGCAGGTTCGAATCCCACATAGGACACTGCCGTTGTACCCCTGAGCAAGGTACTTCACCTGAATTGCTTCAGTATATATCCAGCTGTAAATGGATACTATGTATAAATGCAAAAATGCTGTGTAAGTCGCTCTGGATAAGAGCGTCTGCTAAATGCCTATAATGTAATGTAATGTAATCTAGGACCTCATGGTATGTGTTCTTGTTGAACTGTGTATCCAAATTTATAATATTTAGAATAGAATTGTAGTAGAGCTGATGTACCCAGTTCACTGTGAACTGCATTCAGTGTTCATTACTAGGGACAGTAGTCCTATCTGTTCTGTAGTTACTTCGATGACCTTTCTGTATCCACTTACTGTATGTCGCTTTAGATAAAAGCGTCTGCTAAATGACTGTAATGTAATGTAATGATACGTGAGTATCCAGAATGATTTTAGCCCCACAGACTAAATTGCAGTCATGTTGAATGCCACAGGCTGCAGAAAACAGAGCTTTTTCAGTCTGTGAATTTCAGTTCTACGGGGCTGAGTGTTTTGCTGGCATATGATACCAAATTTTTCTGGTCATACAGTTGTTTGAGCACAGCACTGATACTGAGTGGTGTGAAAGCAGTTTCCAGGATGAAGGCTTTATTTTCGTATGGGTAAACCAGAGCAGGGGCGGAGGCGATAGAAGCTTCTGCATGGCTGTCGCTTCCTTTACGACCCAATGCCATGGAATGTTATGAGGAGGTTTATGAAGGGCTGCACGAGGGATGCATAATCTTCCACGAAAAGGCTAGAGAAATTGCAAATTCCTAGAAAACTGCACAGCTGTCTGAGGTTCGAGGGTGCGGCCACCACTTGGAGAGCTTGTGTGCGATTCAGTTGTGGTCTGACACCTTCGGATCCTACCAGGAAACCTAGATAACTGACAACATGTTTGCACCACTAACCTTTCTCTAGAGAAATAGTTGGGCCTGCTGCCTGCAGTCTGTCAAGAACATATGAAAGTAGTTCCTGATGTGCTTCCCAAGTGTCACTCCACATTAGAATGTCATCCGCATAAGTGGCAATATTTTTTGACCCAACATCTGGAATGGCTTTGTGGAGGAAAATGTTGAATTCTGCTGGGGAGTTGACATATGCAAATGGTTGACTGTCCATGTATATTGTCAGGGTTTCGTCCAGATATTCCATTAGCTAATGTGAGACACAGACTTGCTTGTTCAGCTGTCTAAATGCCAGTTGCCTGATGCTTTGAGTACGAGCCAGATTGGACTGCAATAAGTTCCTTCTTCAAAAGTTCAGTCAGTATTTCTTGCACCGAGTCCATAGCAGCAAGAGGAATTTGATATTGTCGGATGTAGACAGGGTCATCCTGTCAGTGTGGGAATTGCAGTTTCATGCAGGGCCGTCTTACCACAGTCGTAACTGCCCCGTGAGTACAGTTGAGAATGCGTTAACATTAAATCCTTCAGGCAGCTCCTTTTTTAATCTGTGTGTAAAGCATCTGCAATATCCAACTGCCGTTGCACCTGCTGCAGCAAGTCCGGCTCTAAAGTCAGCCAGGGGTCTGGTCGTAGTCAAATAAATGTTTCGCTTTGGAACATTTATTGAATTGCAAATGTTGTGGCTCGTGTTCAGTTCCTTAGTTGCTTCAAGTCCAGCCATTATGGCCAGGCAGTGGTGAAGAATGCAATTTGATTCCTGGCCTCCCAGCACAGGGGTGTTGAAACATTAACATTTGTACGGGTTGTTAGGGCATGTGTTATGGCTCTATTTCTCCGCTGGCCGTTAGTAGGCTGGTGGGTGGAGTTGGAGAGCTGATTAATTATGAGACACACCTGTTGAGTCCTTTTGCTCTATTTAACTCGCTGTCTCCTATTACCAGTCTTTCTGATTCTCTCCACGTATGTGTTTGTTTGGGTTTTTTGCATCTTACAACTCTCACTTCAATACCTTTCACTCATTCCAGCATATGCATACACAACTGATAACTTACAGACGTCCACGCCTCATGATTTACTTTATTTTGTATGTGTTTTGGTTCATTTAAATACATTTATATCTGCTCAGTAAATTCCCTGTGTGGTCTCCCTGTTTTGTCATGGCTCTACGAGTCGGGTCTGTGAGAGGTTGTCAACTTCCACCTTATTACAAAGGTTTAGCTCGTCGGTCAGTCCAAACAACAAGCACTGTTCCTTATCTTGCCAAAAGATATCAACACTTCCATTCCGCGTTAATATCTGCTGAAGCGGGGAAGAACTGAATTTTTCCACCAAAGGTTGGTAAGGGGTTGTGTCCCCATTGGTGTCTGGTGACAACTATTCCAGAGTAGAAACACAAATGGTCATTTGGGAAACAAGATAATATTTTTTAATCACTGGTTCATACCCCCAGATAATGTTCTCCTTACAGTCCATCCATCCCTTTCAGGAAAATAGGGTGGTTGTGGGATGTTGCGTAGACAGGATGTGTGACAGTCACTCCTTCAAAGGCCAGCTCAAGTCCATTCACCCCCAGTAATGTCTGAGGCTGAGAGCTACCATATGCAGTGAAGTTCAAGTGACTTTTCTGTAGTTGTAAGCTACAACCTACAGTCTCCATCTCTCTTTGTCGTGCACCAAAGAGATAATTAGTCACAAGGCTGATTTTGGTGCCACTGTCCAAAAAGGCTTCTGCTTGAAAGGCATTATTGAGCTTGACATCTGTATAAAGTGTAAGGGGCAGGGCCTTTACGTTTCAGTGAGCATACCTTTACCATGTCTGAAACTGGAATTGTCAGCCTTTGCAAATTTAAGGGTAGTCGGTTGCCCATCACTTGGAGGACCCCACTTTGCTTTTGAAATGGGCCGTATGCTGGGCAGGGGCTTTTTTCTTTTCCATAAGCTTGCTTACCATCTTCTTAACTTCACTGAGTTCCTCAAAGTTTTTCCCAATAGTCAGGGTGGGGTAATCGCAGCGGCTAAGGTTTCCTTCCTTAGGTGGAGATTTACATTCTGGTGCTGGTGGTATTGTGGTTGTTTCCTCCAAGGTCAGCCCTGCTTAAACCACTAGCACTTGTGTCCTTGTTGCTTCCCTCTTTCGTTTGTACATGCTTAGCTAAAGGTGTTGAGCAAGTTCCACCATTTGTGGAAGATCAGCATTTGCTGTTTTCTCTGTGGTGGCTGGTGTGACACAACCCAGAGCCGTTTCCCCCAAATTCCCCAAGGGAAGAAGTCGTGTCATCTCTGGGGGTGACAAAAACCGACAGAGCTGTCCCGTTTTGGGCAAGTGGCTGCCTGCACTGTGTCCAGAGTCGGCAGATATAGAAGTGTCAAGTCTAAGGTGGTGGGTGTTTCCTGGGTTGTGGCTGGGCCTCCCTCCCATGCTGGTTTGTTCCCACATTGAAGTAAGGCTTTCCTTTGAAGGAGGTATGACATAATCCTAATCACGACCAGGAGCTCACTTCCTCAACAATTTGGGGATGAGTAATATTTAAAAAACCTGTTCTGCAGGTCGCCGATTACCTCCTCCTTCAGCTTGTCCATGGCATCAAGATCTCCAGAAAGTTCCGGCCACAGGGTTCAAACGGTCCCGTTTTTGTTTCGTGAGATGGAATTTTTCATCCATTGGTAACTGGACAGGGTATTCTGACAGTTCACTAGGGTAAAAAAACCAAAGGCCACTCCTTCCTTTTCTGTTACATCATACATTAAATAAAACCACTCAATTATTAAAAATCTTTGGAACTTGTCTTCAGGTTTACCGCAGTTTACTCAATAGGATAATTGCTTAAGCTAAAGGACAACCTTTATCTCGGTGGAACCCCCAATATGTTGGGGAAGTGAGGTTTAAGGAAAAAATTGTTTATTTTCAGAATCCAGCAGTTCTAACACGCAATGCCTTTGAACAAAAAAAAAAGGCGATGTGAAAGATAATTAAGACGAAAATGTCAGTGAAAAACCAGGAAAACTGAAAATAGGGAAAAGGCACCGGACAAACCTGTGAGTTCATTTTATACTTTTTTTTTTGGTGGGTGGGTTCTATGATCTTATTGGTTGTAGGAATTGCTCCTCCCTTAGCCTTCATAGCTAACCCCCAGATTTTTTGTGGGAAATTATAAGGATATTTAATTCTCGAGTCCTGTTAGATAGAGAATTAACTTCTGCATATCTATGTTCGTCTTGACCTCCTGAACAAGTGCATATCAAGAAAGATTACTCTGTTAATGCAAGTTTAAATAACAAAAACTTATGTCAAAAATAGATGCGTATCTAATTTAAACATGCGCAACAATATTTTTTATGACCATATTATTCGCTAACAATAACAATCACGGCACCAACATAATTAAGTCACATTATTATAGCTGCCAAGTATTCAGTTTAGCTATTCCATTGTCATCAATGAGAAGCTGTCGTTCCTTTGCTGTGCCAAAAGATGGCAATGTTGATCCGTTATAACTACAACGGAATGTGGGTTATGACAGTGGATTAAGATAAAAGCTATTGGAGTCACGGAAAGTTACTATGTGTCTTTGTTTGCTTATAAATTGAATGATTTGCACGGGAGGGAAGATGTCTGGCAAGGAAGTGTTAAAATGCAGATCTCTATTTTGCGTTTGATCGCATAGGGAGTGACAGCATGGGTGAGACTGGTGGAGACCCTAGAGGGGAATATATTGTGTTTATATGTGTTAGGGACTTTTGGATCTGGTTTCCTACATTCCACAGTGGGGCAATTCTAAGAAGGAAAGAGAAGTAAAAAAAATTAAAAAAAGAGAGAAAGCAGAGTAAAATAAAGTGACTAGGGGATGTCAATATGCAGTACATAATATATATACCCATTTCAGGTTTGTCACTTTTCCTCTTATTATTCTTGGGTGTCACTGATGAGAATGAAGCTGTCAACGCTGTGCAGGGGTTGCAAGTTTCCAACCTCCACAGCCAGAGGTATAATATCTTCTATCAACACGTGGATACTTCAAATCAAATCATCAACTGGCCGACAGTATACTTTTCATACTTTCAGTTTTGTTTAATTCAATAATGTGCATTATTGTTAGGAAAGGTATCAATGTCAATATATAAGAGTACATCATTATTGCCATTATGAAACTCTACTACTCACAAATAAAAGTATGTATGAAGTACATTTGAGGTAAATAAATAGAATGAGTCTTTTTCTGGGGCAGTGGCAGGTTTTGTGGGTATGAAAAATAATGATCCCCTGTTCTCTAGGAGAAAATTACAGCTGTATTTCAGTGTGCTGTTCTATTAATGGTACCCAGAATTTATCTTTTGTCATGGTAATCTAGGGATGTTATCTGGTCCTGTTGGTATTGCCTTCCCAGTGCATCCTTGCAGAGAAAGAGAGAGCTGATGTATCATTGTTTTCCCCTTTGAAGCTTCTTGTGTGGAAATATTATTGTAGTGTGTTAACTAGTAAAGTCACTAATGAACCATCATTGTGTTTCCCTCCCTCTTCTTTTGTACTTCACTATGCAAGCAGGCTGCAACACCATGAAAACTGCAGCAAAAATATGAAAAAAGACTCATATAACCAATATACACTGCTCAAAAAAATTAAGGGAACGCTTAATCATCACAATATAACACCAAGTCAATTAAACCAAACCGGTCATGCTGGATGATGTTGCAGGCAGCATAACATTCGCCACGGCGTCTCCAGACTCTTTCACGTCTGTGACGTGCTCAGTATGAACCTGCTCTCATCTGTGAAGAGAACGGGGCGCCAATGGCGAACCTGCCAATTCTGGTGTTCTCTGGCAAATGCCAATCGAGCTGCACGGTGCTGGACTGTGAGCACAGGTCCCACTACAGGACGTCGGGCCCTCATGCCACCCTCATGGAGTCTGTTTCTGACAGTTTGGTCAGAAACATGCACACGAGTAGCCCGCTAGAGCTCATTTTGTAGGGCTCTGGCAGAACAGCTAGTTTAGTTTGCTTAAAATAAAACATAAAAGGTACATTAAAAATGGTACAGTTCTGGAACAAAGTCTTATGGACAGATGGGATGAGTATTAACCTGTGGTGGAAAGAGGAAAGTGCTACTGATCCAAAGCACCTCCTCTCATCTGTGAAAGATGGTAGAGGGGGTGTTATGGTTTGGGCATGTATGGCTGCCACTGGAACTGGCTCACTTGTCTTTATTGATGGCTGACTGTGGCAGCAGCAGGATGAATTCTGAAGTGTACAGAAAAAAAGTGGTCTGGCCAAGTCAGTCAACTATCCTGATTCACATGCTTTTCGCTTGAAAAAAACACAAGGCAAAATACCCCAGAAACAAACAGGAAATTAAGATGGGTGCAGTAAAGGCCGGCATAGCAGCACCAGGGAACACACCCAGCATCTGGCAATGTCTATGGCTTGCAGACTTCAGGCCATGATTGAATGCAAAAGACTTGCAACCAAGTACTAAATATGCCAAATTTATTTCATATTATGTTAATTTGTCCCATTACTTTTGCTTCCCTAAAATAGGGGGACTATGTATAGAAACGCTGTATTCCCTACACGGGTCACCCGATATGGATGTGAATACCTTCTAATTTAAAATCCAATGTGTTGGGATACAGAGCCAAAACAACAAAAGTTGTGTGCGTGTGCTTGTGTGTTTAGTGTGACAGACAGCTTGCATAAAAAGGTTGCTGAGTTAATCCTTTCAAAACAGTGGCCTCTTTGCTTGATGGGTCTTTGCAGCTTTTCAGTAGACTGAGCGCTGGAGATACAAAGCGAAAAATTGCTTTGCGCCTCACAGAGCAGTTCTGTAAAATCAGATCAGCCTGGCCCTGACACACTAAGGCAAAGCACTCACGAACATGCTAAACCCTCAATACCCACGTCTGTCTCACATGCGTTCCCACAAGTTCAGAGGGGTCACCCCAGCACTGGGTGAACGTGTCCAAAACACGTTTTAATTTCTGCTGCTTGTGCCTAATATGACCCAACATCCTTTTCCATTGTCCAGAGGTGGCGGCTGCCTGTAATCCATTTAAATGGCTGGATATTTAGTGTAGCAGTGCTGGTGGAGCTCCTTGCTCCAGGAAAACTTGGTAGCGGTTTCACCTGCTTTGCTGCACTGCTACCGAGATGCACGCGGCATTTCGGTATCAATTTTGTTCTGGATAAAAGTCAAGGGACCAGCCACAAAATCAGAATTATGTAAAAAAATAAAAAAAATAAAAAAATGTGTAGGATTTGAATGCGTCAGGCATGTGCTCAAAAACACATCATAACCACAGGTACTTGACAAACTGCTGTGGAATTGCCTTTTTTAACTGGCGCCATAGACTGTAAGTCTCCATAATAGCTGGTGAAGCACTCATATGCCCATTATTCATCTTCTCTTAAAATAACTCCATTAGGAAAGCGTTGACGGGGAACAGGGCACGATGGATCCGCCAGGTTAATGCGCCTTATACAGACCTTCGCCTACTCTGCCTCTGAGTCCAATGAGCTTGTGTCCATTGCACAGTGGTCACCATATCTCATTAGAGGCCCTGGCCTGTTGCGTAGCTGGGTGATGAATATATGAATATCCACTGATTATTTTGTCTCCCTCCCCTGTCATTCCCTATTGCACAAGTTATAAAACAACTGCTTTCCTCTCCCGCCGGCTCATAAAAGGTTCAGTTATGAATATAAAGGAGGTCAGCGGCAGCCTTAATGAGGACAGGAAATAAGCGCTGTGGTCCGGAGATTAATTAGCGGACGGTTTTGAGGGCACCGCCCACCCTGACGCAGCAGTGCACTCTATCGTTTTCAGATTGATGGATTGGCTCAGTCTCCTTTTCCCCTTGTGGACTGATTGCTTTACCGTGGTTCCCCTATATCAATCAAAAGTGGGAGCCACCCATAGGGTGGAGACAGAGGACTGATGTCTACCAGAGCCAACATGGGGGCACTTTTGTTGAGCCTTTTTATGGGCAAAGGACATATTTTTTAGCTTTTTTAGACACTGTGCATATCACAAACCTGGACTGTATATCACACAATAGAGGATCACCTCTCCATGACCTCATACATATGCATGCATATACACAGTCTGTAATATATGCCCTCTAATGCATAAATACATAGAGAATGAATTCTCATTTGCCACCTGTTCAACAGGATATTGTTTTCTATTTCCATGTCTTTTTAAATATTGTGTTTTAGTCAGCCTCTCTCTCTCACACACACACACACACACACACACACACACACACACAAAATACATCACAGATAAAAATTTAAAAAGCCCTCAGAAGATTTACAGAGGACGTCTGTGTTTTTTTTCTTTCTGCGGTACAGGACTGCAGTATCAACATCACATGCATTTTGATTAAGTTAAGTTTTTCATTCATGAGTTGAACTGGTATCTTAAAAAATGTGAGTGTGCTGTCGAAAACATAATAAATCTCCATCTTGAACAGGAAGCAACTGCTTTGACTGTGGTGCTGGAGTACTTGGTGCTGGAAAGTATTTTAGACTACAGCAGAAGTATTGTCATTAGATGATTTTTATGAAGGCTTTGATTTTCTCCAGAAAAGCAAATAATGAGGCAATTTGAAGAATCTATAAAAATGCAAATGGAAATATGTTTTTTTAAGAACAATCAATATGTGACAGAGTACACCTATCTTTTCCATGGCTAGTAGTATGTCAAAATGCTCGCTCAAAAGGCAAATATGACATGTTGTTTTTAAGGGCTCAAAATGTCTTTTTAGAGGCCAAGATAAACATTTATTTTAGAAAAATAAATACATAAATGAATAAATAAACACTTTTTATACACATTTTTGAACTTGAGGCTCAAGCTGGGGTTATTTAAAAAATCATTACAAGTTACAAATTACTATGCATTTTGTGAATAATATCAATTATATTGTGAACTATCAATTTAAATTTCACTTGCTATTATTAAAGGCTCATCTTGTGGCAAGACTGGTTGAAAAAAACAGGTGCCGGAATCCAGGGGAGTAAGGGAAAGGCAGAGCCACATTTAAAACAATTAACTACTTAACCATCAGCAGTTATAAGGAATAAATATTTGAGACCAAAGTAAATGCTGTAATGTCTGCTTGACATTTAGCATTTAGATGCTTGCCTGGCAACCAGTATCATCCACAGTCCTCATCTTTTCAAATAGGGAAGTAAAGTCAGTTATGTTTTATCTCTGATTTAAAGTATGTTCCATGAACCCTGGCAGCCCTGCATTTTTATTTGAGTCATCTTGCACAAATGATGGCTGATGGCTGTCAGCAGTTAAAGCCAAAATATTATTTATTATGTGGGTTTTTAAAAAGAACAGCAAACAAAACTAGACTTTCCGAGAGTGAATGTCTTCTTTCCTGACTGTTGTCATGCCAGTGCGTTAAAGATCACGCTGGTGATGTTAGCCAGAAGTTATGAGGGGTCGTTTAGGCCATATTTCAAACTTTGCTCGCATATACACATGTAAAACACTCACACATAGGTACATGCATACGACTGTACACTCACACATACACATGTGAAAACACTCATACATACAAACTCCAATTCCAAAGAAGTTGGGACAGTGTATAAAATGTAAATAAAAACTGAAAGCAATGATTTGCAAATCCTTTTTGACCTGTATTCAATTGAAAACAGTACTAAGACAAGATATTTAATGTTTTAACTAATCAACTTTATTGTTTTTTTTTGTAAATATACCCTCATTCTAAATTTGATGCCTGCAACACGTCCCAAAAACGTTTGGACAGGGGCATGTTTACCACTGTACATCACCTTTCCTTTTAACAACACTCTTATCTTAATCTTTTGGTCTTTTGGGAACTGAGGACACTAATTGTTGTAGTTTTGAAAGTGGATTTTTCCCCCCATTCTTGCTTGATATAAGACTTCAGCTGCTCAACAATCCGGGGTCTCCATTGTCGTATTTTGCGCTTCATAAATGCTCCACACGTTTTCAATGGGAGACAGATCTGGACTGCAGGCAGGCCAGTCTAGCACCAGCACTCTGACTACGAAGCCATTCTGCTGTAACACGTGCAGAATGTGGCTTTGTCTCGCTGAAATAAGCAGGGACTTCCCTGAAAAAGACCTAGATGCCTAGATGGCAGCATATGTTGCTCCAAAATGCATATGTACCCTTCAGCGTTAATGGTGCCTGCACAGATGTGCAAGTTACCCATGCCATGGGCACTAACACACCCCCATACCATGACAGAACGCTGGCTTTTTCCAAAAACAATTTGAAAGGTGGACTCGTCAGACCACAGCACGCGTTTCCACTTTGCGTCAGTCCATCTCAGATGAGCTTGAGCCGGAAAGTCTGAACACCCCTTTCACCTTCTACACGTTTTATTACATTACAGACATATTCTACAATAGATTGAGCTCATTTTTTGTCTCAACATTCTACACAAAATAGCCCATAATGACAAAGTGAAAACATGTTTTTAGAAATATTTGCAAATGTATTAAAAATAGAAAACTGAAATCTCTCATTTACATAAGTATTCATACCCTTTGCTTTAACATATTTTTAAAGTATCATATTTAATATTTGGTCACATATCCTTTGCATGCTGTTACTTCCTGAAGTCTGTGACCAATCAACATCAAAAGACTCTCGATATATTATTTTCAGGTACTGTTACAAGCGATACTATAACCTCTCTGCATTTGAACTGATCTCTATGAGAATTGGGGGGTGAGACTAGATTCAGCTGTAAATTACGCTGGTACAGTATGGAACACATGACTGGCGAAATGGCTGTACGTCATCAAGGGTCTAAGGCGTTTCCCAACGTCATCAAGGGTTTCCCAAGCGGGGGTACGCGTACCCCTAGTGGTACGTGGGTGGTCCCCAGGGGGTACGTGAAAAGATTTAAAAAATGAAAAAGAAAAGAAAAAAAAAACATTTAAAAAATGTACAGGAAAACTGTACCCAAATAATGAATAATGCATAATCTGTAATAATGTAACCAAAATTAGGGGAATTAAAATTAAGTAATAATTTGCTGGCTATATATTATTATTGGCTATACTTTTTCGTATCGCGCGACGTTGAGTTTCCCACCGGACTGTCAGTTGTTACTCCGCTCACGAGCACGTAGTGGCGCGCTGGTTTTCTTGCTAGCTAGCAAAATATCAAGCCTCTTTCAAAGTTTCAGTTAACGTTATGGATAAATGGCTGAGTCGAGCTGGTTCATCCAGCAACAACAGCACAGGTGATACTGCTGAATCAGGAGAACCCGTTCAGAAGAAAAAGAAAACGGAGAAGGTGAAGCATCGTCAGTTTGGTGAACATTATGTGCTCTCTGGATTTACTGCCACAACTACAGAGCGGCCGCAGCCAATGTGTTTCCTCTGTGGCGACGTGCTTTCGAATAATAGCATGAAACCGTCCCATTTACATCGCCACCTCAGTACTAGGCATCCCTCCTGTGTGGATAAGCCCACGGAGTTTTTCCATCAAAAGCTGGCTGAATTTAAGGGAAGCCAAGAAAAACTAAAGAAAGCGACATCGGTCTCAACCAAGGCTTTGGAGGTATCATATGCCGTGTCGCTACTCGTGGCTAAGTCGAAAAAGCCATTTACCATAGCCGAAGAGCTAATCTTGCCTGCTGCTGTCATTCTCGCAGAAACGATGATCGATAAGAAAGCAGCTGATGTCCTGAAGATAGTGCCGTTTTCAAATAATACTGTGTGCCATCGGATCGACGACATGGGAATTGACATTATTGACCAAGTGGTGGAAAAATTGAAAGCGTCTGGTATGTTCGCTTTGCAGTTGGACGAATCAACGGATGTCAGTGGGGAAGCACAACTGATTGCGTTTGTGCGTTACAAAGACACTTTGGAGATGAATGAGCACATTCTGTTTTGCAAGAAACTCACGGGGAGAACTACCGGACAGGACGTTTTTAACGTTATTGACAATTTTTTCTCTCAACACAAGCTGGATTGGAAATCCTGCTCTCATGTGTGCACAGATGGCGCTGCGGCGATGACCGGCAGAGTGAATGGATTAATGGCCCACATCAAAAAGGTAAACCCTGATGTTACATGGATGCACTGCATGATTCACTGAGAAGCATTAGCTAGCAAGAGAATGAGTCCAGAGTTAAACGATGTTTTGAATGATGCCGTAAAAGTGATCAACTTCATACAGTCCAGGCCTTTGAATCATAGACTGTTTCAGTCACTTTGTCAAGACGGTGGGTCAGAACATGAACAGCTACTGCTTCACACCGACGTCCGGTGGTTATCCCGAGGGAAGACGTTACAGCGGCTGTTCGAGCTACGCAATGAAGTGAGGGAATTTCTGTCGGAGCACACGCACCCCCTTGTGGCTATGTTCAACGACGCTGACTGGGTAGCTCGGCTGGGATACCTCTCCGATATTTTCAGCAAACTCAACCAGCTGAATCTCTCTCTTCAAGGTAAAGACACACATGTTCTTAGCTTGTATGACAAAGTATGTGGATTCATGGAGAAGATCAAGATCTGGCAGAGCAAATGTGAAGATGGGGATACAAGTTGTTTCCTGCAGCTGTCGCATACATTGCTACTGGTGAATGTGACAGAGCTCCAATTGTGAAAATAGTAAACACATTTGTCCAAGCTCAAGAATGAGTTCAACTCCTACTTCCCTGATATTGACAACAAGTCTTCCAAACTGGACTGGGTGCGTAATCCATTAACAGCAGCATTCCTGCCAGACTGCAAGAAAACCTCATAGATGTGTCCTCAGATAGGAGCCTGAAGATGAGGTACTCAAGCACACCACTGACACAGTTCTGGTGTGATGTGGAGAAGGAGTATCCTGAATTGGGGAAACATTCCCTGAATGAACTGTTGCCCTTTGGATCCACATACCTGTGTGAGGTGACATTCTCCGCCATGACCCACATCAAAACTAAACACAGGAACAGACTCAACTTGGAGAATAACCTGGTCACAGCTGTTGCAACAATCTCCCCCAGATTCACAAAACTGATGAGTGAGAAACAGGCTCAAGTGTCACATTAATTGGTGAGTTTGAGCCTTACTTTTTTTTTTTTTTAAGTCTATAAACAATGGCTATTATAATTGATATGATTAGTTATGATTGAAGTGTCACATTAATTGGGGAGATTGAGTCTTACTTTTTTATAAAAAGTTATAATTAAATTAATGATATATAGACTTAATTATATACATTAATGATATATCCTGGGGATCACCATGATTGATTGCGTAGTAGGGGGTACTTTAGGTTGGCTTGAAATGCTTTGGGGGTACAGTACTTTAAAAAGGTTGGGAACCACTGGTCTAAGGTATCAAACGAGCCCCAAACCATCACTCTGCGGCCAGATATGGAGTAGATGTGGATGGATCCCTTTAAGGGTTGTTTGTCCTGACTTTTTTCCCCATAGAGTTCTATAGGAAAATGAGTCCGGAGAAATAACCCTTGCAGTGATCCATCCACATCTACTCCATATCTGGCAACAGAGTGATGGTTTGGGGCTCGTTCGATAGCTCAGACCCTTGATGACTTACAGCCATTTAGCCAGCTGGCTCCCACGCAGGAACCAGCTCCCTCGTAGGATCCAGCTACCGCCTAAGGAGCGGACACGGGGAGCCGTGAGCCCTGGTGGCCAAACCACATGCGCACTTAAATCGTGGAGCCGAGGCTAGAGAAATAATTTCCATAAGTGGACATAAAATCGAAAGCTACTGGAAACCAAATCCACTAGAAAGGAAATTAACGGTGGTGACATTCTCACTGGAGAGCCCTAGATTTGTCTCTTTTATGCTAGTAACGATAGCAACAGTTTAGGCTTACAACTGATTAATGAAACTGGTTAAAATATTAAATCTGTAGATAAAAAAAGTTTGTATTCGGCATGTTACAGCAACTTTAATCTAGCAAACCATATTTGTGGTTAGAGGTGCAGTATTTATTCAGTTTGAAAATACAAATTTTGTAGGAATTTAGCTAGCTAGGCTTAGTAATGAGCTAGCTGTAAGTTAACGTGAGAAACATAGCTTACCGACTGGTTGTGTGAAAGCAAGTTAACGTTACTTCACATCTGTATAGGCTATATATAGATAACAGTTTTAGCTAACGTTATAACTATTACATTATATTATTATTATTATTATTATTACTAGTGCAGTGCATTATATTTTTACGATTATTATGTTATGTTATTAGCACATAACGCTAGCTATTAGTCCATTTGCTAGCTAGCATTCCATTCCTAGCTTTGTTTTTGTGTTGCATGGCAACACCTACACTGGGGACTATTTTCTCTGCTGCTGAAATTTAATTCATAACGTTAATTAAAAATTGTTTTATTTAAAGTGTGCCTTCTCCTTATATATTATATATTATTTACAATATAGCTGGCAACCGTTTTATAAAAGCAATCAGGTAACTCAACGCTGTACAATATCGTCAATATAGTCACAGTCAAAGTGTTGCCGGCCCGATGCGAACACTCTTTAACTGTGACTATATTGACGATATAGTACTGTGTCTTGTACCTTATTGCTTAAATGTAGACCTATTTATGTTTAAAATGCCCAAATGTGTGCGTGCTGTGCACTATGCAAGCGGCCTATGTGTGCGACTGTGCGTGAGCAGTCACTCAGAATCTGGTTTTGTGTTTGGAGTCGGCTCTCCACAAGCTGGAACCTGCGATGGGGGGGTACCAATTCCACCACAAAAGTGGAGTCGGGGTTCCAATTCTCATTTTGGAACCGCAGGATCCGCCCAAGCCTAATTAATCTACCACATATCAGCACACAGTAAATTTAAATGAGTATTTGCCATGCCCTAATTAACAAGTATCGCCATAGCCAATATTATGTACGATAACATGAAAATAAAATAGTATTCCACCATCTGCAAAATGCTGCCAAATGTTCTATCTTCAATGAAAATCGGTAGCCTACGTCAAAAATAAAATTAACGATTGCACTACAGTATGTGAAAGACACTCAAAATGCTAAAATTGGCATATCAATTATATTGGAAAGACAATGCTTGAGTGGAAAAACTAACATAGATATGTAGCCAGCGAGACCAACCGCTTTTTAGACGCAAAATTCATTATCGGGAAGGGAGAACTACAGTTGTGGAACGTGTTTTCTCTACAGCTTGCGTAATACTAGACTGTTAAAACGAAAACTGCCGTTACGCTGGGCTGAAATTAATTGTTCAAAGCACCAAATAAGATATATAACGTTGCTAAGATTATAATGTACTCTATTGGATAAAAAAGCCGACAATTAAACCAGAATTAACTGTAATGAATGAGACAGGCTTGCAGGGCATTATGAGTCAACATTTCAGATAGTGTAATAGCGGTATAACATGTTGTAAATTTGTTGTAAACGGATTGTACCAGACAATAAATGACCACTGAATTTAGAAATTCTGTAAAACCAATGGTTGGATTGTATATATATTTCATATTTAGTAGCAAATATTGCTAGTATAATACGTGGTAAAATGAAACAATAATTTCAATAATAATGTTTATTTTGCTTTTTCACTGTGTTTTTGGCATACGATCAGGCTATTGTTGGGTTTATAAAGTTAAAACAGAGTCTGTGATTTTCACTAATAGTTTGGCTGCAGGAGCAACGGATGTCTCAGTTGAGCAAAATGATGGCGCCGGCAGCATTTTCACTATGCATCTTCGCAAAGGGGTTAAACTTGCATTTGAAGATGGAACGATGAACTGTGTTTCCTGACAACGGTTTTCAGAAGTATTCCCAAGCCCACGTGGTTATATTGATTACAGAAGCATGTCGGTTTTTTATGCAGTGCCGTCTGAGGGATCAAGATTGGTTCAATATTGGTTTTCGGCCTTGCCCTTTTCTCCAGATTCTTTGTGAAAAAGTGGCAAAAAGTTTTTCGCAAAGTGGCAAACCTCGACCCATAAACCCATAAACGCCCGAGCGTTCGTGGATGCTCCTTTTATATCCAGTCATGATTGTCATGTATCATGCCTTTCTTTCCTTATCTCCACGTTTTGCATTCCTTTTCTCATCTACCTGTTAGGGATGCAAATTTAAAGGAATTTCCTTAATCGATAGTTGTTAACCTTAACAAACAATAGTCGATTAATTGATAACATAAAAGCTAAATATAGCTTATGATATACAGCAGGCCTATTCAATTGGCGGCCCGCGGGCCACATCCGGCCCAGAAGCAACCTCCGAGTGGCCCAGCGAGCTTGAATTAAATAGGCAATTTTAATAGCAATTTTAATATTTTAAATGTAACATTATTTTATAAAAATTATTTGTTAATAGCAATGTTATCACATAGCCTAAATAGTTACAGCACTGCGAGCGTGGTCTAAAATCTGTAAGCAGGAAGATTTGTTTTCCTGCGATCACGAAGCAAAACCAGCGTGACAAACATATTCCGCCAATCAGGATATCTCTCACAAATCAACGTTTTCTCATGTGACGCAATTTCGACCACACTTAGTAGCTTTTCAAAACATCTGGCTATTTACAGTCACAAGTAGGCAAGTGCTCTACTGAAAGTATGTCTCTGTCAACCCTAAAATGTGAAATTGACAATGAAAACCGTCGATTAAACGACCAAATGCCAAACCAATGTGTTTAATTTGCAATGAGTGCGTTGCGGTAGTTAAAAAATATATTATTTGGAGGCACCACATTGAGAAACACCAAACTTTCCGGACAAACTCGAGGGATCACAGGAGAGGGACGCTAAAGTGCACAGTTTGATTGCATCTTACGATCGGAGCCGTATTAACCTGGTTATTTAAAACGAACATATTTGTTATGTTCCTTCAGTGTGCAGTAGGAGACGTTGTGCTATTTCTGTGTGTGTGTGTGTTATTGGTTACTGTTATTGCCACTTGTTACGGTTCTGTGGATTGATAGCTCTTTTTTATTCTGTTTCTGCACTTTGTGATGTGCCTGGATCAGATATGTGACCAAAAATATATTTTTATTTAAAAAGTAAAACAATAAACATTGTTATTTTTTACTACATTAATTTGCGTTTGTTTAAAATTTGTCATTACCAAAAGCTAGAAAAGGTTTTAAATAGGCTGCTGAAAATGTCTGGCCCATCTACATTTCCTGGTTTTAAAATCTGGCCCAATTGAATTTGTAATTGAATAGCCCTGATATACAGAATACAAAATGCATGTTATATTCCTCAATCAAAGATTTATTGTAACATTTGAGAAACAGGCATTATTGTAGCGTAACAAAAATAGAATATGAAGGCGTGTATAGGCTACTTCAACAGAAAATAAATTGCGCTCCGGCTCATCTGTTGCAAGCGAAACCGTTGCTCCGCTAGCCGCTCGCAGCATTAACATAATCTCTCTTGAAATGGAAAGGCGACAGTTAAACTAGTAGACCTAGCCTAGAACAGTCAACTTAAAACATAGGCTATTATGTTTTGAATAGGCTCCTCATATGCATACTAGATAGACCTACGTATTTTTATTCAAGAACATTTAAGCTACGTGGTCGGGAGCGAGTCGTGTGCGCAGCCCGTTTATTAGCTCTCGAAATCCCTCACCGTCAATGGTGCTTATTGGCATCATGTCCTTTTCAACCATCAACCTCTGAGTAATACCCTCCGCTCGTCTATCGTCACATACCCTCTTTGCGAACACTGAGGTGATGGTAGGTTGCGATCGACTTTGCCCTGACAGCACGGTTTTATGTACGCTTTTCAGGTGGCAGGCTACATTAACGAAGTAGTTATACTTCTTGTGTAGGCTCAACTTCACGGCTTACACTAGGCTGAATTTGGCGCCCTCGCGTCGAGACCTTAAACCATGATTACATTTCACACAAAAACTCCCGTTGAAACAAGACCGCAGATTGTTCAGTTAATTGTTTCATTTGAAATCTTATCGATTAAATTCTTATTAGCAATTAATCGATAGTCGATTAATTGTTAACATCCCTACTACCTGTAAATCTATCAGATTTTTCTGTGTTCCGCTACGGGTTTTGCGTTCGCCTCGGTGATTAGTGAGTTCACCTGTACTGCATTTCCTCTCGCTACTTATACCCCGCTTCCTCCTTTTCTCGTTGCTTCCATGTTATTTCACGTAACATTCGAGCCGGTAAAAAAGGTATAGGAAGTTGTGCTGCTATCGACCGCTTTGCTTCTCAACGCGGGACTTGTACAATTTAGAAAGAAAGCAAAGTTATCTTTTCGCTCTTATTTCAGAGCAGAGGGTTTTCGTTTCTTTGTTTTTCCACTCATACCTACGAGTGCTCTTTTGAGTTTCTTTTCTTTCTGTTGTTCGCTCCACAAACGGGAGTTAGATAAGCGTTACTGCTTATTTCTTTGTTTTGCTCGGATATCGAGTTCCTCGTTAGATAAGTGTTACTGCTTATTTCTTTGTTTTGCTCGGATATCGAGTTCCTTGTTAGATAAGTGTTACTGCTTATTTCTTTGTTTTGATCGGATATCGAGGTCCTCGTTAAATAAGCGTTACTGCTTATTTCTTTGTTTTGCTCGGATATCGAGTTCCTCGTTAGATAAGCATTACTGCTTATTTCTTTGTTTTTTGCTCGGATATCGAGTTCCTCGTTTCTTTCGTGAGGTTATTTGTGTTCCCCTTATTTTCCCCTGTTCCACTACGGATTATTGTCCGTTTCAGTGGTGTTCATAGGAACACTTTAAGATTCCCTATCTGTCGCACCTGGACCTCCAATATTTCCTCCGTGTCTCTGGCACAGAGAACCCCAACAATGATAGCATCACCTGTTACCAATTCACCCGTTTACCTGTGGAATGTTCCAAACATGTTTTTTGAACATTCCACAATTTGAAAACCAAACACTGTAAAACATCATATGATATGATATTTTGGCCATATCGCCTAGCCCTACTTTGGTGTCACTAATAGGTACTGGATTAGCACAATCGCCTGATCATCATTGTAATCATGCAATGGGAGGTTAATTGTGACCCCCATAAAAGCTATTTGTTTTCCTAACACATAGACAGGAAGGAATGTAACCATGGATGGACTGTCAAATAAAAGTAAATGTGTAAAAAAAAGTATCTCCCTGGTACACAGCATACAAATGGATTCGATATATTCTGCACAGTTAGCAATTCATCCATGCATACACAAAGCAATAAAGTAATAAATCAACATTTCCAAACAAACAAACAAAAAAAGCATTAACTACAGTCAATTACGGTCCAACAAGATAGAAAATCCTCTCTCAGGAGGGCACAAGAGAGCTTTGAACAGTGGATTGATGCCTTCCCTTGTTTGACTGATGCAGTTCTGAGTGCAAAAGTTCCACTAGAAAAACCGGAAAAACCCAAATTATGTACGTGTCCCAATAAGCAAGTATGTGCTGAGGGCTGCTGATGCACATAAATAAAATATAAAGGAGCTGGCCAAGTCAGCTGACATGTCTGGTCATGGACTCAGTCAACAGATGGCACAGATGATTATGTTTTGCACGTTTTATTTTAGTTGTTTTTTATTTGCTTGTTGACAGACTTGTGGGAGTTAAAAATGTTTTCAAGCATTGTGTAAGCAGAAAGTTGCACTATACACTGAATCTAAGGAATACAATAATGGAGCAAGATTCATACGTACCAATAAACCTTCTGAGCCATGCAAAATGATGTTGGGCAACTGGAATTTGGCTGCGCCATACCATTCCCAGTACTTTAATTTCTTTCGAGATTTGTGGTCCTAAAGATGGACATCTCATCAAATACTGCTGTGCTGGCACAGCTCAGGGAGTTGTTGTGCCACAAGTTTAAGGGACACACACTCATGTTAATCTTGGAACATGATAAAACCCTCTGTGAAATCATCCACTGGTTTGATGAATATGAATATCTCATTAAGTTATTAACACAGAAACATCCTGTCTCCAAAGTATATCGACGTCTTTCAGTCATCAAACTATATCACTACCAGTAAAACATTTTTAACATACTGTGACATACTTTCTCAATCACTACCAACTCCAGACTGCAGTGTGTAAAACTGTTACCACCACTAAAAAAATGTATCTGAGGTGATCAACTAACGAGATGTAGAGAGGACTGTGTGTGTGTTAAAAATCACTGATTTTTCATTTTTGTGGGTTAGCTCGAATGAATATGCAAAAGTGGGCATCCCTACGTTATTTCACAAAATAGTGGGAGGATGTCATGCATTACATTACATTACATTACATTACATTATAGGCATTTAGCAGACGCTCTTATCCAGAGCGACTTACAGAACATTTCTTTTTGCATTTATACATAGTATCCATTAATACAGCTGGATATATACTGAAGCAATGCAGGTGAAGTACCTTGCTCAAGGGCAAGTACCTTGCTCATGCAAATAGATTACTTTAGTAATGTGATTTACTAAGCACAAAAGCAATCTTGGGAAAGGTAATTGACCTATCGCTAGGCTCCTCCCCAAACCAGATATTGTCCAATCAATAGCAACCGTTACTATGCGTGCTGCCCTCAGTCATGCAGTTCGGTCAATTGCATTGAAACCAATGGAAAGATTGCTGTCACTCACTGAAAATCATTTTTAAAAAACATAAATTGAATCAGATAGGATGGTGAAAAGATGTGCTTGGGGAACCTGCAATACCTACACTGGGTACCCTGAAAGATTGGAGGGAGGAGTAATTCTTTCCCTTTTCCGAAGCCCAAAACCAGCGACAAATGCATTTGTGCTAACTTAAAGCTGCAGTAGGCAATACTTCCCCCCTTTTGCTCTCCTCCCTCCTATCTCTCTCCTAAGCCCCTCCCACCAAATGATGCTCCAGTGTATGTGCTGAGACAGGCAGGGGTTTATTCTTTATTCTATCGGGAGGATATTTTGCTTGTAGATAGTTGCCCTGATTGGTAACTACATAGCTAGCCCTGATTGGTTGGTTTTTGGAAGGCCGGCTTGAGATTGTTTGACAGCCTATTACGGAGCCCAGGACACTCACAGAAACCAGATTTTTTTTCTGAGAACGCTTGATTTATTGATAGCTGCTGGAATGTAATGAGCAAATGTAGTAATTTCGCTAAAATTATATAGAAAAAATCTTGCCCACTGCACCTTTAACATTAGCTATTAAATATCCCAGTGCTCACAAAGTAACAATGTGTTAACTTTAGCGCTTCAGTTATCGAGACCGCACTGCTGTAACGTTAATGCTGGTCTTCATTACCACCATATCTGATGTGATCTCAGCACCAGTTATTTATACGTTATACAGCATACGTTATTTATATCTAGCTGGCATTAATATTAGCTACGTTAGCTTGGCTGACCAGACGTCCTCTTTCCTGAACATTTCTTTTTTTAGGAGTGGAAATATCCATCCAGACAGGATTTCAAAATTCCTAAAAATGTCCAGTTAAGTTTTGCTCGTTCTTTAAACCGTATATAAACAAACAGAAAGCCTTTTTTATGTATGTAACGCCGTGTAACATTGCCCCTGCCCCCTTTTTTGAAATATGCTTGAAAATATGGTCACCGTAACGTTACATAGCTGGCTATTCAGTAGCTCATCGTGGCGTCTTAACATGACAGATTCAGGTCACTGGCTTTGGGGGTTTTATATTCATAATGTAAATGATAACTAGGTTAGTTAAATTAATCCTACCTGCAGTGCAGGAACAACACTGCTCCTCTATGGTGTTGTTATCAGCAATCAGCTGGTGCAGTTTCTCCAGCGGTAACGTTAGAGTTTAATGGACCTCGATTCTAATCACATTTTCATTTCCACACTTATGCACATACCGCTCCATTCCATATTTCAAACCTTTCTGCCTGCTTCTTGAAGAAATCACTCTCTCGTTTTATCAAAAACATTTTTCAATTAACGTTACCCGAGCATTTTGGAAAGAGCCAATACGGCCATTGTTTACACTGTAAAGTTTTGACATGAAGTCAACTGTTTGTCCGAATTTGGAACACTAACCAAGAGGTGCGGGATATTAGCGATAGGTCAATTGCATGTGCATTTTAGTACGAATGGGAAGAAGGTATTACAAGACGGCTTTTTGATGACAAGAAGGAGACATGGTTGCAATCAAAGCCCACAACGTAGAGAGCAGGTATTTTCCATTATCTTTGGAATGTCCGAAACGGGCAAACAATTATAGATACATATCGCCTATCTAGCGATGTCATTTTACAGGTTTTGGGCAAAATAGGGGATGACTTGGAGCAAGTCACAAGAAGAATCTACGCTATGCCAGCAATAACCAGCAAGTGAGTCTGCCTGGGCGTCTGGTCTGTTATCGCAGCTATTGATCTCTCAGGTGTGATCTGTTCAGGTGCACTGTCTTTGGTTCTTAACTCTTGGGACCAAAGAGTTAAGTCGTGTGTCCTTACGTGTCATTCTATTCTTAATGTTGGGGAGTGACACACAGGTGTGTTCGGAATATCCAAACTGAACATTCTGAATGATTTGGTAACAACAGGGGCTAATCAACTGGCTAATTCTAGCTATGATTCAAAGTACACAAAAATTGAATTTGTGGATACACATATCATGAACAGAATGACAATGTATGTGTCATTTTTAATCATGAAACAAATTGTGTGAAAGAATACACAAGGGTAACTCGTATTTGAATCAAACAAGCAATACAACGTCGATTATAACAAACAGTGAATAACAAAGCAAATAATATTTGATCTAAACAAAAGCTATCATCAAATAGAAATGTGATTTTGTTTCTAATGGCGCAAGTAGTGCTAATCCGTATAGTTATCTGACTCCCGGCAGAAACCAAGAGACATCCCGTGAAACAGTTTGTAATAAACCGCCAGCTTGTTTAGTATGACAGTAGCCTATACCTAACCATTCCAAACATGCAAAATCTTAATTTAAATAATGGCTGTTTGCAGCTTGAGTAATTTACATCATGAATTTTAGTTGCTCGCCCACAAAGTGTGAAATGATAACATGTGCAAATACTGTGGCTGCAGTTGCACAGCCTGCACATGCAAAATAACATCCCTTATTTTGGATCTTAGTAAATCAACCCCTAAGACACATACAATGTGCAGGTGATACAATTGCAGGCTATTACGTGTGCCACAGACAAAAAACAAAACAGCAAAAATATAGTGCAGCATAATATGCTACGCCACATGTCTGAACCACACTGAATGCACAATGTAACGATGTGGGAACATTGCTTCCAATCATCATTAAGTCGCAATTGAATTATCAACGTGGATGACTGGGAATAATTGTCTAACACATGATCAAAGAAGGCTCTGCTGACCTCATGCTGAGAGAGAACTTAAATTCAGGTTAGCAAACTGCTATTGGAAAATGGTATCCCCAGCCATAATAAATAGTTTGAACCAAAAATAAAATGAATTTTTTTTTGGAGAATAGCCAGGTCATAAACGCACATAAAACTTCAAGAGGCATAATTTAGCTGTAGAAGATGCTTTGGAGTTGAAGTGTATTTTCTTGCTTTAGACCAGGAGTCTCAAACACCACTCTTGGAGGGCTGAAGTCTGCTGATATTTCATTTCTTTTCAATCGGCTACCAATGTAGGCCTCGGAAACGAGGTGTGCAGGCTCTTCAATTCTAATCAATTATTTCAATTAAGCACTTAAGTGCAGAAACACATCAAAAACCAGCATATACAGCATATATTTATTTAAACTATGCAAAAATGAATGTCCTGTCAGGGTTTAAGCTGATATTTAAAAATCATTCATCATGTAAAAACCTATGGTAAAATTAACTTGGTGTTGGAGTTGCAATGCATGGGAAAACCGATGGCGTAATGATTTTGCCACCCTATAACCAGCTGATCTTGAGTATGAAGGAGTCATGAAGGCTCGTCAGATACATCGATACTTAAAATAAAATATAGTTTTTAATTAAGGCCTCAGGCATACCACAACTCTGATCTGCAACTGAATAATACGGTGGCTCTGAAGTGCAAAACAGAAAAACAAAAAGGAAACGCAAAAACAAAAACTTGCGGCCCTGAAGTGCAAATACAG
Source organism: Ilyophis sp. 1 JC-2022 (assembly GCA_022702515.1). Lineage (NCBI taxonomy): Eukaryota > Metazoa > Chordata > Actinopteri > Anguilliformes > Synaphobranchidae > Ilyophis > Ilyophis sp. 1 JC-2022. The sequence continues at coordinate 86,944,750 of CM040403.1, read as the reverse complement.
CATACAAAAAGTGAAAGTTTTTGTTGCTGTGTTTTTCTTTTTGTGTGTTTGTGTTTTGCACTTCAGGGCTGCAAGTTTTTGTTTTTGTTTTTGTGTTTTTGTTTGTATGTTGCATTTGCACCTCAGGACCACAGGGTTTTGTTTTTGTATGCTGTATTTGCACTTCAGGGCCGCAAGTTTTTGTTTTTCCATCTCAAGTTTTTGTATTTGCGTTTCAGAGTCGCCGTAGAATAAGGATATAGCTGAGCACATCACACTGAAACGTGGCACGTCTGTGTTACATCTATGTTGAAAGGAATGGAGAATGCAATTCAATGACACACACATCCAAAGCATACAACCTTGGATTTAAGACATTTACAAATGAGACATGCAAAAAAAAGATAAAACAATGGCAAGCTTCACGAAAATCACAAAAGCATCAAAACAGGCGGTGTATTACCCATGGAGCAGCCACTGTGAGAACAGCAAGGGCATCAGCAGGTGCCAGGTGTGGAGGTACGAAAACAGACAAGTCTGTAATATTTAATCACTTGTTTTTCAGCAAACGCAACGCTGTAGTTTGAAATATTTTGTCTTGATCTGAATTCCTGACATTTTTTGGTCCACAAACGGTAAATATAGCTACCAATGTCAATGGCATAACACCATATTGCATGCACTTCATGCTCTTATCTACAGTATCTTACTTGCATAATTTATATTTTTACATAGTATTTCCATTTATACAGGTGAACATGTGCTGAAGCAATTCAGGCTAAATACTTTGCTCCAGGGTACAATGCAGTGCCCTCACTGGGAACTCATGTCTGGTTTATACATGAAATATTTATGAAATACTGAGAAAAAATCAGAATTGTTTCTCAAACTTGTACTATGTTAAAAAACGGTCTGACCGGAGGTGTACCATTTGTCCAGGACTACTAATATGTTTAATGCAGATATGGCAGATCTGACAGACCTGTATAGCAGGGGTGGCCAATTCCAGGCCTCGCGGGCCGGTGTGTATGCAGGTTTTTACTGCCACCAGTTACCACGGTTCAATCAGCTAATTAGTCATACACACAATCACCGATTCACTTGTAAATTACAGAACGATAAAATGCTACAATACACGCATTGACGCATACCGGCACAAGAACATTCATCAGCTGCTTTTCATATCGCGGATATGTAGATTAAAATATCAGATCGTGTAAACGATTGGGCTAATTAAATAATTGTTAACTGGCGGCAGCAAAAACCTGCATACACACCGGCCCGCGAGGCCTGGAATTGGCCACCCCTGCTGTATAGGAAGCCACATCTCTGAAAATAAAATGGCACAGTCTCTATAATTGATGTTAGTTCATTCCACATTATGTATAGCACTTGGAACAATAGCTTTTAATTGTAGTTCCTCTTTACATGAGCCATAACTGTGCTGGGCATGTTCGTAAAAGGGCCGCAATATCTACACGACAATCACTGATGTAACTCAAGCCTCAGGGGAAAACAGCATTACGTGTAATAAAAGGTGACCACAATCCCAAAAGGTTCCTAAACAACACTGTTCTCTGTGCTGACCTTAAGAGAGCTGTGCCCTTATCAGAAATGTGCTGAGCTGCTGTTGGATGGCTATTGGAATTGCTAAACTTGACCTTCAGGAGCCATTTGGAAATGGATGAAGATCCGTTTTTCTTACCCAAACGTTCTTTTCGGCATACACTTCTTTCCCAACACTCAATTGGACATAGCGCCTAAACAACTGGACTAAGCATCCTGGCCTGCAATGTGGAGTAGCTGGCCTCTCTGGTATTATGTCCGCATTTGGCTACTGCGAGATAGCCTGGATAATACAGACAGATAATAGTTTACAGTTAGCTACGTAGGTATCTTATTTCACTCATAAAGTTATGAAGTTTTGATAAAGCTACAAAGTTTTTTTTTCTAATGATAGGGAGAAGTATTGAAGTATAATTCTGAAGGAATACCTCCCCCCACCCCCCAACATGATTCCCTGCTCCTGAAGGGTGATCACAAGTTAAAATATAATCAATGCGTACATGAACATTTAGATGTATACTATGGAATCTGGTTTTTAATTGCAATAAAAAAAACGAATCGCTGGTTAAATTTAATCTACAGGCCAGGCCCAAATTAATTCCACTGCCATTGAGGCAATTTGCTATATCAGCTGTCAAACAAGAATAGGCTACACATCGTCTTTGACATCACGATGTGTCAACCATTGCCGATACCGATGAATTTGCGTTGATAGACAATGGTAGGGTATCGTACATCAGCCCAACCGTATTGCTATATATCAAAGCAATATAAAAAAAATTCTTTAAAAATTCTTTTTATTTTAGGCTTATTTCTGCGCTCAAAACTCATGGGGAGCAACCATTTTGTGACTGCTTTTTTGAAACAATTATGATGTGTGAGTGGAGAGGCAATGATGTGTGAGTGGAGAGGTTGATGGTTGCTGTGGCTGGGGGAAGGGCAGGTGACAGTTTAAATATATAGCACTCGGATTGAAGTTTAGTAGACTGGAGAATAAATATGAGTGAGGAATTATCAATTGGGAACATGATGTATTGAGCTTTGTATTGATTCTGATTTACTGTGAAAAGGTTTAAACATACCTGTTTTCTGGAAAATACAATTCTACAAATGCGCACACATGCAGATGTACCCACTAATATAGACACATGCACAAGAGCAGGCACATCAATACAGATGGACACATTAACATACTATACGCTCTATTTCTCTCTCACACACATGTCATGGTTAGCTTGATAAATGTATTTATTGATGTAAGTAGACTTCAATAATTGACAGGTTTATACTTGGCAGTGCTATAGTCTCTGCATTCAAAGTTGGGAGTTTTTTTAATCTTTCAACTGCTGTCATTAATGTTTATTTGTTTTTGGGTGTTGTAACCTTGCTCATCTTCAACATCAGGACATTATTATATTGTTTTATTGTGACATATGTATTTGTATTTAATATTCCTATATTCTCTCCATCGTCCTTTTAACTTTGGGCAGTTTCATATCTGTGCCATGTCAAGTCCATCAGTCCCAAGAATTAGTACATTATATGCGGGGACAACAGAATAAAATCCCTTGTGTGCAAAAACACATTAAGAGGCTTCTTGGAGTTTTGCTTGTGCACTTTGCCAAGATGTTGAGATGCCATGGACTGTGATATAAGCGACAAAGTAAAAATTACCCAATAATAGAACATTCCTTTCGGGTTTATGCCGAAAGTAAAAGATCACGACTGGCCTACCCTTCAGCTTTATGACTCCATATTGTGTTGATCCCCTCTAGAGAAACACAAGAAATCCATTAAATGGGAATAGTATGCTGGCTTTGTGCGAGGGATTAAGGGCTCTGCGAATGCATGCTTCTGAGTCCCTGTACGTGGCAATCAAAAAAGCTCTAACCGCCCTCCAATCAGGAACAATGGCATACACACGTGCATACACGTGTGACATAATGGACATCACTAATGTATGTGCAGGAAAATTGTGGTGAAAATGTAAGCCTTATCACATTCAGATTAAAAGCAGGATTCAGTCGAATGCGCTTTTCTCACTTTACGGGCATATGCAAATGCAACAAAAACAACCTTCCCAGTATAGCAGTGTCCTGTGCAGCAACAGCCTACATCAGCTAGTGTGGTAGCCTATGTCAGTTACTTTAAAATTAACTAATTTTACTAGGAGCAAGCTAAAGCACATGGGCCTTTAGAAAGTTTTCACCCCCCATTGATTAATTGTCGATTTGCTGTGTTGCCAAGTCAAGATAAAATGTATTTAAATGGGAATTTTATAAGGAGCTGTTTTTGTACTCTTTTATACCCCATTGTATTATTATTTAATTATGGTTATTTGAGGAAAAAAAGGAAAATCTGGCTTGCTGGCCTAACCACAGCAAATAAAATAGCTCAGCGCTGGCTTCCCCCACATACCTATGAAACTTTGTTTAGAAAAATATCAGGGAACGGTCATGCTTAGTTGGTAGCAATTTGTGAGAGTAATCCAGCACCATACACTGTGTTTATACCCTCAAATTCTGCATTCTAAAACGAAGTGATTCGGCCCAACGTTTTGTTTTCAAAACAAAGTGGCTCATGACGTAAACCAATTGAACAAATAGGCCGGTTCATGTCGCGAACCATATCAACAATGAGATTGACCATGCGCACGTAAGGCCATCTTGAATTTTCACCAACAATGGCAGACAAGTGACCCGTTACACCAGCGCTATTCTACACAAAGAAAAATAAAAGAGAGTTAGATAGAAGGCAGACGTGGAGCTCCCATTGTTTCTACTGTACAGGCAGGTCAATTTACCTGGGCTTTCCGCTTGGCTGCCAATTGTATACCTATAATGAATAATATCTAGATTTCTATTCTTCATAACGTTACTTCATCCGGCTGCTATATCTTGGAATGTTTGCTAACGTTATCTGTCATATAAATCATGTTAGCTAGAACTGGCTACTCTGCTATAACCATACATGCCAGCTGTAGCCAGATAATGCCTGGATCAGACTAATGTTACACAAACTGTCTGTTATTTTCACAGGTTTTTACTAATTTACTAACTTGTCAGGATTTTGGGAGTGGGTCAGAAGATCCCGTAGTTACCAAGATATCATAGCATGAATTCTACTCAGTCATTTGCCCTTAAGCTAGAACAATTGCCAGCATTGTCCTGATGGTGGAATATTATTTTACTGTAATCTTATCGTACGTAATATACACTATGTCATATTAGTATGTCATTGGGCAATACTTGTCACTTAGGGCATGGAAAATACTCATTCAAATTTACTGTGCATAAACACTACTGGTCAAAGGTTAAAAATAATATTTTATTTCACAGGATAGTGACCACATTATTGTAGTTTATAAAAAAGCAATATTTGGCAAAAAAGAACATGTGAACAAATTATTTCCATTTTCCATCAAGAGAAGTCAAATCAAGCAAATTTGGGACAAATTTGACAGAAAGGTCAAGAAGAAGCAACCCACAAGTGCAGTACGTCTGTGTAAACTTCTATAGCAGTGTTGCTGTGAACTTTCAGTACCATATGACTGCCCTTGTAGAAAAAAAAGGCAAGAATTTGCACAGCAGTTATTACTGCAGAAAATGGCAATTTGAATGCATCTAAGATCTTATATATTTATCTTTTGTAAAATAAAAGGTGTTTATTTATTATTTTTTAAATCTCTGATTGCTTGAAAATTATGGATGTACTAAAACTTTTGACTGGTATTGTATGCTAGATGAATGTCAAATTTTCCTTGGAGTGAGTATGAATGTGTCTATGGTTTATAATGGACAATTAAAAAAATAATAATTTTATGACAGGCTTTGGATAGGTTTTTAAAGATAAGTTTAACAAGGTGGACCCTACAAAGGTTTATAACTACTCAAATAAAGTATACTTTCTTAAAATACATGTAATAGCATATCAGCTTTATTGGACAGCACAATGTAGAGACAAGAGGAATGAGAGCGAGTAATGCGAAAATTAGATTAGCTAACCCACGCCACGGGGAGACACGCCAGGAAGGCTAAAGGCTACTTCGGCTTATACTTAAATAAATAAATATATGATAAAATAAATACAAATTGTATGGTTTATACTTACAGAAAAGATGCTGCTAAAAAAGGCAACTAGTTCTGTAAGCCAGTGCTCACTGGATATCTAAGTTAGCTTACTTGAGTTTTATGAACTAAAATGTGGCCTGTTTAGTCCTAAAGTCATAGCCATAGGGTACGTGTAGCCTAGCTACAGTTTTTATTTAAAGGGTTTCCGTGCTGTTATAGGTTTGACAAGATTTACGTTGATTTTCACGAAAAGATTTCCCATTCCGAAAGCCCTTCCATATGACCTGGGAGCTGCGTTGTGATTGGCCAGGAGGGAGTTCGATTACATCCAGACTCGTTTGCTCTGTCTGAGTAGCCCGGATGTTTGTCCTGAAATCTGAACCTGAATTTAAAACCTGAATTTTGCTACTTGAAATTTGTTGACCTGAAATGTTTTGACATGAATTTTCAAACCCTGGGATGTCAAAACCAGAATTTCAAGGTGAATTCAATAACAAAAAAATTCAATAACATCAAAAGTTCAGATTTTGAAAATTCAGGTTCAAGTTCAGGTGGCACTGATCTCTCCCCATATAAATCTGGTAATTCCCACTTGAAAATGATGAAAAACGGAGTTTTATGAGCCAAAACAGTTGATTTGTAGTTAAATATATGATTATTTTATGATTTACAGCAGTGCACAATTTAGCCATTTTGGATACATTTGGAGACACTAAGGGACAACAGGGTACACTGTCTATATTTTGCATCATAGATCTTTAGGAGTTCTGCATATCATCCTCAGATTTTGTGGACAGAGTTTATGATCCAGGAAATGTATAATACATTTTTAAACGGAACCCACTTGCTGTCTTTAAAAAACAAAACAAAAGTGCAAGGTCCCCCCCCCCCCCCCATCATGATCCCTTGCTCATAAAGGGTGATAAGTGAAAATTGAATCAATACGTACATGAACATTTTGATGTATGCTATGGAATCGGGTTTTTAATTGCAATAAAAAATGAATCGCTGATTAATAATTTGCACTAAGGCAAGGGGCCAAGTTACCATACCAAAGGCAGTACCCCCTTAGACAGCATGCAGTAGCTGGTATCGAGCCCAAGATTGACAGCCTGCTAAAAAGTGGAGAGTTAGTAAAGTCAAAGTGTTTTTATTTATCAAGTGCACAGTATAACACAAGGTCATTCTGAACAATGAAATTCTTAGGACATGGCAAGCAACAACTATGTAGTAGGCATAACAAACAAAACAAAAAATATATATATATTAAATTGTTAAAAAGAGTCAAATAAGGGCAAGAATAACATACATATACATAGCAGTAAAACACTAGGAGCAGTTCCAGATATGGACAGTAGGAGTAAGAGTATTAAATATTATAAATATAAAGTGTGGAGGTGCCGATGTACAATAAATTCAATTAAATTAAGGTGATGTACATTGAATGTACATAAGAAGTGCCTAGAGCATACAATGAGGGGAGATGAATGAGGTTAATGTTGCTGATTGAGAGGCCTGATGGCCTGGGGGAAAAAACTGTTTGTGAGTCTGGTAGTCCGTGCCCGTATGCTCCGGTAACGTCTACAAGACGGCAGCAGCGAGAACAGTCCATAGCCAGGGTGGCTGTAGTCTTTTATGATTTTCCGTGCTTTCTTAAGGCATCGTGTGTGGTAGATGCCTTGCACAGAGGGGAGGTGGCAGCCAATGATGCGCTCCGCTGTCTTCACCACCCTCTGAAGGGCCTTGCGATCAGCAGCGGAGCAGCTGCCGTACCAGGTAGTAATGCAGCCAGTGAGAATGCTCTCAATGGTGCACCTGTAGAAGTTGGTGAGAGTTTTGGAAGACATGCCAAACTTCTTGAGTCTCCTCAGGAAGTATAGGCGCTTTTGGGCAGTTTTTACTGCCGCGACCGATTTCCTGGACCAGGAGAGGTCATCACTGATGAACACACCGAGGAACTTGAAGCAGGAGACTCTCTCCACTTCAGCTCCATCGATGTGAATGGGGGCGTGACCCCCCGCCCCCTGTCGCTTCCTGAAGTCCACGATCATCTCCTTAGTCTTGCACACGTTGAGAGAGAGGTTGTTGTCCTGGCACCATGTTGCTAAGATGCTGACCTCCTCTCTGTAGGCGGTCTCATCATTGTTGGAGATGAGACCCAGGATGGTGGTGGGAATGAGCTTAGCGGGCACAATTGTGTTAAATGCTGAGCTGTAGTCTATAAACAGCATCCTCACGTATGTGTTACCCTTATCCAGGTGGGAGAGGGCGGTGTGCACTGTCAGGGTGATGGCGTCATCCGTAGATCTGTTGGGACGGTATGCGAATTGAAGGGGGTCCAAGGTGTCAGGAAGGGAGGAGCAAATGTGGGTTCTGACTAACCGCTCGAAGCACTTCATGATGATGGAGGTCAGTGCTACAGGGCGGTAGTTATTCAGGCAGGTGATGGAAGGTTTCTTTGGTACAGGGACAATGGTTGTCTGTTTGAAGCAACCGGTATATGAAGAGAGTCGGTATAATACTCAGATTTTTCCAATCAAAAAGCCACATTCGAATGACTATCAGTTGGTACATGACTTAAGAGCCATCAATTCCATTGTTGAAGCAGAAGCACCCATAGTCCCAGACCCGCACACATTACTTTCTAACATACCACCAGATACACGATGTATACAGTAATTGATTTTTTTTCCCGCGTTTTTCATCGTACCACTACATCCGGACTCACAGTACCTTTTTTACTTCGCATATCAAGGTCAGCAGTACACATACACTAGGCTGCCGCAAGGCAAACATAACTAGCACTCTCATCCAGTATGTGGACGATTTGTTAATCTGCAGCTCCACTAAGGAACAATGCGAGGAAGACTCGATTGCTGTACATTACATTACATTACAGTCATTTAGCAGACGCTGTACTGACAGCTCTGGCAACATGAGGCTATAAGGTTCGCAAAAACAAATGACAGTTCTGCCAACAGAGAGTTGAGTACCTGGGAAGACAATTGAGTGGTGACAAGAGACTTATTGCACCTTCACATGTTGATGCCGTCGCTAAAGCTCCCAAACCACAAACAGTCGGACGGATGCTTTCTTTCCTTGGAATGGCAGGCTACAATAGACCATGGATATGCGACTATGCTGTAATTACATCACCATTACGAGCCTTAATTAAAGCGAGGGGACAAACTAATAGTGCAGCCGTATTGTTGTGGAATGAGGAGGCGGATGGGGCTTTCCAAGCCCAAAAGCATTATCATGAAAATGACCCCAGCACTTGGAAACCCAGACTATAGTAAACCATTCCATCTATATGTTGCTGAGCACTCAGGCTTCGGATGTGCAGTCTTGATGCAGGACACGCCCACAGGCAAGCAACCATTAGCCTATTATAGCACGAAACTGGATGCTGTGGAACAAGGACTACCACCATGCTATCAAGGATTGGCAGTATTCGCCTATCAAAGAGCCTCCACTTTGACAATGGGCCACCAAGTAACGCTATACACGTCCCATCAACTACATGCATTGTTAACTAGTCAGCGCTTTGTCTTAACCCAGGCAAGGAAAACTGGGTACGCAGTAATCTTATCCACACCAGACATAGACATCCAGCAATGCACAACCGTTAACCCAACTAGAATGGTTAAACCAGACGATACCCCCCATGACCAGGACAAATGTTTTCCTTAAAGCTTGTGACGACTTGTATAACCAACCCATTGCAGCGGACCTCACATTGTTTGTAGACTGTTCCTGCTTCAGAGATGAAAAAGGAACACATGCAGGTTTTGACATAGTACAGTTGAACGCTAATGGCACTTCCTTCTCCGAAGTACAGGCCACAAAGGTGGCACAACCATGCTCAGCCCAATTAGCAGAGATTAGAGCCCTAACAGCAGCATGCTAGATGGTGGCGGGGCAGCGTGTCAACATTTACACAGATTCGGCTAATGCTTATGGTACTATCTGGAAACAAAGAGGGTTTAACAGAGCAGATGGTATACCTATTACACATGGGGAAGCAATTTCAGACCTGTTGAAGGCTATGAAATTACCTGAGGCACTGGCCATTACAAAATGCCCAGCACATCAAAAAACAAACACCTTGATTGCTAAAGGCAACCATTTTGCAGACAAAATAGCGCGCAATGCGGCAATAGGACCAGCCAGTATGGCGCCAACAGCAGCAGAAGAACCAGGGGACTTGCTCTCCCTCATTGAGGTACAGGATAAAGCAGGTGTGTGCGAACATAGCATTTGAATAAAAAGAGGCACGGTGAAAACAGACGGCGGTGTCCACAGGGGATTGGGGAGAGGGCCAAAAGGACACTTTGTAGTACCAACGGCATTAGTTCACACCCTGATTAAGGATGCGCATGGTCGAGAGACTCGAGACCATTGCCCAAGGGGGGGAAGCCATTAAGTGCATTCAGAATGCCTGGTGGTCGCCTTATTTTACGAGTATGGTAGATCGAGCACTGAATGACTGTGAGGTTGTGTAACAGGAAGGCATTTTCAGCGCCAATAGGGCACATTCCAGCACCTGATGGACCATTTAGACACATGATAGATTACGTGGACATGATTGAGCCGGTTCAGAACCAAAGGTACATACTAGTGATAGTAGACAGATTCAGTAGATAGGTAGAGGTAACACCCACCAATAGTCCAGATGCCATATCAGTGGTAACATTTTTGTGTAAGGAAATGTTTCCCAGATTTGGGATCCCGGATAAGATTAGCTCAGACAATGGACCACATTTCATAGCCGAACTGGTGAAAGTCACAACTAAAATGTTGGGCATTAGACAAAGATTCGGGTGTGTGTATCACCCACAGTCACAAGGAATGGTGGAAAGGGCAAATGGCACTTTGAAAGCAAAAATATGCAGAGACGGAAGAATCATCTGGGTAGAGGCCCTACTACTGGCACTAATGAGCATGAGAATGCAAACTAACAGAAGTACACATCTAACCCCACATGAAATGCTAACAGGCAGACTAATGCCAGTACCGTACTTATGGAGCCCGTACAACAGACCTGCGCTTGAGCAACTTGAAAGTGAATAGTTGAGTTATGTACAGCATCTAAGCTCAATACAAAAGACAATATATATTTTTGACCATATAAGGTGGTCCTAGCAACTCCTACGGCACTTAAGGTTGCAGGTAAAACTGTGTGGTTCCACCTCAATCACTGCTGTAGGGCAAGAGAACCAGGACATGTCCTTGAACAGGTTAGAGACGATTTGCAGGCAATAAGGGAGGATGAGGAAGGTGCACCTTCAGCAAGTAGGGAGGAGGAGGAAACAAGGGAAGCGTAGAGAAAGGCAAGAGCAGAATAGAGGAGTAGGAAGAGTAATGATTGGAGTGATGTTGCTGTTACTGTTAATGGAAATATGCCCTGTAATGCCAGCCTCACCAAGTGGTTGGGGTACCAGCCAAATGGAAAGCCAAAAGGAAAGTGAAAGAGCACTTAGGGATGAGCAGGCTCGCTGTAGAGCAACTTCAAATACACCACATACCCTGCATATAGAGACTAACATGTTTTACCGATGGCTGGAATACTCTGCTCGACAAGTGACTCAAGAAACATGTATAACATGCTACAACACTGGCAAAGTGAGAAATCCCCAGGTGAGACAGCTGCCTTTCATCCAGGAGGACTGTAAAACCCTCACACCAGGAATGTTACCTGAGTTGCATGCTGTACTATATGGCTGTCCCAGGGATGGCTACCGGAGGGGAAACGACATCTCTGGGACGAAATGAAGCAATCCTCAAGAAAGATAATTGCCAAAACCTATGTATTCCAACTAGCAATGAAGTTGTGGGTGTACCTCCAGGGGTCACTATACCGGATGGTATTGAGTTTCCACTCTGTATTGTACGCGACAGCGTGCTTGAGACAGTGATTAAGGACTATGTGCAAAGCCGTGGGAACTTCTCGAGTCATCAGATTGCCTGCCAGAAATGGAATAATAACAGTGAACCCAATGTGGTCTACGACGGATGCGGCACCGCTCAAGTGTCGAGAAGTAGTCATGAACTGGGGAATGACTGCTGAACTAAAAACGGACAATGGGTCATTAATATGGCCCTGGATGGTGTTGAATGACCTCCAGTGGGGCGCATATCCAATGGCAGATGTAGACTGGTACTGTGGCAGACCCACACAAATTAAGGCCAGATTGGAAGCAAATTGGACAGGGATATGTGCACCAGTCGCATTGACAGCTTGAAAAAGCTTGTAACGAAAAAAAAGCAAGCTAGAAAAAGCCCAGTTTCTCTTTTGACTTCACCATAAATACCTTTCTGCCCCCGCATTGAGGGGGGCCTGAGCCCTAATTGGGTAATGTGAGGTAAATTTTGAAGGAGGGGGTAGGGGTTAAGATTACGACGGCTCTTTCAATAGCTGACAAATTAACTTATTAATTAATGTGGCAGGGCACCATTATATAATTTTTTTAAAAGCACCATTAAATTATTATTGAAATATTCTGGGTTTTAGCCAAACATGATTATAGTGGGCTACAGAATGATTCAGTTGAGCCAGTAGGTGAAATATTATATTTCACGCTAAATATCGCATCCATGTAACAAGATTCGTAGTAAGACTCGAATCTCCGCATTAATCTGGATATCTCTTTAAAAATATAAATTCCGAACTGGCCTGTTTAACAAGTATTACCTATATTGACATTAAGACTTTCAATTGATGATTTCACTTGAATGTAACAGATTGGCATTCAAACATAAAATGGAAAGGAGGCCATGTGGTATTCTCTGGCCATGCTGGGCTTTGATCTCAGGAATACTTTTGTGTCCTGGTCTTTCTCCTTTGCAGGGGGGAAGACACCCTGGCCAATCTAAGATGTATATCATAGATAAGCCAGCGCATTACCTAATTGCCTTTGTGCCTGTGGACTAGGGGCAGAGAGGAACGCAGATCCAGATCAGGTCAGCAGAGCAGGCCTCTTGATAATCACGTACTATTGAATGGACAATGAGCAAGTTTACCATATCATATTATACATTCTCTTATTGAAAGCGATACTCAAAGCTATGTACCCGACAATAGAAAATAACACAATTCAAGTTATTGGTTAAAATCATTGGTTTTATAAGGCATTCCGATCTATGTCGGATCTGTTGTATCGATACATTAAATGAATTATTTAATTTATTACATCGGTGCATTAGTGTGGTTTTACCTGCTATTACATTGTTAATGTAAAAATTCTGCATGTAAGAGCTATGTGCATTGCATTATTGGAGATTCAGAGAACGGCTTAGAGTAAAGTAGCCTACAGGATCCTGTTCCTCTGCTTCTGTGTCTGATTGCTTTATGCTTTCTAAACTAGCATCAGCTACACAACAGGGTCACGTAGCATGAGACAGATGGGGAAAGTATCATGAAGTTTCCTCTTAGTTATACCGTGCAACAAACTGGGAACATCACCATGACTACTTGTCTGATGGATGGTAAAATGTAGTGAGAGACTATTGAAATTACTACGATGTTTCCTGCTAGTTATACATAACACTTGGAGACATTACCGTGTACTTTACCCTTTATGCCCATCATTGCTTGTAATAAGCTAACAAAAACATTTCGCCAAGGACGAGGCTCTTTTCATTACTTAATAATAAACTTAAATACAATTATGTCGTCCATCCTCAGCTGGCCTGTCTCGTAGGACACCAAAACAATCGCGGCCATGGGGTTTTTTCTCCAGCCTCAACTATTTCTATTCACATTATTTTATCCATGATATGCGCTTGAGGCTCACTGTTCAAATGCAGACACTAGGTAGGCCTACATTAGAATAGATTGATTGCTTTGGCCAAATTATTCATCTAATTATCATAAGCCATGTTTTAAATGCAGGTCATTCTTTCTATACCTGTTATTACAAAACAACTACAGTATGTTGAGGTATAGCATTTACTGGAGGGAAAGAACAATATTTTCTGTCATTATGGCCGAATTTCCTCAAGTCGTTTTTTAATCTTCTGTTGTTTCCATATATTTATCGGTTATAACTATCTGGAGGTAGGCTATAGCATACTTTCTAGATGAAATAACAAGATATTAGCTGTTATGTAGGCTAGTAATTTCCGAACGTTTTTAAATTCAGGCCCTCGTTTCCCGTAAATTTTCTCTTAGATACAGCATACTTTCTAGGGGAAATAAGACATTAGCGGTCTTTATGTAGTAATTTCTGAAAGTATTTTTTAAATTCAGGCAGTCGTTTCCTGTTAATTTCCTCTTAGGTACTGCATGCTCTACAGCAGTGGTGTCAAACTCATTTTCACCCCGGGCCACATCAGCATTATGGTTGCCCTCAAAGGGCCGGTTGTAACTGTAAGACTATAAATATAACCATACTTGGGATTTTCGCGGACCTCGATTGTAATTGTTGACGGGTGGGGGGTGGGGGGGTGCGCAATCGCCTTCATTTTTGTTGACGCCTATTTAACGTTTTATTTAACGTATGTACCGCGGGTGTGCGTCCGCGTCTGCGTTTGTCTGTTATATCGTTAAAGTAAATCCCCGTTAACCAGCCACGTAGATACACGCGTCAGATACTTAAGTTCTCGCGGGCCGCATAAAATGACGTGGCGGGCCGGATTCCGCGTCAGATAATTAGGTTTTCGCGGGCCACAAAAAATGACGTGCCGGGATTTGGCCCGCGGGCCGGGAGTTTGACACCTATGCTCTACAGGAAAGTTCCTGAAATTTCACCGCCGTTATGCTGTTGTTTCCGGGGGTGTAAATTGGCACGTTAACAGAATGCTCTTTCAAATTATTTTGTATTCTTTTCTTTTTTCCTTTTTAAATGTTTCGCTGAACTGCCTTTTACCATTTCCAGCTATGATTAGACATGTCCAGAGATTTTGGAAACATTCAGGGTTTTACTGCTTGATTGCACACAATATTTTTGAGAAGGGGGGGGAATACATATTTCTGTTTTATTTCTGTAATCTGGCATGTTGCCCCTCTACCTACAATTCATTCCAAAGGGCAGGTAGGTAGAAAGGAATCAATTTTTATTAACTCATAAGCAGAGTGCTAGAAAAAGCAATTTCATGCTTGAGAGAATGGAGCAGGATTCCAGCATTGTCCCAGTGATTAATTTAGCTTTTTCAAGAACAAAAAGAGGAACAGGTACGGAAATTAATTAGCCAACCAATATGCAACTCTGTCAGTGAGCACCACGGGGAATGCGTTAACAAATATGGTCATGGTTCTATCACCCTGTTTCTGGGATATATGGAGACGTGCCCATGATGCAATGGCCTACTGCTATGTAAGGCTTTTTGCCACAGGAATAGCATGATCTACATTACATGCCATCTGTATTTGGAAATTGCTTTATCTAAACTGTGCTCTTGCCTGCAGGAAGCAGACACATTGGCCTGGATTCAATCAAAATCCGTCCTTAACTTTAGCTTACAAGTAAATTTGTGTTATTGTTTTTCCTTTTCCTTCAGTTTGTTCAGCAAGCACCAAAATTAACCTGCCAAACTGTGTGTGAAGAAAAAAAACTAACCCTTGCATTTTTTATTTATTTAAGGTTGAATGTTGACACATAATTGTCTAGATCATGCATGCATTCATATCATTGCATGTATTGCTTTGTTTCTGTATTTATATTTTCCAGACACTCTTCTTATCGCTTATTTTTTTATCTTTCTCTCAATATGGAACACAATCATAATTGGAAGCCTGTGCCGTCACTGAAATGTCCACGGGGGATTGCAGACAAGCATGTGTGTTTCCACTCACTCAGTATTCCACAAACTGGTCTGAACAGGCAGACCACAGGGACACACTATGCCAGAGAAGTCACTGTTGTTCAATGGGATAGGAAATACCTTGCAGATTGAAGTTGCCCCACCCGGAGCACAAATATGGGCATTTATATGCCGCCCTGGGGAGGCTGGTGGACAGTTATCTCTTATGAATATGAACCAGACCATTGGAAGAATAATTACACTCCAGAACATTCTACTTGGCAGCCTCCTGTATCCTTTTTTAGTGTTGATGAGCACACTATGAATTTACATATTTTGAACACCGTAGCTTAAACAGCACGGTGCCGTCTTGTTTCCCAGTGGAAAATAATAACAGCAATTTCCCCCTCTATGGAATTACTGCATTTCAATGTCTGATCTTTGCACTTGTGTTTGCATTGTAAGTCTCTTTGGATAAGAGCATCTGCTAAATGCCTTTGAGCTAAAATTGTAAAGTGAAGTAAAAATACACAGTATATACTGTATATGCATAAGAGTGAGGATGGAAAGTACAGTATCCTGAAGAACTGACTCCACCGGAGAATTTCTATCATGAAGAGGTGTCTGTGTCTGCTGGGAAAGGGCCTTTTTAATGCATACCGCGAATATAAAATGTTAATCTAATGTAATGAAACAATGAATCCCCAGCTAAACGCAAATATAAATGTTCCCCTATTATGCAAGTCAGTGAGGGGTATGTCACAGTTAATATCTTAATTATACGTGAAATGAATAATTGGCCACAATTCTACGATTGATATTGTTCTGTTGCTTTGTGACTGAAGTCATCAAGTTGTGTGGATTTGTATAAGCTGAGCCAGTTTCATTAAGATATCAAATGGGCAGAGCCATGAAAAGCTCAATTAAAGCAAGAGTATTGGATTTTTTTTTGTAATCTGTTCTGTTGGAAAATGTTGATAAGTACAAAAGGAGCTGAAATTGACTTGGCCTTTTAGCAAAGAAAATTATAATGGCATTACCGTTCATTCTGGAGGATTCCTCCCACATCAGCCTCTCTGCTGTTTTCTTTTGTCTGCTGGATGACAGCTTTTTTTCTTTTACCCTTCTGAAAATTTGTTTTTTAAAATCGAATGCCGTTTTTATTTCCTCTTTATGAAACACGCAAAAAAACATGACAAACTGTGAGGTGAGGGAGATATAACATGAAAAGAAGAAAAGAAAAACAGGAACTAATTCCTGACAGCTAAATGAAATCTACCCAGGAAAATAGGGTGAACTCAAATAGAACGAGAACTTGAATTAACGAGAACATCTGTCCGAGAATGTAAACAAGTCGTCCATTTTCACGGTAAGAAGAAATTTTATGACGTTACCTCTATTTCGCTAGCTTAGCCTACTTGAACAGTTACAGCCTGCCTGAGAAGAGTAGCGTACCCATTGAAAGCTCATTGCTTTTTCTTTGTCTCACCATTTGTTTGGAATCTACATGCATACAACGATGAAAAATTATCGTTCTTTGGATGCCCACAACTTTTTTGTTAGTGGATGATAATATTTTGCACTTGCAAATATAATACTGTAACGTTATAGCACTCCAATTTAAAAAGAAAATTCAAAAGCGGCTGACTCACATGCATGAACTATTATTGATTTAAATAGTACCAAATGTAAAATATCAGATAGGAGCATATTATGCATATGCGACTCACGAGGGGGGGGGGGGGGGGGGGGCATCGATTCGACCCTGGCCACCCCTTGGCGACACTACTGCCACCAAGCCAAACTTCAACACTCTACACCAGAGGTCCTCAATCTTATCCAGAAAGGGCCGGTGTGGGTGCAGGCTTTTGTTGCAACCAAGCAGTTACACACCTGATTCTACTAATCAAGGTCCTTAGTGAAGAGTCAGGTGGTTGATTAGTAGAATCAGGTGTGTAACTGCTTGGTTTGAACAAAAGCCTGCACCCACACCGGCCCTTTCAGGATAAGATTGAGGACCCCTGCTCTACACTATCAGGGATTTCCAGTGTCCAGTGTTTTTGCCGGGCACCAGGCCAGCCTAGAACAGTGATAGTAGCTAACTGAGTGAGTGACTCCCCTTTGTTGGAAGTTGCGCGAGAAGTACTGGCTTGAATACCTAAACCGTCACTTTGTTCGGTTCTGCCATAAGCCTTTCCACAATTAAATGCCGCTTATTTCCCTATTTCTCCAATAGTAATAAAAGAGCAGCTATCAACATTATGGAGTTAGCCAGCTAGCTACTGTTAGATAATATTATCTTTTTAATTCCAACGGCTAACAACAATGAAGGTGAAGACATGGCCAAAAACAATTGCAATAGTTAGCTAGCTGCTGCTTCCCGGTGAACATTTTTGTGTTGAAAAGTCGGTAAAACATTGTCTAGCGTTCAGTTGAAAAAACATTTTTTAAATGGCTAGGATGTTGCCAGGCTATATCCATGAAAAACTTGAGCTAAATTGATACGGGTCAAAACTTCGCTCAACCTATAGATTTCCAGCAGAGTAGACGTCTAAATTCTGGCTTTTGCTCACTGGGTTCTCGTGAAGGTTTGATCAACATTTTAACATTATGCCCGAGCCGTGTCAGAAATAGTTCTGATTTCTAACTTAATGCACTGCGATTTCTCAAACAGTTTGAGAACAATGTGCTGATTTGAAGACACAACAGAGAGTGGTAATGAATTTTAACCCTGAATGAAAGATAAAGCATTATTGCTCTTATTATATTGAACATTTCGGCAAGAGGGGGTGCAGCCCTTGTTCCACCATTTAGAAAAACCCTTTAGGCTATGTGAAATTGCGTAATTGTTATAACCCCAAAATCCCCCACGTTACAATAACTGGGAGTTAGAATGGCTGAACATATTAATATATTAATTGGCAAGGCATAAAGAATTTGCCACAAAAGACACCAAGAAAGACTAAAATAGGCAACACAGTGATTTAGCCTAATTATATAAGTAGCTTATATAATATATATTATATAAAATGATATATGTATATATGAGTTATATATATTTATACTGGCAAAATGGCAACAGCAGTCAAAATAAACCAGAGTAGATTATACCTAATTTCAGTGATGATGCACACCAGAGGTAGAGGAGAAAAAAATAGCTAACTAGGATCCACAGGGAATTTGCTTCCTAAATAGCTAAACCGAAAATAAAAATACACAAACGGCAAAATAAAGTTTTCGCAGACTGCTGTTCTATCCTGCACCAAACTCAATATCAAAACAATAAGTTTTACAATCGTAAAAAAATAAAAGAATGGTTCAAAGTAATAATGCTAGTTTGCTATTCTGCTTCTTTGGTTGGCGATGCCGATTTCAATACATCTAACACTCCGTTTCACTCGCTTCATTGTTTTGACCTTGATAACGTTAACGTTACAATGTTTCGTCAGAGCAGTCAAAGTTTGACCTTTCACCCCAGACTAATGTTAATTAATTATACATTTCGCTAAAAAAATTTAAGCCAGATTTTCAGGACTAACATGTAAAATAGATAATTGATCGCAGTGTAATTTCCCCCAAATTAATAAATACATAAATATAAAAAAACGTGATAGGCCAAGCATCTATGTCACACGACAAAGCACATTCTGCCCAGGCTTTGCTTTTGCCGAACACACCAAGATCATTCTGTAACGTTACTTCATGGTGACGATAGTCAGCTATTTCGACCACTATTCGATATTGGATCTATTTTGTCGATATAATAAACGTTCACATTTTTATGGTGGGTTTAATATTTTTATCCGTCATTGACATCACAAAAAAGTTTTTTTGTCTGCTAGCTAGGTAGCTGCTGGTCAACGAACAGTTCGCTAGCGTTAGCAGGATAGGTTAACTGCTGATTCACAGGAACCAAATGCCCATTCTGAGCAAAATATTTCAACTGTAGTGGCATAATGGATACGCCTTAAGGTGTTCACGTTTTCACGCCCCATTTGCTATGTAAACATTCCTTAAGCTATTGCTAGTGTTTTGCCTGACTTTTACTGGGACGGGGATCGGGAAGGTGCGCTAGTTTTGCAAGCTAGGTGTTGCATGTCTCTTAGAATGTTTACGTAGCAAATAGGGCTAATTGTTGTTCACGTCTTCAGGCCCCATTAGCTATGTAAACATTCTGTGTGACACTCGCGCGTCCCTCTCAGAATCTGTATTTCGTCACTTTTGAGGGAGCTAGGCTAACTGGTCTAACCCACTTCCAGTGATTGCGGCTAAGCTAGACTAATGGTGCGGGTCTCTATGCTTTTTACTGCACGCACACAGAAAAAAAGAGTATTCATCTTCTTGTCTGACTCTGGGGAAGATGGCAAATAAGCCAATTTCCCAAAATGTTGGCGTGTTCCTTTAAAAATAATTATTTCTTGATGAGGGATTTTTTTCTCATAATAAATTTACTTCAATTAAAGGTTGTATTTTTCTCATTTTTGAGATACAAAATTTGACATAAGCCATCGCAATGAAATTCAGGTGCCATGTCAGCGCAGTGCTCCGAGAAGCATACATGACGTCAGTCGTTTTTCGGTGACCGGTAGGCTCCGTGTGAAACTCAGTATCAATACTGACCCTGCGTTCGTTTATGGTCAGAGGTCGGATATCGGTGGTGGTAAATGTGTCATTTCCGTGTCATTACCGAGATCAGTGCATTCGAGCTGCACAACTGGGGGTTTGGCATCATTGGCTTTGCTAGAAAACATAGCTAAAACAGCTAACCACTACAACAATAACGTTTTAACTTTTAATTCTATATGTTTACCTCAACAAAAAACATTTTCAACGTAAAAACAATGCTCACGCATAGCCTACAAAGCACTGTCTGTAAGTCCTTAAAGGGTAACAAAGCATGTTGGTTTAGCTAGACCCCGCTCCCTTTGGAAATTCGAAAAATGCTGATAATGTTATGTCCGCCAGCTCCCCTTCCAGTCCACTTCCCTATTGTTCTCTGTGTTTTCCCTATTCCCCTTGCTTCATGTCATGTTTTTCCGTTTACCTCGTCTGTCTCTCCGTGTTGTGCAGGCTGGGCGTGGTTTCCCTGTTTAGTTCCTCATTTGCTCCCCATCTTCTCCCAGCCTATCACTCGCCTTCCCCGCTCGTATTCCGCACTCACCTCATTACTCCCGCATACATTCCTCAATCACGTTAATTAGCACTCAAGCTTCACACCTGGTTTCCCTTTATTTAAGTCCCACTCTTTGTTTGTCTCATCGCCAATTCGTTATGCTTAGTCATGTTCATTGTTGTCTTGGAACTCTGCCTGTGTTGTCCTGTTTTCCTGCCCTGCCCTTGCCCGCTTCAGCCCCGCTTCTAGTTGCCACCGGTCTGTCTGCCACTGCTCAGCCCCTCATACATCCCCTCATCTGCTCTGCCCCTTTGTGTTGCCAACACCATTTCCAGACCGTCACCTTGCTCTCCCTGTCCTTGTTTACAATAAAGTGCTCCGCTGGAGCATCAAACTGAGTCCATCTCCGAGTCCTGTGTTTGGGTCCAAACCAGTTGGGAAGATTATAACATAAGGTAATAATATAGGGGCTGATCTTCAGGTATGAAACCACACCCCAGCAGTTTTTTTGACAAGTAGCCAAAAGCTCATTCTACTCTGGACAGCACTCACAGCAGCTGCTTTGTTCCTCTCTCTCTCTCTCTCTCTCACTCACTCACTCACTCACACACAATACAGCTCCAGCTGCTGCTGAGCTCCAAGTAGCGGCTGAGGCAGAAGTAAAGGTGGAAAATTAGAAAATGGGCAATGTTTGGAGTGGTAGGCGGGCGGCACGCATATCGTTTGGGCTTATAATGATGTGGCCAGCAAACAACAATTCATACGCTGTACAAATAGTTACCCGTGTCAGGTAGGCTACTAATTTGTAGGCAATCACACTACCTGCAAGATATCAACAATATTGGTTTCCGTTTCAACGGGTGCACTGTGATCACTGCACTGAACTCTCTCCAAGAGAGAATGTCTGTTATGGGAAGTTGCAATGGTAGCCTAAACTTGTAGCATGCATATACTACAACTCCTGGCTCAACTATGCTTTATAATATATATTATTTTTAATAAAGTTTTTTTATTTAAGTTTTTAAATAAACTAGCTACTTGCTAAGCTAAACTGAAAAACGAACTATCAAAAAAACAACGAACTATCAAAAAAACAAGGGACTATGAAGCTATAAAAAATATAGGCTACCAAATAATACTATACAGTAACTTACTGGAATATTCAAAAAAGCAAAACTGTAAGTTAGCTATATCGCTCGCTCACTCTCTCTCCTATCTCCTCTCCACGCATGCAGATCAACCGCCAAGATTCGCTTTTTTAGCTGGGGCTTAGCCTGCCCTCGCTCCAAAGCTTCAGCAGCGTAGATGTTTCAATTTCGTCACCAATTACGTCAGCTGGTTGACGTTTTTGGCCAATGACAGACTGAACGTGCGTGCAGTACCAAGCGTTTTACCACTACAAACACTTTTGAGCCAGATCCTTTGGGTTTATGCTGTTACCCTTTCATTCCAATTTGCAAAGACTAGGCCTGCCTTTAAAAGTATTGATATGAAAATGTGGCCAAGTTACATCTATCATTGCCGATCGTAGCTCACACTAATTAAACTAGCTCTATTCCAAAGCAATGCTATCCAAGCTTTCCTAAATTATTTCATGCAACTTGGCCCTGTGTTTTTTCATCTTAGCATCTGAAGAGATTGTGGTTATTCAGACTTTAAATGTCAAATAACAAAAATTGAGTCATGGAACAACATATGATTGCAATGAATGTTTTAAATAATTACACTCCAGAAAGGATGCATTTATACTTTTATTAGCTCCCATCCCACGGACAAAGACGCAAACCAGGTGACAAGGAGACGACTTGTCGCCGGACCGACCAGCAGAAATTCCAGCCAGGATCAGGACGGCCAAAGACGTTCTGACCACTCACCTCCCAGACGAATCAGCTATAATCAAATTCACCGCAAACTTCAGTCAGACTGATCAAACGTCCCAGGCATAGTTTAGGATTTTAGTATGAATTGTTTATCGGTAATTTGATTGTATTTAAATTGTAATTTTCTAAGTTCGGAATAATAAGGCTCATGAGGTAAACCTCATTATTCCATAATTATTGCCTATATTTCTGGCATCCCATGTAAGAGTTTATATATATATATATATATATACATATATATTCCCTACATAATTGGTGCCCGGGTGAGGGCTGTAAAGATGGACACGTTTTATTTGTCTATCTCCACTGCTACCAAATGTGTACGTAAACACCTTGCATGAATAATGCACCATGTAAGAATATAGAGGCATATTCCTACACTAGCTTGATCGCTTCAGTAAAATATCTTGCTGCATAAATGGTTTGTATGTACAGACTGCAATCAGTTTAATCACTCTGAGCAAGAGTGTCTGCTAAATACCTGTAATTTAATGTTTCAATTTGTTGCTACCTCCCTCACTGACTAATTTATTTTGAACAGTATTCTAAAAAAAAACAATTATTCTTCAGTTACCACACATCTTGGGAAAGTGTCATACCTATATGATTTATAATATACATTATATCTGAAAATATGCTCAGTGTACAAGGATAGATCTGCAGGACATTCTCTCCACCCAGACTTGCAATTTTACATGTACACTATTTAATTAATTTGATACCATACCTGCCAATTTTCAGCTATGGTTCCTTGCTCAATGATGTATTAGCATGTTCCAGCGTGGGAACCAACAACCCTTTGGTCCAGAGCACCCCATTCTAAGAACCAGTGCTTCACACTATCTTTCCTCTCCCAACATTGTGTTAAACCCTCCCAGAATGTTGTCAGCATGAGTTTGACAGATGTTACCTCACCTCTAAGATAGTACTATACTAACTTACACTATCTTAACTACAAGGATACTTTAATCAGGAGGGATAACTCAGCTAATACATTACACAGCCCCTCTACCAATGAGCGGCATGAAGATAAATCACATCACTTGTTGATGTCCAGTGGACACAGATACAGACAGTGCCACATGTAAGGTCAGCCTCAGATGTACAATAACAAGTTCAATATTCAATTACAATGTAATGTGCAAATAGTGATTAAAAATCGCTAACCAAATATCGGTGTCCAATCGTGAGTAAAGTACTAAATGGTAGTATATAAGGTATATAATATGTGAATATAAGGGCGAAATGGAAACTGGCAGCAGAGCGAGATCACTCTGTTGCTGTCATTAGAGCCACTCAAATAGATACAATACAATAGGCTCAACATAATTGAAGGAGGCTACTAACACAGTATCAGATATACTGTGGTTGTTAGTGGCTACAGCATATCATACAGCCAAAGGGAGAGTGATTTGTTGTTATACAGATAAATCAAGGGCTATTAATCACACACATAAAAAAATTGCAACTACATATTGCAATAATGTCAAATGAAAGAAACCACACTCAAGGCTATACCACCTGTACTAATGACATCCCATATGGTAAGGTGCTACCGGACTGTAGCTACCACACAAGAGTCTGGGAAAGCAGGGGGATGCAGGGTCCAGATATAAACACCTAACGGATCGACGGATTAGTTCGCTGCTACGAACCTGCCTGTTGAGATATAAACAACCTGATATGGAGATGGAGACTGAGAGAAATGTTGAAACATTCTGCATGCTCTCTTCACAAGCAAAATCTGCCCCAATCAAACAGTGAGAGGTAAACCAACAACTACAGCAATCACTCCAAACAATTGCATCCAAGCGAAAATGATCACAACATTGCAGCATGCGACTTTGGCATTGTAATGCAAAACACAAAACCACTTTGTTTTCAATTGCTCAGTACATCAGCCACCGAGCCATGTAAAATAATGCCATGTAGAGTGAAGAGGAAAGTGATTTTGCATTAGAATGTTGTGAGCACCAGTGTGCCAGATGGCTCCTGGTTTCTGCGGGAAGCTCCTCATTCCAACGTTATTTGATTTTAAAGGAGCTAATCAGCAGTCGGTGACAGAAACCCTCACGCCAGAACCTCTGGAGGAAGCAGGAATTCAGTAAGGCTACTCCTTCCTGGATGAATGTCTTGTTTTGGTGTTCTGTAAGCTAATGCAGCTATTTTTATCTACCTCATCTACCGTTGTTAGCATGCAAAATAATGCAACTACACCGACTATATTTATTGCACCGTACACACAAAATGTGCTAATTCAGACAAGCAGTAATGTCAATAATATATTTGGTTAAAAGTATAATGATTATTAAAGATATGTGTAGATATACAGTGCCCTCCACAATTATTGGCACCCCTGGTAAAGATTATTAAAAAAGGTTATAAAAAATTTACATTTTGTTGAATTAGCTTAATCTCACACTGAAAAAATGTGAGACCTTTAATTGAGGTAAATTTATTCTGAGAAAAAAAAATCCTTCAAAAAGAAATAATAATTTTTAACAGAACCACGTGCGCAACAATTATTGGCACTCCTAGAAATTCTTATGAACAAAATGTAATGTAAGCATTTTTTCCATTTATATTTTACTTTTTAAAGTTGATCAGAGTGTTTAGGAACTTTCAAGCAGTAATCCATGACTTCCTGTTTCAGTGGGGTATAAATATGAGGTGACACAGAGGCCATATTCTCTTATTCATACATCAACATGGGAAAGATAAGAGAACACACAATGAAGAAATAATTATTTTTAACAAAACCACGTGTGCCACAATTATTGGCACCCCTGCATTTAATACTTTGTACAACCTCCCTTTGCCAATAAAACAGCAGTCTTGAGTCTTCTCCCGTAACATCTAATAAGGTTGGAGAATACAGAGCAAGGAATCCGAGACCATTCCTCTTTACAGAATCTCTCCAGATCATCAGAGTCCTAGGTCCTCTCTTGTGCACTCTCTTCTTCAGCTCAACCCACAGGTTTTCAATGGGGTTTAGGTCAGGGGACTGAGATGGCCATGGCAGAAGCTTTATTTTGTGTTCAGTTAACCATTTTGGTGTATGTTTTGGATCATTGTCCTGCTGGAAGATCCAACGACGACCCAGTTTTAGTTTCCTGGCAGAGGCAGCCATGATTTAAAATGTCCTGGTATTTTATGGAGTTCATGATGCCATGTACCCTAACAAGGTTCCCAGGGCCTTTGGAGTAAAAACAGTCCCACAACATCATGGAACCTACATCATACTTAACAGTGGGGATCAGGTTATTTTCGGTATAGTCATCCTTCTTTTTACGCCAAACCCACCTTGAGTGTTGGTTGCCGAAAAGCTCAATTTTCATTTCATTTCATCTGACCATAGAACACGGTTCCAGTCAAAATTCCAGTAGCATTTAGCAAACTCCAGGTGCTTACGTTTGTGGTGAGGCTTTTTTCTGGCATGCCTTCCAAATAATTTGTTGGCCTGGAGGTGACTTTCCTCTGTAATTCTCTAACAGTGATCCTTGGGGAATTTTTAGCCTCTCTTACCATCCTCCTCGCTGTGTGTGGGGTCCTCTTTCAGGCAAGTTTGTAACAGTTCCAGTTTCTTTTAACTTTTTAAGTATTGCCCTAATGGTATATATAGCATTTTCAGGTGAGTAGCTATTTTTTTTATAGCTATTCCCTGACTTATGAAGCTCAACACACCTTTCCCTCATTTGATTTGTGTGTTCTCTTATCTTTCCCATGTTGATGTATGAATAAAGGAATATGGCACCTCATATTTATACCCCAGTGAAACAGAAAGTCATGGATTACTGCTTGAAAGTTTCTAAACACTCCGATCAACTTTAAAAAGTAAAATATAATGGAAAAATTGCTTCAGTTACATTTTGTTCATAAGAATTTCTAGGGGTGCTGTCAGGCCAAAATGTGTCCGTGAGCCAAAATGTGTCCGGGCCAGGCATCGGAATGCTTGGAATGTCGTTGCTATGCCAACAGACACGCGAGCATTGTGACGCGATAGCATTGCACTTGCTTTGACCTCAGAATCGCCGGAGATCGTTGGACGGAGATAAATCACTACATCACTCAAATAACCATCACTATCACTCAGATAACCTTTATAATTTCCCTTTGTATAGGCTACTAAGCTTTATATTGTTAATTGTTTTCGATTTTAGATTGTGTTAGCTAGTGATTCATTTTGAAGTAGATAGTATTTTACTGAAACTAACTAGCTAGCAATACTACATAGTAGTTTCCTGGTCAAATGTTGCTTTATAAAAAAACGAGCATCCGTTAATAATGTTAACAACGCCGGATAAAAAAAAAAACCCATTAGCCTGTTCGCACTGCAAGTTAAACCAGCGAGGTGGAAAGAGTAAGTAGGCCAATCGCGTTGTTGAATAGCCCAATAAAACTAATCTAATGTCACGTTGTACAGTAGGCCTAATTGTTATTTTTTTGTGGGCCTATTGGTAGTTTTTCTGATGACCGATTAATACCGATTATTATTACGTTTCCTAAAAATGTTTTGTTACGTTGAATATTGTTTTCAATAAATGTTATTTGTTAACTTTTATTTAGTGAGTTCTTGTCATGTTTTGTAGGATAAAAGCAAGCGCGAGCTTGTCACCCGGCGATTCTGAGGTCAAAGCAAGTGCAATGCTATCGCGTCACAATGCTCGCGTGTCTGTTGGCATAGCAACGACATTCCAAGCATTCCGATGCCTGGCCCGGACACATTTTGGCTCACGGACACATTTTGGCCTGACAGTGCCAATAATTGTAGCACACGTGGTTTTGTTAAAAATAATTATTTCTTGATGAGGGATTTTTTTTTTTCTCAGAATAAATTTCTCTTGGATTTTTCAAATTTTTTTCAGTGTGAGATTAAGCTAATTCACCAAAACGTAATTTTTTTATAACCTCTTTACCAAGGGTGCCAAAAGTTGTGGAGGACACTGTATATTGTACTTTTAACAATAAAACAGTTTGTTCCGTACTCATATAATTAGAAACAATAATTTACATTTTTCTATTTATTTATATAATGCATTTATCACAGTGTACCGTGGCCTAAACCCCACCAAGCTTTGTTAAAAACTTTCTGAATGGCAGGAAGAAGCTTTCAGGAGGAACCAGATCCTCAAGTGGCCAGCTGAGGGAGTGGGCTCAAAGAGACAAGACATGGTCAGGTAAATTGTCTGTACGTCAGTTCAGTGCTGTTGATATCAAGCATACGGCGGTGGTGCTCCTGGGTTTAGCTGGTGGGCTGAAGAGCTGTACTAGATTTATTTGCCATAAAATTAACCATTACACATCTTTATTGGTTATAACGACACAGCTGTGAAAATTTAACTATATTTCAAGAGAGAACTCTGGAACTAGTAAACAGTGTAAAGACAGTGCAAACATATTTGATACAGTACGTTTGTATCACATATTGTATCAATATTACATTTGATACAATTTCATGCAAACAGACCGTAATACTTTTATCATTACCAGAGCACTGTATACACTACATGACTACTGAACAAATACAAAACTGAATAAATGAAAGATAGATTGCTCCTTTCGCAGTTTGTGTTATGGTTTGTGGGTTATTTTTTCCTTTTCCGTTGTGGTTCTCATCCTGTTTCCCCCTATTGAGAATCTATCGGATTTTTCCCACGTTCCAGTCCGGGGTTTTGCTTCCCCGTGCTCATTTCACCTGTGCTTCTACCTGCGGGGTATTTCAGTTCCTCACTTCCGCTTCCCTGGTGCTTCTTTGTAATTTCGTATTACATTGAGCCAGGTATAGCCAGGTACAAGCGACCTTGTGATATTAAACTTTTTTTATGTTCACGAGGGACTTGCTTAATAGCTTTATCTTTTCAGGTATAGGTTTATCCACTCTTGTAAGCTTTGCTGTGCTATTTTGTCTGTGCTGTTCTCTCTGAGACAGTTTTTCTTTGGAGGTTTCACTTTTGTTTCACCTTCTTCTGGCTGTGTTAGGTTTACATGCTGAAGCTGTTCTTTTC
Organism: Ilyophis sp. 1 JC-2022; assembly: GCA_022702515.1. Classification (NCBI taxonomy): domain Eukaryota; kingdom Metazoa; phylum Chordata; class Actinopteri; order Anguilliformes; family Synaphobranchidae; genus Ilyophis; species Ilyophis sp. 1 JC-2022. The sequence continues at coordinate 86,916,393 of CM040403.1, read as the reverse complement.
TTTTTCAGTTTCACATGTTGGCTCTAGTATTGAGCTTGGGAGACTTAGTTTCGTGTTTTTACTCATGCTTCAAGTTCGCCCTGTTTTCCTGGTCTGATTATTATTTGGCTGTTTTAATTTCTAGGATTATTCCTTTTCTTTTCCACCCTTTTGGAGTACAGACAGAAATAGTACTAATGGACTGATAATAGCTGATTGGAAGTTGGAGAAAATGACACTGAAGCTCAATGTAATCTTTCTTATATGCAAAAACGTAATAAGTAAATAAATAAATAAGTAAGTAAGTGTGTGGGCATGCATGCATGTGTATAATACCATCGCTTGATGGCTGATGGTCGTGCATACAATGTAGGTAGGCTGACCAGACGTACTATTTTTCCCCAACCATTTTTGGGAACTAAAATATCTGTCCAGGTGGGATATATAAATAAATTTAGCACATAGACTGTATATAAAAAAGAGCCTCTGTCCTTTTAAAAAAAAATCCAAGGTCACCCTGGTATAGGATCCTGATTTTGTTTATAACCTGTAGTTCTCTTCTCTAAGGGAAGTACGATGAGGTCACTATTGTATTCTCAAGCCTCTTGATAAACAGTCCTCCCAGGAACATTAATCATCTCAATCATCTAACAGCCACAAGCAAATCTTTTGTACAGCATGCGGACTGACTTAGAATTAAATGTGTCCTGAAACTTTATCACTCACTGTTCTCTACAACAGTAGGTAGGGGTGTACAATGCACCAAATTAAAATCAAGAGAAAAAATATTTTATACTTGATAGAGGTCAAAAATTCCTACTGCACTAAGAATTTCCAGCACACAGTTTGTCTTGCTTTGTTTCTTACATAGCCTATGTCATTTAATTCAGCTCTTATCATTTTTTAACTCATCCTTCATGTGGAAAAATTACTGAAAAGCACATTACTTCAAAATCACCACATGGGTGAGAGACCTGACCTTCTGGCATCTCCAATGCACATAGATCTCCTTGGCCTGTAAAGGAAAAGCTTTTAAATCAGACTATTTGTCTTTCTGTCTTTTTTTGGTGACTCTTGTTGATGGTATGGGATGGTTATCAGGTAGAGGGGTCACGGGGCTGCTTCCTGAAGCCCTCAGTGTTTATGGAAATGAGATGAAGAGGTTTACGTAATGCTGTTAACTTGTTTGGAGTGCCCAGTCAATATCCACACCAGGAACAGGGAGGCTTGGTTTGGCCGCTCTCTTTAATGGACAATGCATCTTATACAACCAGGTTTCTTCATCCCATTGCCCTGAAAGTTAATCGTACATCAGGCAACATCCTTTTAAAAATTCCATAGCCATGCTGACATGTGCAACATGATTGCAGGGCCCCATCCCATGCGCACACACTCTGTTTGTGCACCAGCGGGTAGTCCCTTTGGGTGGCTTTAGCTTTTTTTTTTCTTCAGAACAACGGTATACTGTGTGGCACTCGCACATACCCACACATAATGACTGATATGCACTGTGGACCTGCACACACTCACACACACAAACAGACGGATGCACTCCCCCACACACACATGCACACACAAACAGTCAAAGCAGCATGAGGCTGCCTATTAGTCTGTAGCTGTTTTTCCTTTTCCCCCAAAAGTCCTCATTACACCTTCACACCTGTGACTCCTCACTACTCTCCACTTCGCTCCCAGCACAACATCAGCACTGTTTTGTAAACAGCCATTTTGCTCCTCTGACAGCCTGACATGGCTGCAAGGATTTTAGGGGGCCTTTAACAAAGAAGAGGCTGTTAGTTCAGGGCACAGCCCCCGGAGGGTACAAGATAAAATATCACTGCCTGACACCACCCAGCAGTGCACAGTCTCTTAACAGTAAAACTTTGTGTTCCTTGATTGAGTCATAAATAAAAGTCTGTTGACTGTTACTTACAGAGAGAGAGTAAAAGAGACAGAGAGAGAGCATCCTTGCCCTGTGTTGTTCCTGGGGGGACAGGCATAGCCACACCCCACCCAGTTTACCTTCCCACTACCACTGTTTGTACAGCAGGGTGAAAACAAATTTAAAAACCTACCTCTACTCTGCTCCCACTGGGATGCTCATGTAGCCAGTTCCATGGAAGCTATAATTCATCATTGACAAAATGTATCATGCTGGGCCATCTATTGGAAACCCATATGGGGGATTGGGATACAGCGTCAGTTTGGTCATTCTGGATTTTCCAGCGTTTAAAAAGAAAAGGCCCGCAGATGGCGTAAAGGCTCCCTGTGCATTTATATGCACATGACATGATTGTTTGGGAGGACTATGGTTTGTCTTGCATGGTGATTTATGGTCCGGCAACCGCTCGCGGGTATTGGCTGGTGCAGATCAGCGTGCTATTTGTTCATTATCTTGACAACACTGGCCCTGGTCCCTGTCCTCTCACTGTCGTACCTTCGCATTCACATACATGGTCCTTACCCCAATTCCCATCTCATCCTGGCTTTTCCTTGTGCCCCAGCATGATAATTTTTCACTTTGTGGCTGGATGTTCCTCCGTTGGGGGCTAAAGATTTTCAAGGCTTTATCAGATGGGAACATGCATGCAATAATGTTATGAAATAGATTATCTCCCTGGGTACTCATCATACCATTTTCAATTGTAATAGTGATCTCTGCTTCGCACAATAATTTGGCAGATCAACTAGACCACAGGACAGGACATGCGCCAGAGTTCATGTAGTTCAGCGATTATGTAATATATAAGGTTTTAAAATATATAAGGTCTTAAAATGTTCTTTAAAATTAAACTGTTTTACTGACTGTGAAATCTGATGTTTCAAGAACTCTCATTTTACCTTTCCGTAGGAAATGTACATGCAGAAATCTATTTGTTATGTGTGTCAACACTAATCACCGTTCCTGTGATAAGAGAGTAAATGGGTTACTATGGGAGCAGAATGATGTACGAAATTAAAAATGTCTTGAAAAAGAAACACGGGTACTACTTCAGTTCTATGTATTATCTTGATTGGATGAACAAAGGAGCTTTGAAATGCAAAACAAATTAATGTGTTATGAGATTATCACAATATTTATTTTTCCTATTAGTTTTGACATATTTTATATGTTTGACATATTATATGTTTAGTGATACTAAACTGTTGTTTTAACTGTGTTAATCATATATGTTTGTCACCTTCCAAGTAGATGGGGACAGAAAGCTGTACAAAAGTCTCTGGGGTTACTTGTAGTATTGCATTTGACAACATTTTATATTAAGATCTAAAGCACAAACACATTTGTAGACTATTCGAAAGCAGGGTCAAATATATGGAGAGACAGATTTGTGCACAACTGTGCTGATAATTGCTGATTCCTGATTACTGCAGAACAGTCAACTACTTTGGATACATTTTTTTCTGCTCATCATGGAAGTGAGATAGAATATCTGTATGAGAGGTGAGACAGACCTGCCTAATTATGAAGCAGTGCTATTTGTGTCGTTTTATTATCAGCTTCATGAGTTATGATATGGATGCAAGCAAACAGTGCAGCCACATCATAACTTATTTTACAGAACTCTGATTAATTGTTCTGTGACATAATATTCTATGATACATAACAATGCATTGGACATCATGGCCTCTGCAACAGTCCTGCAGAGAAATTCAAATGCTAGGAGCAAAATACCTGCCTTTTGTGTGGAGAGCTCTTTGAGTGACATATAGGTTACGGTTACACTATTCACTTCAATGTGACTTCTAACATCCGATATCGCTGAGCTGCATTAAGTCACAGGTCTGGATGCGCACAAATCAGATTTAGTTCGCATTAGGATCGGATCTGCCAAACCACTTCGCGAAGTAACCTTGCACACTTTGAGATCAGAATTGCTTGTAGTCTGGACGTAATTGGACCTTTCAAAATGCATTCACCGGTAAAATGTCAATAATTGCGCCCAAGTTTTACTCGAGCTCTCTCACTCCAAGGCTTCTGTACACTTTGTGAATGGAGTAGAGGGCATCAGACACATCATAGACTATATATGTCCCACTGATGCTTTGCTCACCCCAAACAAATGAGCAATGGCACAGTAGCATTTCCCTGTGGCAAACCACATACCGCCTCGTATGTGCACAGATACGGGCGCGTGGAGATGAGTATTCTGACGGTAAAGACAAGGCTGCAGCTATTGACAGATGCAGTTGAAGGTGTGCTTTCACATATGGGAACCCAGTCGGAATTTGTGAAATGATGCACAATCATGCACAATATGGTTCTACCAGTTCTACTTTCACAGGCCCATACCCTCCTCTCCACTGAAACAGCTGTTGCACCCAGAAGCACAATGCTCGCATTAATCTCCGCTGCTGCCTTCTGATCAGTGCACGCCTTGTGCGGGCCCTGCCGCGACTACACGATCTAAACAAAATTAAAAGAAGCACAACCTCACGAACACCAAGCGCCATTTTCCAGGAAGTGTTTCATGTTAATATTTAAGTATTGCGCAGGATCATGAAATCCAAACTGGTCTGATGACAGAGGTCAAATTGAGCCGTCAAATGTGGATCCCACTAAAATCACACCTGATGTAGTCGGATGTTGGAATTCCGATTCCAGAAGTCACGTGAAGTGACTAGTGTAACCGTAGCCTTAAAGAGTCAGACAGGAAACGGTTTTGTGAGTACATCAGTTTGAAGCTTAGGAATGACGAGGATTTCACTGGACTTACAGTTTTTCTCAATTGCTAATTCACTTTGAATTAAACTGTGGTCCACTTATGAGCATACCCTAAATTAGCTTAATAATATGCTTTTTTGCTAAACAGCAAGTGATTTCTTACTGCATTCACCCAAAATACAAGTGATAAGCACTGAATAGTTGGATAGTTGTACGTAGCATTTATTGTGCCATTGTGTAATGATTTATAGGAAGATCCTTCTGTGAGATGGCAAGTTATGCTGCTTTGGTAGACACGACTGTGTTGTGTTTTCAGCGTTTAGGATGCATTGGGGCATTTTGTGAATGAAATGTGTAATTTTTGGCAAATGTTGTTTCTTTATTTTTTACTTTCCTTATTGCATAATACATATCAAGAAACATATCAATGTAGTCTGTGACCAAAAGTTATTTTTTGAGATCTCTAGTGGTTCTCAAACATGGTCCCAGGGACATAATGCTTTAACTCACTAAAGACTGCATTAAATAAAAAATAGCGATTTATGACGTGAATAATAATGGCCCATAGTCATATCCATAATTTTTAATCGGTCAGATTAACTAATGCTTTCAAAATTCTGTGTTATATTGTGAATGATTGAAAGAGGTTACATTCAAATGATTCAATTACAGACTGACCAGTGAAATCAGTGAAGTCTTAATTGCTTACAGTGTGGACATCTGGTCACTGACAACAAAGTATGGCAATGAGCCAAACCTGCACTGTAGTTTAAGAAAAAAAAACTATGAAAAGTCTTAAACAGATGCTCTCAACAACCTTAATTGATCAAGAGATCAGTTGTAACAAAAGCCAGCATATGCAAAGGAGCCCCAGGGCCCAAGTTTGAAAGCCCTTGAGATACTCGATAGGACACATATTCATACAATTTAATACTTTATAAATACGCTCAGATTATGAGCTGGAATGTGGAAAGGGGAGAGACACGTGTGTCTGGAAGGAAGGAAGGAGGGAAGTTGTCTCTGATTCTTACCATGCACTATGGACCAGACTGGCTGAGAATGTTACACCTTCATGAGGAATGAGGGGGATGCAGACTTTAAGCAGCATCTCGTCCACATGCTACAGGTCACCATACTGTGAAAGCGTCAGCATAGTTTACGCATTTCCTTCTCAAAAGCATGGCTTTTCAGAATCGCTGTGTTTGTTCCAAGGTGTCTCATATCTGGTTTATCTGCAAGCTGCAGGCGAAGTAAGCACTCTCGTCTGGGTCCCTGGTGGTTTAGGATATGTGTGTGCAGATACCAAAACCATATCACTGAGTTAAGTAGGCACACCATTGTACTTCACAGCAGTACCCATGGGATGTGAAGTCAAATATTAGTGGTTGTGTGCTATATTGAAACCACAGCTATTACTGGACCAGCTGTTACATATTCGAAAATGACCACCCCGTGTTTTGCTTACTGATTTCACTCTTTCTTTTCACTGAAATAAATCAGTTCTTCGTCTTCTTTTTATTATTATTATTGTTATTGTTGTTATCATCATGATTATGTCTTTATTAATTTGTTTCATGTAGATATGTATAACTAAAGTACAAACCCTAATTCAAAAAAGTTGGGACTGTATGTAAAATGCACATAAATGCATAGAGCAGTGATTTGTAAATTATCTTTTACATATATTTAAAAACAGTACAAAGAAAAGATATTTAATGTTTTACTTTATCAACTATATTGATTTTTCTAAATATACGCTAATTCTGAATTTGATGCCTGCAACATATTCCAAAAAAGTTGGGACAGAGGCAAAAAAAAAAAAAAACTGCAAAGTTAAAAAAACACCTGTTTGGAAAATTCCACAGATAAACAGGTGATGCTATCATGACTGGGTATAAAAAAGGGATATCAAAAGATATACAGGTGCAGCTCAAAAAATTTGAATATCGTGAAAAAGTTATATATTTTTTGTCACTCATGTCAGAAAGTGAAACACTGTGTGTGTGTGTGTTTCCATTAAAGCTAGAGTACGCAACTTTGTTAAGCGGTTGCATTTGTTGTCAAAACATTTCAAAACACCCCTTGGCTCTGCACACAGAGAAAGAGACACACCCCCTAACCCACTGCTTCCACAGACAGTAAAAATGTCAGCTACAAGAGTCCAGGTAAAACAACAGAATATTTTCCGTTGTTCCAGAGTTGCTGCATCACACTGAATTTGTGTAGCGTTAGTCTGAGCCAGGCATTATCTGGCTACAACTGGCATGCATGGTTCCGCTTTGAAGAATTGCTTCGTATTTCTCAATTGGACTTCTGTTCGTTCCCGGTACTTGCAATTAAATTCGAGGAATAAGAGGGTCTTGAATCAGCTCTGTGATGAAAGACAGTAGCTATAGTTTATTCATCAGCATGATGTTGGTCAGCTTTCCAGTCAGACATGCCCTTACACTCCAAACGGGCCCAGCATTTATACACATATTTAACAGGAAATTGAACATAGGTGATAACAAAAGGTAGGCTAGACAGGGAAGTCTCGTGGCTGTGCTACTTCACTCCTATCTCTGGTGTTTCTTCCTAGTTTTCTGTCTCAGGTCAGATCAATAACTTTATTTCACACGTTATTCTACCAGGCTAGGGTTCCAAAGAAACTCTGGGGGGCATTCATACAGGTGCCAAGGAGTACTTAACAATGTACTTTAAATCTCAGGAGGATAATTTGAAAGGGGCGCTTCACACCCAGACTGAGACGGGGTGGCTGTTGGGCGCCCCCCGAAACAGAAACTGGATAATGTGTTGGGGCATACAGGTTTTACTTTAACTGAAACATGTTGCTAAATATGTTGCAAAATGAACTTTGAAGTTTTAGCTAACGCGATCTATACAACAGAAAACATTTCCGTCTTCCAAAAAAGGTGCGTGCTCCAGCTTTAATCCCAGGATATGAGCCTGAGAATTTACACAAGTGCAGTCAAGGCAAAGCTGGAACAGGACAGGGATTACCCACACATTTACACATGCAGTGGCCAATCTATGAATTCTGTTCAGTAGCAATCCTTTCTACTTAGCATCTAGACGAGATTGCAGGTGGTGGGTTGTTCTTGGAGATGGCGATTGCAGATCTGTTTGGCACTTTCTTTTTTTCTTAACATTTATTTCCATAATATTGCTATGAAAATTCATATTTACTTCTGCTGCCCGAACTAAGCTACTTGCTATAGTGTGTGATGGTTAGCATTTTCTGTCTAAATGTGTGTGAGATAGAGCGAGAGAGACAGGACTGCTGTGGGTTTCAAACAACCATTCTTACTGACAACCATTCTTACTTATGTAACAAATGGCATAGATGGTTCACTGAACTACGGACATGAACATTTTCAAAGAGCAAGCACTGACTTATGGTATAACACACACACACACACACACACACATATATTTATATTACTAAGCCATGATAGTTGATTTGTCGGAACCCATATTTTGCTCGTGTGACCACAGTATTTAAAATAAGCGCAAACCATTTTTATTGCTAGGAATTCAGTGAACCAGAGCTTTTTAGTGTGTTCACAGCAAAAATCTTGGTGTACATTTGAGACCGTGGTCTCATATAAACACTCCAGGTTGTTAAATGTACACCCTATGGTGGTAAAGTTACACCAACAGTGTTAGATTTACACAGACTGTTTTGCTGTGTTGAAAGAAACGCTGTTGGGGAAAAAAAAAATTTCGCCACATTTTCGCTGTTCCACAGAACTTAGTGGCTCCTTGATTTGTGATTATCGTTCATCTTCTTTAAAAGCACACGTTTGCTTTAATTCATTGAACCAGGCAAATAAGCATACATGTATCTCCGTTCTTTTCATAAGTTATTCCCCTTTTGGCACAATAGCTGTTTGTTATACTGTTAATTTAAAAAGAGATGAAATGTACTAACATTATTGTCAATGAATAAAATGGAGACAAAAATGCAATCAACAGATGATTGGACAATAAATTGGTGTTGAAATGCTGTGCACAACACTTCACAACCAAATTCTGTACAATGCATCGTAAAGATATGACAAAGGATCCAATCAGAGAGCACGAAGGTGAAGCTTAGCTCACCATATCAGGATCTTTCATATAATCATCAGCATGCATGTGACAGTGAAGCATTTGCAAGGTGGGTGCACACACATGAATGGATAACGCAATCGGGCAGCTAAACATGAATGCACCAGGGGCGTGTCTAGAACATTTTGAATGGGGGGGCCAGGCTGGGGCACAGACCCAGACGAGGGGGGCCAGCCATCAAGGTTTACCTTTTTTTTGTTGTTGCCGCGTACAGCAGACACACGTGTATTTATCCGACAAAACCTTAGCCCTAGCCTTAACCCTAGCCTAACCTTTTTATTTTATTTTATACCTGCCCCTGATTCTAGGTAATCATATACAGTGCCTTCGGAAAGTATGAACACCCTTTCAAATTTTGCTGTTTGACAGCTCAAATTAAGATATGTTCAAATGGGCTTTTTGTTACTCATCTACACAAAGTGCTCTATAATGTCAAAGTGGAGTAAAATGTTTAGATTATTTCACTATTGGATACACCAGAGCTTATTTTTAAGCCTTTACAGCAAAGGGTGTATTTTTTTTCTCTACTTTGACATTATAGAGCACTTCATGTGAATGAGTAACAAAAAAAGTCAATTGAAATGTTAATTTGAGCTTTCAACATAGCACAATTTGAAAAAAATCCAATGGGTTTGGATACTTTCCAAAGGCACTGTACATATATTAAATGTTGCATTATACATTTCCAAACTGTATGGTTGAATATCCCCTCAAGATTGTAGCACTTGTTCAGATGTCCATTTTATTCTTCTGCTTCAATATTATTCTACTGTTCTATCATAACCAATATACTGAAAGATAATGCCTTTTATTTACCCTTTATTGTGTAGTGTCCCCTTACTGTGTACAGTTTTGCAGGTAGTTAAATAGTCATGCAAATCTTCAATACCCATGTAGTATAGAGAAAAGTAAGATTATAAATAAATGTGTTTGTACCCAAACAATAAAGTATAAATAAATCTGTACACCATTATAGCTAACTGCCTGTAGCTACACTACATAAATGGCCATTAGGTGGCGACAACCAGTAATATTAAGAGCACCCCTAAAATAAAATAGCATGAGAATAAATGGATACAGTCCAGGTCAGAATTAACGTTTTAACAGTTAAATTGTTTATTCAGAATATTAAAGATAAACATAAATAAATAACTATTTTACATATTAACAGTATGAAAATGGATAAAAGGCCATAAAAGCAAAGTAAATAGAAAAGTGCTATGTACAATATTCCAATACTCACAGTAGTTTGTACAGTACACAGTACAATGAGGTTTTGAACCTAAAAATATATAATATAAAATGAATACAAAAAAACAAAACATAACCATTTAGCTCTTGACTGGTCACTTCTGTGACTGGTGGGCAACAAAGGTATTTGTGTGGGGGGATTGGCTCCATATATATGAAGATATTTTTTGCATTTTTATAAACTTTAGCCATAAAGGCCGTGACACATCGGGGACGTAACGAATAAGCGAGGCGAAAATGCGAAAAATTCGTCGGCGAATATTTTGCGTAAAAACCTGACACACCTGCAACGATGCGAAAAAACGAAAAGCTCACGTTCTTTTTCGCGTTTGAAAATCCGTGCGAATAAAAATGGATTACTCTTCGTCGAGCGATGACGACCTGGTTATCCGTTCGGTCAATCACGGAACTAAAGGTTGTTGTTTTTTTTGCCTCTACCAGAATGTTAAAAACAGAGCATGCTGCTTAAATTACATTGGCAAAATATTGAACCGGGCTTATTATGTGTCCGTTTTTACTTATGTAAAGTTTGTTTTGTCTACAACATGCTCTCCTTCTCTTCCCTCCTTTTACGGACATACGTGTTACACTGCCTCTTGATCTCTTCCACTAATATAAAGGGTTAACCACAACATAACAATACATTACGTTATTTCAGCAAACATCTAAAATAAATTTGTCGTAGTCTATACAGTGTAGCAACTCATGAAGTCTGAAGAGTTCTCTCCAAAACGATCGCTACAGGCAGACCTCGTCTGTTTTCCTCGTTATTTATATAACTTGGCTATCAGTGATCAGGAAATCCACACAGGAGTCGGAATAAGATTTTTGGGGAACTTTATTTGCCACGCACACAGACAACCGTGTGACAGCTAAAATATTTTATATAGGCTACTCTACCCTGCCCTTCTCCTCCCCCTTTCTCTCCCTCCACCACAGTGGCTGCCCCTGGCCAGACCCGGTAGCTAGCCTACGTGTCGTCTTTCTCCTTCGGTTAGCCTATAGCCCACAATTACTACGGCAAATATCCACGAAACAATATCACATATAGCGGTTCGCTAGCTTTCATCCTTTGTTTTCACCAAGGCAAACAACCCAGCCGGTGACAGCGTAGCCTACATGAACTCGCCGAAAGTAAAATAAAAAAATTAAAAAAAGCTATGTTTGTGTGTAATCGCCACTGGCTTGGTATCTTCTTTACATGAACTGCTATCAATGTTAACGTTAGACCTAAAGGTTAGCTAACGTTAGACCTAATGGTTAGCTAACGTTAGCTGGCTAAAATAGCTGGAGACGACTTTTAAGCCAATGCTAATAACCTATGGGAGCTGATCAGATAGCAAGTTGTGCGTATTGCAACCATTTAGCTATAAACCCACCATCTTCATAGCCTATTTTCTCGGCTATGGTTTTCCACAAATTGTCCTTCAAATCGTTGTCTTTGTAACTATTATGTCTCTTATCAAAGAGGACGCTATACTGTGACACATATAAAATCAGTTGGTCCGCCATATTGGATGTTGGAGTTTGTTGTGGCAGTGCGGTGTCAGTCATGGAAACTTGTTATGATTGGATAGATAAATAAACTCCTCAAAAAAAGTTTGGAAACGTTATTTCGGTCGATTATTCCTCCCCTTTAATAATACCAATTGGTATTGTATTTTATATAGTTGGAAAGCCTGATTAGTCACCTTTACAACGAGGTACAACTTGTAAGGATCATGCATTCGTGGAATGAGCAACACAGCTAACAGTGTGGGTAGCGGCCCAAAAAAATGTGCCAAAATCCCCTGCAATATTCTTCTGTTGGTATTCACTCTCGTTTTGAGTTGCTTGGTGGACTGGATGATTGCACTCTCCCACAGTAATAAGGAAAAAACAACACATATTGGCCATTTTTACACTTTATTCATTTTACACTGTCAGGGACCTCAGTAGCGTGTGGAAGATCCATACGCAGCCACAACAGCTTGGCACCTCCTCCTCATGCTGGTCACCAGCCTGGTCACACACTGCTGTGGGATGGCATCCCATTCCATCCCACTGGCATACAACTGCCAGCACTTGAAGCTCAAAACGAGAGTGAATACCAACAGAAGAATATTGCAAGGGATTTTGGCACATTTTTTTGGGCCGCTACCCACACTGTTAGCTGTGTTGCTCATTCCACGAATGCATGATCCTTACAAGTTGTACCTCGTTGTAAAGGTGACTAATCAGGCTTTCCAACGATATAAAATACAATACCAATTGGTATTATTAAAGGGGAGGAATAATCGACCGAAATAACGTTTCCAAACTTTTTTTGAGGAGTTTAGTTTCTCAAACGAAAACTCGCAAAAAACGAACTTGCTGCGAATAAATTAAATGCCGCTTTTTCGCAAAGGACATTTCGCGTTTTATGTGCAAGATTTTATGAACAATACAGGAGTTCGTTTTTATTTTTCAACGTGCGATTTAGTTCACTTAGCTAGCTAACGCTATCTAGAAGTTACGTTATGCATTTACCTTTTAACTTCTATTATCTAGTCCATTACAGTCCACGTAAAAAGAACACATTTGAACTTCAGTTTACCTACCTATATTCCACTTTTGTTCTTCAACGACGACAGCGTCAAATGATCTTGCATCTTCTCAGCGGCAGACGTTAAAATGTTGATTGCTGAATGCTGAAGTGACGCGGCTAGCTCTGTCATTGGAAGTTGCAACTTTGGTTCCGCCTCATTTTATGTCCATTCCCATTGGGCTACAGAGGCCTCTTTCATCGATACTGACAAGACAATGGCCTATCATAATCCGGTTCTGGTAGGGGGGGCACCAGGGGTGGCCAATCAGATTCCAGTGGGGGCCAGTGCCACCCCTGGCCCCCTACTGGCCCCGCCCCTGGAATGCACGTCTAATCATGTCCCTGCCAAAGCTGGTTTTTGGGAGAAAGAAGAGAAGTGATATAAGGACAAATTTTATAAAATACTTTTATAAAAGGAAAACAAAAAGCAATGTAGGCCATGTGTACTTACTATTGTGTTTTACTGTACTACTACTAGTACTACTACTAATGGCACATGTGACTGCTGATGGCACGTTATCTCCTGCAAGGCCTTTTCACTTTACCAGTTCCTATGTTCCAGTTTAACATCTGCTAATAAAATTAGATTTCAGTGTCGTAATAATTTTCTGGGCCATTTTGAATTCATGTGCACCTGTAAATGGAATTAGCGACTTCCGCATATGGCAATACATAGGTGTGGATTTGTGCTGATCGCAAAATAACGTGCATGTGCCTGTCAATTATGATGAATCGGAATGTATGAACATACGCATGTGAATATGAACAAATCAATTTTTCTGTGGTTTGATGAATCCAGTGTAAATGTTTCGTGCAAAAGGTGACTGGTGCTGGTAAAACGGTCCACAAGTCGCACAGGGTCATTTTTCTGTTTTTTATAGTTTATGAAAGTACAGATCCTGAGCTTTCAAATGACGTTGTAATAGATTTTAGTGGCGGATAATCAAACGCGAAGGTAGGGGGATCAGAAACAAGTCACTCACGCAGTGAGGACCAATAAAGGGAATAACAAAATAAATGCAAAGAAAGAAAAGACGGGAAACTAATTCCTTGTGGCTAAACAGCCAAACGAAAATCAACCCACTAAAATAGGGCGAACTCAAATAACGAGTGAAACACAAACTAAATCTCCCGAGCTCAACACTGGAGCCAAAACGGGAAACTTAGCAAAAAAAATAACACCTTCGAACGAACGAACGAACCATGACAGACGTCTCATACACTGCAATATGCGCATATTTGAAAAAGATATGCTTCTTTGAATGTTGGTACACCTTAAAACACTTTCCTGAGAAAACAGCTCTGTAAGATTTGCAAGGATTCGCACCTCAGCCTGGCAAACTTTATAAGCTAACCCCACCCCAACCAGTGTTTCTATCAAATTTTTTCCCCACTAGAGTATCAGACTAGATTTCAGAGGCTTGTGTTACTAAACAAAGACTTTTAGAGATACACAAATCATGACGAACATGCTTGCAGATACATTGGTTGGACACATGGCTAGCTAGAAAGCTAGCTAACTGTTAGCTTAGTCACCAAGGGATTGGTTTGTGTTAAACAAAGACAGACAGATAAGAATATCGCAACAAAAAAGGCTTGCAACTCATACATTGTTGTTATGTTCTGAGCGTCCGTCTGTTTTGTATTTTTATCTTCATTTTAATTCATGTATTTATTATTTTCCATATAATCATTGCATCCCCCTCTGTTCGTAGGTTGTCCGAGTCTCATCTGTGTGTTTGTTTACCGAGTCTCATCTGTGTGTTTGTTTACCCAGTCTCATGCATGCACTATTCGGGTGACTTTGGGATTTTCCGTGGGTTAATGCTGTATTTCCAAAGTCTCATTTTCTGCTCCTTCCTGCTTTTGTTCCCGTGTATAATTGTATATATTACTAACTCGCGCTAAAAATCACTCGGGTGCTTTATTAGTTATGTGCACTTTACTACACTCATTAATATAAATGTATATTAACAAATTCATTGTCTGTCTTGTAGATAGATACTAACATTTAACCAGCTTCCCCGCTTTATCTTTTCTACCTGCATTACTAAGCTGTCCTTGAGATACCTGTTAACTTGTTCCAGCTGTTTGTCCTTAGAGAACTCACTTCCTTGTTATTGAATTATTTTTCCCCTAATGTTTTAACCTCACGTTGTTTGTTACCCCTCCCCTTCCTCAGTGTATTTAAGACCCACATTTCCGCTTCCTTGTTGTCAGAACGTTGATCAGATTACCAGTGCCTACGCCTTTCTAAGCCTGAGTATTTATTTAGATTCCCGAGACACTCTTTGTTTGACTTCAATTTAGCCTAGACCTTTTTGTACCTTAGCCTTTTGATTTCTGGTTTCGACTTTTCTTTGTGTTTTTACCGACGTTGATTTAGCCTTGTGATTTTATACCTTTAATTTTCAGATTTCTTGGTTTTGACTTTTTGCTTGTTTATTGGTTTTCGAATTTCTGGGTATTACTCTGCTTACCTGGCTTTGACCTCTGGACTGATAATAAACTACGTTATTTGCCTGATCCTGGTCTGCTATTGGGTTTTCTGATTCCAGACATTTCAATTGTTTGGACGCGTGGCTTAGGCTACTGTATGTCACTAAACAGTACGCTGTAAGCAGTAACGTTAGCATACCTTATTATTCTGGCACCACCTACATATTCTGGCACTTGTCCTCTCCACAAATCTCAGCCGTAATCCATACTTTTAGCGAGCTATAGGTGATCATTTCTATACAAACTAGTGAAGAATTAACATGGACGTCACAGACTTCTTCACTCTGACAATGAAACATATGCGCTCAGCATTGATGCCGCTGGCTTGGTGTTACGTTTCTGTCATGTTTATGCCACGTTTCATGTTTAGTGTTTGTCACAGTTTATTTTCTGTTCATGTCATGCTTGTGTTCTGTTTATGTTACGATGCAGTTCATTGTTAGCATACACATTTCCATGTTTTTCCGCAGCCTTGCGTTCATGCTGTTTCTTTCTCTTGCTGTCGCTCACGCTTCCCTAATTGTTTCATTCTCTCATGTCTATTTACTAATCTACTAACATTAGATCAGGATTGGGTAATACTAACTCTCTAACTATGTGTTCATGTTTACCTTAAGTTTCTCGTGCATGTCATTTACTAATGTCAGGTCTAGGATAGGATAACTACTAACGATTTACTAATTGCCTTGTTACGTGTCATTTTCTCAAGCTGTTTTCCATTTCCTGCTGCTCTCAAGCTAAGTGTCTGCACCTGCGTATAAGATCAGTGTTCATGTCATGTCTTTGGGAAATTGTTGCCTGTTAGTTTACTACTGTCAATTTTGAGCGTTATCCATTGTCTGACTACCGTTATTGATCTAGCCTGTTTACTGACCATCTTTACTGCCAGCCTATCGTTTCTACTGCCTGTTTTTGACCACGAGTTTTGCCTGCTGTCTGTTTTGTACCTCTGCCCCACGGATAGGACTTCGGTCTGACTCCTGCAACGCCCCACGACCAACAAACTCTGCTTTACCCCTGTATTGTACTTCTGCTCCGCTGACAGCTGCTCTGGTTACTGAACTGTGCATGGATACCGATTTCGAGACTGCCTTCTCCCTCGGTACTGTATTTTTGGTTATTGGCTGGATTTATTGGTTTTTGGACTTTGCTTGTGTGACTACGATTTTTGGATTTCCCCATAATAAAGCCCTTGCGGGCATTTATTACGTCGGTGTTCTGAGTCGTGCATTACGGGTCCAACCCGCACACACCTGTCTCACTTGGGGGTCTATTGAAGAAGTCACTAGTTTGTATTGAAATTGTCGGTTAGAGCTCGCTTAAAGTATGATTACAGGTGAACCGTTCATAGCCTGCCCAAGCCAGCTGAGATAAGGGCTCATTTGAGATTTGAGAAGTGCCAAAATAGGTAAGAACTACATAATTACTGAACTCGATTCCATTCGGCCGCAAAACGGCTCTTACGTGACAGCGTTATCTTTTTTTCTATGGAGTTTTGTTTGAAGATATTCATATCAAAAGCCAGAGGTCCAGATGGAGCAAGTAGCTACTGTGAATCGTGTACGTTCTCGACTCGTTTCACATTTACATTACATTACAGGCATTTAGCAGACGCTCTTATCCAGAGCGACTTACACAGCATTTTTACACATCTTACACAGTCAAATCTAGGAAGGGGTCAAAGTCCAGTGAACAGGGCAATGCAGGATGGGCAAAAGCCAAGTTTAACAACAGGCAGGGGTCAGAACTGGGGAATCTGTCAGAGCAAGGGATCAAGAGGGCGAAGGGCAGAAGCAGGGCTCGGACAAGGAAGGGCAGGCAAGAGGGCATGGACAGGCAGGGCTGGGCAGGAACTGGCAGGAGAACAGGAACAGGAGGGGTACACAGGACTGGACACAGGAACGAGGAGCAGGCAGGGAGCTCCTCCTCATGCATAATGGGTAGAGAAAGGGGAAAAAACACAGCATATTTTTTTTTGCTCTAGAAAAAAGGAATTACCAGAAAAAAATCTATTTTTTGATAACAATGTTTGTAAAGACCCCCTTGTGATCGCTACCTATGTTCAAACATTTTATAGGAATCTTTATAACTCCAATTATAATGGAGACAAAGCTTATTTTTTTCTTGACAGTGCAAATAATGATGTTCCCATAATATGAGAATGCTTTAAAAAGTTGTGTGATGAAGTACTTAAAAGGGAAAGCCCCTGGTACCGACGGTTGAATCTATCTATCTGTTGAATTCTAGATAAAATTCTGGGATATTATTTGTTTGCCCTTATTTGATATATTTAAAGAATATTTGGATCAAGGTGAAATTAGTATTTCTATGAAAGAGGGCATAATTTCCTTAATTCCTAAACCTGGGAAAGATCATTTGCAACCTATAACGTTAAATATTGAATATAAGATCTTGGCACTAGTATATGCAAATAGACTGAAAAAGGGATCAAATCTAATTATTAACGAGACCCAGAATGGATTTATGCCCAAAAGACACATTCACTGCAATGTTAGGCTAGTCTTATATTATTACTTATATTATTCATTGACTTCTATAAGGCATTCGATTCGATAGGCACTCCCTGTTGCTATGAAAGTAACTGCTGCGCTGAACTTTTTCCCAGTGGGCCTTTCCAGCATCACTTAAGTTCAATCGGAGGCATATTCCAATCTACCAAGCCTAGTCTGACATGCCAATAAATACAAACCCCAATTCCAAAAAGGTTTGGACAGTATGTAAAATGCACATAAAAGCAGTGATTTATAAATTATCTTTTACATATATTTAATTGAAAACAGTACAAAGAAAATATATTTTATGTGTTCCCTTATCAACTGTATTGATTTTTGTAAATATATGCCAATTCCGAATTTGATGCCTGTAACACGTTCCACAAAGGTTGGGACAGGGGCAAAAAAAGGACTTGAAGGGTTGTTTAAGGGAAAAACAACCCTTAAAGTGATCCATCCATATCTACTGCATATCTGGCAGCAGAGTGATGGTTTGAGGCTCATTTGATATCGAAGATTTTTAGTGACTTAATTAAATGCAATCGTTTTAGCGACACATTGTGAAATGTAATACATCTGCGTTTGCTTTTACGTAAGAATGCGCATTTATCATGCCATAATTAAAAACAAAATGCATATTGCATTTCATTGTGTTCTCGAAAAACACTCTGAAATACATACTGAAATACAATATGGGGTGTATTCCTTTTCAACACCAGCCACGCGATTTTCGAATACATCATAAATTTCAACTTTGCTGGAAATTGGCGACCTGTAATAGCATAGGATTTTTTTTGCATGTAGAAACGGTGCATTTTATGAATTTATTGTCTGTGATGGTGGCAAGATGAAGGTTGTAGCAGAATTTTTGGGGTTTATACGGTGGCTCTGAAGTGCAAAGCACAAAACCAAACGACAAACGCAAAAACAAATATTTTTGGCACTGAAGTGCAGATAGAGTCGCTGAAGTGCAACATGCAAACATACAAAGATAAAAAATGCAAAAACAAAAACTTGCACCTTTGAAGTGCAAATCAGTGAAATCACAAGCATAAGTAAACGCGAGCGCCTCTAAAAGTGCAATATTATGATCCCTGTTCTCTGTCCTCAGACCCCTGTCTATGTGCCCTGTCCGCTCACTTTGCAGTGTGCGAAAGAAATCCTGCAAAACTCATATTTGTTTTATATTTTTATTGAGAATATCAATCAGTTTACATCTGCCAATGGTGTTACGCGCCATTGTTTCGTGGAGTCTGCATGCTTGTGTTTTCTGTAGGTGCATCTGTGGCAATAATGGCCAAATGAATAAAAGCCAAATCGCTGTGCAGATTCTACCTAGGCTACCTTAGCTCTAGACTGCCTACTGTTCTGTCCATCCTGTATGTGTGGTAATGTATTGTGCGTTTTGTCTTGTCTTATATCTTCTGTGTAATAAAATATTTTTGGTATTGTAATGAGTGTCTTTTGTGTGTTATTGTCCATTAGTGTGTTCACCGGGTTATTATGACAAAAAAAAAAAACCCGGAAATATTGAGGCACTTAAAATCCCAGGATGAAACCCTTTTGTGAGAAAAAGTCGCCCACTCAAAAGCTTTTGGACAAAGTTGAATCCCTATGGTTGAATCAAATATGTGAAGGGATCATATTCGGTCACAGCCTATGTGTCCGTTTTTTTACGGTCTATAATGGTCTTGCACTTCAGAGGTGCTCGCATTTACTTATGCTTGTGATTTCACTGATTTGCACTTCAAAGCTGTATGTTTTTGTTTTTGTGTTTTGCACTTCAGAGCCAGCGTAGGTTTAAGATTGAATAATTTCAAAGAAACATGTAATTGGGACGTCGACAACTACCACTAGAGGGCCAAGATATTTATAACCGGCTTATCAAATATTTTGTAATTTTAACCCATTAAAACTAAAAACCCTATTTTCTAATTAATTACAGTCCACTGATTTCATTTCCACATTGAAAATCTGTTTCAAAATTTGAATGAGCAAAACCGATCGAGCATTACTTGCAACTTACTTCCACAGAATAGACATCTTTCTCAGTAGCCCAGTGGTAAACTTCCTGTTTACAAATCCAGATCTCGGTCTGAATCCCACATTTCTTTTAGACAGGGGAAATCCTATTCAACCTACCAGTATTAGACATTGTGTAATTGGCCTAGATGAGATTTCAGATTTATTTTAGATTTATCCAACTGCTGTCTAAAAGTAAGTAATTCGCTTGAATTGAATGACTGTTGCCTTTTGGATACTGCACACTCAAACTGCAAATGTGAGATGATACAGAAATTAATACAGAAATTGTTAAAAAAAGAAAATTGCCAGGCTAGGTATACTAGTGACCAGCCGAATTCTATAGTGATCAGCGAAGTCAGTTGGGAAGCTAAACTAGGCACCAGCCTCGCCGAATCAAGCGGGATTCTCATTCACCACCGCCAGCCTCTCATTTACATTAGTTTTAATAGGATACATCAAAAAATAAAAAAACCTTATAGGCCTACAGCATGAATCTCAAGTCATCGATTCACTTGCAAGATAGCTTCGGCTATCCACACACACTAAACCGAGGACAATGGTCTTCTTCACACTGTTTTACAGTACATACTGTCCCAACTTTTTTGGAATTGGGGTTTGTACATTCAATTCCCCATGACATCTGCCAGCCAAGAATGGGTAAAACAGGAGTTCATGGCAAAGTTTCGATTCCCTGGAGTTCTCGGTGCCATCGATTGCAATTACGTGCACCAGTAGAGAATGCTCATACATACGTGAGCCCACTCCATCAACATCCAGGTGATTTGCAATGCTACGTGTAAGATTACACATGTATTCACAAATTATCCTGGATCAAGCCATGACTATTTTATATTGGTCAACTCTGTCATTCCTGCAGTCTTCTAGGTGAACCCCTCTGTTAGGGGACAATGGCTATCCATTAAAGACATGGCTGATGACACCATTTATCATGCCTACAACAGTGCACGAATTGTTATTCAATCAAAAAGAACACACATTGTAATAGAGGACATTTGGACCACTGAAAATAAGCTTCAGGTGTTTGGATAAGTCAGGTGGAATGTTACAATATACCCCGCAGAAGGTCAGAGCATTCTTTATGGCTTGTTGTATATTGCATAACATTGCCAAAAGTCATGTCTCATGGGCATAGAGGAGGACACATTACAGGACTTTAGAAGGCTTGATGCCGAACTGCATGTGCCGATGCTAGTTAACCCAGATACACCATGCCTGTAGCAGCACGGGCGAAAAGGGATCAGTTAGCAGAAGAGCCATCTATAGCCTGGTAAGTGACAGAATGGTTTATGTGATTGAAAGGTTCAACACTTGTCCCACTTATATTGCATTTATTATGAAATTGTAAATCATGTTAATGCGTTTTTACAAATTTTTTTCAATAAGGTCCAAGGGATTCACTGTGTATGACAGCTTTTTACAAGTTGATACTACTTAGCCTATTCGTCTTTTAAATTAAAGCAGGTTTCCAAACTTTCAGCAATTAAAACCCCACTGATTTCACCTGTTACTCCATAACAGAACAAAACTATTTTAAAGAAAATTAAAAGAAAAATAAACTGTCTTCAACAATCAGAAGCACTAGCACAACTAAGGGACTGCTCTTCTTCCTCCTCAGGTTTGCAGGCAGTTTGCAGGCACCACGACAGGGCTGGCCACAAGAGCAGCAGGGGGCAGTTTGCGTGTGATGGATTGGGTGGACGGAGGAAATTGAGTGGTCAGAGGAGAAGGTGTTGCAGGAACGAGGCGCTCAACTGCTTCAGTGAGCCTTCCCAGATTATCCACGATACGTGCGAGGGGCTGCAGCAAGACCTGCACGCGGCACAGGCAGGTGGAGTTCCAGGAATGGGTGGTCCTCCCGCATTGCAATCTGGGTCAGCTCATCTCTCCTGTCGACCTCAGTGATGCTGGTTTTTCTGTGTCTGCTCCCTTCACCACTACACCCTGCTCCTGCCTACTGGGTCGGACCTAATAAAAACCATGCATTTACCTATGTCCACGCACATTGGTTGCCTAATGAGTATAGTTTCGCTTGTAGGTCTATACCTGAAAATAAGATATATAGAGTATAGAGTTACTTTTGATGTTGTAGGGTCAGACATCAGGAAGTCATGGCATGCAAATGATATACAAACTAAACATTAAACTGACTACATGACTACTGAAATGGGGGAGGGATCTGGGTTCAGCTTGACACAATGCAGAGTAGGGACCCAAATACAGAGAGACACATGGGATGCAGATGAAGAGTGAAAACTGAGGTAGGAGTTCTTGAAATGACACAACAGAACTAAAACTAGAAACGGATTATCGCAGAAAAAATGGGAGGGGCAGGAATGGTAACGGCAGGGTGATGGATAGAAAATGTGTTTTTACAGTTTTTTAATTTATTTAAGTAATAACATTTATTTACAGTCTACTCCATGTTTAATTACATAATTTGAATTTAAACGTAGACTTGCTTATGTAGAATTATTGTTATTTATCTTAAAATGAAAAGAAATGTCTAATTTGTCATTATTGACACAAACCGTTATATAACAGGAGATTTGTTAAATTACAGATAATTATTGCATGTTTACATAGATTTGTATGTAATTTAAGAAAACATGAAAATACTGCAAAAAATATACCGTTTTTTTCCGTATAATTAGTTTATTTTTATTTTTATAGTGGGTATGCAATGTAGGATATTGCTTTACTCTAACATTGATCTTAATGTTGTTTGTGCATCCATGTTTCACTTCCTCCACACATATCTGTATCAGTGTCATTTTGTTGTTTTGTTTGGCTTAACACTGATTTGCATGGATGAATTAGTCCATAATTGTATAATTAGTCGTGTCTGTACTTGTTGATGAAGGATTGCTGAACTCAGAGAGTTCACCTAGAGGATGACTACTTAAAGGGTGAGAGCCCATAATGTCTGTTTAATCCATTTGGGAGTATGCCTGAGATATGCTGTAAATATTTTTTTTCAACTCCCTACTGAATGATTTAGAACACACTCAACAAAGGGCAAATACTGACACGTTAGACTATGTCATACCAACTATATCCATTATTTTCTGTTCTTGTATTGAAGCTACATTGCGAAAAATAATGACATTACATTACAGGTATTAAGAAAACGCTCTTTTCCAGAGCGACTTAGCATTTTTTTTTACATTTATTATCCATTTATAGTTGGATATATACTGAAGCGATTCAGGTTAGGTACCTTGCTCAAGGGTACAACGGCACTGCCCTACCTGGGAATCAAACCTGCAACCTTTCAGTTACAAGGCCAGTTCCTTAACCATTATACTACACTGCCACCCACGTAACATGCATACTATGACAACGCATTCCATATCCTTTGGAGATTTATCTGTGCCTATTGGTCACTGTGGTGATAAATGTGATTTCTCTAGGACAATTATATTTTTAAGAGGAATAAAACATGTTGAGGTCCAGTAATGGCTTGATACTTTTATACCGATGGTTGTCAAAATATGAGAAAACTTTGCTAGTACAGGCATGAATGGGTTAATGAATGAAGGACAGAACGAAAGATAAAAAGTAAAAGGGTGGGGGCAAAACTTAATGAGATGGACAAAAGTTAATCAGTGCATTAAACAGGAACAAAAAGCAAGCTCTCCAGTCAGGAGAAGATACCCTGCCCCTGGAATTATGATGCTATATTTAAAAAGGGGTTATATTTCTCAAGCACCACAGTCACAGCTCTGAAGTGTAAAACACTGGCTTCAACATTATCTGTACGTTGCATTAGAGGATCAAACCCAGGGAACGCATCCAGCCCTCGCAAAATATGCATAGCAACTGTCCTCCTGGGGGGAAATAGGATTATACTGTATTAATTTCAATACACTGTATATTTATGTCCCTTATTGTATTCGCTCAGATAACTCGTGACGCATTAATGGCATATAAATCCCTCAGAGCTGAATTTACTCATGGCCCTTTATATGTGAAAGCCACTCTCTCCATAGTGTGTGCTCATCTATTAAATAGGGTCGAAGGGTCATACATGCATTGCAGAATCTGAAAAATCTCTCCTTTAGCTTTTTCTGTAGTCTCTGGACAGATACATTTTTTTCAGTCAAATATTTTCCATCTTGCGTCAGAAGGTACGGTTACTTTATGGACAATAGTATGAACTGTCCACTCTTCGTGAACTTGGATTAAAATACATTTTTACATGGATCAATTTCTAATGAGATAACACTCACCACTTAATGGCTTGGAGCACACCCCTGCACGCAATGTTCTTGCCAACATATCTGCTGAGACATCATGGTGACACTGAGAAAACTTTCCACACAGTGCAAGTGCAGGGTTATGGCTCATTAGGTGCTCATGAAGACCTGAGAGGAGGAAGTATTATCTAGTTTTAGGAGATAGCAGATGGCTTTGGGCTTTACTGAGGCCTTTGCACCAAAAGGTTTGTCCACAGCGAGGTAGGGGGAGAGAGAACGAAGGGGACAAAGGTAGGATCGTATTTGCCATATCACGTTTAAAAAAAAACAGTCATGAAAGTATAGTATATTACAAGTCGGAAAACATACAGCACAGCTGTTTTGTTCCAATGTATTATTTAAATAAGTAACCATATACAGGACTTTATATATATAACTTCCTTGAGTGAACATCCAGGGCTGTGACAGCCCAAAATATAAATGTGGAAAAATACAAATTAAGTTGAGTGAGTTCAGTGATGGAAACGGGCCAATTCATTTTCTGCTGCCTTTTGTTCTCAATGCAATGTCAGGCAAACACATAATGCCCTCACAGTTATTAAATTGCTTGGAGACTTTGGCTGAGCGTGTATTTCTTATCTGTAAAAAAAAATAAAAATAATTATGTCCGTTTCCAAAAAGAAGTGTCAGAGTGGGAGGGCCGTGTTTCCAGTTTCTTGCCCTCACGCCTGCCGTAATTGGCCCCTCTGAAACTGCAAATATATATCAACGTTAATTAGGCTGCATTCCATTATGCAGAAAATGGGTTTCTCAAAATGAATTAGCAAGGCTCACTCAGCGGTGTTTAACTCTGTCTGAATTTGCTCTCTTTATTTATTTCATTCAATTGCTCTGAATGATGATTAATCTGCTATTTCACGTGGATTCCATGCCAGCAACAGTGGGCTTTTGGTAATTGTGCTCATTTTCTTTGTATGCTGGACACAGTATCTGCAAAAGGATTTAATTTCCTCTTTCCTCCCCACCCCCTGCCCCCCGCCCCCCTTCCTCTTGAGTGGTCGCTTTTTACTCACAATGCTGTATTGTGGCTCTGAAAAACTCTATATGAAACCTCACAATTGACACCTCAATATAAGGTGGGGTTGGGGGGGGGGCGTGTTTCTATAGGTCCCTGCAAAAATTAAACACAGGGGACACATTGTACACCCACTCCTACACTCCTACGATCATATTTCAAAAAGATGTGTGGGGAAGGGAATGCACGGACAGGTATTTTATATTAAAACATAAATACAGAGGTCACCCAGGTGGAAGATTAATTATTTCTTCCTCTTCTTCTTTTTCTTTTTCTTAATAGTTAAATTGGCTATTCTCTCAGCCAAAGGTGAGGCTGTTATGGGGATACTCAAGAACGTAGGCATGAAATTGTCCATGCAGACAATACAGTGCTAATATATGAGCCTAGCCTAGCAGTCATCCGCAATATACCATCATTCTAACGTGGACTTATAATTTAATTAAAGTGTTCAATTCACAAACAGTTTAACAAGTTCAGCAATCACCTAATTAACTTTCCAAACTGCATTGAAGAATAAACCTAACATGTAAAGTAAATGTAAGTTAAGGACAAATGTTCATTCAGTCCATGCCAAAGAAATAAGCACCTGGACTTTTGAAAGTCCAAGGCTGAAAAAGGGAAAAGGGACATTACTGACTCAGGAATTATTCTCAGATATTTCCCCTTTGTTGTGCAGGGTGACAGTGCATTCTCCTCACAATGGGACATATTCACCACCTTCACCCTTCCAGGGTAGATTAGTCCATTTCCTTTTTTGAAGGTGGAGGAGGAGGAGATGAATCTGGTAGAAAGTGCTGAGGGCGGAGCGATGGGCCTGAAGACATACTGCCACTGACCCCAGACCACGCCTAACATCTGCTATTGTGAAACCCTGTGGTCAGTGAATTAATTTCACGCATGTCTTATTGCAATACGTTGCACTTGTGATGTAGTATGTAATTCTATGCCAAAGGTCGAGGTGCACTATTTTTCTGTTTTCTTCCATCCCAATTTAGAATGCCCCAATCAGATTTGTGTAGGCCTGTTCCATTGCTGTAATGTTATCATTAGATTTTTGGAGATTGCGGACATGCTCCAGCTATGCATTCTTTTCACTCAGCAGTCCACTAGCTGAGCTGAAGTCATTGGTCTGGTGACACTACTTGCATGGCATAGGCAGACTGCAGACACCTCATTGACAAGAGGAGGCATAATTGCATGGTTAGGCAGAGAGCCCTTCCAGTGGGAGGCTATGGCTAATTGAAGAGGGTTTTCAGCCCACTGTTACCACTGTTGAAAAAAAAAATTTTTTTAACCCCTTCGCGCAGATTTTGTGAATCCTTGCCTATTTAGGTACTATTCTATTTAAGGCTTTATAACTCCATGTTTGAGCATCACAGAAACTGGCTTAAATGAAACAAGACTGTGTACAGTACTAACTTTAGATTACCTTGGCGCGTGAATGTACATTCTCACAAGCTGTAGTTCTTTGCGTAAAACACAACTAAACTTTCTGTTATGCTCAGCCATCATGTATTGTTCCAAGCATCCAATAAGACATTGCACCATAACACCATTGGGAAGCCTATAATGTCCTCTAGTATTTAAGAGTTGTCAATCAAACCCGAATAAACTGGAGTGTGCTGGCAGGGTTTTACACGTGGACGTTTCAGATGGTGTACTAGCATTATAAAGGGGTGTGCATTTCTCAAACAAATTGTCCAAGACAATAAATGACATCATCAGACCTAAATTTAAAGTTTGACTTATTCTAAATTATATTATATCACCAATGAATGGTGATTAACAATGTGTCACCAATCCATACCCCAAAATGACTGACCTAAAAAAAAGAGGGTTGGAAATACTAGCCTTGACACAAATATCTTTGCGCCTCCAAAGTTAAATTTGCCCTGACAGTGACAGTTTTGATTGGGAAACCAAAGGGCTTTTCACATCTGTGATAGCGGCCTGCATCTCAAAAAAGACCAATGGATTTAGAAAATGTATTATTGGACTTTGATTTGTAAAAAAAAAATTTGAAAGCTACCTGAACATTAAAAGCAAAAGCTGAGGATGTCTGGATTTCTGTTTATTTGGATAAAGCTAAGAGTCAAATAAATTTTAGTTACTGTGAGGGAGGGGTATGGAGATCCAGACGCGACCAACAGGAATTCAATAAGTCTTCCACAGGAGTGAAAAGACCACTAAATAGGGGAGAGAGGAAAACAGAAAAAGAAAGGAAAAAACCTTCCCGGCGAACTTTGCCAAAACAAAAAACAACCCTCAAAAAACTAGGGTGAGATACTCGCAAGACAAGTAGAAAAGGAGAAGAGAAAAGGAAATCACCTCAACTCTGTAATAAAAGACAGAGTAAAACTAAGAGGTGCAAAAGAAAAGAACAGAGAAACTCCTTAGCGAGGTAAAGGCTTACAAAAAGGGCAAAGAGGAAAAAGCAAGGAAGAAAGTAGAAAATAAGAACACTAACTCTAAACCTAAGCGGGGTTTACTGCGTTGCTTGCTGAAACAGGAAAGGACCGGGCTTACCCTTTAACGGCCAGCTCAACCACCTAGTATTGCACACCCCGAGTCCCGATATCCTGCCGAATAACATGCCAGACCCAACTCCACCTGATTGAGCCATCTCTACCATTTGGTTTATGAGTCAAGTCCAACACACTCCCCAACAAGACACCAAGACCCAAAACATGCTCCACCAAATGGTTGAGGGCCATTAAAGGGTTAAATAGAGACAGAGACCTGGCGCAGGTGAAAAGAATAATCACCTGGCGAGAGGGACAACCCGACCAGCAAGCTATCCTGGTGAAAAATAAAGAAACCTCCACAGAAAACGGGCGGCAAACTGAAAAACCTTGACAGTTAAACATATATTTTTATGTGATATATAACTGCAGTTGGACAGCCACACAAGAAAACAATGTTTGAAAATGTATATGTGTTCGATGATACAGTCATAAAACAATATATTTTTTTAAATATATTTTTCGGACTTTCAGCTTTATTGGACAGAGTAGTGTAGAGAGACAGGACCACCGAGACACCCATGAAATTGAATAGTGTTTTTCCAAAACGTTACTAAGACCAGTTTTGATAAACCATATTTTTCGAGGTGGGTATAATTGTTCTGGATAAATAGTTAGATATATGGAGTTTTCAATTATTATTCATAGGGATTTAAAGGGATATTTCGCCTTCGTGTGACAGAAGTAATTTTGTGGAGCCTACCCCATTATCTTTGCATTGCGTGAATACTAGCAACGTCAGCTGTCCCTGCTGACCATTAATGGCAATCCTGGTAGTCCCGGTTGTCAGGCTCCCCATTCACTCCCATTCATTTTCGGGAGCTCACCAAAAATTATCATTTTAAAGCACACACTAACTACGGCAGATAATACATAAATAAAAGAGAACACGACGGTGAAAAGGTACGTGTTGGTTTTGAGCTTATAAGATGTTGTCTATAATAGTGGAACTATTTTCGGATATGCGACTGCGTAGAAACACAGCAAGCCGTAGTTTGATTTTTAGTTTTATTATAACTTACAACTAACGGTAACCTACTACAGTTGGTGAATTGACGTCAACTTTATCGTACGCAAGGATTCTTCACTGAGTTAAAATAACAAAGGTTTTTGCCGGATCTTCTTTTTCTTTTAAAAGGTAATAAAATGTTGAATACATTAAATACCAAAACAAACACATACCTTTTTACCGTTGTGTTCTCTTTTATTAATGTATTATTTGCAGTAGTTCGTATGTGCTTTAAAACGATTAATTTTGGTGAGCTCCCGAAAATGAATGGGAGTGAATGGGGAGCCTGACAACCGGGACTACCGGGGATGCCGTTAACGGTCAGCAGGGACAGCTGACGTTGCTATTATTCATGCTATGCAAATATAATGGGGTAGGCTCCACAAAATTACTTCTGTCACATGAAGGTGAAATATCCCTTTAAGTATAAAAAAAAAAAAATGTTCTGCAAAAAAACGCTCAGACCCCCG
Source organism: Ilyophis sp. 1 JC-2022 (assembly GCA_022702515.1). Taxonomy (NCBI): domain Eukaryota; kingdom Metazoa; phylum Chordata; class Actinopteri; order Anguilliformes; family Synaphobranchidae; genus Ilyophis; species Ilyophis sp. 1 JC-2022. The sequence goes on along the minus strand of CM040403.1, from coordinate 86,887,488 downwards.
AGTGGCCGTGCTTTCAGATTGCTCAATATTGTGAGATTCAACTCAGACATTCATTGCTCCTGCAAGCAAACTATGAGTGGAAACAACAAACTCCATGTTCTAGCTATATTAGTATGCGATACATGACAACTATGCCAAATACAGAGTTTCTAAGTGCCACCATAGTCACGAAGCTCGTCAGTTTAACAAGTAACCCCCATCCAGTCTCACCTGCAACTATAAGGATCCAAGCTCGACACGTTGGACAATAGCGTCTATCTGAGAGTTCATAAAAATATTCTTTCACCACCAAAGATTTGCCTTTCGTCATAGCAACAAATAAAGCCAACAATAGCCTGACGATATGTTTGTGTAATTATACCATGTCATTCAACTATCAATATCTAGTAAATGCTAGTAAATATGAAAAAATACTACCATTGCTTTTACGCATGGAAATGTCCCTTCCAAAATTCTGTGGTCATTTATTGTCTGGGACAATCCATTTGAGAAATACACACCACTTTATAACGCTATTACAATTTCTGAAATGATGTGGACATAATGTGCCGAAGGCTCTGCAAACCTGCCTCATACATTCCAGTTCATTCTTATTCAATTGATGACTCTATTATCCAATATAGGACATTGTAAGGTTAGCAACGGCATTTGCAATGTCTTATTGGATGCTTTGAACATTAAATTACCAGGTGTAACGGCATCTCAAGTTTTTATTAGTTTATTAGTTTAGATTTACACAAACAACATTCATACATTCGCTCGCTGATGTGTAATGGTTGTTTTTCTGTTATTTTTGCAAGTCTTTACTAATGTACTAACTAGTTAGCTTGGTGAGAGAAACCATAGTTATCAATATACCATCGATACCATAGCATTGATTCTGTCTGAGAATGGCTGAGGGATATGCATGAGGGACATTTGCCAGCATTTTCCTTTCATTGTAATCTTATTGTACATAATATACGCTATGGCGTATTAGAGTTTCTCTCTGGGAAATACTTGTCACTTAGGGCATGGAAAATACTAATACTAATTAACTGTGCTTATGTGTTAGATGAATGTCAAATTTTCCTTGGAGTGAGTATGAATGTGTATATGCTTTATAATCAAAAAAATATCTTATTAATTTTATGACCAGATTTTTTTTGGATCCATAGATATCTATCTCTCTATACTGACGAGAAGATAGTAATTCCCACTTGAAAGAATGTAAAAGTGAGTTTTATGAGCCAAAACAGTTTAGCCATTTTGGATAGATTTGGAGACACTAAGGGACAACAGTGTACACTGCCTACATTTTGCGACATAGGATCTTTAGTAGTTCTGCATATTACCCTCTGATTTTTCACACCTGGTAAGTTTCTGATCCAGGAAATGTATAATTTTACCTGTTTTAGATATGTAGCTCTCAGTATTTCATTGCAAACTAAAGAAATACATTTTTTGCCAAGATTTCTTTGCATTTGTGGCACTTTATTTTGACCTAAATTATGAAAATAAATTAATTTATATTAGTATTGTAAAAGTATTGTGAAACTCTTGATTAATTTAAGCTATTTTGCAAGTTTCTGTGATAGTCACATCTGGAGTTATAAAGACTTATATTAAATAGAACACCCCCTGACCAAATTTAGCAAGGAGTTAAAGATGGCAAACCTCAATTTATTTCCGGGTCAGACGAGGACCGAGGAGACGAGGATGGATAAAGGAGAAACCCTGCAAAGGAGAAAAATAAGCTGTCACTAGAAGGGTGAGTAGGAGGGGTTGAGGAGAGGGGATTGGTCAATGTTTGTCTGCATGATTAAGGAAGGACAGAAAATGAAAAAACCCAAAATATTAAAATGGGAGCTTTGGAACCCAATTTTAAATTACAAACAGGCGCAGATTAACTGCACACAATTTTCTGGGCAGAAAGTTGAAGAAGATGAAAGGATAAATAAATAGGTAAAGCATAAATTAACTGCTCAAGGGGATTGCACTGCAAGGCAATGTCTTTTGAATAAAAGAAAGTGTGTTTATTTTTTGTAACTCGCAGTAAGTTAAAAACCAAGAAACTGCTGTGGTATCAGGACCGAGGTAAGCAAGGTTTTTATCATACAAAGGCAGAATTAAAGGTGTCACCGTGAAATATAAAAAGGCCCCAAGTGCCAAATATAAGGACACATAAATAAAAATTGCAATTAAATAAACGATGTAAATCCAGTCAGCCTGGCTGATAGTATACACTTCTTATGAATAGTTTCTTTAAATAAGGTGCAAGGTATGAAAAGCTTTCGAGTAATTCAAAAGCTGCTTTTCCAGATAACTTTTGTTTGTGTGTACGGCATTCTACTGCACGTCCAAAAGCCTCAACAGAAGACTTTCAACCGCAGTCTAAGAAATACCTTTCCTCTGCCACAATGCCTCTGCAAAGTTTTCAAAGCTGTACCTGCTAATCCTGGCTGAACCTGTAAAATGTATTTACATCGGGCAGATGGCAGAGATTAAATGTTATAGTTGTTGTTGAACATGCCAAATGCATTTTGAAGTGCAATTAGAACTAATGTTATTTTAGTTTTTGCCTCACATCTGCCTCACATAGTATACAATCAACAAACTCAACAGATGAAAAGGTGTGTATTTGTAATGTGTGACATCAGCTGTGCTTGTGTCTGCCGAGAAACTCAGATAGGCTACTCTACCTCAACGAGCTCTGAGAGATGCAAAACAACACAGAGACAAAAAGCTGATGAAGGACTTCTCTTTAGACTACCCTCAGGTTCCTCTCCCACGAGGTACATTGCTCTGGATAATAGTTTCTGCTAATTGATTTTAATGTAATATGATGTAATGAGGTCCTTACAACCTCGCTTTGGTTATTAGTATATTATGTACAAAGTATAGGCAAATACACATAATCACCAGAGGATGCTGCTTACTTCTTACTATTTTGTATTATTATCAATATCGAGTTAAAAGATATTGTGCAGCGCCTAGTGGTCATGTGTGCATCCTGGCCAGGTAATACTGCAGCAAGGCCACAGGGCGTGTGTGTGTGGGTTTTAAACACTCAGGTGTTTGTGTGTCTTAGGGAACTGTTGTATATTTGCAAAATGATCTGAATCAGGGTCAATTTTAAAACCAATCTGCAATCGCTGTTTGCTCACATACTCTGTATATGCATCAGAACTTTAAATTCTGATAAAAGGGAGCACACCGTCTCATTGCATAACAGCACCCTATTGTACCACTCTTGCACAGAAAACTTTGCTGGATCTGAGTATAACATGCACATTCACGTGTGTTTTGACACAGTCTCAAGCCTAAATGATGCCGGAAGTCCTTGGAGACTTGGGATTTACATTCCAGAAGGTATGGAAAAGAACATTTTGTTCTAAAAACATCAGTTCATTTAACAATCTCTCCAATCTGTTTGCAAATCAGCTCTATTTGTACGAACATGCACCATGCAAAAACATGATTTCCCCCCAGCATTAATAAGTATGAACCATTATGCAGTGACAGTGTAAACATTGAATCAGTATGAGGTCTATTGACTATTATATTATGTAGTGGGCTGTTATTATGTGTGTGTGTGTGTGTGTGTGTGTGTGTGTGTGTGTGTGTGATCTTTTGTTAGACATGTGGGTTTGATGTGCTAAAGGTTTACCCGTTTTTTTGTTTTTGGAATGTGGCGTTCAGCAGACAGCCTGTCTCTTTGTGGCATGAAATTTGGAGGTTGTGTGTGTGCGTATATGTGCATGCGTGGGTGCATGTAGTGAAATCAACAAAACCCACAAACCTTTTTATGCTTGATATTATGTGTCTGCTGGTTTTGAATAATTAGGTGTTCCTTCTGGGAAAAGAGGTAAAGTACTACTGTGTTTGAACATCATCTATATTTCAGATAAACCATTTGTGCATCAGTAATTTACACTCTTGACTTTCAGTTGCCCCTAAAACAGATATCTTACTTCGCTTAAGTGCCGTAGTTACTTTGTTATAACCCTGCAGATACCTGGTTCATGACATAGCCTACCCAAAATGTGCTTAAGGCTTGATGATATTCCTTAAGTGAAGATGAAATGGCTGTTCTCAGAAAAAGGCTGCCATTCTCTCCTACTAACTGTTGATTAATTCAAACTCAAATTAGCCACTTACAAAGTTATTTCAACTACACTGGAGGACACTTGACAATTGCAAGTGTCACTTATTAGAATTACCCAGGGGGTAAAGTAGTATAGCCAGGAAGCCCTATTCCCACGAGTTAAGAAAAAGGGGATGGGAACAAGTCCTTAAGAGCCAGTCAGCGTTCTGCAGTTGCTGGATCTCTGTAGAGCTCACAATGTCGTGCCGTAGGCAAGAGAGAGCAAGGCATGGTTCGTTTGGAGGTTTTCTGTAGCCAGAAGGTGTTACGTAGTTCTGGCTTTTGTATTGGCTTCCAATCCTTTTGAAATTACAGTTAGAGGTGGCACTGAATGCATTACTGATGACGTATGTAGAGAGATTCCCTGAATGTAGTTGTAGTCCGTTGTCCCAACACCAGCAACCCTCGCTGGTTATTGATTGATTAATCCACACGTGAAGCATCTTCCTCCAACTCACATATGTGTGAGCCTAACTTGCAAACTGTGGTGTGATAAGAGGTAGTGGCTGACATCATGTGTTATGCAGGAGAGCACTTGCTTGTCTGCACTTTCCTGAATCAATAGTGGTGGCTAGCAGTGAGCACTGATAGAAATATGATTGGGCATTCCAAATTTTCCAGAGGGTGTATCACACAAAAATATATTTCTTCGTCATCAAACAATATGTGTGCTGTGTTCTCAAACCCTCGCAAAAACCCATATATCTATTGTGGAACCCCCATTGCATCCTGTTGTGTCCAGTAGTGGTTGCCTAATTAAGCCTTTGTCACCATTTGTGGATTATTTCATTTGAGGACAGTTGTTCCGACCCTACCTTTGTATTTAGCTAAAACGACTGATGCTCTGAATCTTAGAGGGCTTTAAAAGTGTTCCCAGTTACATAGTGTCTGCCCATCGCTGTCATGACATCAAGGACTGAGTTGTACAGTGTTCTCTATACCCCTGCATGCTCTCTAGATTCTCATTCATTGGCACTGTGGACATTGGGGAGGGGGTGATTATGATATTTTTGTTGCGAGATCGAGATTGCGAGGCATTACAATTTAGGAATGGCATCTCTTGAATTATTTTGGGGGGGTTCAGGGACTTGAACCTAAAGCTTTTTTGGACATGTGCTCATCACGTCTGAGCAGAGTGATTGAGTGACAAAGTAAATTTGTCATGCTTGTTGTCAAAATTCCTTGTGTAAACATTCATTTTAGCATTTGATATGGATTTTTCTTTTTAATTTTCTATGTATCTTTTGTGAATTTGTTTCTTTGTAATGTGGTGATGCATTTCTAATTTCTGAGAGGACATTTCCTTACCTGGCTGCCCCATAGCAAATTTTGTCTGCTTCCCTCAACCTTATCTTTTAATAAACTGAGTTTTTCTAGGTTAGCTTGTTTGAGACTCCCCTGGTAAGGTACACTTTCCAATTTAATGTATGTACCCACAAGAGAGCTTTTGTTTTCCTCCTGTTTTGTCAGCTTTGCTGAGGCACAGTTGTGTACCTCTTTTGATAGTCCATACCTGTGTTTTAAACCTTGTGCATAGTATCTGGACATCAAGCAATAGGGCCCAACCTGTTCTCATGGTGACCACCTTTACCGACTGATCTCCTCAGGAATACCTCAAGCAGAAATTTGCTTGTTCTTCCTCTGGATATCCATTGATAAAAATGTTGCTTTCTGTATGGATTCTTGACCCTGAAAATCTCCTCCTCTCTCCCAGCGTATTTATACTACAGGAAGTTGTCATTGCTTCATTCAAAGTTTGAAAAGTTAAATTGAAATAGAAATTTTCCAATGTATAAATAAAAAAGGCTGCACAGAAAAATATGAATGTGGAGAGTGAGACAATTGAGTATGGTGTTGGGTCTGATATTTAAGCACTGTTTGTTTTCTTCCAAAACTATTTAATTTTCTCTTTTTTTTTATAAATTCTGTTTTTGTTGCTTCAAATAGTACATTTAAGTCTTTTTGCTTGCACGAAAAGGCTATATTTCCGTTTTTGGCTGTCACCCAGACTGACTTTTAATGCAGTGCAAGGACTGTAATGCTATTGAGCCCTGCGGAATATCAGCAAGTGCTTTCCCATGTTAGGGGATAAGGTCAACTATCACTACAGTGGTGTTTCCGAAGGCATACATATAACAAGCATAGAACAGTGGATGAAAGTGTATACTGCTCATACTGCATTCATATTTTGAATCCAAGATTTGGAACGGGCAATGACTTTTACAATTTAATAATTGTATTCTCACCATTGGTGCATTTGGCTGCAAAAAGAACTGAATTGGTGGCATGTTTGAGCACCTAAAGCATTGGCCCTTTTTTGACATTGACTAGAGGGGTAAAAAGTGATTTTGATTCTGCTGATAATATAGAACCTGGTACATGTAATTAATGCTAAGGTAGTCCAAATCTGCAATTTGTTTATTCATTTATTGCTTTTGTTAGTTATATGCCACATATTATGAAATAAATTACTGTCATGTAAACTGTGGGTTTGTGTGTACGTGAATTGGGCTCAAATAATCCATTTTTAAATGTGGCTTAGTCATGGGTGAACTCATCATTATATCAGGTCCCAGTTTAAAATGATCCCTGCTCTCTCGGTCAGTGGACTGATCAATATTATGAGTCTCCTGTTTGTTTACAGATGTGAAAAATTTGGTCTGAGACCTTCCATGAGCCATTCTTAGTGAGGTGAATACAATGGTGATTGAAATGACTTATTGCAGGGTTGCATACAGATCACTTGTGAGACAAGAGTATCGACAGTCAGATAAAAACATATTACATTTGAAAAAAATGTAAATGTCCTAATTTGACTAGATATGTGACACTTTAAATGCAGCCCTTGAGACACTTCTTACAAAGAACAAATTGCTCCTTGGTGCCAAAAAGTCTGCCATGTCAGGGCCTCGCGTTGGTACAACTGTTGTACTCCAAAGATCGAGGTTCGTGCCCCGGTCCTTCCAGATCCGAGCATGGCTGGTGCCCTGTGGGAGCGGCAGTTGGCGGCTGCTCCCTGCTCGGAGAGAATCGCTGCGCGCATAGCGGCCCTGGGCGAGTTGGAATCACGGTCAGGAGCGTTAGGAGGTGTCGCGCCCTGAAGAGTACGTGGCGCCCTGAAGAGTACGTGGCGCCCTTTCGTCCTACTGCCGGCTGATGGGGTTGTGTAGTGGTGATTCTCTAGTGGTTGCTACACGGGGGGGAATTTAATTAGAATTGGGGTTCAATTGGCTACTAAATTGGGAGAAAAATTAAGGAAAAAAAAGTCTGCCATGTCAGATATTCTGCCATTAAAATTTTTAACATGTCTGACTGACTTGAACCTTAGTGTGCACCATCTTTGTAAGAGGCCCTAACTAGGAAAGGGAAAGTTATCCTACAAAGCAATTTGCAGCATATATTCCTAAATATTGAAACGAGCCAAACAATTGCCACCTTTATGCAAACCATTTTCAAACTTGGCATGCACAAGAGCTTTGCCGAGAAGTAAAATCTTACCCTTTATAAATGATCAAAAACATGATCAGATAAAAACATGGCTGAAACAAGTGATATATTCAGTATTTCCATCCATTTTTTATGTAAAAATAATACTTTTTATGAACTTTTTTTTGCGGTTCCCTGCTGCTCCTGTTGGCCTGTCTTCCCTTTGCTCTCTCACAGGTGATGTGCTGGCCGAGACGAGGCCAAAGGGGTGTGGCCTGTTAAGGCTCCGTTTGAGGCAGAAGGGGCTATTCTCTTGCAAACCGGGTGGTTTTCCATTAGATTAAATAGTTTTATTTGCATTTAGTCATCCTCTTATTTTAGTTTGTTGTTGTAAATATTTTTCCTTATTTCTGTCATGGTTTCTCAGTCTTCTCTTCTCTGTTCGGCCACTTCCCTGTGGAGCGCTCTACCTAGTGCATACAGTTGAACGTGCCTCAAGCGCATGATCATGGATACAATAATGTGAATAGAAAATAACACACTTCAAGTTCCACGTTGGTTTTATTCATACAATTCATTTCCGATCTGTTGTGTCCATACATTCAATTAATTATTTCCACGTATTACATTGGTGCATTTAGTGTGGTTTTACCTGCTATTACATAAATCTGCATGCAAGAGCTACTGGCATTGCTGGAAATTCAGAGAACAGCCTGTCTCGTAGGACATACCAAAACAATCGCGGCCATGGGGATTTTTCTTGCGATTTAAAATCCTGATTCCCAAATAAACTCTTTTTTTTTTACAGAAATCTGTGACTAGAAAAATAATTATTGATCTGATCATGTAAGGAAGACTAGCAACCTGCAACCGATGTCAAGCTAGAGAAAAAACCCCATGGCCACGATTGTTTTGGTACGTCCCACGAGACAGGCCAGCCGAGGATGGACTACGTCATTGTAGTTGTCTTTAGATATAGTATATGTATCTATATGATAGTTCGCTCGTAACTAGGATATTTGCTTATATGAAGCTATCGCTTTTGCCGTCTACGATGAAATGCGCTTACATAGCATGTAGCAGTATACCGGAACTGGCGTTCAACAGGACTTCCGCTGCTAACGGTTAACGTTCATCAAATATTCTCTCAATGCTCTCTCTGGTTGTGGTTACATGCTTATCTGCCAAATTGCTCCGATATGGTAACGAATGGATGCTGCTGGCGTGGCCAGTAATTATGTAACGTTAGCTAAACCGGCTGTGGTGGCATTATCTAGTTCACTGCACTGTGACCGCATAACAACAGCGCTTGTGTGGTGTAACGTTAGGCCTAATATGCGCGCAAATTACAAATCACATATTCTGAGCGGGCGGGAGAAAGAGTCAATACCCTTGTATTTGGATTGGGAGTGGAAGCGAAAACAAAAACAAGACGGCTGGATTAAAGAAAGAAGCCTGCAGACTTTAGCGTGGGTTGTTTTAGTGAAGCAGGCCTAGTCTACGTAGGCTACTGTTGTTGCATGTCGTTTGATGGGAAATGCATTGCTAATGTTGGCTACTTCAACTTGTTCCTTTATTGTGTTATGCGGTGCGTCAGGCTAAAGGCCAGTTTAGTCCAGCGACAGTGTCGCTGTGACCGACGACGTGTTATGGATGTCACTGGTTGCAGCGACATTTGGTTTATACTTCGGGCGACTGTCGCTGGACTATGAACTGGCCTTTAGTTGGCTCATCTGTGGACTTTAATTGATCTATTTAACGTCAATATAAGGATAATTAGGCCCGTTTTACTTGCCCTATATATGCAAACTATGATGACGTGACCATAAATTGTGATAGCCTCCCACTGATATGGCCTAGCCACATGAGCCTAGTCCTTGGCGAAATGTTTTTAATTGCTGTTATTTCAAGCGATGATGGGAATAAGGGGTAAAGTACACGGTATTGTTTCCCAGTATTGTTACGGTATAACTAGCAGTATAACTAGTCTCTCACTACATTTTACGCCCCGTCGGACAAGTAGTTACGGTGATGTTACATGCGCTTCCCATTTTGTAGTTAAGCTATAACTAGGAGGACACTTCACAGTAGTTTCCAATCTGTCTCTCACTAAATTTTACGCCCTGTCGGAAGTAGGTACGGCGATGTTCCTATGTTTCCCAGTTTGTTAAACGGTATAACTACGAGGAAACTTCATGATCATTTCCCCATCTGTCTCACGCTACATGATCCTGTTGTGTTTAGAAAGCATAAAGCAATCAGACACAGAAGCAGAGAAACGGGATCGTGAGGCTACTTTTTCTATAAGTCGTTCTCTGAATCTCCTACAATGCAATGCGCATTGCTCTTACATGCAGAATTATTACATTAACAATGCAATAGCGGGTAAAACCACACTGATGCACCAATGTAATTAATTAAATAATTAATTGAATGTATGGACACAACAGATCCGACATAGATCGGAATTACATATGCTTTGTATGGAATTGTATGAATAAAACCAATGATTTAAACCAATAACTTGAAGTGTGTTATTTTCTGTTCACATTATTGTATCCATGATATCCGCTTGAGTCTCATTGTTCAACTGTAGGCACTATGTAGGCCAACATTCAAAGAAATAAACTGCTATAGCCTAATTATTCTTCTAATTATCATAAGCCATGTTTTAAATTCAGGTAATTTTTCCACCTATATATCTGTTTTTCCAAAACAACTATGTGGCGGTATAGCATTTACTGAAGGGAAAAAAAACATTTTGTCGTTATGGCCTAATTTCCTCAAGTCGTTTATAAAATTTTCAGTCGTTTCCATATAGCCTATTTATCGGTTCTTATACAATAAATATGTAGAGGTATAGCATACTTTCTAGAGAAAATAATAAGACATTAGCTGTTGTTATGTTGTGATTTCCAAAAGTATTTTTTCCAATTCAGGCTGTCATTTCCTACCTTTCCAGCCGGACCGCTCTAATTTCAGCACAATTGTGCTGATGGTTTGACGTTTAATATCTCTGCCGTAAAATCACTGATTTCCTTTTTGAAAAATGCGAGTTAGAGATGACAAAATAAGCTACAATGACATCTAACTGGTTGGTGAGCTTAGTGGGCGGAGATTTCTTTCTTGACCGCTATATAAAAGCGCACGTTAAACACGGACGTCTCTATTTGCCTCACCGCGGACGGAGCTACCACCTTGGAGAGGAGACCGAAGAAAACCCAGTAAACTCCCTGAGGTAAAAAGCGTTTAAGATAATAATTAACCATAAATATTACTTCAGAAACTGTTTTATTTTGAATAAAATCCTGTTTTTGTACCACAGACTTTTTCAGATCGTCACTTGAAATTCGCGAACATTGGTGTAAGCTCTCGCTTCAAATGAGAAGCCACTGTGTTATTCTTTCCCCAGCTTGTTTCGAGATGTGAAATTGTGTCATATAATTAACATAAGTGAAGTGATAAATGTGACTATTTTCCGTATTTAGTGTCGACTTTGATAACTAAATAATAACTAAAGCTAAAAACAGTGACTGTAACGTTAGTCTTAGCTCTCAGCGCGAACAGCTATTGTGAGGCGTTTTATTTTCGGAGTTTTCCTCTTAGGTATAGCATACTTACTTGTGGAAAGAACAGAAAAGTTCCTGAAAGTTCCAGTGGCCTACTATTTTTTCAAAATTGCAAAAAAATTTGAATTCTACACGACCTTACATAGGCTATGCTATAACACACATTTAATCAATGCACGAAATGTGCTTTAAAGTGGCTTTCATGTCTATAGCCACGGTTGCAATTGTGGTCAACAGCTTAATACAGCTAATGCCAGCGTACATCCAGTTCCCCTACAAGATGCAAAGACAGGTGGAGGTAAAGCAGGGTTTTTATGAAATTGGCAACTTGTCCAACGTTATCGGTGCCATAGACCGCACACCCCAGTGCACGTTTTTGTTGAAAAGTCGGTGATACGCCGTCTCGCGTTCAGGAGGAAAACCGGATAAACTATTTAAAAGTGAAAGTTTTTTAACCGGTTAGAATGTAGCCAGTAGTCTATAGCCCGGTAAAACCTGAGCAGTGTGGGACACGCGCATCAACGTCACCGCAATTACATCGCGCCAGAGAAATTCTAAAATAAGGTAGCCCATGTGATTACCCGATTTCAAACCACAACTCACATGCACAGAACCCCAACAGGATTACAAAATGAATAACGTCTAGTAGTTTATTTCCAGGCTGCAATAAAGCAATGTGCTCGTATGGTACATGTTATCTCCTGCTAGGCCTTTACTTTACCAGTTCATGATGCCAGTACTGACAATATTAAACTATTTATTTCCTTGATTGAACATCTGCTAATAAAACTTTGATTTATTTTGTCAGGATAATTATTTTCTTTGCTTTTTCTGGGCCATTCTGACTAGATATGGACCTTTAAATGGAAGATACAGTCTCCATATAAGGCAATTCATGGGCGTGGATTTATGCTAATCACAAAATAACGTGGACACGCATCGTAAGTGAATACAAAAAAATCTACCCTTTCCACACGGTTTGATGAATCCGGCGTACATTTTTCATATCAACTCCCTTCAGACATAAATGTACGCGTATATTTAGGAACGCTTCATGAATGAGGCCCAATGTATTTTGTCTGCTTACACATGACATTGTGTGGAATCGCTATTTCGTTTACGCACTTTTGATGTGCCTGTCATTGCTGAAGTATTTATTGTTATGCTTGCATGGGCAACAATTTCACTGAACAGTTTGTGTAACAGTATTGTACAGTTTGTGTTGGAAAGGTGTCCTGCATTTGTAGAATTTGAATACAGTAATGCACATTAAAGTAATGTAATGTCTGCACTTTACATTTAGAACGCACACAATCTTTACTCTAGAACTGTGCAGCCACTTTGCAAAACTGCTTTGCGGGCTATAACATTTCTTACATAACCACAGCAGGTACTTAAAAATGTACTATATAAATATAGATACCCACATAAACAAGAGAACAAAACTCTGGAAACCAACACATCACAATTTAACATTTGTTTAAAGCAGTGCTATGTGTTTTTCATCTAACTAGTGAAGAGTGATTCTGATCAATAATTCAATAATCTGAAGGGGACAGCAAGGAAGTAATTGTGACAATAAGGAAAACAAAGGAGACCATAAAACTAATAATTTATTAGTTTCTAGCTAACAATAGCTGGCTAACACTAGCAAGACAATTTTTAAATTTTTATTTGATCACATTCACACCTGTACAATTGCACCCATATACCAACACGCAGTTACATCCAGACATCAGTGGTCTGTGCACAATGCATTATATAGCAAATATCTGTTGATGGACATAATGGTTGGATTCAATCAAAAATTATACTTAACTGTGATTCACAAATAAATCAATTCCTTCCACAAACACAGTTTCACAAATTAACTTTATTGCTTGTGTGTTATGTACAGATGCAGCTCAAAAAAATAGAATATCGTGAAAAAGTTCAATATTTTTTGTCACATGTCAGAAAGTGAAACTCATATATTATATAGATTCATTAAACATAGAGTGAAATATTTCAAGCCTTTATTTCTTGTAATTTTGATGATTATGGCTTACAGCTAATGAAACCCCAAATTCAGTGTCTCAGAAAATTAGAATATTACATAAGCTCAATAAAAAAGGATATTTAAAACAGAAATGTCAGCCTTCTGAAAAGTATGTTCATTTCTATGCACTCAATACTTGGTTGGGGCTCCTTTTGCATGAATTACTGCATCAATGCGGCGTGGCATGGAGGCGATCAGCCTGTGGCACTGCTGAGGTGTAATGGAATGTAATGCTTTGATAGCGGCCTTCAGGTCGTCTGCATTGTTGGGTCTGGTGTCTCATCTTCCTCTTCACAATACCCCATAGATTCTCTATGGGGTTCAGGTCAGGCGAGTTTGCTGGCCAATCAAGCACAGTAATACCATGGTCATTGAACCAGCTTTTGGTACTTTTGGCAGTGTGGGCAGGTGCCAAGTCCTGCTGGAAAATTAAATCAGCATTTCCATAAAGCTTGTCAGCAGAAGGAAGCATGAAGTGCTCTAAAATTTCCTGGTAGATTGCTGCGTTGACTGTGGACTTCAGAAAACACAGTGGACCAACACCAGCAGATGACATGGCACCCCAAATCATCACTGACTGTGGAAACTTCACACTGGACTTCAAGCAACGTGGATTCTGTGCCTCTCCACTCTTCCTCCAGACTCTGGGACCTTGATTTCCAAATTAAATGTAAAATTTACTTTCATCTGAAAAGAGGACTTTGGACCACTGAGCAACAGTCCAGTTATTTTTCTCCTTAGCCCAGGTAAGACGCTTCTGACGTTGTCTCTGGTTCAGGAGTGGCTTGACACGAGGAATGCGACATTTGTAGCCCATGTCCTGGATTCGTCTGTGCGTGGTGGCTCTTGATGCACTGACTCCAGCCTCAGTCCACTCCTTGTGAAGCTCCCCCAAATTCTTGAATGGATTTTGCTTGACAATCCTCTCAAGGCTGCGGTTATCCCTATTGCTTGTGCACCTTTTCCTACCACACTTTTTCCTTCCACTCAACTTTCTATGAATATGCTTGGATACAGCACTCTGTGAACAACCAGCTTCTTTAGCAATGACCTTTTGTGGCTTACCCTCCTTGTGGAGGGTGTCAATGACTGTCTTCTGGACATCTGTCAAGTCAGCAGTCTTCCCCATGATTGTGTAGCCTACTGAACCAGACTGAGAGACCATTTAAAGGCTCAGGAAACCTTTGCAGGTGTTTTGAGTTAATTAGCTGATTAGAGTGTGACACCATGAGTTTCCAATATTGAACTTTTTCACAATATTCACATTTTCTGAGACACTGAATTTGGGTTTTCATTAGCTGTAAGCCATAATCATCAAAGTTACAAGAAATAAAGGCTCACTCTATGTGTAATGAATCTATATAATATATGAGTTTCACTTTCTGAAATGAGTGACAAACAATATTGAACTTTTTCACGATATTATAATTTTTTGAGCTGCACCTGTATATACTGTATGTTGATTTAATGTGTTAATAAACCGATGACGGTGTTGATGTACCCTGTGTTCTGCTACTGCACACTATTACATTGCTTCCACCCTGCTGCAGTATTCAGTTTCACAAGGCAAACTTTATTCAAAAGTGTGTGGACTGCTGGGTGCAGAATGATACATTACTCTGCATCAGATGTTCAGATCAGAAGACGTGATTTGCAGTTTCCCATCCCTCCATCTTTCTCTATTGGACTTGGCTGCAGCGTATAGCTTCCCCTGAGCACTGCTCAACTCAAACTTTTTGATACCATCAGTAATAGCCTGCAGTCATCTGCTGTTCAAAGTAAACTTGCTGTTTAGCAAGCTTTTTCTTTTTTTGTTTATTCTGTCCCTTGGTTACTCAACACACTCTTCCCTTTGTGTATGCATACGAATCTCAATGGTTTATTTAAAAATATTGTTACTTTTTATCTTTGATTTTGTTTGTTGGCTTGTTTGTTTTCAAGTACTTTTTAAAAACATTTTTAAAGTAGCTGCAGATTTATAGCTGACATTTTAATGTATATTTTGTCATTAAATTGTCACAAGTATCCTCTGAAAATGCTTTGGAGCCTAAACTGGTAAGAAAGAAAAGAGAAGGACATTCAATAAATTATTATTTTATTTTTGAATGAGCACAGACAACAGCAATAAGCCCCCGTGCCAAGGCTGAATAAAGATGTGCAGAAGCAATGATTTTCTGTGGTGACATTTTTTGACTACAGCATGTCTGTCTTTGTCAGCCTGTGTGCACAGGAGATCAAACCCTCACTGTTTCTCTTTTCACAAACAAGAGCAAAAAAAATGTAATAATCCTGTTTGCTTAAGGACAACTGATTAAATTGACTTTCCAAATTGATATTGAAGTGCTGTTAGTTGCAGCAGGTCACTGCATTATGGTAGGTGAAAGAGTAGGCAATACAATTAAAACGGAGGGTGTGAACAAAATAAATATTTATGTAACTCCAGAATGTTGTCTGTCTGAATAGAATTACATATGAGTATTGTTCAAACCCATTATAAACCCATCACCTTTATTTAAAATATTCAGGAAAAAAGAAAATAACTGCAAAAATCAAGGTCTTTTTAAATGCTCTTTTAAAGACTCCTTCAGATTGTCTTCCGAGAAGATTAGGTGCTTCTTTCCACACTGATTGTGTAGGGTATGTTGTCATACATCTGAACTGAGGCTCTGTAGACATTAAAAACAAGCTGAACACTTATTTGCAGTCAGTTGACTGTTCTCATCCAGCAACACAAGGATAGCAGCATATACACCATGATCAAATCGCTCTGGTGAAGACCATATACATCCTGAACATCACAATAAATTGTACTCTGGCCACACCGCATACAACTGTTCCCAGGGCCGGCCCGAGCAAATCTGAGGCAGTGAGCTGAACATTTGTCCTCCCCTTAATTCCACACGCATATACACGCCACTACCAGGGCCGTACCCAGGACTTTAGAAATGCAGAGGTCCAAAAATCGAGCCTGCTAGGGGGGTTCACTCCCCATCTCCTTTCCTTCACTCCTCTCATACGTGGAAATATGCGAAAACTGCCTGTACGTTCCAAGTACAAATAGTACATTATATAGTATACAATGTACCTGACATTGCGGTTTGAGTCGAAACATTCATTAATATGTAACCATTAATATGTAATTAATGTGTAATCACCTACATTAGATAAGGACATAAAGATTGGTTTCCTGGGCATGGAGGAAAGGAGGGTACATTTTACACCGAGTGCTCCCCGCTGCCTATAGCCTAGTAGCCTAATTGCTCCCATACACAAACATCAACATATAGGCTAGTAAATTAAGACAAAACATATGCAGAAAACAAATAGAATGAAAAGTAAGATGGTGTACAAGTAGAGGATAGGGATCACTGGACAGAATAATTGCATGGTATACATGGAATATATAATGTTACATGAAAAGATTGTGGCTGCGTTTACTAGGCTATAGGCGGGGCAACAATGTTACAACATGCTCCGCACTATGATGGTTGTAGGCTACCTCTGCATGGTTCACAGTTTCTGCTTGCAAGTGGCATGTCAAAACTATACTATTTTATAAACCACAAAACAATTATTAAAATTATATGTTTGAAATCTGTGGCGTACATGAAATCTGTGGGGAAGTACGTTGTTGTGATACATAAGAAAACAACTACGTAACTACGTTCCAGCGTTACAACCATAGACCAAAATACAACTAGCCCCATGTTAGACCTCGGTGACCTCAATGGTGGGTACGGCCATGACCACTACTAAGAAAGAATCCATTCGTAATTCACGTCATGTTTATTGAACTGAAATTACCAGGATACATTCTCTTTGTTATCGACACATGCCAGAAAATATGTTTGTGAACGAAGCCGTAGTTTTGTCTTTTGTGAAATAGAACTTTTCAATGTGGTCATCCTCTCTGAAATTTAGTGAGGGCTAGTTAGCCAGCTAGCTAGCTTGCCTGCCTGCCTATTGATTTGTCAATTCTTGTGGGAGCAGGTTTGTATCAAATAACAATATCATCCAACTCTTACTTGTGTCTGGGTGTTTGTGTTTTAAGGCCAGTTGTAAGTTAACTTAAAAAAGCATTTTCCCTTTTGAAAAGGTATGCTACGTCTATTTTATTTCTACGGTGCTAAGCCAAAGTTGTATAGCCAGTTTGCCAAATGGGGAACTACATTGATCTCGGGAGTGATACCGCAATTGAATACCTAGGTAAATGGCAGTAAACGATGTAAAGTGTCAGTTGTACAAAGGCAAAACACACTTAACTGTAGAAATATTTGTCCTTGGTTTTCACTTCATTTTTTGTAGATAAGTTACTGCCCTTTGCCTTTGTACAGCGGAACTAACGTTAGCTACGCAAACTTTAGCTAGCTACCAAGGTTTGTTTTTTAAATGTACTTACAAATACATTAAAAGAGATTAAGATGTGCCAGGGCTTCATCTCAACCTTTCTTTTTCTCCCCTTTTATCATGACACGATGGGTATATCCACTCTGATCATACTTTGCGTCAGTCATCTACCTGCACGCAACCTGTTCTTTGCATTCTGTGACTGATAACGTGCCATGTGCCTTGACACGTAGCTCTTGGCTAAAAACAATTAAATCAGACCTTTCCATTTTTGCTGCCTATAGTTTATTTATTTTTTCTGTGGAAAAACATTGCATACTACACATCCCAATGAAGAAAATCATACAACAACAAATAATAATAATATATAAAATATAATTTTTCCCCATTCCTTCTTAACTTTGGGGGGGCCCCTTGTGGATGTCGGGGGCCCTATGCTCTGACTGTTATTCTTGCTTGCCAAGTATACAAACTAGCTGATTGTTTGACCTCATTAAATCAAATATTTAATTTAGATGTCCACTTGTGAATCCCGAGACACCCGTCTGGCTCCTTTTGCCTGAAACATGGCTGTGATTCAGATTCATCTCACAACCACTCAGGTATCAAATTATTTTTTAAGCGTTGGAGAAGTCTGTCACTGTGTTATCCTCATTGGATTACTCATTTAGTTCTTTTTATTGGTAGACAACTTTTGGGGGCAGGTTTATAGGCGTATGGTTGTCTCATAAATAAATAATATTACATGTATTTGTAAATTAATGACATTTGGCTGTTCGCGAGAAATTTGTGAGTACTAAACCATATTTTTTAATCAATTATTTTGTCTGGAAGAATGAATCTCATTTTAGGCTCATAATTATTCATTTTAAAAATGTATTTATTATACAATAATACCCCCATACAGATTTGGTCTGCACTTCAAATGAGCAAGGTGTTCCCCATTCATGTTTGTACCTGTTAAATGCATTGCCACATCAGCCATCCGGTTTTAAAAGTCACAGCCAATGACCAAACATAACACAATAATATAACTTTCCACGAAAGAAAGAAAATAAACAACAGAAAAAACAACACAATATTCTTTGTTCCATAGCATGGCCGGAGTGATACATTTTTATTGTTTTGTTTTGATTTTCTTATGTGGGAATTCATTGTGCATAAATACCTTCATGGAGAGGATTTCTCTGGAGCAATAGACCACACACAAGTTAAAATGAAAAGGATTCCTTTCCAGGACCACAGTGCATAAAATAACAATACTCTTTATGAACTGCATGTTTTACCCTATTTGTTTAACCCCTCTCCCATTTTCCAGAATTATGTACCGTCTTCCATTTTGGTCATTGAAATGAGTGATAAGGAAAGTGAAATACACTGCAGAATGCTGGACACAGAAATCTTGGTCTATTGTAAACTTTTTAATCCATATAACAAGTAAAATCAAGTAACATTTAGCAAACTTGTTAAATTAAACTTGGTCTGTGTTCCATTATCCATACTTACACTCTAGTTAGTGCACATAGCCCAATGTATTTGTCATGAGTGCATCCGAACCGCAAGTATGCGAAAATCAAGTATATTCTAAAATCCCCGGATGTGGACTTCTGTACTTTGACAAGACCCAGAATTTCAAGTGTACATCAATGCACACTTGTATGGGTATTTAGTTCCCAGAGATCATTGCGCTAACCATAGACTCTAGAAAAATAGCATAACACTAACCAAAACCAAAACGGTCTTACGAGAGAGACAGCTTCGCTCAGTTAAAATGTAAAACACCGCAGTAGCCTATACAATGGGGGAAATAAGTATTGGACACGTCAACAATTTTATTATCAAACATATTTCCAATGTAGCTATTCACATGAGATGTTGACCAGACATTGGTATTAACTCAATAAAACTACACAGCAAAAGAAATTGTAACGTTCCAATTTTTTAAAAAAGTTATGTGCAATAAAGTGAAATGACACAGGAAAAAAGTATTGAACACGCTAAATTAAATGTGGTAGAAAAGCCATTTTTATATTTCGTTGCATATCCTTTGCATGCCATAACTTTATGATGTCTGTGACCCAACAACATCAAAAGGCTCTTGATATCTTATTTGCTGGTACTCTTACAAGCGATACGATAACAGCTCTGCATTTGAATGGATCTCTATGGGAATTGGGGGGTTAGACAAGAATTAAACAAACCTTTAACCATCACTCTGCTGCCAGAAATACAGTAGATATGGATGGATAACTTGAAGGGTTTCTTCTCCTGACTTATTTTTCCATAGAGTTCAATCGGAAAATCTGTCAGGAGAAACAACCCTTAAAGTGATCCTTCCATATCTACTGTATTTCTGGCAGCAGAGTGATGGTTAAAGACTTGTTTAATACATCAGACCCTTAATGACTTAAAGCCACTTAGCCAACCATGTGTTCTATATTGTTCCAGTGTAATTTACAGCTAAATCTTGGCTCACCCCCCAATTCCCATAGAGATCCATTCAAATGCAGAGCTGTTATAGTATTGCTTGTAAGAGTACCAGCAAATAAGATATCTTATAAGAGTCTTTTGATGTTGTTGGGTCACAGACATCATAAAGTCATGGCATGCAAAGGATATGCAACCAAATATAAAAAATATGGCTTTTCTACCACATTTAATTTAGTGTGTTCAATACTTTTTTCCTGTGTCATTTCACTTTATTGCACATAACTTTTTTAAAGAATTGGAACGTTACAATTTCTTTAGCTGTGTAGTTTTATTGAATTAATACCAATGTCTGGTCAAAATCTCATGTGAATAGCTACAATGGAAATATGTTTGATAATAAAATTGTTGACGTGTCCAATACTTATTTCCCCCATTGTATATAGGCTACAGGTGTGCTGTTTTTAGACTCCCCTGCAGATGAACGCCCTGCGCTTTTCTTTTGCTTAATTTCTCCAGTTAAAATGTAAACAATAATACTGTGGATTTGTGGTTTGAGCCATGAACCATGAATTGTAGATTGTTCTATTGATTGTGGTCAACCATAATGTAAGTAACGACGTTGAACACGTCTTTTTCACCGACAGGCAGAGGGTGGGATATCTTTCTTTCGTAACACTTGAATATCCCACCACTTGAATATCCCACCTTCTGCCTATGCCTGCTTTTTACCTCTTTATTTTATGGTCCACCTCAATCAATAAGAACAATTAGCCTACAATTCATAGTTCATAGCTATGCTGAGTATGCTCGTACCACAAGCCACAGTATTTAATTGGAGAAATTAAGCAAAAGAGAAGCGCATGCCGCTCATAGCATATCGCTTAGCTTGATGATGTGAAGGGGGTTCTGCAGGTAAGTCGAAAAACAGCGCAAAATTACACCGGCTCCATAGTTAAATAAGCATAAATCTTTCCGGAAACTGTACCGTTAACCAAAGCTGAGCTTGTGACAGTTACTGACAGCATGACCTAAGCAGTATAAGTATAATATGTTTGCATTATATTTAAGGCATTTTCCCTTTTACTGCTGGTATGAGATGATCTGGCCTGATTCTGCCACTGCTTAGGTCGGGCTGTCCGTGACTGAGATAAAACGATTGCCTCATATGGTTCACACATGAAGTAGCTAGTTTCACCATGGCAGTAATGTCTTAAACAATGAAAACGCAAAATTTGGCATACACCAAATAATGCCATACACCATAACATTTGTAGTTAATTTCAAATACTTAGGCCTAACGGTCCTAACTGTACCGTAACTAGGTTATCGAGTTATCAATTCATGGAGGTGATTCTATTGTTTTTCCTGTGTAAGGTCAAAGGTAGGCTATTCTGCTGACTACCTCATCAAGTGTGTTCCAAAAACAGCAAAATTATTTATAAATATAAAATTATTATGACAATTATGACAATTTTCCCAACACCAAAAAACAGCATCAGCAAAAAAGAACTGACCACAAGTCAAAGCTCTCCGACAGGAACAGACTTGGTTGTAGGGGTGGGACGATTCAATCCCATAACGATTCGATTACGATTCTTTAGGCCAGGGATCTTCAACAGGGGGTCCACGACCCCTAGGGGGTCCGCGGAGGTACTGCAGGGGGTCCCCCAATTTTTGTGGGATTTAAGAAAAATTAAATCTAACAATTTTTTAATGTATTTTCGACAAAAAAATATAATATTGAGTAAATTCAAAGCATTATTAGGCAATAATAAGCTACTTTTGTTGACAAAAACTATATAAAAAAAGAATGATTCCCATGATGCAACCACTTGTTTTTTTTTTTTTAAATATCTGGGGGTCCCCGCTCTGTTTCTATCGGCCAAGGGGGTCCTTAGGCTGAAAAAGGTTGAAGACCCCTGCTTTAGGCCAAGGTTCGATGCATCATAACATCTTACATTTGAGCACGATTCGATTCGATACAATTCGGTTCGATTAATTTTGATACTTTAAAAAAATGTAATAGGTATGCTAATGTGATTTGATACCGATACAGTCAGCAGTAATTAAATATTCAATTAGAACCTTACGCCAAGTTCACAGCATTATGTTTATTGTTAAGGCAGCTGTCTGCAGCAAATAATGCAGCAATAAACATGACTAACAGTGTATTTTCTAAAGTTGCCCGATTGAGGTTATTGTTTTTCAAACAGTGTCAGACATGGTACCCTAATACCTTTCCTTTATTCATGAAAATGTTTTCTGTATGGTGTATCTAGGTTCCACGACATTCATTAAGTGACTAAATCCCTCTTCTTCGACCGCACTGTATGGTCTAAGGTCTTTGCAGATGAACGTGGCTATAGCAGATGTCACCTCTTTTGCCCGTTTAGAACTGTTTTTTAAATTATTTTATTTTAGTTGTCTGTGTGATATGTAGGGGAAGGGGGGGAGGTTTGGAATTGGACAGTTAACGTAGTAATAATTAATTGAACGTAAGACATTGGAAATAGTCTTACTATTTTTGTTTTTTGTCTCTAACGTCTACTTGATTTTGAATAGAAAATGGTTTAAATTAAAATATCAGAAAGCACTTTACAATTAACTGTCTGGACACAGTATGTGTATAAAAACAAATAAAAACAAATAAAATAACTGTTTGGCCATTTCTCCAGGAAAATCCTGATTCCCGAGTTTAGTTTGCTAATCCGCTTGCTGTCCTTCACGTCAATGGTGTGTCGTCGGCTCAAATGGTTTATCATGTTTGTGGTGTTGCCTGTGTATCTGATGTCATCTTGGCATATCTTGCATATTGCAGCGGTTTTGTCAAGTACACCCTCCTTCTTTCTAAACCCGAAATGCTTCCATACCACTGATTTTCTGTTCGGAACATCGCGCATTCTGTCAATTTCTGTCTCTTTTGATCTGTCCGTCTCATTGTCGCTTGATTCGCGCCTGTCGCTGCTTTCAACTTACGCTTACGTGGGGGTTGGAGCAGAAACATGGATTAAAGCTTGTTTTAAAAGTAGTCGTGTCTCAGAAATATATTTTTTAAATAATGAAATTAATATTTTTTTTGAATAAATAAATACATGTGCACATTCATTTACAATGCAATATTAATCGATGCTTTTCAATTCTAAGCTTACAGATCGATGCAGTTGTATTTACACATTCAGATCGATGCATCGGTGCATTGTCCCACCCCTAGGTTCTAGGATAGAATAGAATACTTTATTGTCCATTAAATATAAAATAAAATAGAAACTTTCCTTCAGCTCAATGCTCATTAAAGGTAACACAGACGATACACTGGTTAGAAACAGGACAGCAGACATTAGACAACCGTCCTTCAAATAACATCTCCTGGTCACTATCAGCTACATCCTCAGGTCCAAGTTCCTGGTTAGTCCATTATTGAGGATGGTGATTGCAGAGGGGACAAATTACTTTTGTGTTTTTCCTTGCACTTGGGACCCTTAGTCTCCTACCAGAGGGCAGTTTTGGAATGAAGAGTGCAGCGGATGGGAGCAGTCATCCACAATTTGAACCTTTTCATGGCGAGACCGTATAGATGTTGCAGTGATGCTTGCTTAATACCAGTTATTTTACTGACCTGGTTTATTATTTGTGATAATTTTGACTTGTTGCACACAGTCAAATTTTCGTACCAGGTTAAAGGTCATTATACTCTCAAGTGGCTAATAACCACAGAACTACTGTGAGGGTGGAGTCGGGGCGGAAGACCAGACGTGACTAAGAGGGAATAAAAATGTTGGGAATCCCGGCAACGCCAAAAACAAAAACCCTAGATAAGCAGGCGAATAAACTCGAAACACAAGTGAAAACAAGGGGAAACGGGAAAGGACTTCTTACTCTGAACTAGAGAGCGGAAACAAGAAGCAACTAAAACAAATAGGAACAAAGGAACTGTCTCGGAGAGAACAGTAAAAAAAAAACAATACGGGGAAACCAAGTGCAAACGAGATAAACCTATGAAACTAAGAGCTCGAGAGCAACGAAGGCAAGTCCCCCGTATCTTGAATAAAACTCAAGAGAAGTAGTCGCCAAATCCGATACCTTTAACGACTTCAAGTCAAAAACAATTGACAAGGCAGAAGCGCCGGAAGACGGAAACACAGAGCTATATAAAGCAAAAGGAAACCAAACACAGGTGTGAAGGATAATTGCAGTGCAAAAAGAAATCACCGGAACGGAGGACGGAAGATCCAAAGGAGTGACTCAACAGCATCAAACGAGGAAACGACCGCCGAACTAAAGCAGGGCTGCCAAAAACCATGACAACTATAGCTCAAAAAATCACGACAGAATTGAATCAATCCATATCTGAACCAGTCTCAACAAAAACAGCACATCGTGAGCTTCACAAAGCTGGTATTTATGGCAGGACTGCCATTTGGAAACCATTTGTATCCAAGGCTAATGCACAAAAACGCATAACATGGTGTAAGGAACAGAAAACCTGGACCGCTGAGCAATGGAGAAAAGTGATAATGATCTAATGAGTCATCTTTTACTTTTTTTAATACATCTGGACGGGCTAATGTTTGGAGAAAGCGTAAGGAGGCATTCAATCCACAATGTCTGTTCCCAACTGTTAAGTATGGTGGTGGTTCTGTAATGGTCTGGGCAGCCATTTCATGAGACCCATTGGGTCCGATTGCTCTCCATGTACGTGTAATGGGCAAACAATATGAAATCATTTTACAACCAGGTCCACCCTATGGTGCAAACACTGTTCCCTCATGATGTCCCCATATTCCAACATTATAATGCCCCCATACACACTGCTAAAAACATTAAAAAATGGTTCCAAAAACACAAGGATGACGTCAAATGCCTTTCATGGCCTGAACAATCACCAGATCTAAACATAAGTGAACCTTTACGTGAAGTTCTGGAGCACAGAGCGCAAACTAGATTTCCACCTCCTTCATCCCTCAAAGAACTGGAGACTGCCCTTCTTGAACACTGGGCCAATATCCCACTACACACAGTTCATAAATTGTATGATAGCATTCCTAGAAGGATTGAAAGTGTTTTGAAGGCAACGAGTGGGCCTATTCGTTTTTGGTTACTACATATAGTTTTTGTAGGTGTTTCCGATATTTTGTCCACCCCCTGTATATACAGTGCAGTCCATAAGTATTTGGACAGTGACACAATTTTTGTTGCTTTGGTTCTGGTACTCCAGCAAATTTTATTTGAAATTAATGTGAGGTTAAAGTGCAAATCATCTGGAATTGGGGTTTGTACACATAGTTCCCCCATTTTAGGGGGAAATGCATGGTTATATTGTGAATAAACATGATACAATGAATGTGTTCATATGTACAGCCTCTGGACATATTATGGTGCTGTGTAAGCTCATCCTTGTAAAAATAAACCAGATGGCACTCATTTCCTGGTCGAAAATAATTTCAATTATAGTCCTGCCATTGGCAATTTTTTAATAAATTTTTTTACAAGCCTGTTTTCATGAGAACATCTGAAAAACATCCATGACCTCAACAGGGAATACTTCCCTACTGTGGTATCCAAATAGTGTCGTATTACTGCATAATAAATATATGCCTGTGTGTTTATTCCAAATAAATATTGTATTGAACAGCTCTTGGCCCTTTCTCTTTTACTTTGAAAAATCCCAGCAAAATCAATTTATGAAATGCTTGTACTGGATACAGTATGTTGCCAAAAGCTTAAAATGAATAATAACAAGCAACAATTAACAATGGAAAATGAGAAATTCAAGACAGTTTTGTCTCTTTATAACAAATATAATCACAAAGGACAAAAGTTAGCATTATTTTTACCTCCAGTGGGCAGGGGCCTTTGTTAGGGAAAGGCCATAACAGGAGCTTTCTTTATCCAATGATCCTTAGTGTGTGGGTCAAGGTGTCTGTGGTGCCTGTCTGTTTCTGTGCGGGAGAGAGAGAGAGACCTGTACAGGAACTCAGGACTGGAGGCTGGTGCACTGTCTAAGCTAGGACCGTCAGTATCAGTCATACATTAAGTCTCTCCTCTATGCACCTTGCAGTTCCTTAGCTGGACACCAATGCTTTGCAGCACAGCTAAGAAGTCCACTCACATGTTAATGACAATGCACAGTACTGACCACTTTGTATTTTTGGATAATATTATTGGTTCCACTCAGTGCTGCTACATGATGGAAATTAAAACATATTTTTGTAAATTAATGTGTATTACATCCTCAAACCTGACTCGTTTAATAATGAGGCACATAACATCTTGCGAGATCAGACTCAAGTAAAAAAAACAAAAAAAAAACAAAGACTTGACATAAGTGTAACCCCCTTTTTAGGTCCCTTCTAACCTGAGAAGACAGGGTGATACACTCAGTGTTGCTTAGCGTGGTGCCTCCACCTGGAATGACTAGGCACCGTGTGTCTAATTGTCTACCAGGATATAAAAGTGTAAAAGAAATATATCTTGTCAAGGTAAAAACCCAACAATGTGTATATTTTAGTTCAACAAACTGACACATATAATTCACAAACACCAAAGAATTAGGTTAATAAGAAATAACATGTATTGTGACATACAATATGTCCTGTAATAAAGTTAAATAATATATAACTCTCTTGTGATATTTGGGGAAATGTCTCACAAATCCAAGGCACTTAAATTGTACTACAGTAATTAAAAATCAAAACTCGATACATTTCCCAAGATACTTCAAATGCCTTATAATGACTTTAAATCAAACTCAATACATTTCCCAAAGAAAACCCCATAAATGTTAACTCTCTCTTAACCTTTTTAATGCTTTAACCACAACCCTTTTGAATGCTTTTGTTTTTTCATCAAGTATTGCTCCTTAATATTATTTAAACCCAAACAGATATGTATCAAAGACGGTGGCGCGCTTGATGTGTTGTGGGAGCGACCCAATGAGTTCCGGGGGGGAGGAGGGGGGGGTGATGATGCAACTCAGTCCACGCGCGCGAGTGGCGTATGCACTCAGTCCACGCGCGCGAGTGGCGTATGCACTCAGTCCACGCGCGCGAGTGGCGTATGCACTCAGTCCACGCGCGCGAGTGGCGTATGCACTCAGTCCACGCGCGCGAGTGGCGTATGCACTCAGTCCACGCGCGCGAGTGGCGTATGCACTCAGTCCACGCGCGCGAGTGGCGTATGCACTCAGTCCACGCGCGCGAGTGGCGTATGCACTCAGTCCACGCGCGCGAGTGGCGTATGCACTCAGTCCACGCGCGCGAGTGGCGTATGCACTCAGTCCACGCGCGCGAGTGGCGTATGCACTCAGTCCACGCGCGCGAGTGGCGTATGCACTCAGTCCACGCGCGCGAGTGGCGTATGCACTCAGTCCACGCGCGCGTTCACGTGCACAGTCCAGTTAGCATTCAGTTCACCCAAGCGAGTGCTTTAACCCAGTTCGTATCTCCGCAAAAATAAAAGT
Organism: Ilyophis sp. 1 JC-2022; assembly: GCA_022702515.1. Classification (NCBI taxonomy): domain Eukaryota; kingdom Metazoa; phylum Chordata; class Actinopteri; order Anguilliformes; family Synaphobranchidae; genus Ilyophis; species Ilyophis sp. 1 JC-2022. The sequence goes on along the minus strand of CM040403.1, from coordinate 86,860,093 downwards.
TGTGCACAACTACTAACTATAAAACGTTTGAAAGGCGACAGAAATGATGACTACGTTACCCACACCGGGGTTGGGGAAGAGTAGGCTACTGTCTTGTGGAGAACAGTGACATCTACAGCGCTGTCCTCACTGACAGTCACGGTGCAAAACCACAAAGGCGATGAAGTCCGGATGCAGCAGCGTTAGCAATTAAAATCAAATCAAATCAAATCAAATCAATATTTATTTATATAGCGTATTTCACAACAAGTTGTCACAATGCGCTTCACAGAAAAAACCCAGCCTAAACCCCCACAAGAGCAAGCCAGAGGCAACAGTGGCAAGGAAAAACTCCCTGGTGTAATTAGGAAGAAACCTTGGGAGGAACCAGACTCAAGGGGGAAACCCATTCTCCTCAGGTCGGCTCAGGGTCTAGATCTTAATGACCAGCATGGTCAAAACTGACTGGCAATATCCATGATAGTGGAGATTGCAGCAGCTAGATGGCAGTCCAGATGTGGCGGCAATGATGATGGGAAAACGGGTGCCGATGGCGGCAGGATCGGCTGGCAGCGGTGGTGGGGAGGGAGGGGCAAGCGGCGATGGACAGGAAGCTGGACAGGAAGCTGGACAGCAACTCTCGAGATGCGGGGCATGAGCCCCGCCGGCGGAATGTGGAAGAAGAGAGAGAGAGAGAGAACAGTTAGGGGGGGGGGGGGGTTGGACAAGTACCCCCGCCAGGAGTAACTTATGGCTGCATAGCTATGAAGACAGGGTTTGAGAACCCATCCAGTCATGAGAGAGTAAACAATCCTACCCACCTATCAAGAGCCAGCCCAGGAAGATGGGGTCACAGCTGTTGACAGGTGACAGTAAGGAAAGGATGTCACTCCGCATTACTCTATGACAAAAGGGCTTCTCTGGTCCTGTCTCCGGACTACAACTCATTATAAGCCTGATCATAAAGGTGCGTTTTTAATCTAGACTTAAATATTGAGACTGTGTCTGATTCCCTTATAGATTTTGGAAGGGTGTTCCACAGTAGTGGTGCTCTGTAGGAGAAAGCTCTACCACCCGTCAAGTTTTTAGATATTCTAGGGACTACTAAGTAGCCTGCGTCTTGGGAACGAAGGGATCTTTTCGGCTTATATGGTAAAAGCAGATTACATATATACACTGGTGCAAGTCCATGTAAAGCTTTAAAAGTCAGAAGCAAGACCTTAAAGTCTATCCTATGCTTAATTGGTAGCCAATGAAGTGATGCTAGTACTGGGGTAATATGCTCATATTTCTTTGTTCTCGTTAAAATGCGAGCGGCTGCATTCTGCACAAGCTGGAGATTATTTAGCAACAGCTTAGGACAGCCAGATAGCAGAGCATTACAGTAATCTAGCCTAGACGTAACAAAAGCATGAATCAATTTCTCTGCATCCCCTTCTGATAGGAAATGCCTAATTTTAGCTATGTTCCTTAACTGAAAGAAAGCAACTCTAGATATGTTTTTTATGTGCGCGCCAAAGGTTAAATCTGGGTCTATAGTAACACCTAGGTCTTTCACAGCTGAATTTGGAACAACTAAGCAACCATCAATACTTAAAGTATATGTACACAATTTCTCCCTTAGTTTTTTAGGACCTAAAACCAGCATTTCGGTTTCTCCTGAGTTTAAGAGCAGGAAATTGGAGAGCATCCAAGCTTTAATATCTGTAATGCAAGCCTCTAATCGAGTAAGTGGTAGTGCTTCGCCGGGTTTCATGGAAATGTATATCTGAGTATCGTCTGCGTAGCAGTGAAAATCTACCCCATGTGCCCGAATAATATCACCAAGGGGTAGCATATATAACGAAAAGAGTACTGGACCTAGCACTGATCCTTGTGGAATACCACATTTCATTATTGAGTAACTGGATACTTCATCATTTAATTTAACAAATTGTTTCCTATTGTGTAAGTATGATCTGAACCATGCGAGTGCTTGACCATTGAGTCCAACACAGCCCTGGAGCCTGTTCAGTAGAATCTCATGATCTATTGTATCAAAAGCTGCACTTAGGTCAAGAAGTACAAGAACAGACACAGAGTTTTGGTCGGCTGATAACAGTAAATCGTTAATAACTTTAACAAGTGCCGTTTCAGTGCTATGGTAGGGTCTAAATCCTGACTGGAATAATTCATGAATATGGTTTGAGCTAAGGTATGCACCAAGTTGCTTCGCAACTGCTTTCTCTAATATTTTGGACAGAAATGGAAGATTTGAAATGGGTCTATAGTTTTCCAGTTTGTCAGGTTCGAGGTTTGTTTTTTTCAGTAATGGCTTAATAACCGCCATTTTTAGTGACTCTGGTACATATCCTGTTACTAAAGATGTGTTAATAATTTTTAACATATGCTGGCCAAGTACAGGAAAAAGTTCTTTAGCCAATCTTGTAGGGATTGGGTCCAGTAGACAGGTAGTCGGTTTTGAGGACATAACCAGTTTAGATAGCTCCTCCATGTCGATTGGCGTAAAACAGTTCAGTGCCACTGTTGATATATCTTCCTGTGTTGGCCAAGATCTAGGCTGTTCTTTGAATTTGGGAGGAGTGATGCCTAGGGGAATAGGCAAATTGGAAATCTGGTCTCTAATAGTTTCAATCTTCTGATTGAAAAAATTCATGAAATCATTACTGCTGTAAACGCAGGGATAAGATGAACATTCTGGTGATGGTTTTTTTGTCAATTTGTCCACAGTACTAAACAAAAATTTTGGGTTGCATTTGTTTTGTTCAATTAATTTAGAGAAAAAGGCAGATCTAGCAGATATAAGAGCTTACTTGTACTGGAGGATGCTATCTTTCCATGCAAGACGAAATACTTCTAGTTTAGTTGACCGCCATTTTCTCTCCAATTTTCTTGTGGACTGCTTCAGGGCACGGGTAGTGTCATTGTACCAGGGAGTACGGTTTTTCTGACAATACTTTCTTTTTAGAGGGGCAACCACATCAAGGGTGCTTCTGAGAGCTAAACTTAACTGGTTGGTCAATTCATCCAACGATAACTCAGTGGTATTTTCTTGACTTGAAAATAATGATTCCGGAAGCATATTTGTAAACTTTGCAATGACGTCAGAGTTTAACGACTGGCTGTAATAATGTCTTGTCTCTGATATAAAAGTGGTGGTTGCCTTGATTTCAAAAGTAATAAGGAAATGATCGGATAATACAGGGTTATGGGGTGCAATACTAAGATTCATAACATTGATACCAGAGGATAACACTAAGTCTAGGGTATGGCTATAGTAATGAGTGGGCCCATAGACATTTTGTTTAAAACCAACAGAGTCAATAATAGAGGCAAAGGCAGTTCCTAGGGGATCACCCTGTTTGTCCACATGTATGTTAGTCACCAACAATTACAACCTTGTCTGCCGAAATAGCAAGGCAGGACAAAAACTCAGCGAATTCTATTAGGAAATCTGAATAGGGCCCAGGTGGTCTGTAAACAGACACTAAGAGAAAGGACTGCATGTTACCCCTTATCTTAGCTAGGTCATGCTGTACACAGTTCATAGAGAGAACTTCAAAGGAAGAGAACGTATTTCCACACTTAGGGGTTAAGCTTAAGGTGGACTGATAGATCGCTGCAACACCACCCCCTCTTCCTGACTGGCGCAATACCTGGGTACTTAAAAAACCTATAGGAGACGCTTCATTAAGTGCGACATATTCACCAGGTCTTAGCCAAGTTTCAGTCAGACACAGTATCTTGAGATTATGATCTGTGATCAATTCGTTTACAAGAATTGCTTTAGGAGCAAGAGATCTAACATTCAGTAGTCCAATTTTTAGAAGTGATTCACAACAGCTGCTAGCAGCAAAATTGTTTAATTTTAGAGTAGCAAGATTATCCGTGTTAATACCACGGTTTGCTTTACGTTTAGCATAGATGCGTGGGGCAGACACAGTCTCAATATAATAAATACTAGTTTCTAGCTCAGATATGTTAGATAATGGGGCGCTGGGATAAGTACTATTGCTAATTACTAGCTCTGAAACGCACCTTGCAGACAACGGCGTTGGGCCATGTGTCTGAGTCACGGGCATTGGGAAACGCACAGGCTCCGATGTAGGATCAGAGGCCTGCTGCCTGGCCGGTGCCCTGATACGGTGTCAGGATCTGGCCTTACTAAGACTAGCATCTAAGTTTTTTGCTAGGACAAGAGAACCTCTCCAGCTCGGGTGGAGTCCGTCTCTCTTCAGTAAGCCAGGCTTTCTCCAGAAATCAGGCCAATTATTGACGAACCCTATGCCACTAGTTGAGCACCACTCAGACAGCCAGCGATTTAGTGATGTAAGTCTACTGTAGACCTCGTCACTCCTACGAACTGGGAGCGGGCCAGAGAAAATTACTTCCCAAAATCCTCTTGCAAAGCTTAACACAATAGTAGTTTTACTCGAAAACACAACAGCTAGCACTTACACTAGATAATATGATATACGAATCTCAACTCCTCTAGTAAATTCTATAACCACGTTATCTATGGAAAGTAAAGACGATAAGCTAAGGCTGCATTTGTGAAAGCACAACCACCATCTTTTTCCCATTTTCTTGACCCTCCCACTTTTTACCCATGGGAAACAAGGGAACTGTAGTTTTCTTACATAAACTGCATTAATACATTAATCAAAACAGGGTTTATGATATTTTTCCATGAACAGATTAACTATATAGTTAAATATTAACCTTAATATTTAACACAGAGTAATGCATTTTAGGCTGTATTACATAAGAAACAATAAAAGTCCAGGGATCCAGCCTGATCCAAAAAAGAAAGGTAAGCTCCTCGGCTAACCACGCAATGGGTCATCATGAGACCCAGGGCTTACATTAATTGACCAAAATGTAAAATATAAAAGGTAAACAAAGCCACAAAAACTGGTCTATTTTCCAAAAGGAAAACTAAAACAAAACCATAACAGCGGCTAACAATGCTATTGCTATACAGGTGGGGTTGCTGTTATCCCTCTCGCAGGCATCCAGGAACCTTAAATAGGCACACCAATCAGGCATAACCACTGGCACTTGTGATCGAGCAAGACAGAGAAAAAGTAAGAGGAAGAAAACAGGGAAGCGCTTAACGGTGTGTGTGCATATTCGTGAGCTATATTTTATGCAAATAACTATGGGGAAAAACGACTTTCATTGTAATAATATTGTTTTCACTATAAAAAGTTCTTAACAAGTAATACATTTTTTTCCAAAAATATAGCAGCCAAAATTATTTGCACCCCTGTTTTCAGTACGTTTATGCACCCTTTGATAATACTACTTTACTAGATTACTAGAGGGTAAGACTAGAGGTAGCTGAGTACAACACTCAAACTTCCATGTTGGATCTGTTTATTCACTTTAGGTACATATTTTTGATGGCCCAGTGGGAAAGTACAAAGGTCTTGAAAGTGATGTGTTCTATTTGGAAGCCAGTGGAAAGATTGTAGCCAGTGTATGAACATTGTCGAAATAAAAATATATTATACATTTCCTTTATTTTTGCAGTAAATAAACTGCATCTAGTGTCTAATATAGTGTAGTAAGTAGTCCCATGCACTTGAACCATAGAAACAAAAATCTGCAATAAAGCTGCAGCAGCTTTTCTTTGTTGGCATGGCTGTAAGTGTCACATAAACAATACTAGTCTAAAACACAACCAGTCGAGACATGATTAGTGGGCTAATTTAGCTTGCTAACTTAGAAAACCAGTAACCCTAATAATAAATGACAGCAAAACCAGTTATCAGCTACATTCATTTATTAATGTTACCCTTGAGTGGATAACATAAACCTGCTGCACTATATTGCACAAACACAGATGCTATCCAAATAGCCTCATGTATTACATTGTAAACACATAGCAAGCTGCTATTTTCTACATTTTGTAATAGTAAATACGGCTACTCTACCATTTGAAGTTGTCAAAAATCTTAAGACACTGCGGGTTTAAACTGTTATGTTGGTTCAGTCCCTTTGGCGTCCCATCCTCTCCACTTGTCTATTCAGCCCACTCACATTCGGTGGCTTTAGCTTTTAAATTGGTACAATATTAAGGTGAAATAGAATAGTCACACTTTTTCCGTAAAGCCTTTTCCCACATTTTATTCCCATAATATGGAATGGCATTCATATGCAGCCGCACTCATGCTGCTCATGTGAGATAGTGTAAACAAGAACTCGCTTCACATAGAAGCATGTGATGTTGCCAGCTGCTTCTTTTTACATCACAACCAACAAGTCATTCATACGCGGCTTTAGAAAACAGACTGCAAATGCCCTATCGACTAGTGAAGGTCACTAGAGAACACTGATGCGGATCCCGAGCTGGTTAGGGATAGAGAAAAAAATAACTAATGTAATGATTTGATCCCAAACTGTGTTAAACCATTTACTAAAGAGGGAAACAGATTTACAGCAAAGATATACTGTGTTTACAAGAGTGGTTGCGAGAGAAGTGGCCCCCATCATTAATGCATCAAGTATTTGTGAGGGAGGTGGTCGGAGAACCAGGCGCGACTGTAGCAAAGGGGATCTACAAGTTATCCACAAATGTGGAGTAACCACAAGTAAAAGGGAGAAATATGGATTCCATGAGCAGCACAGAAAAATGGTAAACACAAAAGGGAAATAACTCCTGGCGTATCTGCCAACAGAAAACTACCCAGACAAGAGGGTGGAAGAACTTGAAGACATGAGTCAGTACAGACAGAGGAAAAGGAAAGAACCTCCAGCTCAATGCAAAATAAATTGAGCAAAAAATAAATTAGGAACGAAAGAAGAAAAGGTAACTCAGGTTGTAGCCTCAAAGAGGACCGACAGAAAACCAAGGAAAGAAACTTTACTGAGAAACGGAAAAAGAAAAGCCTTAGGACAAAATCCACAAGCTCAGAATAAAGTAGAACAACCAACTTAAAGCACTATAAGCAAATAAGTAGTTGACCACACTAAGTCTCTATACCGAAATTACCAGCTAGCAAAACCAGAGGTTACACTGAAGCACAGAGCAGAGGAAACGCCCTGCTTAAGTAGTGGCACGCGCCTGAAGCCAATTAAGACAGATTGGCCTTCACGAGGTGTCCACTTGCGGCCAACAGTTGCCAGAACCGCCAGAAATAAATAAGCAGGCTTAAAACCATGACAGTATTGATAAAAACTGCAATGACTGGAAATGTGCATAGAAAGCAGGTGAGTAAGTTTAAACATATGTTTTGTTCATATCATATAGACTTTTTTTTTCATAATTTAGACTTTTAAAGAGACAAAGACACATTTACTGCTCAATAAAATGGGGCATATTGTGGGTTATGTTACATAACATGACTCCCCCAGGCAATTGCCAGTGTTCTGTAAAAGCTAAACGCATCCCTGCATATATCTTATACTAACTGGGGTGAAACACTCTGGAATAGTAAGAGCACTGCATTTAGAGCAGGGATGGGCAACTCCAAGCCTAGCGGGCCGGTGTGTTTTTGCTGCCACCAGTTACCCTGGCTCAATCAGCTAATTAGTCATAAAAACCAACACTGATTCACTTGTGAATTAGACCACAATGAGATGCTACAATACATGCAGACAGGCACAGGAATATTCATCAGCTGCAGTTCTTGTCACGGAATGTAGCTAAAATATCATGTAAATGATTGGGCTAATTAATTAATTGGTAACTGGCGGCAGCAAAACCTGCACACACCAGCCCGCAAGGCCTGGAGTTGCCCATCCGCGCTCTAGTGTCTTCTCCACTGTGACTGTAGCCCAGGGGTGGCCAATTCCAGGCCTCGCGGGCCGGTGTGTATGCAGGTTTTTGCTGCCGCCAGTTAACAATTATTGAATTAGCCCAATCGTTTACACGATCTGATATTTTAATCTACATATCCGCGATATGAAAAGCAGCTGATGAATGTTCTTGTGCCGGTATGCGTCAATGCGTGTATTGTAGCATTTTATCGTTCTGTAATTTACAAGTGAATCGGTGATTGTGTGTATGACTAATTAGCTGATTGAACCGTGGTAACTGGTGGCAGTAAAAACCTGCATACACACCGGCCCGCGAGGCCAGGAATTGGCCACCCCTGCTGTAGCCCATGTTCATCAAAAAATATATTGTTGAAATTGCTCAGCGATTAAACTTGATGACAGTGCAACTGAAGACTTGCAATGTGAGACCAACAGAATACAGGGGCTTGTTTCTCAAAAGCGATATGCAAACATTTTCTCTGACACAGACCAACCTTCCCCATTTGTGTCACATTGGGTGCTGATCTTTTTTTATGAATGTCTTTTGTATGTGTATTTCACATACTTTCAGGATCTTATATCTCACAGCTTAATTTACACAAGATGTAAATCCATCTGTAAGGAATTACTGGCCAACACAATCTTTTCTGTTTAATATTTAGGCTACCAAACACCTGGAAATATAATTTTGTTAAAATTGTTCTAATAAATAACATCATTGTACAGAAATATTATTGTTCCTTTGTGGTTTATAAGGTTTCCTTTGACTTGTGTAGATCTTTGTTCAGGACAATTAAAAAAGCAGGCTATGTTCACCAACTGAAACCTATTTTCCACAAATTGAAATAATTGGTCATGTGTTCAGGTGTATGTCCACTCTCATTGAAACAGAGCAAGACAGAGAAAAGACAGTGATTGCTAAGCAACCAATATCTCTCACAAGGTCCATGCACACACAAGCATTCATGGAACAAAATTGTGATTTCTTTGTGAAACAAAAGTGACTTCTTGCAGATATTAGCACTCACATGATAAATTAGCTACAGGTCCACACATAAGCACAGTTTGCCTATGACCGAAACTACAAGTGACAAAGTAATGGATACATTTGTTAAAATGGGTAGGTGAAAACTCATTTCTGGCCAATTTTGGTTGCCTTTATGGTTCTGATTGAAATTTGATTGCACTTATTGCAGTTCACAAAAGTATTACTTTTGTGTTTTTCTTGAACAAATGCTATTAAACAACAGTATTATATTTGATATACCTCTTTTGTGTTGATTCTACATTCTACATCCACAAATTTTAATATCCTTGATTTCAAATGCAATTTTTGTTTGACTGCCCTGATAAAACATAATGTTGGGCTTTGGAGATAAATATTGTGATTTAAAGCTTTGTTAAACAAAGTCCTTGTTAAACAAATTTTATGAATGTTTCTTATGTCAGGAGAAGTATTTTTTCTATTTATTTTGTGTGTGTGCATGTGTGTCTATTTCTGTGTGTGTAAAATTAATCTCACAAGTAATTAAATTAACATATAACAACGTATGAGCTGTAATGACCATACAGAGCATGGTGAGACTTGATTAATTAATTAAGGTTAACCTCAATCATCTCTCTCTCTCTGTCTCTCTCTCAGTTTTGGAAGTTGTTCAGAATAATATTTCCCTGAGATCTGCAATGCAGGCATTGTTTAATTATCTTGTAATGACTTTCAATAAATAATTACAATGACGCCATCAATCAAAGGGCAAGACATTGATAACAAAAATCCAATACCTCCTGAGCCTAGCAAACCTTGTATGATAAATGTGTAGAAATCACTGTTGGAAATGTAGCATAAATTATGCAGTTATAGATTATGAAAACATGCAAAGGATACAGAAATGGAATTAAACACTTTTATTTGATGACTCAGAGGCAGGAAATTAAACTAGTGACCATACAACATCATTAAATTAATGGAAAACTAATGAATCCTTATGATATCTTCCAACAGCAGAATTTGTCTATCCTGTACCAGTAGTAATGATATTCAAGGAAATACAGGACCGATGAGAATTCTTGATAGGGCTGATGTTGCTACCTTCTGCAATTACCATAATGACACAATATACTGTCAGCTAAACCCCAGCTGGCAGGTAACCATGTAATAACGTATCTGCAATGTTATTAAAGCATGACCACCTGTGACAACCACATGGCAATATTGTGAGAAAGGTATGCATTCCAATAGCAACAAACAAGGTCTTAATCAGGTAATTATATTAGAAATCTGTTTTTAATATTGTCATTACAGGTGACGGAGCGAGACCTTTGCTTTTCTTGAAGGAGAGGAAACAAAGGAAATAATCATTTACGGATATCTTAATTATGGGCTCAGAGCGTAAAGTTAATGTAAAACATGACGTAGATTAATGGGTGATTTATTTGGTCACACTCCAGCGCTTGTTTGGTCCAAAGTAATTAACTGGTACAGTATGTCACGTATGGATGTAAAGAAATATGGATCGCTCCCTCTTTCTCTCTCTCTCCCTTCCTTAATTGGCCAGGCAGGTGACCTTGAAAGATTGACAGATGTGATATGCAGTGCTGAATAGAAGTCATGAGTCATGACCCACGGCTGTGATCTTCCTTTGCTTCTTTATGTCCTTATATATTTTAGCTGCAGCAGTGTGACATATAGTAGTTTCATTCTAAACAGTAGCCGTAATAGAAGTAAAAATACATTTGTATTTGCTTTCTGTTTATTTTTACTGTATATTTTTTTTATCTGTCCATGAACGAAAAAAAAGACTGAACTTGCTTTTCACGGTGGTTTTTATAACATTTTATTTTTATCAGAGTGATGCTCAGGCCTTCATGTCTGCGAAGTGTGCAAGACAACCAGAGACAGTGGAGCTTTTGCATTTTCATACCACCTTAAAATAATTTCCTGCATACTGTGGTGCCTTAAAAACACACAAAAAGACCCTTCAGGGTTATGAAGCTGAAATCATGACATTTATGCCAGCGATCAAAGTAATGATGATAAAAACAGAACAGATGATAGAAAAGGACAAAGGAATTGTGTTTTTATGAAAATAAACTCCAAAAGAAAATTTATCTTAAGGTTTATTACTTAACTTCCAAATGAAAAACTACTGAAATAAAATATGTGAAAACTGGGCTTAATGGGTACCCAGTAAGAGTGTAGTGGTACGCAAAAAATTGGTTCTATTTCATACCAGTCAACACGCCACGGTATGGGTCATCCTCACCGAGAGGGGGAGCTACTAGGAGATTGTTTATCAAATTAACCACCACTACGGGCGGAACCACGTCACGCCATAAATATGGCGCTGGTACACCGCTCGACCTCTTTTTGCCTCCTCGAGGCGAGCTGAGATTGTGTTTGTTGGTTCCTTTGGAATCTGCGATTTTCGCAAAAACTTGTTGTTTTCTGCCTCTCCCAATCGCCCGGACAACGTAAGTTTCCGGGGCTTTCCCTCCGCCAGCAATGCGGAACTGCGGTTTGCTTGCTGTTGTTTGCTGCTTTACACGGTAAGATATTACCTTGTTGTAGCCGGTTCACGGCCGGTTTTTTCATTACAGAATTAGATCGGATTTACCCGATATCTTTCTGATTGCATTGCGTTGTTTTCACTTGTTATTTGCATAGCAATAATTACGCGCATGATACAATAAAGTAAGCCTCCGCGTCCTCTCGCGGTCCTCCAGTGCTACTGTTGCGGACCCTTGACTGGCGCTGGATTCGCTTAAAAAATAAAAAAATAAAAAAATAAAATAAAATAAACGTTGTTGTAGGCAGATTGCTGCCGTTCTTTACAGAAGTTTATCTTATTATTAACTAATATTCTTCTGTCTTATATTAGCCACTGGGCTTGGTGTTGTTAGTTGCGCAGTAGCAACAAGAACAACAAAAAGAACAACGAAAAGGCTGGAAGGAGCCCCTGTGTCCGTTAGGGCAGACGCTACCTGAAGCTTCCACACCCACCTCGGTCCTTCAGTACCACTGATTTGGGCCCTCGGCTTGGTGTTGGACATACTCTATTCCTGTAGGTTTGGGCAGCACGCTGCCATTCCAACAGAAGTTTATATTATTATTAACTAATATTCTTCTGTCTTATATTAGCCACTGGGCTTGGTGTTGTTAGTTGCGCAGTAGCAACAACAACAACAATAAGAACAACGAAAAGGCTGGAAGGGGCCTCTCTGCTCGTGAGAGTAGAAGCTGCTGGAGGCTTCCACATCCCCTTGCGGTCCCTCAGTACCACTGATTTGGGCCCTTGGCTTGGTGTTGGACACACTTCTGGGCTAAGCATGTCGGAAGGCGTACAGAATCCGGGAGATGGTGGGCCGTCGGGGGAGGACGTCCCACCTGGGCAATCAACTTTTGTGGAGCATAATATGGAGCCGTATGCTCAAGGGGCTGGGTTTGGCAAGCGCGCTAGGAAGCGTAAGCATCAGGAACCGGAGTTCCATCAGCTTCAGCTACAGGTGCAGGCGATGCAGCAGACCCTTCTGGGGCTGGTAGCATCACAGCAGCAGTCACCCAGGCCTCGGGACCCTCAGGGCCCAGTGCCTGGACCGTCCTGCCGTCACCCAGACGAGCTGTCTACGACGGCGTCGGATAGCCTGTACTGTCGGACAGACCCCCAACAGTCTGACACTGAAGGTGGGTCAGTGTCTGCCCAGGAAAGCGACGATGCTTCTGAACTCCCGCCCTTGGATCCCTCCGATCGGGCGGTGATTCTCAGGGCGGCTGAGCGCGCTCGCTTACCCCCCTTGGCGGTTCCTGCTCCCTCACTTTTCAGCCGTGGCCTTCATCGGCCCATTACAGGGGGGTTACCACCCCTGCCTGATTTTTTGACAGAACTGCAGGCATCCTGGCAGTCTCCTGGGGCATATAGACTCCCCAAGACCCAGTTGGCCAATATGGCGGGTGCCGCATGCTACGGGTTGGCGGCCCCTCCACAGATTGGGCCTATGTTTTCTATGTTTTTCGCAGGCGCTACCTTTAGAGCTGATAGTGATTCCCAGCATCCCAATAGGCGATGCAGGGCTACTGACAAGCGGGTGTGTAAGGCTTATCAATCCGCCGCTCTTGCGGCCCGACTGGCTAACACTAACGCACTACTGCTGGTGTACCTGGAGGGTATGCTGCAGGACATGTCCTCCGCTGCCCCCAGTAACTCAGCAATAGAGATGCTGCGTGTAGTGGACATTATGATGCACGGGGCTAGTGCTCATGCCCAAGTCCAGTCTAACAGACCAAGGACAGGTAGCAGCCCTTACTGCCCCAGTGGTTCCGGGGCAGGTGTTCGGGCCGCCTGCGGAGGCTGCCTTAGAGCAGTCACGCAGGGCGAGAGAGATGTTGGGGGCGGTAGGACGGGCTCCAGCCCCACGGGCCCCAGCAAGAGGGACCCGTTTTTTCCACAGTGCACCCCCAGCTTCAGGTCCCGCCCCCACTGGGGAGCACACGACTTTTCAGGGGCCTTTATCCGGCTCTCTGGAGCCAAGGGCCTCGCGTTTCTCGCGGGACCGGGCGCGGTTCCGAAAACCTTCCGGTAAGTCAGCTTCCCGAGGCCAGTTCCGTCGGTGACGGTTACCAGCCTCCGGCACCGTGTTTTTCCCCTCTCCATCTCGCAAAGTGGCGCCTATGTACCCGATGTCCTTGGGTGCTCAGCACGTTGGAGTCGGGGTACAGGCTTCAATTCAACACCAAGGCCCCCCGTTTTTACGGGGTTACTCCTACTCGGGTGAGAGACGGGGCCGCTGCGTGAGCTCTCTCCAACGAGATTCTGGTGTTGCTAGAGAAGGGAGTAATAACACCCCTGCCCCTGGTGGCAGCGGGACAAGGGTTTTATTCAGTCTATTTTCTAGCCCCCAAGAAGGACGGGGGCTTCCGCCCCATCCTAGATCTAAGAAGGCTCAACCGCTTTTTGAAGCACCTGCCCTTCCGGATGCTCCGCCTCGCCAATCTCCTCCTTCAGGTGAGAGATGGCGACTGGTTCACCTCTGTGGATCTAAAGGATGCATACTTCCATATCCCCATACACCGGGATCACCGGAAGTACCTCCGCTTTTCCTTCAAGGGCACAGGGTACGAGTACTCGGTCCTTCCCTTTGGCCTAGCTCTGGCCCCACGTACTTTCACAAAGTGCATGGATGCCGCACTGATCCCACTCCGTCGTCAGGGTATCCGCATTGCGAATTACCTGGACGACTGGCTGATCTGTGCTCCATCAGAGGAGCAAGCGAGAAGGGACACAAGGTCGGTACTGGAACATTTAGCCAGCTTGGGCCTGACCCTGAACAGGGAGAAGAGCCACCACACCCCTTCCAGAGAAAGGGTTTTCCTGGGTCTGGTTTTGGACTCGGGGTCCATGCGTGCCTCTCTAACCCCAGAGAGGCGACATACTTTGATGGAGAGTCTGTCCCATTTTACTGCAGCGCGGCAGGGGACGGTAAAACTTTGCCGGAGGCTGCTCGGCCTGATGGCCTCAGCCGCCCAGGTGGTGCCACTTGGGCTGCTGCATATGTGCCCGTTACAGCATTGGGCGATGGCACAGGGAGTGAGCCCGCACGAAGATGGGCGGCGACTCCTCCCCATTTCCCAGAAATGCCTAAAGATGGTGGATTGGTGGCTCACCACCCCTGGCCTCAAGGAGGGCGTTCCCTTGGGGCCGGCAGGGGTGAGGGTGACAGTCACCACGGACGCCTCCATGACTGGCTGGGGAGCAGTCAGAGGTGGCCAGTCCGTGCAGGGATCGTGGAGCCCCTCATGGGCAGGGAAACACATAAACCTTCTAGAAATGGAAGCAGTGCTTCGGGCATTGTACCACTTCCTCCCAGTGGTCTGGCACAGACATGTTCTTGTCCGGACAGACAGCTCCACGGTAGTGTCCTACATCAACCGTCAGGGTGGGGTTCGTTCCCCAATCCTGCATGCGAAAGCACGTCAAATCCTGCTCTGGGCACATGCCCAATGCATGTCCCTGAAGGCAGTGCACGTGCCGGGTATAACCAATGTGGCAGCCGATATGCTGTCCAGGGGTGGCCCGAGACCAGGGGAATGGCACCTGCACCCAGAAATTGTGCAGTCCATTTGGTCCCGCTTCGGGGAAGCACAGGTGGACCTCTTCGCATCCAGGGAGAATGCTCACTGCCCCCTGTGGTACTCTATGATGGACACGACGGGGACATTGGGCGTGGACGCACTGGCACACCAGTGGCCTCCAGCCCTGCTCTATGCTTTTCCCCCTATGCCTCTCCTGCCCACAGTTCTGGCGAGGATCAGGAACTCAGGGGCACAGGTTCTGCTGATTGCCCCCAACTGGCCCCAGCAGAGATGGATAGCGGACCTAAGGGAATCCCTACGGGGCACCCCCTGGCGCCTCCCAACCACGCCGGATATGCTGTCGCAGGCCCAGGGCCTGCTGTGGCATCCGAACCCAGAATTTTTCAACCTGCATGTTTGGCCCGTGGGCAGAGTTGCCGGCAGGGCCTAGAATCAGCAGTGCTGGACAATTCCTCCGAGGAGCCAGGCGGCTTCGGCCGCCTAGATCGAACGCAGTCCCTTCTTGGGACCTGCAGCTGGTCTTAAATGCTCTCACTGAACCGCCGTTTGAGCCCCTGACTGGGCTCAGCCTAAAGCTCCTCTCTTGGAAGATGGCCTTCCTGCTCGCTATCGCCTCCGCGAGGCGCGTGAGCGAGCTGCATGCACTGTCGATACACCCTGCCTGTATACGGCTGGGGGACAGTAGCTCATCGGTCTCTTTGCGTCCCAACCCCGCGCTTCGGCCTAAGGTCCTTTCGCGGTCATACGTCTCACGGCCTATTGTGTTGGAGGCGTTTCATCCTCCTCCCCATGAGACCCCTGAAGAGTAAGATGGTGATGATTCAGGGTTTTTATCACCCATTGGTTATGTTCCACGTTCCCACTTGAGCTTGCTCTTCTGTTAAGAACAGCAGCCAATGGTGTAATTTTATTGATCGGTCCCGCACTCATGCTATGATGTACGGTCCTGGTTACCCCACTACATCCCCGCCTGACTTATTTGATATACAGTAACCCATACCGTGGCGTGTTGACCGGTATGAAATAGAACGTACGGGTTACGGATGTAACCCCGGTTCTATGAATACGGTCAACACGCCACGCGGTGTTGTCAGGCGGAGAACCTTGCGCCCGCAGGACGGCAAGTGCCCTCAAGTCGGACAAAGAGGTCGAGCGGTGTACCAGCGCCATATTTATGGCGTGACGTGGTTCCGCCCATAGTGGTGGTTAATTTGATAAACAATCTCCTAGTAGCTCCCCCTCTCGGCGAGGATGACCCATACCGTGGCGTGTTGACCGTATTCATAGAACCGGGGTTACATCCGTAACCCGTACGTTTTGATTTCACGATTCGGTACAAAAAAAAGTTAATACAAATATTAAATTGCTTTTTTATTTTTTTATTATGAAAATGTAAACAGTGCGGTTAACTGTCCATAATTCCTTTCTGAACAAAATTAATGGTTTAAAAAAAAAAGTTTGTACAGAAAGTCCTGTAATGAACAAAAGATAATTTTTTCCAGCATTGACAAAGTAAGCGGGGATACGTTTATCATTAGACACCCATTGCTCCTCCACAGAAGTGTTTCCCCTGACTGCGCTTAAGTAGAACCAGAACAAGATATGGGTGACAGTGGTGCAAGTGAGGGAACAGAGTGACGCGCCGCCCCTGTTACATGCTTTGGAGAGAACCTTGATGCAGGTGCACAGTACATGAGGAACTGAGCCCTCTGATGCCAGACTGAACACGCGGCTGACGTTTACATAGGATCACGTCCCATTTTAACTGTTCCTGCCTTCTCCAAGGTATGAGCGTCTCTGTCTGCGGTGGGGAGGATCATTTTCTTCCTGACATCGTGTTACCATGGAGAGCATATCTCTTTCCACACAGATCCCTCAGTGAAAAACTTAACCTTCCCTGGATTCTATTCATCTAGTGCCAATTATCCAGAAGAATATGTCCTTTGTCCCTGGGGATCAATCTTCAGGACTATCATCCCCTGAAATAAAGAGACTGATGTTGTTTGCTGCACAAAAATTTTATTATTAAATGTATTGCTTCCTACAGAAGTAACCACAATGACCACAGACTCTCAGCCCTTAAAAACATTAATGATGTATGTTCTGATCTCATGTAACCACACAGCATTAACGTACAACTTCACAGATCCACACAATAAAGCCCCAAACTTTATTTTGCATTTTCTTTCTTTCCTTTTCTGCTTCTTCTTATTTTTCTTCTTCTTCTTCCCATTTTTCCTGCCTACCCAGAAACCCTCACTACCTGCCTGCCTCCGTACCCTCAAACAATAACAACATCGCATACCCGGTCTCCAAGCTTATCGCCCAATAAAAACGCTTCAAACAAATGTTTTTTAATGTTAATATAACTAATGGCTTGCTGTTTTCCATGAAGCTACTGTGGCCTAATGGTTAGAGTTGCTGTCTCTCGCACAGAGGATTGGGGGTTTGAGCCCAGCCAGGAAGAGCACATGTTTATTTTCGACAAAAACATGTGCAACTGTTAAATACTTTTCTATTATTAGACTGTTATTATTTTCGCATTGCTTTGGAATAGAGCTAGTGTATTTAGTGTGAGCTACGATTGGCAATATTGTTAGTTGTAACTTAGCCACATTTTGATATCAATACTTTTGAAGGCAGGCCTAGTTTTTGCAAGTTGGAATTAAAGACTTATAGACAGCGCTCTGTAGGCTATGCGTGAGTAACTTGGCTTTTTTTATGTCGTAGATGTTTTTGATGAGATATATACAGGTGCAGCTCAAAAAATTTGAATATCATGAAAAAGTTCAATATTTTTTGTCACTCATTTCCGAAAGTGAAACTCATATATTATATAGATTCATTACACATAGAGTGAAACATTTCAAGCCTTTATTTCTTGTCATTTTGATTATTATGGCTTACAGCTAATGAAAACCCAAATTCAATGTCTCAGAAAATTAGAATATTGTGAAAAAGTTTAATATTGGAAACTCATGGTGTCACACTCTAATCAGCTAATTAACTCAAAACACCTGCAAAGGTTTCCTGAGCCTTTAAATGGTCTCTCAGTCTGGTGCAGTAGGCTACACAGTCATGGGGAAGACTGCTGACTTGACAGATGTCCAGAAGACAGTCATTGACACCCTCCACAAGGAGGGTAAGCCACATAAGGTCATTGCTAAAGAAGCTGGTTGTTCACAGAGTGCTGTATCCAAGCATATTCATAGAAAGTTGAGTGGAAGAAAAAGTGTGGTAGGAAAAGGTACACAAGCTACAGGGATATCGGCAGCCTTGAGAGGATTGTCAAGCAAAATCCATTCAAGAATTTGGGGGAGCTTCACAAGGAGTGGACTGAGGCTGGAGTCAGTGCATCAAGAGCCACCACGCACAGACGAATCCAGGACATGGGCTACAAATGTCGCATTCCTCGTGTCAAGCCACTCCTGAACCAGAGACAACGTCAGAAGCGTCTTACCTGGGCTAAGGAGAAAAATAACTGGACTGTTGCTCAGTGGTCCAAAATCCTCTTTTCAGATGAAAGTAAATTTTACATTTCATTTGGAAATCAAGGTCCCAGAGTCCCAGAGTCCCAGAGAAGAGTGGAGAGGCACAGAATCCACATTGCTTGAAGTCCAGTGTGAAGTTTCCACAGTCAGTGATGATGTGGCGTGCCATGTCCACTGTGTTTTCTGAAGTCCACAGTCAACGCAGCCATCTACCATGCAGGAACTTTTAGAGCACTTCATGCTTCCTTCTGCTGACAAGCTTTATGGAGATGCTGATTTCATTTTCCAGCAGGACTTGGCACCTGCCCACACTGCCAAAAGTACCAAAAGCTGGTTCAATGACCATGGTATTACTGTGCTTGATTGGCCAGCAAACTCGCCTGACCTGAACCCCATAGAGAAT
Source organism: Ilyophis sp. 1 JC-2022 (assembly GCA_022702515.1). Taxonomy (NCBI): domain Eukaryota; kingdom Metazoa; phylum Chordata; class Actinopteri; order Anguilliformes; family Synaphobranchidae; genus Ilyophis; species Ilyophis sp. 1 JC-2022. Next base: position 86,841,369 of record CM040403.1, on the reverse strand, counting down.
CTATGGGGTATTGTCCAGAGGAAGATGAGAGACACCAGACTCAACAATGCAGACGACTTGAAGGCCGCTATCAAAGCAACCTGGGCTTCCATTACACCGTAGCAGTGCCACAGGCTGATCGCCTCCATGCCACGCCGCATTGATGCAGTAATTCATGCAAAAGGAGCCCCAACCAAGTATTGAGTGCATAGAAATGAACATACTTTTCAGAAGGCTGACATTTCTGTTTAAAATATCCTTTTTTATTGATCTTATGTAATATTCAAATTTTCTGAGACACTGAATTTGGGTTTTCATTAGCTGTAAGCCATAATCATAAAAATTACAAGAAATAAAGGCTTGAAATATTTCACTCTATGTGTAATGAATCTATATAATATATGAGTTTCACTTTCTGACATGAGTGACAAAAAATATTGAACTTTTTCACGATATTCTAATTTTTTGAGCTGCACCTGTATATATACAGTGCCGTGAAAAGGTTTTGCCCACTTCCTGATTTCCTCTATTGTTGCATATTTCTCGCACTGGATGAAATATAATACAGAGAAAATATAATATTGATTTTAGGGAACCTGAGTGAACAAATGACACATTTTATTTGTTAGTTATTTAATTTATCTAAGGAACAAAAAATCCCAACACCCATTTTTGTTGTGTGAAAAAGTAATTGCCCCCTTACACTTAACTGCAGTCAATGTAGAATAAAGTAATCATTTTTCATATTTGGTCGCATGTCCTCTGCATGCATGACTTCCTGATGTATGTGACCAACAATATCAAAAGACTCTTGATATCTTATTCGCTGGTACTTCTACAAGCAATACTATACCTCTCTGCATTTAAATGGATCTCTTTAGGAATTGGGGGGTGGGACTAGATTTAGCTATAAATTATGGTGGAACAGTATAGAATACATGGTTGGTAAAATGGCTGTAAGTCATCAAGGGTCTGAGGTATCAAACAAGCCTCAAACCATCACTCTGCTGCCAGATATGCAGTAGATATGGATGGATCACTTTAAGGGTTGTTTCGCCTGACAAATTTTCCTATTGAACTCTATGGAAAAATAAGTCAGGAGAAGAAACCCTTCACGTTATCCATTATCCAAAATGATTAATTTATTTTACATTGGCTGGAGTTAAGTTTAAGGGGGCAATTACTTTTCACACAACGAAAATTTGATTTTTTGTTAATTAAATAAATGAAATAAATAAAAAACAAATGTGTCATTTGTTCACTCAGGTTACCTAAAATCTATATTATATTTTGTCTAAAGATCTGAAAACATCCAGTGCGAGACATGCAACAATAGAGGAAATCAGGAAGGGGGCAAAAACTTTTTCACGGCACTGTATATATATATGTCATTTTTTGCAATATTATATGGACCAAAGTGTAGTCATCTTTTATTGAGAGATAATTTAAGAAATATTTTATTACCACGATTTGAATTGCTTTGACTATTCCATGCACAAATGACAGTGGGCAATACACATTCATATATTGCATTTTGTTATTTGTAAGATTTCGGTTTAAAGGTTTAAACTCATGGTTTAAATGTATGCATTTGTTTCAGTTTCAATTGTAACATTACCAATGCCTCTTAACAGACATCATCTATAAAAAATGTACATTTAATAGAATGTTCTGGCAGCAGCCATTATCTCTTAAGCTATGAACATGAGCACCAAGGTGACCTTTAAAAGCCCAGGGCAGCAAAAGGAGTGAGTGAGAGGGGACATAGCGTAGGAGAGGAATAATTGTGTTCCGAGGTGCTGTCCCTCCACCTGGCTCATGCAAGGAACATCTTAAAAGCGCAAGCAATCTCATGGGTCCCAGTGGCGCCAGAGAAATCTCTACGCAGCAGCCTGTTGCTAATGAAGGTCGAGTCATACAAGATTCAGACACACAAAAGTTCACAAAAGAAACGTCTAATAAAATCAATAACAACAGGAACAACAAATCCCCTGAGAGACGACTATTTTGCACCCCAGTAATTAAAGGCAAAGCACATCCCCACTCTGCCTTGACTTTTACTAGCTTTACTAGCTAGCGATGCTATTTAGCACAAAATTGGATTTACAGATCATCATCAAAATGACACAATTTGCCAATTGACACATAACTTTACAGTATAGTCAAACACTTGTGTAACACAGTGTAGTTCATGTACTTGTAGTTTTACCCAAGTCTGTCAACAAGTAAATCACCAGAATGCTACTGTGAAGTGCTAACCAGAAGTATTTATGTTGTTTAACAATAAGTATTATCGTGCATTATAATGCCATCAAGGATTTTCATGCTAAGTGTTAGGATCAATATTTAGTATATTTCAAACTTTTACATAAAAATTGTTATCTGATCAAAATAAAGGCTGAGGTGAATCAATCAATTTGTGAAAGTGTGGACACCTGGCCACTAAAACTAACCACTAGATAGAAGAAGATTCAGATAACGAAGAATTCAAAGATTAAGCAAGTGCCCACAAGCCAAACCTGCATTGTGCTAATATGTTAACAATGATGCCAGAACTTTACCACATGTGTTCAACTAACTAATTAGAAGCTTATTGATTCACCTCAGTCTTCAATTTGATCCGTTAAAAAAAAAATTGTTTTACCTGTTTTTATGTAGCCTAATTGTATGCAATATAGCACAATAAGCACAATGTGAACATGTAACTTATTTTATCCATGGCATGTATAGCTATTTCGGACATAATGTGGCTTAAGATGGTAAATGGTAAATGGACTGCACTTATATAGCGCCTTTATCCAAAGCGCTTTACAATGGCCTCTCACTCACCCGTTCACACACACATTCACACAACAATGGTGGCCGCCGCCATGCAAGGCGCTAGCCTGCTCATTGGGAGCAATTTGGGGTTCAGTGTCTTGCCCAAGCACACTTCGACATGTGGACAGGAGGAGCCGGGGATCGAACCGCCAAACCTGCGATCAGCGGACGACCCGCTCTAACTCCTGAGCCACAGCCGCCCAGAGGGTAAATGATTCCTCTAAACATGAAAAGCACCTAAATAAGAAAAAAATAACAGTTTGTTAAAATTCTGGGATTGCCATTTTGGTTAGAAGGAAAACCAGCTACACCGGGGTACCCCAGGACCAAGTCTGGGAACCACTGATATAAAGATTAAATAATTTTGGCAAATAATTACAAAATTTGTCACTGTTTTAATCAGAGGTGGACAATCCAGGTTCAGAAAGTAAAAGTCCTCCCCAGTATTTTGTTCTAATCACCTGTATTTGCTAATTAGCACAGTTCTTCAGCCAAGAGGTGACTAGTGAAATCAGTTGGCTGAGTTAACGGATGGAAGAAACACGACAGCACTTTTATTTTACTTTCTGACCCCTGGACTTTCCACCTCTGGTTTTAGTGTCACTGTCTCTGTCTCATAATGCCCATTGTTGTGGGTTTCTGGATCAAATGTTAATTTATATTTCTTTTAATATTGTATAATAATATTCTGAAGTAACAAAAGTTTTCATATCCATGCCACAAGATGGGGTCTGTACCCACTTAGGGGGTTTACATTTATCAATTTTAGGATATGAAATCCAGGTAGTCTTGGCCTTAGGTGTTCTGTTCACAAAGAGAAAAAGGATGGCTAAATATTTCCTGTCTGAAACGGAGGGCACTCTGTTCTGCACTCTGACAGAATTAAGTCGGCGGTGGATTTTTTTCTACTTTGTACTCAGTGACATCTTCATAACTTGGAACTCCTGAACATAAAGTTTTCCAGCCATATTGTGGTTGCACTTAAATGGCCTCTTGAGAGACTGTCGGGTCAATCTCATCGATCTCAGAAAATGAGAAATCTGAGTTTTATTGTGAAAAGATTTTTCTCTGTTGCCATCAAGGGGTGATGTTGGTATTCTGGCAACGACAAATTACTTTGCTTTCAATGGCAGTACACTTGTTAGACTTGAACCTTTGACTGTCTGTGTCTGTCCTGTTATGTAACCATTGTGGAGTCCTGTGGGGGAAAAAATATATGAACCTGTATGTATACACTGTCCTGTGCAAATGTAATATTACAATATTTAAGTACACCACACATGATGCAGAAACGTATAACTTAACGCATTTGCATGTGAGACATTCTGGGCCAAGGTGTGGTGTGTGTGCGTGCATTCGGTTTAAAATAATTACCAGGTCCCATTTGTTTTATTTGGACCCATGACAGTTTTATGAACCGTCAACTTTGTAAAAATGTTAAGGTCAATAATTTGTATAGTCGATAAAGCTGACAAACTTCACATTTCTGTGTGTATGTTTGTTGCCATGAGATAATTTTAGGTTACCAAGGTTACAAAAGTTACAAAGAAATCAAAGAAAAGCGAATGACAATCAGCAACAACACCACTCAGCCTTTAGCCCTCACTAGATCAGCACAGCGTACCATTCACATAACATTCTGATTCTGTTCCAGTACAGTTACTCTCTGACCATATTGTTTGATATCTGAGATAGCTGGGGCCATTTGAAGGATGAGAAGCAAGATAGCGAATCACAGGAAGTGCAGTGAGTCTTTGTGTTGTGGTTACTGCCACAGTGATGGTCTTGTGTGACCCATGCTTTTGTAGGAGAATGTGTCTGTTATGGGCATGGCCATGGAAGAAGTAGCAGGAGAGCCATGGAATATTTCCCCCTAGTATCGCCCTCTTCAAGGGACCCTGCACACGGTCAGGAGCACAGAGAGGCAAACAGGATTCAAAGGGACACACACTCCGTCCTTTCAAAAACATTTATTTTAGTTTAATGCTGGGCCTCTCTTGTCTGCATTTTGAAAATGTCTACCTCCAGTCACAGTTCTCATAGAAAGGGTTCATAAACTACTTTGAAATGCTTCAGTCATATCGCCTCTTTTGATGTGACTGTTTAAATGCATATTGTGGTGTAGCAGAGCAGCACTTACAGGATCACGTCATACACATCAAGGATGAAATTACAGGCATTTGACACATTATCATGACGTGACAACCCAAGACAAATCTTTTGGCTGCTTTATACAGACATCTTTATACGTAACATAATTATATATGACTTCAGTTTTAGTTCCTTTGATCCTGTAGTTTTATTTATTACATTTGTTCGACATTTGGAGTTCTCGTTCAGGTAGTCTTTCCCAGTCTATTTCAATCCATCATTGTGGTAGAATCGACGTTGTGTGAAAATGCAGGTGTTGGGGGTTCGGCCTGCACGCAGCCAAGGACTGCCTCATTGAGCGAAAGGTCTGACTGGGACCACATTAAACAGTTTGATGTTCTTGCTGCTGATTAAACCCTGATGCACCTGCAGTAACATGAGTGTTGGTGGAATATGGTACTCTTTACTGCAGTGTATTAAAGCTGGCCATTCAATTCAATTCAATTTGATTTGTATAGCGCTTTTACAGAGAACTGTCGCTGCACAGACGCTGCACAGAGAAACAGAAGGAAAATTGAGTGAAAAACCAGGCCTTAACCCCTAACCAGCAAAGCGAGGTAAAAAAACTCCCCGTTTGGATGAAAAAACACTCAACAGTGGCGAGAAAAAATTCCCAAATGGGAAGAAATCTCAGAAGGAATCTGGCTAGAGAGGGGGTGCCCATCCTTCGCTGGCCGGCCCGGTTTAAACTAAAGGTGGAATGGATGGTAATAGACTGTAATGAGGGATCTAATAAACCAGCTGGTAAGTAGAAAGTACAAAGAAAAGGATGCAAAATGTTCAGCTCAAAGGGGCAGGGTGGTGCATCTGGGACTCCTGTTGTGTCACGGCATGGGCATAAACCAGGGGAGGGACAGGACTGGAGCAGTCCGCAAACCCAGGGCGAGGGGCATGACTGGAGCGGTCAGCCGATCAGGGCGGGCCGGAGTAATCTACAGCTCAGGGTGAGGGAGGAAAAGAGAAGGTTAGCCGCCCCCTGACATCTTTAACTATAGTATTGACTAAAGAGGTATGTTTTTAGCCTACACTTAAAGACAGAAAGTGTGTCTGAAGCCCGAACATACATAGGAAGATTGTTCCATAAGAAAGGAGCTCTGTAAGAGAAGGCTCTGCCACCCATTGTAATTTTAGATATAGTAGGAATTTTTAAAATAGCCATCACTTTGAGAGCAAAGTAATCTAGGAGGACAGTAAAGAATGAGTCACTAAGATATTCTGGAGCCAACCCATTTAAAGCTTTAAATGCTAAAAGTAAAATCTTGTAGTAAATTCTGAGTTTGACAGGCAGCCAATGAAGAGTTTAAAAGATTAGGCCTCCCCCAAAAAGTGTGCCAATGATCTATATAGCCGACGTTATTAGAGGGACACCACTCAGACAGCCAACTATTTAGTGACGTTAATCTGCTATATGTTTCGTCACCACACCTAAAATGGGTGTGAGCCAGAGCAAATAACAGAGTTAGTGTGAGGGATGTATATGTCAGAGACACGAAGGGAATATTGGAGGTCCAGATGCGATAGCTGGGAAATCTTAAAGTGTTCCAAAGAACACCACTGGGACGGACAATGATCCGTAGTGGAGAAAAAATAAAATAAAAGAACACAAACCTCGCAAATAAAAACGAGGAGCTCGATCTCCGAGCAAAACAAAGAAATAAGCAGTAACGCTTATCTAACTCCCGTTTGTGGAGCGAAACAAAATAAAGAACAGAGAACTGAAAATACCCCAAAGACTTTGGGTGAGGAACTCGTAGGTTCGAGTAGAAAACAAAAGAAAACGAAAACCTCTGCTCTGAAATAAGAGCGTATAAGAGAACTTGCTTTCTTTCTAAGGTTGTACTGCTAACAAGTCCCGCGTTGATAAGCAAAGCGGTCGATAGCAGCACAACTTCCTATACCCCGAATGTTACGTGAAATAACATGGAAGCAACGAGAGAGGCAGGAAGCGGGGTATAAATAGTGAGCGGAAATAAATGACAGGTGAACTCACTAATGACGAGGCGAAAGCAAAACCCGTAGCGGAACACAGGAAAATCCAATAGATTACCGGTAAACGACAAAAAAGAATAAAGAGACGCGGAGATACGGGAAGAAAGGCAAGATCCATGACAGTCGTTTTGTTACTTCACATGTCGATATAAAATAACTTTTTGTTATCTCCGATTGCTTCAACCGGACATCATTTGCGCCAACGTGAATAACAATGCTGGAAAACCTAGCATTTAATTTACACTTATCACAAGTAAAGTTCCCACTAATGGTGGAGAAGGAATAGGGAAAAATGTCACATACCGGACAAGAGATAGCCCAATAGGGCGAGGAAGGAGAAACCGAGTGAGAAATGGGAGAGACTGAGGGGTCAAACTAAGCCATAGCTTACCCTTATATTAGAAGATATACAAAATTTGTCGGAAGCAGAATCAACACTGCTGGTTCCGTAGAGGCCGTAGAGGTCGGCTTGGCAGCAAATTTGTCTTACCTAACCTAACCTAACACTGCTGGCTCTATAGCGGCCCTCTCAGCAGCAAATTTGTCTTACCTAACATTAGTTTGTAGCCTAATATATTTTGTTTTGTTTTTAAAAACAATCACAGATTTGCCAGCACAATACAACCCACCACCAAAATTTTCTACAGCACTGCTCAGTAGCACAGCTCAACTCACTCACTAAACCGTTGAGGCCAGTAGTGCTGGCCAATTTAGACCTGGGGCACTAGGTATGTGGAATCTCTGGCCAATCTGACATTAATCAACCAATCAACTATCAGGTAGAAAAGAAAACCAGCTGTACTATTGACCAAAAGGGCCAGTTATGAATATCCCTCTTTTAGTGATATCCAACAGATTTTGCATGGATTTAACAAAAAAAAGGATATAATTCTCCCTGTGAAAGGTTCTGGCATATGCGGAGATGACTGGGAAGAATAATGTTCACTGTACTCACATGCAGGTGCAAATTGAACACCTCAAGATGAAACAAGTTTCTGAATGAATGGGCAGAAATCCACCAATCTGTGGGCATCTGCATATGTGCGAGAAACTGGCCAATCACTCTTCAGGCATACAGGTAACTGTCCAAATTAAGGAAACACTCCAGTAATTGAGAGATACAAAGTACAGTGAGCACCATAATTCATTGGACAGTGACACATTTTTTGTTATTTTGGTTCTGTACTCTAACACTTTGTGTTTGAAAGGATACAATGACAATGAGGTCAAAGTGCAGACTGTCAGCTTTAATTTGAGGGTATTTTCCAAATTATCTAACCTTTTGTACACAGTCCCCACATTTTTAGACATAAAAAAATATTGGACAGTTTAACATAATGCAGAATAATGTAATGATTTGTAATATTTGGTTGCATAGCCTTTGCATGCCATGACTTCCTGATGTCTGTGACCCAACAATATCAAAAGACTCTTGAAATTTTATTTTCTGGTACTCCCACAAGCGATAATATATACTCTCTGCATTTGAATGGATCTCTATGGGAATTGAGGGGTGGAACTAGATTTAGCTGTAAATTACACTGGAACAGTATGGAACACAAGGTTGGCTAAATGGTTGTAAGTCATCAAGAGTCTGACGTATCAAACCAGCCTCAAACCATCACTCTGCTGCCAGATATGCAGTAGATATGGATGGATCACTTTAAGTGTTGTTTCTTCTGACACATTTTCCTATTGAACTCTATGTAAAAATAAGTCAGGAGAGGAAACCCTTCAAGTTATCCATCCACTGTCTAATGAATTATGGTACTCACTGTAAATTGAAAGCAGGTGCTTCCAGACCAGTGTGGTTCCTGAGTTAATTAAGCCATTAGCATCTCAGCATACTGTGTGTGAAAATACTGCCATTATTTTGGCTACCACAGCTAGAAGAAATCTCAGTGGGCCTCATTTATCAAAGCGGTCGTAAAGAGCTTATATTTGAGCGTACCAGCTCGCGTACAAAAATTTCATGTGTGATTCATCAAACTTGCATAAATCACTGATCTGAGCGTAAATGTGTTCGTAGGCTGATTAATCAGACTTGATCATATATTAGGAAGCACATGCCCATCATTTTGAATTACCATACTCACACACCCATTTACTACCGTATTTGGCAAGGACACCTCTTTTAAAACACCAACGCGGTTTTCTCAGTATTATAGCAGGCCATGGTGGGAAACAGGAAAGCAAAGAAGAATTATTCTGTGAGGCTGAAATTGAAATGCTTCTGCATGAACATGAAAATAAACGTGTGCTTTTTGGGAGCGTTAGTAGTGGTGTGCAGCCTTGCTCAAAAGCTGCTATGTGACAGAGGATAATCGGGGCTGTAAATAGTGGTTCCTCTGAATAGTGAATTGCAGTTTGATATAAAAAAAGAAAATGACCAAATCACAAAAAAAAGTTCTGGCGGTAAAGGTGGAGGAACAGGCATCCTGGACCGCTCACCTGCAGGCGAGAGGATGGGGGATATCATTAGAAAAGTGGCACTGAACTAAATTAGATGACGGCGACAGCGACTTGTCCCTGCCAGCATATTTTTTCTCATACACTGGAGGCATCAAAGATTCTCTCACGCCGTGGTGTGGTGATCGGTCTTCTAGGCTAAGAAAGCTATATCTATAAAAAATAGAAAAAGGTTACATTTTTGAATCTTCTATACAACATGACTGGTGATGCGTAATTATTTTCATATAGCTGTCTCCAATAAATCCTTATACATATATAGAGGCAATTTCCTGATTGAACCATTTTAACCAGCTCATGCTTCATTCCATTTAGGCTACATGTCATAAGCAACTAATAGCGGTGTCTAATTAAAAATCTACTTATTAAAAATCTATTAATTCAGATATAATTTTTTTTACAATTAGGCTACACAGCATACGGCTAGAGCCGCAGTGCAAAGGTTAAGTGCGTTTTAAAATATTGCCCAGATGCATTAACGGCTTTTAATATTTTCACAAATGGAATGCCTTGATCTGATTTTTAAGCTCAAATAACCTAAATTTTTCCAAAGAGCGCTTTTTTGTTTTTCACCTGTTGACTCCGCAGTGATTTTTTTTTCATTATCAAGGCTGCACAACTATTGTGCCCTCGCTGTTCATTGCATAACATGCAATGCCTTGCCTCTGGAAAATAGCGTACACAAAGTCAGGAGCTTTCCTGAAATTTCATTGCACCGTACACCCACATTTATTTTGATAAATCTGGAAATGGTCGTAAGCATTTTTTGCGAACAGATTCGAACGTAATGAGTTCAAATAATAAACGAGGCCCAGTAACTTTGAAGGAGGGGTTGTTGTTGGGGCATGTTTGGAGGAACCTGCTGATGTTTCACAAGGAACAGTGGCTAAGGTGATGTTGGCATGGAAGTGTGAGGGAAAGACATCGCCAAAAAGGGACAACTGTGGTCGAAAGCGCATAATCCTTGATTGTGAGGTCCATGCGTTTTTTGCAGGGCAAAACAGACAAAATGGCTGAATCAATCAGTCGACTGAAAATATCAATATATTGCACAAGCAGGCAGTTTCATCGAGAACAGTCCACTGAGAACTATACAGAGAGGGATACTATGGTTGGTGTTTCCTCAATTTTGGCAGTTTACATGTACATGTATCTAACTTAAGATATGATCTGGATGTAACTCTGTATTATGGTTCTGTCACATTGATGTGTCACATAAAGTAAAAATGGCTTCTATGTAATGGCATTATAAATATTTCTCAATGTTTTTTTTTTGGCAGTTCTTGTGGCATTTTCAGGCAGTTCCCCCCACTGTTTACTACTAAATGGAGGCTTTGCTCTCCCCTGCATCCCATAATCATCACTCGTAGCTTTATCAGCATGACACCTAAGTGGACTGTCTCTCCTTCAATTAAATTGTCTCTCCTTCTTCTCTGTGAGGTCATTCTTTCCAGCAGCAGCTGAAGCTAAAAGGATATGGCTAAAGTCAAATGACCCAGAGTGCTGCTAATCTTGCATTAATGGTAGAGATACATTTTTATCACATGACGCTCCACTGTCAAATTACTCCTCTTAATAATAACACCCTTGCTTGCCCTCAAGCCATTTACTGTGAACAACTGCCTGACAATGCAAACGCGCACACACACACACACACACACACACACACACACACACACACACACACACATTTCAATCAGCACTTTCCTCTCCACAATGATGATGTGTTTTAAGTATTGTTACTCAAATGGCATGATGCATTTTAAGCCAAATAATATTTTGTGGTGGATTATTTGGCACTTTCAGGCAATACTGACAGTTATTTCATTTGAGGATCAGGGGCATTTTGTTTTTCTTTGTTGTGTAATAACATTTTTTTTTTTTTTAACTGTTCTGTGAGATTTTAATTCATCTGAAGCCATTGGGTTTTTAAGCTATGCAATCACTCTCTCTGGAACAGGTACAGAAATAGCTGTTTTAAAGGGGTTTCACGTCATTAAGGTAATAAAAAAACTGCCAATTATCTTCTAAACACCCTGGAATTACTGTGATACAAACATCAATCATAGTTTGGTGAAGACGGGTCAGGAGAACGTGTTAGGTAAGCACTGATAATATAAATCAAAAGCTCTGCATTGGGGGCCAGTGTGGGTTTTGTTTGTGTTCTCTTGCTTTCCATATCAAAAGATCATTTGTACACAGCCCATTACAAAGTATTTAAGTAACGGTGGGACAGTAATGTGCCTTGACAGAGATCTTTTGCATCTTGCATTAGGAACATATAAATATTAAAACATGTAATTACATGGTGTGCAAATGAAAATGGTAAGAATAATGAACATTTAGAGTCCAGGTGCATTCGGTCATTCATTACTGCTATATTCCATTAATAAAAATATTATTATTATTATTATTTTGATGAAATGTATAATGAAAAAGAGATTGTGATCAATGCTCTGTCTTTGTGTTCTCTGCAGCTGTGATCACAGACAGATTTTTTCACCTCTCTTTGTACTCAACCAGAAAATGTTCCCTCTTCTCCTCTGATCAATACAGGAGATTAGTACACATTTTCTCCCAAGCAACTTTTCCAAAAGGCAAATGAGAAGCTGCATGAGGAAGTGTTTGTGCACTGTACGGGTTGAGATTTTGCCACGCGCTCTCCGTTTTTTTCCTCCTCCGGCTCCCGCGGTATCCGCGCGTCGTGTGTATAACGTAAGCTGACAGCTCAGTGAACGGCAGAGTCCTAGGAGAGGGCAGAATGCAGACGTGCCAGCAGAACTGATTAAGTTGTGATAGGCGCAGCTTTTTCTTCTAAATAAAGGACCACATTACAAGGAAATGGAGGGACAGAAGTGTCAAAATAAAAATAACATTTTTTTCTTTTCATTTATTTCTTTTTTTTTGCTGCTTCCTTTACACACACACACACACACACACACACACACACACACACACACACACACACACACACACACACACACACACACACACACACACACACACACACACACACACACACACACACACACACACACACACACACACACACACTGATGGTCCTGCGATTAATTGGGTTTGCTCAGCAAAGAAAATACACAAACAATGCTCCTAGAATCATGTGTGAAAAATGCTAAAATAACACTGCTCCTCCTCTCTCACTAAAAGGAACAAATTTATGTGGGGGTACCTCACCACTATAAAAAGGAAAAAACCTAAATACTTGTTAAAACAGAAGATTAGAAAAATGCAATAATCCCAACACAATTAAAAGAGGTTAGTGATTGGAAGCTTGCACAAGGGGAGGTGTGCAGCTGTGGTTACTGGTTATACATGAATCTGTAGTTTCACCACACCACTGTAACACTGTTAAAATATTGTATGTTAGCTTGACCTGCTCACAATGGTGAGGGGTGGTATAAAAGGTCTTCTACTGTCATACGTGATGCAGAGCTCACACAACAGCAACCACAATGGCATAACCAAGACAAAATGGCTGGAAATGTGGCCATCTTCCAAATTTCTGGACTGGACATGACTCAATTTACGAAAGGCTTATGGGTCACGGGCAGTAGTTTACTGGGCAGAATGTCTGTCCGTCACAATCCATCACCCTTTTAATTTACAATCTCCTGTCAGGATTTGTATTTTCAGTATCCCACAATGCACTGTTGTCTCCACAGCCCCGGTTAACTAATTAGCTGGCTGCACTTTAGGAAGGAGACTGGGCCAGGCTGACATCATTGTTCATGGGGATTGTGTGTGCATGGGGGGAGGGGAGGTGGTGGTGGTTGTCTAGTACTTAATTGCACTTAGAGATGGTCCCATTGCCTCAGTTCCCATCACTTTTCTCCTCTTCTGTTCAGAACGGCAGTTAGTCTCGCCTCTCTTGGGAGTGCCTCGATGACCTCACATTTGTTTTTCATTAACCTGTCAGTGCAGATTACGGGAGTTATTATTACTGGTATTTTCCTCGCAGACGTTCTTTTCAAGAGTGACTCGCGTAGCTTACATTTTGCAGATTATGTATTTGCACAGATGGGGTGTTTATTGAAGCACTTGTATGACAATGACAGCGCTCCACCTGTTATTTAATGACACTACAGCCATCTAAATACAAGGTCAGTTTTGCCGCAATGTCGCTCACAATGCCACAGTGCTGAAATAACGTCTAGTCTGCTGTTCATTAGGATGGGAAGCTTCTGCCTCTCTGTGTGTTTGCGTGTGCACGTACATGCTTGCGATACCATTCCTGTCTGTCCATGTGTATCCCTTTGTGTACAGGTGTGCACAGGACCTTCATCCTGTCTGCATGACAGGGAGGCTGACCAAAAGTGAGGAGACCCTGCACCTGTTTCTATTCCATCCATTCAACCTGTATTTTACAGTCTAAATCATCAATTATTCTTGGATTGTATACAGTCTATATATTGGCGGTGCTTATTGGAGTTGCCAGTTATAACATAGGAAGCATCATGAGCAAACAGTCTTGAGTGCAGACGGCTCTGCCCCCTATAACAGAAGCCGTAAGCATCCCCGCTTTGTTATGCTAATCACATGCATCCCCAGTGTTTATTAAGACAACGCCTACCAGCCTGAGACAGACGAGGTGATAACAGCCCGGCAGTCAAACCACACCCCCACCCTTCCAAACACGCCGGAGGATATTTATGTGGTCTGCTTCTGTCTGCTGTTTTCTGAATATAGCCTCATGCAAACACACGCCTCACCTCTGACAAGCCCACGCTGGCCAGTGTCCCAGGCCCACAGCTGTGAAGGACTCAGCAGGAGGCCGTTCAATCCCATGATCCTCTCTCAGCTGCTCTCTGAACTATGGAGGCATTTGGTCCACAAGGCATCAGATTTTTGCAATGGGAAAAAAATACTCTCTCTGTTTATCTCTCTCCCTCCCTTCTACACTTGCTCTTTGAGTTTTCATACATCAGAGTTTTTTGTCCCCACGGAAATTGGGCAGGCCCACATGAGAACACCAGGAGCTATTGCTGCACCTCCGGAATGTGGCATTTAATTAACCCCGTAATTACAGCATCTGGAACAGATTAGCATATGAATGAGTCTCTCCTGGGAAAATAGGTAAACATCCAGTCCCATATCCATTACCTTTATCAGTGCACAGACTGTTTCAGACTGTGCCTTTAACTATTATAAAAAGAAGGAGTCCTTCACTTTGTGTTTGTTGATTTTTTTTAAACTTTTTTTTGGGGGGGGGGGCGGGGCTTAGTTCTACACTTTGTTTGGAGATTTGTAGGTTTGTGGTTTTAACTCTTTTTCCAGCCATGGGCTGTATTTCAGTCTTTGATGTGCTGTGGCAGTTAATAACTTAATAAAGATTTAATACATTTGCCTGTTCCTGTCATGCAAACCAAATGGGAAAGGAAAGTGGAGAGAGCCAAGCCAAGCGCTTGATTTATATACCTCAGCATTTTTTTGGCCAACAGGTATGACGTATCTTTGTTCCTTTACAGACCCAGAATGAGGTAATTTCTCTAAATAAAAATCTCTTTACAAGGTATGTGTGTGTGTTTCTCTGTCTGTGTGTATGTTGGAGGGGGGGGGGGGGGGGTGGAGTATTTTGTCTGACTTTGAGACAAATTACTCCCACATACAACGGCATCTTTTCATGTGTCTGAGACGACTGAATAAGCCCTGTTATCTATTTTCCAGAAATAGAAAACTCGACTTTGTTGGAGAACTTTGAAGTGTCACGCAAGGGTGTGTACCGTTGTGTGCAAGGGTGTGTACGCGCATATGTGGACGTGGCCGTATGAGTTTGTTAACAAACGTGGGTATGTTTACAAACTTTACATGTACGGTTGCGCACATGCGGGCGTGCGGAAGAGAAAGAGCGCACAATTTCGCCCTGACCACGTTCCTGTAACGTACGGTAAATCCGGCCTGTTGATGGGAGTGGAAAGTCTGTGAGTGAGCATGAAATCATCGGCCCAGCTTCCAATCTCCGGGGATGACCGGGCTGCGATTAGGCATCTCTCAGACGGATCATCCTTACTGGGCCAAAAACCCGCCCGCTGCTCTGCTCTTGGGGGCACGGTTCTGATTTTCCCACCTCTTTGTGTGTATGAACGATTATATTGAGATTTTATCATGACTGGATTGATGCAAAGGTATGATTCAATTAGACGGCGGAAAAATAAATAACCCTTTGCTCAATGCTCTCATTTAGTGGAAAAAAGCAAGTCACTTGTGTCTGGCTTTTCTCCATAGCGCAGTTACAGAATGTAAAGAAAAGGCAATTTGGCCTCTGGACAGGAGGTTACCTGTTTGAATGAAAACACATTCTTAAATGAAATACTGTAGCGTGCTGAGCAACATGTTAAACAACACTATGACCCTGCTTTTCAGTGTAGGATGGGAAAGAGGCTATAGCGGCACAATTGCTTTTCTATTGCGGTGTCTGCAAATCAATCTCGAGTGTGGGATAGCTCATCAATGGCTGCAGTCTGCCCAAGTCAAAATCCCTTCAGCTTCAACATGTGAATTCGAAGGCATGCTCTAAGCGCAATCATGTTGCTCGGACAGAAGAGCGAAACCCTCTGAGTCTTCCAGACATGACTAATCCAACGTAAGCAAGCTGGAGCAACACAAGCAAACCACAACGTTAGCGGTTTTAATCAACCCACAATCGCTGCTTTGCTGGCTGTTGTTAGAGCTGGAAATGACTGGTCTATTGTGTTCACTTCGGATAACCACCCCCGCCTTTGGGCCCCTAGAATTGTTACCATTTTTCTCCCCGCTCACGATGGCACTGGTTACCCCACCCAAAACAGTTTGCTGTGTATTCCTCTGGTTGTTTTCTGTGGCCTGTGATGACTATGTGCGGTGCACCTCTTCTGTATTCACCGCCAGTGCTTTTAGAGTCAGCAGTGCTGAGAGCAACGGAGGTTATGCAGTATGCACTCTTGCCCTCACTGGCAGTAGACCAGCGCTATCAAGACTTGTAAGCTGAGTTGACATGAAACGCTACGACAAAAGCATGACCACAAAATCACCCATGTTGATAGTTGAAATGAAAAAGGGGTATAAGGATAGTTATCATTTGATCATTATTTTTCTCAAGATAGACCTACCAATTACATTCCTTTTCATGTGAATAATACGACGATAAATTATAATAGAATAATAATAATGGTGTAACTAGATATTTACTTAAATCACGAATGTGAATATGCAATTTAATGAAAATTTAATACAGCCTTATGGTAGAATGGTCAATTACATTGACATTTCACAGTTGATAATTTACAGTATGAATGCACAAACACAGCTTGCCATTTATTTTGTTAAATGTCACATGCTATGCTCACAGGTTGCCTGTAACAGCATATATAATCTGTCTCTGAAGTGTTAACACATGGTCATGCACCGAGACTGTATGCTCAGACTCCATTAAACTGGCTAGAATAATCAGGCAGATGTTTCGGTCATTTTTTTGAGATAAGAGTTCATGTATTACTAGGGTAAAGTTCAGGCATTCTGTATCTTCATTGCTCTCGTTTCCTTGCCAATACACTGTAAACAGAGCCATATCGTAATGCTATTGTTTGTCATTTGCATTTTCATTTTTTTTTTGTAGTAGGTTACATTGAGAATGATTTCTGTCACTGAAAAATACTCCTAGTTGCTCATGATAAAAAGAGGTGAGTAAGATGTACAATTCTTGATACATATGTACATTATTTGTAATTTTTCCATAACTGTGGTATCAGTCATAATTCTGAACAGACACAGGCCTTTTGCAGTCATATTTAAAATGAGTGCCTTTCTGCCCTTAGAAATGTAGACCTCAAAGAATAAATGTCTGTAGGCTGATAACTGTGCAAAGCTGTTAGACAAAAAATAATGAAGTTATTTTGATAGGTTAATCATTCATTAGATGCTGTTAAGTGAAACACTTGTGGCCGATTTATTCATCTAAAGTAAATAGAACTGAGGCCATCAGAAATGAGTCCATTAATTTGAAACTCCAGCTGAAAGCAATTAGTCTGTTTTAAGGCTGCAGGGAAGGACGCCCCAGGATTTATCTATCAGGATGGCTTTTTGTTTGTTTGTTTTTTAGGTGAACAATTACATTTTTGATATATAAAAGAGGGGGGATTGTTCAGTTGTGTCTGAATTAATGTCCAGATAGTTGTCAGTAGCAGATGAATGCATTTATGTATTTGAAGTTGGATTCATATTGGTCTGCAACAGACAGCATATAAATCACTATAAAAAGGTTTTCTTGCAGGCTATTGGTGAAGTTGATAGCAGTTAGCACGAGTTTGAGTTGTAGAACAGCTCAGCCATGTGGAGAAGCCAAAAAGGAAAGGGTGATGGTGGGTAGACTCCCTGGGCGGGGCCCTGCTGTCGTGGCCCGGAGCGATGCACCCCACTTCCAATGTTCCAGTCCAAACCGAAGGGAAGAGCGGGTGCCAGAAATGGGAATTAGGCAATTATTATTCATGTCCTGATTTTGTATTTCCAGCGGGGCTGGGAGAAACAGCTGGTGTGGAAGCCGTGCTTGGCGAAGGAGACAGGAGGCGCCGTTGAGCCTGAGGTGAGCGACACTGGTGAGCAATCTGTTTCCTGCACCCGCTGTTACGAGGCTAAAGAATTGAGAGACAGACAGGACCTCCAGACCCTGCTGATTACGCTGGGGAATGACCAAATGCCAGCCGGCAGGCAGGATCGTTCTTTTTCAGTCGGGGTGCAGGGTTGGGGGCTTCAAACTTCGGGGCAGTCCATGTTGTTGTTGACTTGGGTGGAGGGGAGACTGCAGACAAATTGTTGACGGGGAGGGGCGGTTCTTTGCTATCAACTTGCACATTTAGCCACCGCAACATTTTTTTGTACCTAAGGTAGAAATTATTTAGATTACTGTATAAACATCTTATTAATGCAGGAAATTTCCCCAACACAAAAATTATAACATGCTATTTCATAAAAATGATTGCACATGAAGTCATAAAAATAAATACTTCAGCAACATCAAAAGCAGGCGTATCCTAAACGATCATCTAACAAAATGGCAATTCTACGCATGTTAGGTACCTTTCATAGCAGACAGAATACATTAATAACAGCAGCACGATAAATGGTGCCATTCACAATAAACAATGAGTGACAAATTATATTTAGATTGGATTTATTTTTGTTTGGGGAAATTATTGCTATCTCTGTTCTCCAGCACATCCAAGCACCCGGCCCTGTCCAGCAGCACCCCCTCTCTGTTCTCGCGTCCATGGATACCAGAGTGCCCCCTCCTCCCCCACTGCCGCAGACGATGACCCAGTTATCTTCAGGATTTTTAACACGCGCCCTCCCTGGTGTTAACTGGGTCCTCAGTCCAATTTCATTCTGAGAGGTGCAGTAAGTGGCCTTTTCCCCCCTGTGTCAAGGGAATGTAAACTCACCCTCCCCATCCTCCAGCTGTCTGACTGACAGGCGCTTTGACTCAAATCCTTGAAAATGTCTGGATCTCCGCCGCTTTCTCCACCAGTCGTCAGACGCACATCCCCTCAACCCCTTCTTTCGGTTTACGAAGGAACCGCTCTCCAAATGTGTTTTATGATTTACTGCCCTCCCGTGAATAAAACACTCACTGTCTCCATGAATTGAAAAAAAGAAAACGTGCGATACGAACAACCTACTCATTCAAAGAAAAATGTCGGTCGACAAGTGACCGATTGTGCACCTATGAACCAGGCCCCGATAATGATCTCTGGCAGGCTAACCTAAGAGCAGAAACATACACGTTCCCTAATAAAAACTATCCAGAGCTCATAACATGTCATTTTTATTTAGTGGCACAATAAATAAGCAATTGTAAGCTAGAGGGAGCCGAGTTATTTTGCTTTCATTAATACGAGTCTGGTGTGTTTGGCAAGGCCTCTGTTCAAAACCAGGTTTCGCGTTTAGTCCCACACGCTCCCTATTAAAGGCCTGCGCAATCTCAACTTGCTGATGACAGAAAAAATAAAAACAGAAAGACAAATAGAAGGGTCTATAGAAACACTGTATGTTTTGCTTATGCTTGAAATGCCATTATTAAATGGCCAAACAGTGAGACATTCAAGAGAATTTCAAAGAAAAAAAGCTGCATTTCATTAAAAAGAATCACACCATTTATTTCACCGTGAGATTACGAGCTCGTATTATTTGTGCGTCATTGTTTGCTTCATTGTTTTGGTTTGTGTTATTTTAATTCACTGAACTTGATTAAATAAGATCAAGATCAGTCAAGAATATGTCGGGCAATAATTTCAAATGCAATCAAAGCTTGGCAAGCTGAAAAGCATTGAGGTATAAATACTTGAGTAAGCCTTTTGCAAATACCAAGACTCCAAAGTCTAGAAGACGCATTCAAAGAGAAAATAGTCATTCCCTTTGAATAACGAATAATAACTCAGATTACTGAATTATGTAAGAAGTAATAATTCAGTTTTTGTTGTTTTTTCAGATTTTAAGATCACTCTTCTCAAATAAATTGCTCTGTATTTCATCAATTCAATTCAATATTATTTGTATGGGCGCTTTTCACAGTGATACTGTCACAAAGACGCTTTACAATGGAAAGTTGTTTCATAGAGCCAAGCGCATTAAAGGAAGACAATGCAAACCCATTTTTAGCGAATATAAATAGCTGCTTGAAGTGTAGTAGCATAGTATTATGCGCGGAACAAAGACTATATAACAGACTATAGTAAGGACTATATAGTACAGTCTAATCAGTCACGGTCTATCATGATACTGGTGCATACTGAGATTGATGTTTCTGTCAAGTAAACACTTTCTGTGAATCCAGTGGAGGCCCATGAGCAAAGACATACGGGAGCAAAATTTAATATTATTACTGATCATTGTCCTGAAGCAGATTTTGCCTGTGATTCACGATTAATGTGTGTTTCAGCTTCAATAGGTCATTCATGATAGCTCACCAGCTCATTCCCTGTATTCTCACATAATTATTATTTCTGTTATAGTATTTAGCAATTCTGTATTTTGCACTGCTCATTTATTTTAATTATAACAATATAAGCGGCGATACAGAAATCCGTTTTTCTTTTTTCTAATACTTTTTGCTTGCTGAAATGATTTCATGTGAAGGCCAGCGATTTCACTTTCACGCAATATCTAACAATGGATTTATAGCTTTCAGTGTTGTTCCCGACTCTCAAAAGTATTGTAGGTAAGGACCTACAGAAGCATGTGCATGGTTTCACAATGAGGCTGAACTCTTTATTTATTCCAAAAGCTAATAAGAACCCCACTGGAGGTAAGTTTTTGCTTTCTGTGTACAACACAGCCCATTGTATCAGAGTATAGAGACATTAAATGGGAAGCAGAATTATCTCATGTAGTAATGTAAAACAAAAACATGCCTTGCCTGAAATGTGTGTGACAGACTCACTGCATAGCAGTAGCCACAGATGTGTTATTTGAAAAAACAAGAAATATTCAGGTGAACAAAAATGTGTGTGATTGAGAAATAAGAATCGTGAATCCATTCTTCATCATTTGAACTCTGCTTAATTTGTTTATCTCGTTGCATTGAATCACTAAATCGAATCAAATTTAAACCTATAATAATAACAAAAAAAAGCAGCTCGCAAGGTCTTTAGTTGGTGAACTCAGGCTGAGAACTGAGACATCCCAGGTTTGAGTCTTGGCTTTGTCATTAGCCGACTACAACCAGGAGCCAGTAGTGGTGGGACGCAGTTGGCTTCGTCCGACTAAGGGTACGGTGGGCTTAATCCTGCCTTGTGTTCCTCCGGTGCCGCATCACTATCTTCTAACAACACACAGTACCCACAGGCCACCAATTCTGATCTGAGTAAGATATTTCTCATCCATGCTAGGTCTCTCCTTTAGTACGAGGTGGCCTGCAGAGTGGCAAACGGTAATTGGCTTGTTGGTGAGAGCATTATTTCTGCTGCAGTGCACCTTGTGCAGGTTGGCACAGCAATAACTTCAGGGACACAGCTGCCAGATTGAAACTGGCGAGAAAAAAAATGCCATTGTTTAAAAAACGAAAAATGTGCATTTTAGACAGCTCAGCTTTATGGCATCAAGAAATGAGAGATAACAGTAAAAAAAGCAAAATGTGAACATATAAGGATGACAGAAAGCGATGTAAAATATTTTGTGAAATGAAAAGGCCGTGCCAGAAAACGCATCTCTTCCCACCTTCATTGAGTTTCCATGCAGGGTTGCACGCATTTGCCTGTGTGTGCATGCGTGTGTTTGTGAGAGAGTGGTGGCAGGGGCAGTTAGAAGGAAAAAAGCATAATACATTTCAAACAAACACATTTGTGACCCTGTGGGAAGTGAGAGATGTACTAAAGTGTAATTGCTTTCTGTAAGGGTTATGTAATCACCTGTGCTGGGCCTATGGGAATGCAGAGGTCAGAGGTCACCCTCGGTATGATCCAACACTCCCTCCACCACACTGTTTAACCCAAGGGGGGCGTCAGTAAAATGGTAGCAGATTAAACCGAGGTCCCGACTCGGTGCATAAAAGATCCGACGACACTCACTGCAATGAGCTGGGGCCTTCCCCTGCGTCCTGGCTGATTTCCCAGTCTGGCTATCTAACCATCCCGTATTTTAATTGGCTAAATATATTTTTCAACTAAGAGGTGAGGATTCAAGTGTCAAATAGATGTGTCCCTCATGCTGATTTTTATGGCATATTGAAACATTTTACTGTGTTTACTTCAGTTTGTGGGGGGATCTCTGTGTCAGAGACACAGAGGGAATATTGGAAGTCCAGATGCGATAGCTGAGCAAACTGAAAATGTTCGAAAGAACACCACCGACGGACAATACTCCGTAGTGGAATAGAGGAAAATAACAAAACACAAATAACCTCGCGATAAGAACGAGGAACTCGATCTCCGAGCGAAAACAAAGAAATAAGCTATACGCTTATCTAACTCCTGTTAGTGGAGCGAAACAAAAAGGAAAACACAGAGAGCTCAACAGAACCCCAAACGTTTTGGGTAAGAGCACTCTTAGATAAGAAAGGAAAACCAAAAGAAACGAAAAGCCTCTGCTCTGAACTGAGAGCGAACAAAGAGAACTTACTTTCTAAACTTCCTAACCTTTCTTTTTTTAAACTAGCTTTTGTTTTAACTAACCTCCTATACCTCTTGTACCGGCTCGAATGTTACGTAGAATAACATGGAAGCAACGAGAGAGGCAGGAAGCGGAGTATAAATAGTCAACGGAAATTAATCACAGGTGAACTTACTAATGACGAGGCGAAAGCAAAACCCCGTCGCAGAACAAAGGAAAATCCGATAGATTACCGGTAACGACAAAAAAGAATAAAGAGGACGCGGAGATAAGAGAAGGAAGGCAAGATCCATGACAGGACCCCCCCTCTAAGGAACGGCACCGGACGTTTCCACAACCTTATCTCTGCGGAAGTCGGTGATTAACTGAGGGTCCAGGATGTTTCTTGATGGAACCCAGCAACGTTCCTCTGGACCGTAGCCCTCCCAGTCTACGAGGAACTGCCACCCTCTGCCCACACGTCTCTCGGCCACAATGCGCCGAACGGTATAAGCCGGACCCCCCTTAATGAGTCGGGGAGGCGGAGGTGGTCTCTCCACCGGGGCGAGGGGACTGACGAGCACTGGTTTTAAACGGGAGACGTGAAACGTGGGGTGGATGCGCATTGAGCGCGGCAGTTGCAGTCAAAAAGTGACTGGATTGATCTTCTTTATGATCTTGAAGGGTCCCACAAAACGAGGGGCGAGTTTGCGGGACTCGACCCGCAACGGAAGGTCACGCGTAGAAAGCCAAACCCGCTGACCAACTCTATAGGGTGGTGCGGCTCGACGATGCCTATCAGCCGTGGCTTTTTGTTTAGCCGATGCCTTTATGAGAGACAAACGCACTTGTCTCCAGATCGACCGACACCTCCGAACGAAAAATCCTGCGGAGGGCACGTCCACCTCCTTCTCCAGCTCAGGAAAAAGAGGTGGTTGATAACCCAGCTGAGCTTCGAAGGGTGAGAGGCCGGTGGAGGCGTTACGCAGCGTGTTATGAGCGTACTCAGCCCAGGCGAGGTGACGACTCCAGGAGGTGGGCTTGGACGCGGCAAGGCAGCGAAGAGTACTCTCCAGAGTCTGATTCGTACGCTCTGTCTGGCCGTTAGTCTCCGGGTGAAAACCGGAAGACAGACTAACCGAAGCCCCCAGCAAAGAGCAAAACGCCCGCCAAAAGTTGGCGGCGAACTGAGGGCCGCGATCGGACACCACATCCGACGGAAGACCGTGCAGCCGAAACACATGGTCAATCATAAGTTGCGCTCTCTCAGGTGCAGAAGGCAGCTTGGGCAGCGCAATGAAGTGAGCCGCTTTAGAAAAACGGTCGACCACCACTAAAATGGTGGTATTGCCTGTGGATAACGGCAACCCTGTGACGAAGTCCAGGGAAATATGACTCCAGGGACGGGTGGGAATAGGTAGGGGACGAAGAAGACCTGAGGGGGGAAGGTGAGAGGCCTTGCTGCGAGCGCAGACTGGACAAGCCGTGACAAATGAGCGTACGTCCCTCTCCAGACTAGGCCACCAAAAACGCCGGGATAAAAAATCCCTAGTACGATGAACACCAGGGTGACCGGTGAGTTGGGAGGCGTGACCCCATTGGAGCACCCGAGACCTAAGACGAGGAGGCACGAAAAGACAGTTGGCCGGTGCCCCACCTGGACCTGGGTCCGAGCGCAAGGCTCTTTGCACCGCTGCCTCAACCTCCCATATAACCGGGGCAACAACGAGGTCAGTGGCGATAATCGGCTCAGGAACAGAGTCAGTCTCAGAGCGGTCATAAATCCGCGAGAGAGCATCAGGTTTTACGTTCTTGGAACCGGGGCGATATGTAATGATAAAATTTAATCTTAAAAAGAACAGCGCCCACCGCGCTTGCCGTGAATTGCGCCTCTTAGCCAGCTGAACATACTCCAGATTTTTATGGTCGGTCCAAACCGTAAACGGATGTTCCGCTCCTTCGAGCCAATGGCGCCACTCCTCCAAAGCCAACTTGACCGCAAGCAATTCTCGATCCCCTACGTCGTAATTCCTCTCCGCCGATGTTAGGACACGAGAGAAATACGCGCAGGGGTGCATCTTGTGGTCAAGTGGCGAGCATTGGGACAGAATGGCCCCGGCGCCTAGCTCGGAGGCGTCCACCTCTACCACAAAGGGAAGGGAGGGGTTGGGGTGTGACCAGGATGGGTTCGGAAGTGAATCTTCTCTTCAATTCCGTGAAAGCTGCCCCCGCCTTGGAATTCCATTGGAACTGACCGCCGCGATTTTTTTTAGTAAGTGCAGTAATAGGCGCTGCTACCGCACTAAAATTGCGAATAAATCGCCGATAAAAATTCGCAAACCCTAAAAAACGTTGTATCTGTTTTATGGAAGACGCCGTGGGCCAGTTTTTTACCGCGGAAACTTTCTCCGGATCCATCAGTACCTTCCCCTCCTTTACAATGAAACCCAAAAATGACACAGAGCCAGTGTGAAAGACGCACTTCTCTGCTTTTACAAATAATTGGGCCTTGAGAAGAGCCGAAAGAACCTGACGAACGTGACCGACGTGTGGTAAGATCGGGCGAAAATATTAAAATATCGTCAAGATAAACAAAGACGAATCTCTCCAGCATCTCCCTCAGCACATCGTTAACTAACGCCTGAAACACCGAGGGGGCGCTAGTGAGCCCGAACGGCATAACGAGATATTCGTAGTGGCCGCTGTGCGTGTTAAACGCGGTCTTCCATTCGTCGCCTTCACGAATTCGAACGAGGTTATAGGCGTTACGTAAGTCCAATTTCGTGAAGACAGACGCCCCCTGAAGACGCTCGAAGGCGGAGTTCATAAGAGGAAGGGGGTACCTGTTCTTCACCGTTATGTCGTTAAGGGACCTGTAGTCAATACAGGGTCTGAGACCTCCATCTTTTTTTTTAACAAAAAAAAAACCCGCCCCTGCAGGCGAGGTGGAAGGTCTAATGAACCCATTAGCCAAGGCCTCCTCAATATATTTACGCATAGATGTGCTCTCCGGAATGGATAAGGAGTAAAGAGAACCTCTAGAGGGGGTAGTGCCCGGGTATAGCTCTATGGCGCAGTCATAAGGTCTGTGAGGTGGAAGTGAAGTGGACCGTTGTTTGCTGAATGTCTCTGCAAGATCGGCGTATAGTTTAGGGACATTAGCGGGAAGCTGAAATTCGAGCGCCCCTCCCACTTCAAACTCCTCTGTGTCCGAGACAGAGTGAATCTCCCAGTCGATCTCTGATTCAGACCTCAACTCCTGCCACGCATGAGGTTGCTCTCCAGAGTGATCCCAATCTAAACTCTCCTCTCCATTCTCGGAGGGAGCATAAAATAACTCCTGTTTAATGGAGTCATCACTCTCTGAGTCAGACTCAGCACAATCATCACCCCTTCCTCCCGACAGAGACGGCCTGGAAGCAGAACAGTGGCGTTTACATCCGGGCCCCCATTGACGAATAACGCGCCCCCCCCCCCCCCCCAATTAATATGTGGGTTATGGCGAGTAAGCCAGGAATGACCCAAAACCAGCGGATAAGCTGGGGACTCCACTAAAAAAAACGTAACCTCCTCCATATGCTCTTGATACGGAACACGCATGCGTATGGCGGCGGTAACCCGGGAAATAGTGCCTGTGCCTAGCGGGCGGCCGTCCAACGCCGTAACAAGGCGAGGAAGAGAAAGAGGGTGGGTGGGAATCTTGTGGGATTTAACCCAGTCGGAATCGACGAGGCACTCAACCGCCCCGGAATCAATAAACGCTTTGCAGTGAATCCGCCGGTCGTTCCAGCGTAATTCAACCGGGAGGAAGGTCCGAGGGTAATTTAAATTTCGTCCCGCTAGGCGACTCGGTTCCCCTAGCAAGACCCCTCTTTTCCCGAAAGTTTGGGACAGCGGTCCTTTAAATGACCCCTCCTCTTACAGTACATACACCACCACTCGCGAGACTTAGCATCCCCTGTTTCGCGCATGGAGGAGCCATCGACCTGCATGGACTCCTCCTGCTTAGTGGGAGCTAAAAACGGAAAGCGAGACAGCGCTGGCGTGGGAGAGGAAGAGTAACGGGCTGGGCGATGTTTAAAACCCTTATCAGCCCTCTCCTTCTCTCTCTCTCTAAACCGGTTGTCTAACCGAATAGCTGCAGATACCAGAGCCCCGAATGTAGCGGGTGGTTCGATACCCGCAATGGCGTCTTTTATGGGTTAAGGAACAGTGCACAAAGAGGCTCATCGGCCCATCCTGTCACCCCCGCGAGAGCACGGAAAGTAATTGCAAAGGCCGCCACGGTGTCGGTGCCCTGACGAAGACGGGTCAAACGCATGGCAGCTTCCTTGCCAGAAACGTCTTGATCAAAAACTGACACCATCTCCGCCATAAGCCCCTCTGTGTTACTCATGATTGGTGAATCTGCCCTTATCAGTGGGTCAGCCCATGCGAGAGCATTTCCAGTTAAAAGAGACAGAATAAAAGCGACTTTTGATTCCTGTGCACAAAACCGCGAGGGCTGTATTTAAAAAAAAATTAAGCACTGCGTCAAAAAACCCTGACACTTTCCTGATTCCCCGCTATATCGCAATGGGAGTTCGAGTCTCGGCTCCCTAGCATTAGGTGGAAATGACGGGGGAGTGGCCAGTGTATGTGCTTGTGCAACTGGGGGCGGATCTGCCCTGAGAGAGAGAGTCCGGATACTCTCTGACAATTCTCGCAGAGCTATTGCCTGCAGTTGCATCTGCTCGTGCAACGCTTGCTGCGAATATTGCAGAGAACGAACACTCTCTCTCTGTTCCGCCAGGGCTGCCTCCTGAGTAGCTATAACTCCTTTCATATTTGCAACTATCGCTGGAACTTCCCCTGTGGCTTCCATGTTCTGTGGGGGGATCTCTGTGTCAGAGACACAGAGGGAATATTGGAATTCCAGATGCGATAGCTGAGCAAACTGAAAATGTTCGAAAGAACACCACCGACGGACAATACTCCGTAGTGGAATAGAGGAAAATAACAAAACACAAATAACCTCGCGATAAGAACGAGGAACTCGATCTCCGAGCGAAAACAAAGAAATAAGCTATACGCTTATCTAACTCCTGTTAGTGGAGCGAAACAAAAAGGAAAACACAGAGAGCTCAACAGAACCCCAAACGTTTTGGGTAAGAGCACTCTTAGATAAGAAAGGAAAACCAAAAGAAACGAAAAGCCTCTGCTCTGAACTGAGAGCGAACAAAGAGAACTTACTTTCTAAACTTCCTAACCTTTCTTTTTTTAAACTAGCTTTTGTTTTAACTAACCTCCTATACCTCTTGTACCGGCTCGAATGTTACGTAGAATAACATGGAAGCAACGAGAGAGGCAGGAAGCGGAGTATAAATAGTCAACGGAAATTAATCACAGGTGAACTTACTAATGACGAGGCGAAAGCAAAACCCCGTCGCAGAACAAAGGAAAATCCGATAGATTACCGGTAACGACAAAAAAGAATAAAGAGGACGCGGAGATAAGAGAAGGAAGGCAAGATCCATGACACAGTTATAGATTCATACACAGTAGAATCCGCTTAACTGTATTACCCGTTTGTTAGCAAATGCTATGCGATGGAAGTCGATTAGACGGAGGAGCACAGATGAGTAGATGTTATATGGCATAGTAACTACTCATCTGGGTAGATGTTAGTTAGTATTTTATGTAAAATTGTGCCGTACAGGTCAAGTAGTTCCTCTTCCCAGGGCCGGCCCGTCCTACAGGCGAAGCAGTTTCTTGCCTGGGGCGCCAGGTCTGCTTAGGGCGCCGCCGGTAGCCCTCACAAAAAAAAGAAAGAAAGAAAATCGCAAAAAAAAAAAAAAATCGCAAAAAAAAAAAAAAAAATCGCTGGTGGGCGCCCAGGCGCCCCCCTCCTTTTCTACGCAATGAACAAATAAACAAGAATAAATACACTTTGCACCCCTGTTTACAATGTTTCATCTGGCCTGGCTGCTGCTTGCTTTAGTGGGGGATATGTCTGCACAACAGGCAGCCCAACCAAGACGTGCAGTCGGATGAAAAACACGCATAGTGACACTGGTTGGAGCATAGCAGGCAGACTATCACAGATGATGACAGTCGCTCCACTGGCGAAGCTACCAGGGTGGCATAGGGTGGCAGCTGCCACCCTTGAAAAGAGGCTTGCCACCCCACTTGCCACCCCAGTGACACAGACCAACTGATATAATTTGTTTTATTATTATTATTGGATACAAAAAAAAAAAAATCCGATTTCAGTGTAAAATCCCCTAATTTTCATGTTTGAAAAAGAAACTCACTGTTGTTCCACCCCTCCGTCTGAAGATTAATGGTTGCACCCAGGGATTCACGTTTTTTGATGGATTTGAATTTGCAGCACTGAGCTGTCTCTGGTGCGAATGGAGCCTGTTCAGGTAATGTTAAATGTGGTTTTAATTAATGTTATGTTTAGAATCCATTACCTAATGGATATGTTTAGTTAATTAATGGATATGTTTTGTTCATCAATCGTTATTTGCTGAGTTATGAAGCGAAGACGTTTTGCACCTGTTGTAATCGCAATTATATTAACGTTAGCTGCTGGTGAAGTTAGCTATGAACAGCATTGAGAGCCTCCATCGTTCGTTAGCCTGGCTCCAGCCACTGAATCACTTTAGAATTTCTCTTGTAACGAATTGCAAATTCAGTCTGAGTGTCAGGCTATCCATGATCAGCCATTGCTGTAGAAAAAAAACGAAGCAAATGACTATTATTATTAGCTATGACCCCGTTAGCCAACCGTTAGCAGTTAGCTAACTAACTAACTAACTAGCTAGCTAGCTATGCTATCGTTAGCTACACAGATAACGTTACAATTACAGCTTTTACTGTTTTGCTAACGTTAGAGTTATTTGTTATTATAGACTTTAATGAATGTTGAAAATGAGTTGGATGAGTTTGTGACGCGATTTGCTGCACAGCATAGCAATCGTCGCATTCAGCTTTTGTAGATTTTTTGTATTTTATTTTATTTTACTTTTTTCTTTTGGACAGTGACAAGAAATGTCACTGTGTTTAATGTAGAAAACTGAATTAGCCTACTACAACATGGGCTAGCCTTAAATGTGAATAACAGCAGATTTTGTTTACTTGTTTTGTTTTCCATCTTTGAATGAAAGAGAAATAAAATGTTTTCTTTTCCACAAACCTTTCTTTGTAATAATTTACTGGATAAGAGAGAAACTTGTACACATACACACTCTGGTGTGTGCACACACACAGTAGATATGTAGAACAGGCTATAAGGACTGATAAATATACATAAATGTAAGACATATTAAGCTGGCCACTTAACAAATTATGGCCACCCTAAAATATCTGCTTGCCACCCCTTTGCCACCCCATGTATAAATAATAAATCTCTAGAATCGCCACTGAGTCGCTCGCATTTTTCAAAAATGAAAAGGCACACCAAACCCTCCTCAGGTGCGCAGGGTAGAAAACGGAGGAAAGAGGAGGAAAGGAAAGCCCAATTAAGAGGTAAGCTATGTCAACAAAGTGCCGTTTTGCGTTTCTGTGTTATTGTAGGCGGCTAGGCGCTAACGCTAGCATTAGCTAAGTAATAAAGCTAAAGCTAGCTAGATAATGTGATGATGCTATGAGCTACTGCTAGATTCATACAGATTGAGATGAATGCTCAACCCTCACGTTTGGGCTTAGTAGTAGTTGTATTACCAAAACTAGGTTACTACTACACACCTGAATTGCAGAGTTGCAAAACCCAAACCCTCATCATGCTTGCCTAACTTGCCTTGAGTCTCAAAATTAGTAGCAGGCTACAGCATTATATCAGTGATGATGTGGCTACAGCTATCAATAAAAAAATTAATTTAAATTGTTTGTCCTCTGCAGCTACATGCTTTTGCTAGGCTAATAACTGTACCTGTGTCTGTACAGATACACTATGCAAATTCTTAAAGCCCCCAGCTCCTGGAGGAGAAGGGACATCTACACCACTCTCTGAAACATGTAAGTAACTTAGCCAATTATTTGTGGTCTCAGTGTAATTGATAAGTAGTTGTTGTTTACAGTTACACCTTGCTATTACATGTACTGTAGGACTTAGTCAAATTTAATAAAGTGTATTTGTTGTGTTTATGTGCAGTAACATTACACAAAAGACTTAATGCAGTGGTGTAAGCGTATGAATGTACTTTGTTTACAGCTGCACCTCCAGCTCCAACATCCCCAACATCCAGCACCTCCTCCACTGACACACAGCATGCAGCTCCTCCAGCCCCAACAGCAGGCACAACTACGTCCTCCACTGACAGACCGCATGCTGCTCCTCCAGCACCAACAGCAGGCACAACTACGTCCTCCACTGACAGACAGGTACGTGCAGCACCTACAGATCCTGCTGACTGGCCAGCCCTGTCTGATGAGGTGAGGACGGAGTTCGTAATCTCAGGGCCATATCAGGTCAAGCCAGATTTTACTTTTCCAAAAAGGGATGATAGGAGAAGTTGTCATCACCACCATTTTTACCGGCAATTAGTGAATGGAGAGAAAATCAAGAGAAGCTGGTTGGTATATTCCAAGAAAAAAAATAGTCTTTACTGCTTCTGCTGCAAGCTATTCTCACAAAAATCATACAAACTAATCAGTGCTGGATATAATGACTGGAGAAATTGCAGTGACCAACTCAAAACCCATGAGAACAGTCCAGAACATATAAAGCACATGACATCGTGGAAGGAACTGGAGACTCGTCTTGAGAAAGGCCAAACTATAGATAAGATAGAAATGGCACTTGTAGAGGCTGAAAGGAGGAGGTGGCGTGACGTCCTGACCAGGTTCGTGGCCATTATTCAGTCATTGGCAGAGCGAAATATTGGCCTTAGGGGGAGCAAGGACACACTTTACCAGCCAGACAATGGTAATTTTCTAAAGAAGGTAGAGCTCATGGCCAAGTTCGACCCTGTCCTTAAGCAGCATGTTGCGTTGGTGGAACACGGAGCCATCCATACATCCTATTTAGGAAAACGTATTCAAAATGAACTAATAGATTGCATCGGTGGCAAGATCTTGGAGCACATTGTCAATCAAATAAAAAAATCGAAATACTTTTCAATTATTTTGGATTGCACCCCTGATTTGAGCCATAAAGAGCAACTATCAGTCATAATTCGACATGTTGCAATGGAGGACACACCTGAAATAAAAGAGCATTTTATGGGGTTCCTTGAGGTGGAAGAGACAACTGGAGAAAGCCTGTCGAACCTCATTCTCGACAGACTAGAAGAGCTGAACATCCCTTTTGAAGACTGTAGAGGGCAGTCTTATGACAATGGGGCAAATATGAGAGGAAAGAGAAAGGGAGTCCAAGCGAGACTTCTGCAACTAAATCCAAGAGCTTTATTTGTGCCATGCGGAGCACATACATTGAATCTGGTGGTAGCTGATGTAGCAAAAAGCTCTGCAGATGCCACTTGCTACTTTGGCTACCTGCAGAAGCTTTTCACGCTGTTCTCCGCCTCCACTCAGAGATGGACCATCTTAGAAAGCCATGTCAACAAAACACTGAAATCCTGGTCAGAAACCAGATGGGAGAGTCGGGTCAACAGTGTAGAGGCTGTAAGGTACCAGGCTGCAGAGGTCAGAGCTGCACTTCTAGAGGTGAGGGACAAAGCCACAGATGCAGTCGTAAAGATTGAGGCACAATCTTTGGCTGAAGAGGTTGGATCATACCGCTTTTCAATCTGTACTGTGGTATGGTATGATATCCTGACCAAAATCAAACATGTCAGCAAAGTGATGCAATCAGAATCAATGCAGTTGGATGTTGCAGTTGACCTCCTGAAGAAAACAGAAGCCTCTCTGGTCAGCTACAGAGGAACTGGATTTGCTTCTGCCCAAACATCTGCCAAAGATATCTGTGAGGAAATGAATGTGGAAGCTGTTCTTAAGCAGAAGAGGCTGAGAACAACCAAGAGACAGTTCTCCTATGAGTCTCCTGATGAGCAAGTGAGCGATGCACTAAAGAAAATGGAAATTTCATTTTTCAATTTGGTGGTGGATGTTTCGATTGCGTCACTGCAGGAACGATTCCAGACCTTAGATGAAGTACAGGGAAACTTTGGAGTGCTCATCAACTTCCCTGACCTGCCCAACGAAGAGCTGACAAAGCAGTGTGAAACACTCAGCAACACCCTGAGCTGTGGTGGACAGTCAGACCTGGATGGGAAGGAACTGGCACTGGAGATGCAGAGTTTCCCACATTTGCCAAAAGCCAACATGACCACCCTGGAACTTCTGGCTTTCTTACAGGAGAAGAAACTGAAGGAAGTGTATCCAAATATGTGGGTGGCCCTCAGAATCGCTGTCACTATTCCCGTGACAGTTGCTGCTGCAGAGAGGAGCTTCTCCAGATTGAAGCTGATTAAAACCTACCTGAGGTCTGCAATGGGCCAAGAGCGTCTAAATGGACTTGCATTAATGAGCATTAATCAGGAGGTTTCAAGGAAGATACCTTTTGATGACACAATAGATGACTTTTCAGCAAGGAAGTCCAGACGTGTCCACTTTTAAGGACATGCATGATGCACCATAGACTTGGAAGATTATGGTTAGGTTATACATGCTAGTCTTCTGTTTTATCTTTTGCCCATTTTGCTTTTTTAAGGCCCATAGTTTTACAAAAGTCTACTGAACATAGCACATTTTCAATGCATGTTGTTAAAGCAAATGTTTGTTTTATTATTTTATCATTATACGTTTTATTTTATCATCCTTGTTTAAAGGAGTAAAACTGACTTTGATGTGATACAAAGAGTATTGAACAGCACCTTTTCTATGCATACAAAAATGTTTACTGTCACTAGGACTGGCTGACTTTGTTAGTAATTTTGTTAAAACTGCACTATATAACCTTTATAAATGTGAATGACACACATGAAAAACAATGCACAAAGTCATCTTGTTTGAAGATTGTTTTATCGTTTTATTTTTGTTTATTTCTCTTACCTCCTTAAAGGAGTAAAACTGACTTTGCTATGTGAACCAAATATTTACAGTATTACCAAAGACTATTGAACAGCACCTTTCAGTATACACATACAGGAAAAAGAAAAAGAAAATAAAAAAACATGTTTGTATTTTTCTCTTGAATCCATGGTGATGTCTGAGTGATGTTTGTGGGTGGTGGGGGGGTGGGGGGGGGGGGGGGCACCCAAATGCCAATCTCGCCTGGGGCACCAAAATGTGTAGGGCCGGCCCTGCCTCTTCCTCTCAGGTGTGGCGAACATCATGTCTGATAATGGATGTTGTGTACTCATGCTTGAACCCAGAAAGGATGAGACAGTAGACACAGCGTGCAACAAAAAATCATATTTTGCAAAGAAATCTTCCTTACCAGTTATTGGATAAAAGGCTGCTTTCATAGCGGAGCATGAACCAACTGGAGGGTAAGGCTAGGACTCGGGGGAGGTGTCCAGCCTTGTGCGAGCGCACATAGTGCGCGATCAGCAAAAATGTTTGCATTAATTTTACTGTAAATACAGTTTTTTGAGTACAAGAGCCCACATAGACTTGTTGTAAAGTACCAGTAGGGATGTGTTTAGGAGTTAGGGTTTATAAATCAAAGGTCCTTGAAGCTTTTGGGACATTGGAATATTACACCACTTATTTTAATAGCACACAAATAGAAAAATAAGTAAACAACACTCTAAAACAGAAATAAAAAATAAGTGTGCAAGATAAGTGTTCCAAATAACGTCACTGTGGTAAATGTTACAAAATATCACTGAGGTAAAGTCGTGTTGAATGCCAGAGGTAAAATAATGTTCAATAGTAGCCTATAGTGTTGTTGATGTAAAATAGCAAGTAGACAGTTTATCCCTTCAGTAAAGATGGTGAAACAACAATCTACTATCAATACTACCTTCTGTTAAAACATTGCATGAACTTGTTAAAGCTTTTACCTTTTCAGAATTTAGGGCTTCAAAAATTCAGATGTCATTTTATTTGCCATTTTCACAATTATTGTCATTTTGGCGGTTGTGATTTCCCTTTGGCGGTCGGTCAAAACATTTTGGCGGCCGCTAAAGAATTTACCATGTAGGAAAAACCCTGACACCCCATACAAAATAACACTCCAGGGTGTGCACAGGGTGGACTCCACTACAAGAAGATTTTTTCTTTCTATCGGCATGACAGCCAACACACACATAATTTAATTTGACATTAACAAAGAGTGTGTCAGTGTGTCCAGAAATGCTCTGTGAGTCTGTGATGATCCTTCAGCTTGACAACACATTGATGGATGAGACTTTCTAGCTAGCTAATTAACCAACTAATGTTAGTAGGCTACTGGTAGTCTAACACGCAACCTCCGCAATAGGTAGTAGCCTAGTGGATTGAGTGAGCTAACTCGACCTTGAATACTCTATTGCTAGCATTTGTATTTGTATTTAATAGCCTACATTATTTTAGTCGCCATGTCTGGCCAGGCTAAGCCTTCCCCAGCCTTACACACCCTCCGCCTATGGCTGCTTTTCATATTCTTAAGTTATGCAGAGGTTTAAAATGGACAGATTTTTGCATTACAGAGATGTTAGGACAGTTTTTTTCAATTTCATGTTGGATACATTTGTTTTGATTTATGTCTACACAATAAAAAAGAATATAGCCTAGTAAGTGAATTCAGTTGTACTGTTTTTATTTAAATCATTATGTATAACTGTTTAATGTTTTTGGAGGAATTATGCAGTGAAGTTGCAGAAAAAAAATTGTGATCCATCAAATTCATTAGAAAATCTTGATGCATCGAGAATCGTTTATTAATCGAATCGCAGCACCGTCCGTCCGTCCGTCCGTTGTCTTCCGCTTATCCGGGTCCGGGTCGCGGGGGCAGCAGCTTCAGCAAGGGAACCCAGGCCGCCCTCTCCCCAGCCACTTCCGCCAGCTCTTCCGGGGGAATCCCGAGGCGTTCCCAGGCCAGCCGAGAGATGTAATCCCTCCAGCGTGTCCTGGGTCGGCCCCGAGGTCTCCTCCCGGACGGACATGCCCGAAAAACCTCCCGAGGGAGGCGTCCAGGAGGCATCCTCACCAGATGCCCGAACCACCTCAGCTGGCTCCTCTCGACATGGAGGAGCAGCGGCTCTACTCTGAGTCTCTCCCGGATGTCCGAGCTCCTCACCCTATCTCTAAGGCTGAGCCCGGCCACCCTGCGGAGGAAACTCATTTCGGCCGCTTGTATTCGCGATCTCGTTCTTTCGGTCACTACCCATAGCTCGTGGCCATAGGTGAGGGTTGGAACGTAGATTGACCGGTAAATCGAGAGCTTCGCCTTTTGGCTTAGCTCTCTCTTCACCACGACGGACCGGTATAGCGCCCGCATCACTGCTGACGCCGCCCCGATCCGCCTGTCCATCTCCCGCTCCATCCTACCCTCACTCGTGAACAAGATCCCGAGATACTTAAACTCCTCCACCTGAATCGCAGCACCAATAATCAAAATTGAATCGAATCGTGAGGTATCTGGTGATTCCCATCCCTAGACTGGTGCTGTATAACAGAAGTGTTCCTCAGGCAGTAGGGGCTATCCATTGAGTGTAAACAGTCAG
Organism: Ilyophis sp. 1 JC-2022; assembly: GCA_022702515.1. NCBI lineage: Eukaryota > Metazoa > Chordata > Actinopteri > Anguilliformes > Synaphobranchidae > Ilyophis > Ilyophis sp. 1 JC-2022. The sequence continues at coordinate 86,805,289 of CM040403.1, read as the reverse complement.
TCAAAACAGCCATAGAACTAGTACCTGAGCAAGTTATGTACACTCACATTTAATGCGTGCAGGTAGGTGGCTGTTAAGAGGCCCCGTCTTCAAATGAAGATCAACAGACTGAACGCCTGTCCTTTCAACCAAGGGCCTCATGATTCACTGTCAAGCCTTGTATTGATTATTCCTGACCTCACTTCCAAAAATAAATGGACAGCCAAAGTTCAGAGGTTGTAGGACAGGTCACCCATATTGAAATTTTAACTCTGAGAGTTATTGTTTCCTGGTAGAAACCTGGAATCATAAGCATTATCTAAAATTCACTTAAAGGTCAGAGGTCGAGATCATCAGGCTTTTGACCCCCTGAAGGTGGTGCACCTTATAGCTGTCATCACAGCTATAGTATGATGGGGAGGGGGTGGCCTGTTCACTATTAAGTTCCACAGGGAAACAACCTTAGATGAGATTTTCTCTAAGCCAAAACCATTCGTGTTCCGGGTGGTGCCGGGTCCGTCTCTAATTGAATTTGCTGCACAGCTGTGCATATCACTTACATCATGCTCAAATCCTTCAGAACAAAGCAAAAGCAAATGTTCTGACAAAGTGTGGGCGCCCAGACTTGAACGGAAATTTCCACGCAGTGCACACATGCAAGCCAGCCTCACCTTACTCAATGTGAAGGGCTGGGTTTGAATCCAGAGGTGCCAGACTGAACTTGAGCCCCCTGTCCCTCAGCGATCACAGGAGGCATGGACGCCTGCTGCACAACTCAAGGAGGGCCAACCGAGGGACATCATTGTCCACCCTGCCTCCCCCCTCTCTCTCCTCCTCTCTCCCCTGCGTCTACTGTACACATTTCCATCTCACTCGGCGGGAGGTGCTCTTTGGGCACAGCCTCAATGACAGCGCTTTGAGATCGCATCGTGATTTATTTGCTTGCTACTTCTCCGCATCGAATGCTTTGCCCAGAGAGACGGTTACAGCACTCACAGACGTACCCTTCTGAAACACGCGCCCATAACCATAGCGCTCAGTGTAGGTTGTCACCCCAGTCCTGTCAGCTCCAGCTGTGATCGTGCTGAATCCCTGAGATTTTGTGCCACAAAAGGCCGAATAACTCAAGTGGCTACTTTACAGTCTGTTGTTGTGACATGTACTGAAATGTACAGTCCCTCACACTAAAATCCACACACAATACCAAACAAACCAAAACAAAGATAAACAACATATTTATGCACCTTTTGTGTGATAGTGCTTATGTATAAGCACCATCACAAAAACACAAGTTATTTCTGACAATCTTTATACTATTATGTGTACCATTATTGAAATCATACATATGTACATACATATAGAGAAACATAAAAAATATGAAAGATTTCTGTAGGTGTGCTAAGGGGTGGGGATGGGATGGGAGCTAATATGCAGTCAGAAGAGGTGGGTCTGAAGATTGATTTTAAGCATGGTGGACTTGTTCCATTTACTGCCCTGTAGGCTACTACCAGAATTGATGAAAGGCATAACAGGTAGCCAGTGATGAGGTGGGGTGTGATGTGAACAGACTTGGAAAGTTTGTAGATAAATTGTGCAGTTGTCTTCTGGATTCGCTTCAGCAGGTTACCAGTACAGGCAGGGAGGCTAGTGAGGAGGGAATTGCAGTAGTCCGGATGTGAGCATACGAGGGCCTGGTGGACTCAGAGCTGAATGTAATAGTAGCAAGAAAGGAAGGGAGGAAGGGATTCTTCAGATGTTATATAGAATAACCTACAAGCCCAACTCATTTCCACGATACAGGAAGAGAAGGAAAGTTTGTCATCTAGGGTTACCCATAGGCTTTTCTCGTAGCTTCTGTACTCCTGTAGATATAGGCCATTTCAGTCTTCAGTCTCAGCCATCGCACCATCCTGCTCAAGATGTCCTTTAGGAAAGCTTTGACACATAATGAGACCTGAATGTTGCATGGAGGGAAAGAGAGGAAAAGTTCAATCAGCATAGAAGTGGTATGAGAAATCATGGGAGGAGATGACAGACCCATGAGATGCGTCTGAAACAGGAAAAGGGGAAGAGGCCAAATAGAGTATGGACATTCAGGAGACACCTGTAGGACGAATATGGGGTCTAGACAAGATACTATCTCAGTAAATTCTAAAGGAATGTCTAGGTGTAGGATTCAGCTCACTTAAGAGCTGTGGCCGTGATCTGCAATCAGGGTGGAGAGGAGGAGCATGTGACCATTATGTCACAAGGTTTTTGTACTGTAATTATTTTAACTAATGTGTAAAATTACTTTAAACTAATTATTTAATTAAATTTTTGACTATTGTTTTACCTAATGTTCCTCTCTTTATCTTTGTTGTAACGCAGTATTGTAAATGAAGAGCTCACCCTTACTGCCTAAAGTGTTCACGTATATGACGCTTTCATAAACTGAACTGCACCACCTAAGCTAAAGTGGCCACAGTTTATTACGTATTCATATGAATTAAGTACAGATAAGTTAGTAAGACATATTAACTCATATTTGTAAAGCATTCGTTTGGTTTACAAATTATTTATAACGGAACCTTAAAATAAAGTGTTACCAAAATATCTTGTGTCAAATGGCAAAGTTGGGTGAGAACAGATATTTATTCAGAAGAACCATTCTGAATAAATGATGCTTCAGATGAGACTTGAAACCAAACTACAACTTATGGCTGTGGTCATTTACGATACTTCGGAAAACTATCTTATTCAAGGTGTTTTAGTCACATTTCCCCAAATACCATGTTCTCTCAATCTGGTGACCAAATCTGACAATTTACTGCTGACAGCTTGCAGTTTACAGCCCTGCAGATTGTCTGTCACATCTACTGTACTAACATTCACATGAAGGCCAATAATCATTGATAACTGTGAAAGTTTTCACAAACAATATGACAGTTACCATTATTAAGCTACTACAATCACTATTTACTGGCATTTGCCCTCATTAAGTATAACATATATCCACCAATATCCAACTGGATATTAAGTCAGGCAGTTCTCAGGAACACTCACCCCAAACAGCAGCCTTCAAAACAGAAAACATAGAACAAAAATAACCCATAAATTAGTAGTAATAATGAAAAATAAAACAAGCTAAAGAACTAGAAGTGATGATAAACACAGGATATAATAAATAGTCCTTCAGGGACTAGTGGAGCCCGGACTGGGCAATGCCAGGGACAGCCGCCCACATTAAGAACGTGCCTTTACGACTGTGCCACCCACATCCGTATTCACCAAAGCCCAGTCTTCACTCTGCACCATGCAAACTCAGACTGACGAGGCTCTCAGAACATTTGATAACACATGAAACAGAACCAGAGGGTATGTGACTGTCTCTGTCAATGATATAATTTTTGTTTCGTAAATAAATAATGAACTTGTGAAACAAAAGTTTATCCCTGAAACAAAATTCATAGGGCCTCATGTATAAACGGTGCGTACATATAAAAAAGATGCGTATGCCACTTTCCCCACGGATTTGGGATTTGTGGTTTAACAAACCTGACATCAAAACATTTATGACTCATGTGTACATACGTTTTTGAGACTGGGAATTGGCGACTCCAATGGTGGGGAAATTGGCATACGCATCCTTTTTGTAAGTATGCACCGTTTATACATGAGGCCCATAGTGTTATGACCGGTGGGAGATAGGGACCCAGAAGCAGGCAGGATGCAGAAAACCAAGGTCGCGAGAACACGGGCAGAAGTCGAAAAACCAGGAGATCAAAGAGACACAAAACATAAAACGAAACAAACTAAACAAAGAATACTAAAGATACAAAGATACTAAAACCTAACTAAAAACACAAACAGACTCGAAAGAACAGATACTATATAACTTGGGAAAACCAGGCAACAGACCACCGCTAACAAGACATGTGACAAACTCACGAAGAGGGACTAGAAAGACTGGGTTAAATACACAATGAAGTGGGAGGGGTAGCAAACAACGTAAGGTGGACACATTAGGAGACAATAACTCGATAACAAGGAAATCAAGAAAACATGGATGGGACTCGGAAACAAGCATTACAAACAACGGGCTCAAATCGGAGCGGAACGTGACTAGAATTAAAGAGGCGTGGTCTCAAAGGAGACACAGCTGACACGAGTTAAACAGTATGTGAAGGACAGCTCAGTATCGCAGATAGAAAATATACAGCGAGGAAACTTGTTAATGGTTAGTTCTAACTAAATAAAGACAATTAGTATGTTAGTAAACATTTAAGTTAATGGTTTTAGTAATGTGCATCTAACTAATAAACACCTGAGTGATTGTTAGCACAAGTTAATAATATCAACAATATTAACACAGAGAACGTAAAGCAGGAAGTAAACAGAAAACGAGACTTCAGAAATACAGCGTGAACCCTCGGAAAATCCCGAAGTCACCCAAACCGTGCAAACGCAAGACAGGGTAAACAAACACACAAATGCGACTTGGACAACCCACGAACAGAGGGGAATGGACAGATGAAATGACAAGTAATAATAATAAAAATAAAAATACAATAAGACAGACTCACTCAGAACATAACACATAGACTCAACTTTTAACCATGAAGAACCACAGATCATAAGGTTCAACAATATGCAACACACAAGATTAATAATGTTGTTGCAAGTTGTTATAAAAGTAGTAAAAAAATTGTCGTATATCAATAATCTATGCATAACACATTCAGAAGCATTCCATAATAATAATATAACTACAACATGAATTACTCATCATGAACAATTACGTGCTGCATAAAGCATATGGCGTACAATTACTGGTATACTAATATTTGTTGTCATGCAGGCTGTCAAGCATGTATGTCAGGGGTGTGATAGGGACCGAAGTTTATTTTGGGTTGAAACCCAGGGATGAGGCGAAGACGTAGTCAGTGGACAGGCAGAGGTCAAAAACCAGGAAGACACGGCAAAAGTACAACAACACAATCGAGGCGAAGTCAGGAAACAGGCAGAGGTCAAAAACCAGGAAGTCACGGCAGAAATACAGAAATCAGGCACAATAGGAAACTAGCAAAACACGGGTTAGACAAGGCTTGTAGGGAAACAGGGGAAAGAGGGCAACTGTGACAAACTTGCACTGAATACAAGACAAGAGTGGAACTTAAATACACAGGACTAGCAGGCAAACGAGAAACAGGTGAGCAGCGGGGCAGGTGAAACACATTGGTAATCAAGAGCTGAGACAAGAGGCGGGGCTGACACAACAGGGAAGTGAAAACACAAGCACATGAATGGGAGACGGAGAATGAAAACAAAAACACACGAACAACACCGAACATGACCGAAAAGGAAGTAACAAAAAATGCAACACAGGTTAAAATACCACACAATGAGTATGGTATGTTATTCCTATGTAGTGCTTATGGATGTACAGTATTTTATTTATTTATGAAGGGTAGGTTGACTGAACACGCATGCTCTTTTACAGCAACGCCCTATTACTTGTGCATTCAGTATGAAGATACAGTTCATGTTAAGCCTTTCATTAATTGATGCATTTTATGATAGGCTACATATGCCATTTTGTTTTTTATATAGTGCCAATATAGTTTTTGAGAGCATCTTAAAACATACGTCCATGTTATTCTTCAATTCATCTCCCACTGGAGTATTCATACTTATACTGTGGAGACTTTCTGAATCTTTCAATACAATAATGATGAAACACATCCATGCCGTCCCCCTGCAAAAATGACAGAATAATGTTCACACAATCTAATATAGAATATACCCATGGCTCTCTTTATTCCGCTGTCTTTTTAAAAAAAATCCAAGAACGCAGAGTTGATTGCTAATTACAGTTCACCCACACTGCAACACCTCATTATCCACAGTCTAAAAGGCCTTGGCAACTGTTCATCAGTTTTTGACATTAATTCCATATTTCCTCGAGCAGTTCTGTTAATAGGAAGAAAATATTAAGCCTATTTATTATTTATACATACTTTTGCTTCACTTTGCAACATATGTCTATCTTCTTATTTTTTAGCTGGGAAGAGGATCATATAAGTAGTTTGATAAGCTGAAGTTATTTCAAATTGCTACACGTTAAATCGAGAATTGTTTGAAACTAAGCTATAGATTCATCAAGGCTTGGCATGAAGCAAAACCTAAAACAAAACCATACATGTAACAGCTTAGTATATGGATATAAACAGTTACAGGTTATAGAACCTCTGTCATGATATTTGAGATTTGTATTTTTGTGTGCAAACTTCTATTTCACTGGGATAATGTTTTCCTGTTTTCATTCCAAATTGAAGGTTCAGAGTGCTGTGTTTTTCAGACGAGTGGGCTACAACGTATACATTACAGCATAAGAATCTTTAATGGTGTAATGGAGGACGGCTGATCAAAACACACAAAGTGCCTGAGTTCAACTGAATTTGGCTGTGCAGTTGTGAATAACTGACATGCTCAAAAATTTTAAAAGGAAAAAAATATGCAAACGTAAGTATATTCTGACAGAATAGAAATTCAGCCTTCTGCTAAAATTCCAAGGGAGTGTCTATGCATATTTAAATGAGGCATGAGTCTGTGTGTGTGTGTGTGTGTGTGTGTGTGTGCGCGCGTGCGTGTGAGGGAGCAGGGGGAAGGAGGATTTAAACTCATTTCTCTTGGGGTGAACATGAGTGTCTTTAGCAAGAAGCTGTCTCATAGTTGGATGAGGCGTAGAAGTGAAACAAGCACTGGGGATTTTATTTTTACCTGCTGCAGGGAAATTGGAAGGAATTTGCCTCAATCAAGGTGTCCCAGAGGGCTCTTCAATAAAGAGTGAATCACAGATGAGCTTCCAGTGGTCCTCTCTGTCAAGCAAAAACCGTCAAAGTCAGCCATGCCTGTCTGCCTTCTGCACGGAGGGCACAGAGAGGGGTTTTGGTGCTGCTGCGTTCCCTGCCAAGGTTCTCACGGCGTTTCTCAAATGTTGAGCTAATGTCACAGTTTTGGCATTGAGTTAAGATCATGTGCTTTTGATGGGATTGTTCCAAGGTTGGCTTGCCTCTGCTTTTATGCAGTAAGCGTGCTTCTGTTTCACAGAGCCATTTCTCTGGCCACATGTTGTCATTACTCTTTATCATTCCGTGGGTGCTACAATATATCCAAAATGTATACATAGCCATAGAGTGTGCAATACAAATGCCAACTTGCATCAAATTGCAAGATAGAAATACAGTTAATGTTTTAAAACCAATTCAATCACATATGAACCACCAGCCAACTGTACTCCACACACATGCACACACACACGCGCACGCGCATGCACATAGCACACACACCCACACAGATACAGACACACACACACACACACACAGCCTCATGATGGTCCAATTTGGAAAAGAAGCTGCATATAAATTCAAGTCATTATCATAATTATAAACACAAACACACTGTTCTCACATTGTGCGCAGTGTTAGAGATCTGCTGTCAAGTAATTAAGCATTAAGATGCTAACCTGCCAATCAGCTGTGATGAAATCATTCATAAACAAGCAGGGCCTGTAATAACAAAACTTTCTACTTCTACCAAATCTACTAGATCACTACTGTTTATAAGGAAAAAAGAACTGTGTTTAATGGACTCATTAGTTAAAGATGGACTCATTAAAGATCCATTGTTGAGAACGATTTACAGTCAGCCACATTGTGCCCTCTCTTTTTATTTAAAAAAATTTATTTAAGATTTTTCCCTTTTTCTCTCAATTTGGTAGCCAATTGAACCCTATGCTATTCAATACCCGCCATGTAGCAACCGCTTGAATTCGACGCTGCAAATCGGCAGTAGGAAGGAGGGTGCCACGTCACGACGAATTTCACCGAGTCCTAGCTAGGCGCTATAATGAACCCTGCGCCAGGTGTAAGATAGGGCCCATTATGTTCTGTTGTGGTGCTGCTGTCAACATACACATTCTGAAACCAAGAACAAAACCATTACTTTTCACTCAAGAGAAAAGGTTTTGTTGAAATGTAATAGAAAATAGCAATTATATTATCTGAATATTAAGCAATTTAAGGTTGTACATTGTGCACATGATGGTCCAATTAACACTAATTTCCTCTCAGGATCCATTAAGTGTTAGTCATTATCACAGAAGTGACATGCCGCATTCTCATATGGTGCCACCCAATGACCAGAGGGGGTGTTGAGCTGTCAGAGCCCATAAGATCTATCAATGTGCATTTATCATCAACACTATTTTACAAAGCTTTGAAACAGTGAAATGACACATATTCATATTTTATCCCTTAAACCCCTAGGATGAGTTTACACACACACAGGGCCCTAGTTTTTCACAGTCAAGTTGCAATTGTCAAACTAGCCGTAACTCACACTGGTGGGGAATGAAGGCATGTCCTACTCAATTTCGTTAATTTTGTGACTACAGTCTGTATAGCACACCTGCAGCGGAGTAGATGTAAAAGAAGATGGCTTAAAAGGAATAAATTACCTGTGGATATGGCGGGGGGTTGGTTTCATAACGTGCAAACAGATTGGCCACTTTTTTTCCCTTCAATATCTGTGCATCAAGGCCATAGAGAACTGGCAGTTTTGTCATGTCTGATATACTTGACTGGGAGAAGAATAGTTGCCACATGGGCATTTATGACCACCTCAGGCAAATTATGTTGATAGACTGTAAATTAGAGGAAGAAAACATTACGTGGGTTAATTGTATAGTTGGTGTATTTCCATCTTAGCTAGATATTTTATTATCAATTGTACTAAAACCTGTAGACTGTATATTTGTGTATTTTGAGTATTAAAGAAACACAATACCCATGAGAAACCCAAAGTGACATATGAAGTTATCATGGTCTGAGGCAAAAAAAAGGTGAGCATTAAACCAAAACAATAATTTTCCATGATAACAAATATAACTACTGTCAAAAGTAGACAAATTAATAGTATTTCTCAGCAATAATGCTAAAGAATGAAAAGTGGAAAAATACAGCATTTGATATAAATAATGTCTCAGAGTTGTAGAAAAATAGAAGGTGCATTCAGCAAAATGCATCAACCAGGCACGGTTTCACAGTTGATGCCCTAAAATATATGCAACAGAAAATACAAATAGTTAATCATCCACATGCCTATAATACATTAAAGAGAGATTTGAGAAAACGTGTTTCAACAGCTGCAGGTCTTCCGCAAATTAAATTTTCAGCATGGAGCGAGGGTCATTTTGCTTGAAAAAGATCAAAACACATTGCCTCGGCTCTGTGTGTGTGTGTGTGTGCGTTTATATGTATCTGGGTATTAATTATTTGTATTTTTAAAATACCTGCCTTTTTGTACTAAATGTGTTTTGGTCGCACATTTCAAGTCAAGCTTGTGTTTCCTTAGTGCATCATTTGATATGACACCATGAAAAAAGTCTTTCTTAAAGAAAAATTTATTGGATATATTCACCAAAATAAATTGATCCTCGTCTATTTATATTGAGGGAAATGTGTTAAATACAAGTATTATTTTGCTTATATTATTATTGTATTTTACAAGAAGAGTGTAATTTCTGAATTTTTAGTCTTCATACATTGCTTACAGCTTTTTGATGTTTTTTGAGCTACTGTTAACAAGGAACTTGACTCATAATTTTATGTGAGTATAATTATTTTTAACTTTACAGAGCATCAATTGTTCAGAAAAGCACTCAACTCACAAACTTGAAAGAAGATAAAACTAGTTTGATGTTTGTTGTTACTTATTTTATTATATACATTTAAAAAGTGAAATATTGCAAAATTGCAATTTTTGCAGAGAAATCAAAGATGTTTTGGCTGTCAGACTCATCTAAAGTGTGAATTAATAAACATTTATTTAACTTCACACAAAACATCCAACTACATTTGTGTTCATTATTAATATAGCCTAAAGTTTAAATCACCATGGTTTTATGATACAAGTGCGTGCATGTGGATATAATTAGTACAATTATAGGATTGAATTGCTATTGTAGTGTATTTAACTGGGGCCATTTACACCTGCCAGCTAGATATTTTGTTAGTGACAGATCTTGTGCATGGACCCATATGCAAGACTGATTTGGAAACACAGGATCTCAATAAGATATAAATATTAAAACTCTGTATAGACAATTTCACATGCATTTTTTCTCCAAATACAGTATGTCATCTTTTTTTTCTTAACTATTTTAAATCTTTATGTACACTAATCTACAGGAGTTTTCTGTTCTATTACCAACAGCATGATTCCCAGTGAAATTGGTGGGGAAAAAATGTCTTTTGACATTGTCTTATCCAAGGCCTTGAATTTGTATGGCCTGATTTTTAAGGGTGGTTTCTCCTGACAAATTTTCCTATTGAACTTTATGGAAAATAAGTCAGGAGAAGAAACCCTTCCAAGTTATCCATCCATATCTACTACATATCTGGCAGCAGAGTGATGGTTTAAGGTCAGACCCTTATGGCAAGCCAAATGAGGATTTATTCCATATCCCTGATATCCAATTTACGTTTTTCCACTAGTTGCGTTTTTCACAACGTGTTCGACATTTTGTCTTACTAGTTCAACGAAACCGTTTTGATATAAAAGATTGGCACCTTACTAGTCATGCATTTTCAGCCACTAGTTGCACTTTTATTCTACACGTTACACCAGAAAAATTACTAGTTGCACCACAGTGCCGACTAGTGGCACCACAGCCACAACTAGTCAGCCTTTCAACCCACTAGTGGCCTTTTAAGCCTAACGTGTTGCAATTAAAGCAGCACTAGTTAACTAGTAAAGTGGCAACAGTAGTAAATTATGTTACATGTCAACTAGTGCATAATAATTTACTACTTAACTAGTTAACTAGTTGAGCACATTTGTTCACTAGTGAGCATTTTTGTCCAACTAGTATGGAGAAAATGGTAACTAGTGCGGATAAAAATTGGGCATTGGCACACGTTGAGTAATGGTCAAGTTATTCACAGTTTGCAACTAGTACTGAACAAGGCACAGCATGTTCATGGCAGCATAGTCAAAAATGTCAAAAATGCATAACATGTTGGTTAAACGTAACATTTTCAGAATGGAATGGAACTAGTTAGAAAAATAGCCTTAAACTAGTGAATGTGTCAGGAAAACTAGTGAACTAGTGGACTCTTTGTAACATGACTAGTTGACGTGTGGGTTGCAGTGTACAGGCTCACTAGTAAACAAGTAACCTAATGTTCTGCTGAACATGTGAACTAGTGGACTGCATGCAAATGAAGCAGGTGGGGCAAAGAAGTATGGAGGTAGATTTCTATCAAAAATAAACAAGCACAAAAGTATAATCCACAATTGTATTTACCATCCACACACACACACCTCTCAATTTGTGTTCGTAGATATAATCCACAATTGTATTTACCATCCACACACACACACCTCTCAATTTGTGTTTCGTAAAAATAATCCACAAGTATGTGTTTTCCATCCACACACAAACACCTCTCAACTTGTGTTTCGTAAATCATCATTTGGATGAATGCAAAAATGATGTTCACGAATGCAAAAATGATATTCACAAATGCAAATAACATTTATAGATATGTTTCCAATGTTCACATGTACAAATCAAAAGCTTGGCTTGCGAACTTGCGAATCTACATTTGCCGATCGAAGGACACGCTTGATCTGCTTAGATTTACGGACAGAATTTTGAGACAAATATTCCGCTGTTTTTCACCGTGTCGATTCATGCTCGCTTAACTTGCAATTCGTAAGCTAAACTTCTTCTTCTTTGGTGCTACATAACACGGCTGTGTGTGTGTCGGCTCATCAGCGCCACTTTTAGAACAAGTGGCCAAAATTGCACATTATCTTTAAGAAGTGGATTCATGGTAAATTTAATGAAAACAACCGAGTTTTTAGTTTATTTAGGTTGTAAAGTTAACCCCACGCTAATCTTGCGATGGCAAGTTTTTTAAACAGTCATTGCACAAAACTCCTATCAGATTGCATGTAGCTAGCTAGCTAGATTACATTACGCAGGGGTAGGTCCGTACACAGTCTACATAACTCTTTCGCCCCTCATGGAAAAGATAATGTAAAACAAACTCAACCATGTGAAGTATTGTAGCCAATTCAATTAATTTGACAGCTATTCTCACTGATACCGATGTCTCCTATGAAATCTTTTATTTGTTCAGCTAGCTAGCTAGTGGATAAGACACCTAAATGAAAATGATCATTCAAATTGCATGGAGTGCTCTCCTTATTTTAGGTCATAGTGTTGTACTTCCTAGTTCCCATCAATGTACAGACCTACCCCTGTGTAATGTAATCTAGCTAGCTAGCTACATGCAATCTGATAGGAGTTTTGTGCAATGACTGTTTAAAGAACTTGCCATCGCAAGATTAGCGTTTACTAGTTTTCTAGTTTACTAGATTTACTAGTTTTCTAGTTAGCCCGTTTTTGTGGATTTATTTTCGTTTTGGCTGTTTAGCCTTAACGTTCCTGTTTTTTCTTTCATTCTTTATTATTTTTTCTCCCTTAATTATTGGTCCTCACGTCTTGTGAGCTGACTGTTCAGATTCCTCCCACCTTCGTGTTTGAATCTCCGAACAATTAAGAGACCCATTACAGTGGCGAGTTCTGCTCATGGACTGACGATTGGCCCACCGGAATCAATAGGCTACACAGAGTCTAGCTATTCTATTTAAAAATACAAACGACAAACTAGCATAAATGCAAGAATGATTTTGATGGCAGTGAATGACATTTCAAACGGGACACACAATAAAATTATCTCATTTGGTGTTTTGATGATGGTGTGTTCGCGTCATTCCAAAATCTTATAGGTGTTCATTTGGATTGAGATGGGGACTGCGAAGGCCATAGCATATGATTCACATACTTTTCACGGTCATCAAACCATTCAGTGATCCCTCATGCCCTGTGGATTGGGGCATTGTCATCCTGGAAGAGACCACTCCCATCAGGATGGAACTTCATCGTAGGATAAAGGTGGTGATTACTCAGAATAACTAGCCTAGTCTATGTGTAGCACATACAGGCAACCTTTCAATTTACCTGAAGTAAAGCACCAGCAGTGTTGGGGAAGCTGCTTTAAAAGCATAGATTTGCAAGCTACCAATTACTTCATACTGGAAGTTGAACTACAGCAAAACTACCCTAGGGAGAAATCTAGTTTGGTTAACTAAAACTACTTAGAAAAAGTTCAAACTACTTTGTAAAAAAATTATCAAATTGACAATGTACACGTGATATGAAATTACAACAAAATATAATACAAAAAAGTCACATGCCAGCAAAAAATGCCACTGAATTGAGTTTATTCCAAAAAGTGCCCACTTGTTCACAGGTCATACATGAACCAAAAAAATAAAATACCCCACTATTCATGGGAAAGTGCAAGGAATGTCAGCTTTGGTTTTGTTATAATGTGGCCAACTTATCTAAACTTCGCTAAATTGGCTAGCAAAGTCAATGTTAATACACTCACCTTTATATGTGTTCTTAGATTTGTGTTTGACATCTTAGCAGTAGAGTGTATTTACTCTCGGCTTGCATAGCTCACAAGTAAAAACGTAGGCTTTGTCAGTGGAGCTAGTCAGTGTCATTGTTGGGGATCTCTTTGTCAGAGACATGGAGGAAATATTGGAGGTCCAGATGTGATAGCTGCAAAATCTTAAAGTGTTCAAAAGAACACCACTGAGACGGACAATAATCCGTAGTGGAATAGGAGAAAATACAGAGAACACAAATAACCTCGCAATAAAAACGAGGAACTCGCTAACCGAGCAAAACCAAGAAATAAGCAGTAACGCTTATCTAACTCCCGTTTGTGGAGCGAACAAAAGAATAGAAAAGAGAAACTCAAAAAGACCCCTAAGACTTAGGGTAAGAGCACTCGTAGGTAATGAGTGGAAAACAAAAGAAACTAACAAAAACCTCTGCTCTGAACTCAGAGCCAAAAGATCAGCAGCACAACTTCCTTTACCCTTTTTACCAGCTCGAATGTTACGTGAAATAACATGGAAGCCAGGAGAAAGGCAGGAAGCGGGGTATAAGTAGTGAGCGGAAATAAATGAATCACCAAGGCGAAAGCAAAACCCGTAGCGGAACACAGGAAAATCCGATAGATTACAGGTAAACGACAAAAAGAATTTAAAAACGCGGAGATAAGGGAAGGAAGGCATGATCCATGACAGTCATGTATTTGCGTAAGTATGGCCATGGTGATTCTTCCTCAGGCTGAGATTCGGGAGGTTTATCCATTATGACGCTGTAGCTGATTGAGCACTGAGTAACGCCCGCCCTTTTTCACATGCACTACACAAAGGTCAAGTGTGTGGTGGTGGCTACCTGATGAATTCATTGCCTGGGCATGCCTTCACAGCGGTCAGAATGGGGGGAAAAAGGGGGCAGGGCTGGTCAAAAGGGGTTCAATTACAGTAAAGAAGCAATGGTAAAATACATTTTAAAAATCATTCCTTTCCTTTTATGGCCCAAAATTGTTTGTAGTTTCAATAGTTAACTACACAAAAAATGCCAAAAAAAGTTATTTAACTACTTAAATCACTGCAAATATTAATGTAGTTGAACTACCAGCAAGCTACTGCAAAATGTAGTTAAACTACTAGTTTAATTACATGTAGTTCACTACTCCCCAACACTGAGCCCGAGTCATGTTTATCAAAAATAGATCATTCTTTATTACAAAGTTTTGAATACAAAAAGTGCAACGCGCACAAGAGGTAAAAGATGCATTCACAAAAGGATGTAAAGCTAATGGATGTAGGCGTATTCACTAATAGTTCATTGGATGCAACATTTTGCTCAAGTGAATTCTATCAGTTCAGTAGCCTATACCACACAAGGTGCATTCTAGCGCTGCAACTGTTAACACTACCAATATTGTCGTCAGACACTGTAGCCTAATGTTTAATACTGGTAAAAATCACACACACAGTGAATTCAAGGGAATGCAAAAAAACATGACAAGGCCCTCTGCAGACAAAAAAGAGAAAATTTTACTTCCAGAAAAATGCATTAAACAAATTGGCCTACAATTCCTTTTTCACCTACAGTCAAGGCTCATTCTAAAATGGTAGTAATTAACAGCGTTTTCCTTATACAGCTAACATGAGGATTAGAGCACTCCCAAAGTAAAGCATTTATTATGTTTACAAATCATTTGCACAATGCACAGCATATTATCTTACATAATGTACTAAATGTTTCCCCATAGCTACCCATTTCATGTTTACAAACTAGCTAGGCTACTTTTAAAACCGAAATAGCACCGTGCGTTTGCATGCGGTAGCCTATTTGCATCTAACGTGGAAGGCTACCTTTAATGTGGACACAAACCACCACCCTTAATTTGTCACCGGTCTGTAGCCTAAGCCTGATCAGCACGCCTTGCACAATAAGTTATTTTAGCAGTTCGTACATGATTCCAATAAAACGTTATGATCGAGTAATTGGTTCATTGCGATAGCCTATATTCTTGCCAAAAAGAGAAAGTCCATGCATCGACATCGCAAATTGAATAGCCTACAGTGTTATTACGAGATCAAAGACAACCGTCTGCCATGGTTGCGCATCAGCTTCTGTCAAACCTTCACCTCTTAACAAAACATCCACTCTCCCAATTAAATATATCCTACTTCGAAATAAACACACAAATGGAAATACTAATTCGATGTCCAAAACTGCTGGCAATTGTAGCCTATAGCCGAAACCTTCATCCAATCATATTACAAAAAGCATCTTCTTTGTACGCCCTCCTAATTAGCATTTTGCTACAACTAGTAGTGGATGTACTAAAACTTAACTAGTTAACTAGTGGACGCGCTGGCTTTACTAGTTAACGAGTGAAGAGAAGTGTATGTAACTAGTTGGGCGGAAATACGGACTCTATGCAACTTAACTAGTTAACATGTTACACTGTTGCCACTTCACTGGTTAACTAGTGCTGCTTTAATAGGCTTAAAAGGCCACGAGTAGGCTGAAAGGCTGACTAGTTGTGGCTGTGGTGCCACTAGTCGGCACTGTGGTGCAACTAGTAAGGTACTCGTGTAACGTGTGGACAGTGTTGGGGAAGCTACTTAGTTGAAGTTGAACTTACAGCAAAGCTACCCTAGGGAGAAATCTAGTTTGGTTAACTAAAGCTACTTAGAAAAAGTAGTTCAAACTATTGATCAAATTGACAATGTACAAATTTATAACAAAATAAAATACAAAAAAGTCACATGCCAGCAAAAAGTGCCCACTTGTTCACAGGTCATACATGAACCAAAAAAATAAAATACGTCACTATTCATGGCAAAGTGCAAGGAATGTCAGCTTTGGTTTTGTATATAATGTCCACCAGTCAGATACCTGCCTTCCAGAAACTAGAATCCAGGTGGGGGTATGAAAAGAAAGCAAAGTTAACATAATGCTAACTATTTGAACTAGGTGCAAGCCATAGAACATGAATGTGCTAAAGTTTGTAACTCCTGAATTGATACTAAATACACTCGAATTAAGGTCGCATCAAATACTGGCAATGTCAATGCAATTAATTCGGTGGAATTATCTAACCTGTAACACTTTTATGCTAATTCTATTGTTGCAGTTAGTTTTTACTCTGCAAAATGTATTTCCCTCCCATTCATAATTATGTTATAACAATTATACATATTATGTGTTCCAAATATTTAAGACAAAAAGGTGAAATGGCTACGTTATTTAACTGATTTTTTTCCATAAAATGTCACATAAATCAAGAATGCTCATATTCTTCTGTTCATTTTTATTATTGTATTAAAGCAGTTGAGATTGTAAAGTAAGAGACAGCCAAACAAACTATTTGGACAGATGCCTGCCCTTTAAAAAATTCCCTGTCTCTAGCCCCAGCACCACAATTTTCAGGCCATACCTTTTCCTGTTTCTTGGATTTACAGTACATAAGGTTGAACCTTATGAGCACAAGGTTTGTGTGATTGAATCCAAAAATAAATAAATAAACGATTGTTTGATTTAATTGCTTTTACCTTAAGTGGATTTGATTGAATCTGGGGGACATGGTTTATGGTACCAAACCAGTGCTGCAGTTTTGACATCTCCATTTACATTGTTGAATCATTTATATATTTCTAAATGCAGCCTGCCCACACTGTGAAGACTGGCTGGGAATAATGAGCAGGAACAACTGGACCGAGGCATTCTTCCTCCCCTGAGCCTGTCTCTGACATTCAAGGAGTGGGAAGTGAGAACACGTCACTTTAATGTGCACACCAACAGGAGTGTCTGGGGGGGGGGGGGGAAATAATAGTAGAAATATGTACTTTATCGAGATAGCAAAGCCATACACAGCACAGTGTGGCATATCTACATTGTGCAATTCCAGGGAACAGCTCTTAGCTTTTCCCATCAGTGTAATGCCAGGAAAATGACTAAGGTTAGTCTATACAGTCCCACACTTGTGGCCTGCCAGAGAACTCATAGTCTGCTGACACATTAAAAGTGTTAACATGGGCTGCTGTTTTGTAAACAAATGTATGTCTTTTTAACAGTTATTACAGACATCAGCTTATTTCATTTTTTCCGTGCTTCAACACATATTTTATGAGAAGCAAGCAAGATTTTCCGCCTGCTGGCACATTTTATGTTCAATGATGCAGAATAACCATTGTTGTGTATGCTAAAAGGGGTCAAAGTCACACGTCTTGAATGATGGCTATAAATGAACAGAGTTAGAAGATGAGCATTCACAGTAGCGTTTTATCTAATGAAAGCAACAGCCCATGTGCTTGCAAATTACATTGAACCCTTTTAAGTTAGAGCACCTGTCATTATGTCAAAAGTGAGAAGTTGTCCATTTCATCATGTGGGGCTTCCAGGTAACTTTTACAGCATTTGTATTTGCCTGAATGTATTGATCCACTTGTGTCAGCTCAGATAGCTGAAAGTAAGAAGGCTTCCAACTGTTGCCAGAAAAAATATTGAAATATCTTCAATGAAAATGTCAAAGTTAACATGATTACTTAAATTACTTTTACTATAATAGTGATACATTTTTGGAAAACATCTTATCACAGCCCTTAATTAATACATAGTCCCTGGATTTTAGTGGCGCACAAGTAATAGGATAGTTGGCTGCTCAGCGGTGTGTTTTTGCATCATTAGTTAATGCGCAAGAAAGCTATCAAAAAGTCTTGAGTTGATTCAAGGTGTAGAATTTGCAATTGGACTGTCTGGACTGTTGTCTCCCAACACGAGGACCAATTTAGTGTCAATACCAGTAAAGCAGGTCTTCTTTAGGCTTTAAAATCCAAATAAATTGATCAGAGACATGGCCAAAATCAACTGTTTGATACATTGTTAGAAATGAAGAACGCTTTGGTGAGCTCAGCAATAGCAAACGACCTGGTAGACCACGAAAGACCTAGTGGATGACCAAACAATAATTTCAATTGTGAGGAAAAGCCCCTTTTCAGCTGTCGAACTGATCAAGAACGCTCTCCAGGAAGTAGGCATATACATGTCAAAGACTACCAAAGAGAAGACTACACCAGCATAACCGCAGAGAGTTCACCACAAGCTGAATACCACTGGTAAGCCTCAAGAATAGAACGGCAAGGTTAGAGTTAGCAAAAAAGGTACATTAAAAAAAACTTTAAAGTTCTGGAACAAACTCTTTTGGATAAATGAGATGAGCACTGGGATGGTAGCTTGTCTAGAGGCTATAACATTCCTACAGATTATTCTGTGAATATTCCCGAATATTCACACTCTTATTTGGCCTCTTCCCTTTTCCCTTTGCATGCTATCTCTTGGGTCTGTCATCTCCTCCCATGATTTCTCATACCACTTCTATGCTGACAACACTTTTCCTCTCTTTCCCTCCATGCAACATTCAGGTCTCATTACGCATCTCAGCTTTTTTAAAGGGCATCTTGAGCGGGATGATGGAGTGTAGCCTGTAGCTTAGCCTGGCTAAGAATGAAATGCCTTAGATCCCTTGCAAGTCAATACCTTCAAATTAAAGTTTACAGTCTGCACTTTAACCTCATATGCATTGTTTTATTTCAATTCCAATGTGTTGGATGGAGTACAGAGGTATCAAGGGTCTGAGGTATCAAACGAGCCTCAAACCATCACTCTGCTGCCAGATATGGATCACTTTAAGGGTTCTTTCTCCTGACTTATTTTTCAATAGGAAAACCCTCAAATTAAAGCTGAAAGTCTGCACTTTAACCTCATAGTGTCATGGTCCGTGGCTATTTTTTCCTGTTTCGCTACGGTTCTCGTCCTCTCTCTCCGGTTAGCAGTCCATTGGATTTTTTTCACGTTCCGGTTCGGGGTTTTGCTTCTTCCCGCTTTTCATTCATTTCACCTGTCCTATTACCTGCTAGGTATTTAAACCCCTCACTGCCGCTTCCTGGCGCTTCTTTGTCATTTTGTGCCTTCACCAAGTCAGGGTTGGTTAGGTTATAGCTGCTCTGTATTTTCATTATTAGCTGCGCTTGAATAGTTCCTTTCGCTATTTTTGTTTCTTTACTTCTCTTCTACTCTCTGCTATATTGAGAGTGAGAGTTTATTTTTATTTAATTAATTTTTCACCTCTTATCGGGCGTTAGAGTCGACGTTCTGAAGGTGATTCTTTGTTTTCTCCTTTTCGAGCTAATGCTCGTGTATTTCTGGTTGGGAGTCTCTGATCGGTCACCTTTCTGCACGTTTCTATGAGCCACACCCGTGTTAGTGGGTTGTTTATTATTTGGCTACTGAGACTCCCTTTAGTGGTCCTCACGTTTGTGCGTGACTTGTTCTGTAAATCGTGTTTTGTTTTGTCGCTCTTGGTTCATCGTTTCAAACCTAAACCCATACACATAGTCACTGTTCCATTTCAAATCCAATGTGTTGGAGTACAGAGCCAAAACAACAAAAAATGTGTCACTGTCCGAACACTTTTGGAGTGCACTGTATATACAGTGGGTATAAATATACATCAGATTTCTCCATTGATTTCCATAGTAAAACCAGACAGGAAAAAGTTACTGAACTTGCACCTTCTACATTTTCGCATTTTGTGCTGGAGAGGTGATGATTTATATATTTTTTTAACCCCCAGGGACTGGTCTCAAATGCCATGCATGAGTGAACAATATCACATATACTGTGTTTGAGTATTGTGATATAAAGTCCATTGTACTTTATGAAATCCCATTAAGAGCCATTAAAATGTATTGAAGGGACCTGGTCTTGGGTTTGTTACCAAGAAAGACAGTATAAACACACATTGTAAAAGACAATATTGCTCAAAGTTCTTAAATACAATCTACACATGACGTCTGGGCAACTTACGATGTGCAATTTTGAACAAGATTTACCTGTATGGATGTTAAAGTACAATGAAGCAAGTGGGCTGACTACTTAAACAATTGATTGTTGTTTAATTTTTGTAAATAATTTGTAACAGATTTTAGATTTTACTGGAGGGCACTAAAATAATAATAATAATAATAATAATAATAATAATAATAATAATAATAATACATTAAAAAAACAGTTCAAAACAAACTTTGACACTTCAGTATGGGTATAAAAATAATTTCAGAATACTTAGTAACAAATTGCATCGCAGACGGCTACCAGGAATCAAGTCTGAATGAATGTATTGTGCAACAATGTCCCTTAATGACAAAATATTTATTGTACAATGTTTAGTTACAAGTCGTAAAGCGAATAAATCAGCACAACAATCTCCCAGTGCTGCCCCCTACCGTTCCAACGTAATACAACATGTTTCACATTCCATACATTTCACAGCTTCCAAAGGGCTCGATTCTTTGTTTCACTCTCTTTTCCATTTCCCATCCCTTGCGAGTAGGTCGTATTATGTGACAATTTTTCCAAGTCTTTTTCTGTGGTATCCGAATCCAGGTTTGATTTAATCTATTACAGTGTAGGCTTATAGTAAATGTCATGCTGAAATATTTCTGTTTATATATCAAAGCTGCGTGATATGAAGGACACTACAAATAGGTCTCATGTGAAAGATAGTTTACCTATTTGGTTGTACATTTTCTCAGGCCTACCAAATAATAAAGTTTAGAGGTAGGCCTATCACCAGTTACATTTTCAGTGTATCCAAAATACGCACACTTTCCATTTTAAATAACCTATTTTCTCATTTTGTTCTACTTGTTGTAGCTATTAAATTATACTGTCGGTTCAAGTTCAAATGTTGTTATATATTTGACTTTGGTCTGTGTATGGTTAAACATCGACATAGGCTATTATTTGCCGCCAACTGCGACTTTTTAACTTTGGCACAAATTAAAAATCCGTTTGGCACAAGAGGTAATTTATCGAGGTCCAACATTCTTTTAATTTAGGAACAATAAACAACCGAAATCAAATGGACCGAATTTGGCATGGGAATGAATGAAAAAAGTAACACAAGCGAGTAAAAGGTGAACAATAATAGATCCCACTCATCAATCCAAATTACACTGCGGGCATTGTACCCCAAGCTACTTATTAAATGTGTTTTTTTCCGCTTTGGTGTGTGAGCGATGTGCGTGTGTGTTAGAAAAGTGGGTGTCGCTAAGCATGCTGGGCTCAGAGCTTCAAGATGATGGTACGGAGAGGGAGCTTGAACAACATAGCAGATCACATACACACAACACTCTGCCGTAAAAGGTGAAACCTAGCTGTGGCAAAGTCTTCAAGCAATTCATTTTACCTACTTTGGACCCCCAAGTTCTGGATTTGTTCAATCAACGCCTGTTTAGTCTGTGCACGGGGAAGATACAATGTATGTAAACCCTAACTTTAAATTAGCGGTCCCCTGACCCTCCTTTCTTATGTGCAGCTTATGGGGGAGCAAGGCAGAGTGTGGCGGTCGGTAGCTCGGTTCACCGGGAGATGTTAACGTATGTACGGAACTGGAAGGAACATGGTTGAGAGGACCAGTAAATTTTTGTTGATCGTCGTTGGATCCATCTTTTTCATGCTGATTTTGTACCAGTACGTGGCTCCGGGGGTGATGAACTTCGGGTCTCCGCACGGGTACCTCGTCGAGGACGATATGGATATCTTCCCTACTCCGGATCCACATTATGTGAAAAAGTACTATTTTCCTATGAGGGACTTGGAGCGTACGGTGGATTTCGAAATTAAAGGAGAAGACGTGATAGTCTTTCTCCACATCCAGAAAACTGGGGGAACCACTTTTGGGAGGCATTTGGTCCAAAATGTGCGGCTAGAGGTTCCTTGTGATTGCAGACCGGGTCAGAAAAAGTGTACCTGCTACCGCCCGAACAGGAAAGAAACCTGGCTGTTTTCACGCTTCTCTACCGGCTGGAGCTGCGGGTTGCACGCGGACTGGACCGAGCTCACCAACTGCGTGCCAGGGGTTCTCAACAAGAAGGACAACAAGTTAAAAAATCTGAGGTAGGCTATGTGCAGAAGTATCATCCGCTTTGAATTCCTCGTATGAAAATATTGCTAGTTTCCAAGCCAGCTGAGCTGATACTTAAACAGATATTCATTGGTATTGTGTAACCCTTGTAACCATTGTTTGCGTCTCCATTGATTGTTGGGAAGTTAGCTGGCTTGCGAGCAATAAACTGTCAATTATTTATCTTGATATTCTATGTAGCTTACTATTCAATGTATCCTACACACACACACACACACACACACACACACACATATATATATGAGATTGCTCTGGTGCCAATAATCATGTTGATAGTCAGCTGTAGCGAGTTACACGCTTTCTCCGCATAGCAGGCGTAGTCAACATGTCCTTAACTTCCTCGAGAAAGTGGAATCAAGCAGTCTTTGTAAACAGTCATTAATGCCAGCTGTCTGAGTGCTGTTACAAATTCCAAACCGACCTGAACAAGGTAGACACGTTCCCTCTTCGTGTCTGAAACATTTGCTGTTAGATGTAACCAGCTGTCTTAACAACCGAGTTATCTATTTTGGTTTTGCGGTTTGTCTTTGAATATATTAGGTCAGTGAATCATTGCTTGCCACTTGACACAAATTACTGTAATTATTGTATTGTAATAACATTGATGATATACCAGCTACTTGTATTGAAGTAAAGTTGATTTTCATGCAGGTGATGTTGCTGTCACACAAATTACAACTGAAGTTACATCAAATCGTAACCTGTGACTTTACACTTTTAGACATTTGGCCTTTTAACACAATGGCATGTGGAGAAAAGTACACCGAAATTCAATAGTACTAGGATACTTTGAATTCTTGGTAATTATCAACTAGCCAAAACATCGTGGCGAAATGCACTTTTCAAAAGCTTTGCGTATTGCTCTTGAAAGAAGCGAAAACGTCTCCGCTTGTTTTATAACAGAAAAGAAGCTTCGGCGCTCTGAGGAATTGCTTTCAATGCTCAACCAATAAATCAGCTTTGCTTTTATTATTGGTTTGGCAAAGGAATGGGATACCGCTTTTATTTCTAAACCAAAATTCCCCATTATGCTGCTAAAGCATAGCCTACAATAGGCGTTGCCTACGGTGTGTTTGGTGCTAAATCGCAGTCCAGTTCCAGATACGTGTAGCTACTCCCCACAGTAGTTTCCCTGCTTTGACATCCAGTCAACAGTGCGTTTATAAAAAAATCCAGGCCCGCATTCCATTATTTTTTTTTTTTTTGGTGCCACCGCTTAGCTGCAGCTTCGGGACACTCTCTGCAGTTAGACTGGCGTTGGGTAAATTGACTAAAGTGCATCTGCTGTGCACTTTAATGGGGGTTATGAGATGCCTATTGTTGTCTAAGTGCTTTAATGTTAAGTTTATGTTCTACTGACGATTTATTTGGTCACTGTCATCCGGTGACGCTTCAGATGTAACCATTTAATCGCACGTAGTGTCACACCGTATGTCGTTCTTATAGCTGGTTTACTGAAGTGTCTGATGGAAGGATTCATTTTCGTGGTGACAACATTTCACATCCGACTGACGCCAGAAGACTGATGTTTACCCTTTACATTACCCTAGGTCTCTCCTCTGCCTGTGAGTCAAAGACAATAACAGTTATGATTTGCCTGTGTGCCCGGTTGGCTTAATCTCATGAAGCCATGACTGTTTATTCATGAGATTACATTGTATTTTTCGGGTTTTACCTGTGTAACAAAGGCAGCATTTTTATAGTTTCTATACTTGTTACATAAAAGGTCGAGTAAGCGGTCGTACGGTCCTTCATATCTCAAGCCTGTGTAAATAGGGGACTATTGTGCAGGTCATGTCCTCATCCAATGGCATAGTGGAAACCCCTTTCAGACCAAGCTGCTCGGGGTCAATAATGCAGTCAAGCAGGTCAATATTCCTCATTACTGAGATCTGACAGGAAACAGGCTCACACACAGCGCGGAGTGAAAGATGGTTCCGCACGTCATTGATCAGGTTATTTGCTGATGTGCAAGAATGGTGTCGTACTGCCTACCCCCCTCCTAAAACGTACTACCCCATCCAGGCTTCTATTTACAGAGTGTATGCGCCATTCCCTGGTGTCCTGTTACTCTCATATCCAATTAATTCAGATGTCAGGGAAAATGGTTGTAGATTTCTCCTAACAAGCACCCTTTTGAACTTGAAGTAACGGATGACCTAGACATGCTTTTTCGATACCATTCTTGTTGACATCTCTCTTGATTAAACTCAAAAGGATTCAGCCATTACAATGCAGCTATCAATGTGAGGGAAAAAATCTCTGTGTGACATTTTTCAGTGCTCAATCTACTCTCACCTGTCTAAACCCCGAGCGGGGATCGGCTTCTGACTTGTTGTGAGACCTCTTTGCCAGTGCCAGGGTGAGGGGTTCTCTGAATAGGCCGAACCTGCTTGAGACATTTCCATCAGGTGGGAATATTCAGAAGTTAATGATCTGAAGTGATCTCATAGGAATAAAGCTACCAGCCCAGCCAACATTTATTGGTTTTGGCAACATTAGCCTGAGGTTTTAGCGCTAACGGCGCTTCCTCCGATATTAGAGAAATGTTGATGGAACACTGTGGTTTTGCCACCTCTCACCGGGCTCGTAATGTTTTTATATTGGAGTTGTGATGATGGCAAGTTGCAATTCAGCAGTGCAGAGCAAGCCACCATCGATGGACTGCAGTGGACCTGGCCATTGGTGATAAGGGAAGTTGAGCTTTTGCCAGAGGCTTGCAGGTTTGAGAGAGTGGGAAACCGATGTTGTGCTGTTCAGTTGAATCACTTCCAGCTTTGAAAATGGGTGATGTGGAACATCCTAAGCAAGCCCCGCCCCCCTGGGTACAGGCAAAAGATGATGAAATGAATGACAATGAAGGAAGAAGAGGGAAAAGATCACTTCTTGAACAGGCCTGATTCAAACCGGATTCCATATCAATCTCAACTGAATGCATAGATACAGGTTACATTTTTTTTCTTACTGTGTCAGACATAAAAGCTAATTTTGTTGTATGAGAGACATTTTATTTTGTATCAGACTGGCATCAACAACAAGAACAACAAAAACAAACCCTTTTTATATACCTGAGAAGTTGGAGCTGTTTGGTTTGTTTTTTGGCCAAACCAAAAAAAGAAAAGCACACTTGCATTTCCCCCGGGGATTCGGGATGTTTTCGTTCAAGATGAAATGATAGAAACTGACAGGTAGAGGAATATTTATTTTTTCAGTGAGTATAGGCCACCCAGCTCGACATGTGTACCAGGACTACTGTGAAGAGACTAGCAGAGCATGTTCCTCATCAGTGTTCTGAAGAGTTGGGGGTGGAGCGGTGAGGGGGGGGGAGGTTACTGAACGCCGGCGAGATCCAGCGCACCGCACCGTGCCATTAATCACGGGTGGAGGAAAGTGTTCGTGGTTTTCTCAGTATTTTTTATTTTTTTTGCGTGAGGAGGTATGGGGAAGTTGAAAGTCTGGCTTTTGAATTACAATTCTGCTTCCAGGTTACAACATGGTGATGATGATGATGACGATGACATATTCTGAATTCTGTGACAAACAGCGGAGGAAATAACATTTAAAAAAAAAAATTATAATAAAAAACACCTAAAAGATAGCCTGGGCCTAAAATGAAATTTGGGCGTCTTTGAGTCCTGCTGGTTTATGTACATTGAGGAGTCTCTTTACGCCCCAGACATCTCGCAAAGGAAGCCGACGACCCGCAGCGCCGTCAACAGATTAGACTCGAGACGCATTTCGATGGCACAGATTCAGCAGTAATATTTCATTTTAATCAGAAATGTTACGAGGCAAACATATCGTGACGCCCACACGTTTCTTCGTCTCCCGCGATCTGTAATGAGCATGAGCGGAGAATCTTTTATTGCAAATTTGCTCAGATAATTTGGCTTGTGGCAGGAAGGAATGGCTTCACATCGCCGCCTCATTTCCGGGCTGCTCCGGCCCCCCGGGAACTCGCAACTGCGCAGCAGGCAAAGTTATTAATGTCTTAATGAGACTCATATCCTCATATTTATTTCACAAGTTATTTTTTAATTTGAAAAGGACCTGGTCCACACTTGTTTGCGAAGCTAAACAGGGCACTGCTGTTTTCCTGTCTTTCTTTTGTACCGTCTACTCCAGTGAAGAAGAGAAAAATAGCATTGTCCTCCGAAATTAAAATAAACTCTGGAGCTCGCTTCTGGGTTTCGCCGAGCGCAGCGGGAGGTCGCCGGGCTCACGTTCCCCCCCTCTCGCAGGCCTTGGACCACACGCGTCTGTGATGGTCCGTTTGAGAAGGCCGCTTCTCTTCTCCAGCTCTGGCACATTACACCAGGTTCAGTTAGCGGAGCGGGAGGGCCGACGCAATCTCCTTTTTTTAATGGGGGAAGGGGAGCTTGTTACGCATAGCGCAGGGTGAGGGGGCGGCGGTAATAACTCTTTCTGATTATCTTCAAGTCAGCAGGAACACGCCATCGTCATTATCGCTGGTATCTTATACACTCTCTCTGCCACACAAGGTGAGAAAAGACCAAGTTTGGGTCTGATCTGCTGGGAAAATGAGAAGCATTTTTCTTTCCGAATGCATGCAAGTGCGCATTTTCCTACAAATGCAAGCATATAAAGGATCCCTGTTTTGATGTAGAATATGTACATGGTATAGTGGTTAGATGAATGGGGAAATGCATGGGGGGTTGACATGCACATGCAACATGGAACATTGCCATATTAACTTTCCTTGCAATGTAAGTGGCTTCTCTTGTTCACACGAACAAGGACTATCGGTTACTTTAATAGGTCGATATCACACGAGAAGCGGCTATAAGATACTCTAAAAGAGCTAATGATGGGACGGAAGTAGGTCAACAGCATGACCAATATTTATACAGACCCGAAAAGATATGTTTTTTATTTTACTTACATACATTTACATTCTCCTACTAGCCTGAGAAGCTAGCAAGTGTCCTGACATTTTGAAATGTGCATGTACACCTACTTTTGGAACTTCTGTATGGCTTGGGGGATGGTGATAGCATGTACTGTGTAGGCAGTTACTAAGGTATAATTTACCTGGTGTTCTTACTTTTTTGCCGTAGTAAGAAGCATCATAGCTGTTTTTGTTTTGTCTGTTTTGCGTGCTTGATCCGTTAATATTATACCTCATATTATAGTTCACACTAACAATAAAATTAACCATTTCCATTATAGTTAGGCCTACAAGGTCTTCAGCTGGTAAATTGCTGGAGCAACTTTTCCAGAATGCTGACTCTGGCTCTTGTTCACACATGACCCCTAAACAGTAAAATTGCGTAACACTTTGCGGTAAGGCTACCTGTGTGAAAAACCTTTCTGAGTCTGTCTGTAGAAGCACACCATCCAGTGCAAGGACCCTGCCTTCATACATTGTATACAGCTGTATTGCTGGTCCCCTTCCAGAGCTCTCTGCTCCAAATCCATTCTGAGGCATTCTTGAGAAGGGATATTGAATGAATGAAGTGCAGCCCTCTGCCGAAATGCTTACGGCACTTTGGCTTTGAGGCAGGCTCTCTGTCAGTCACTGCTTTCTATGGTAATATCGGCTGCTTCTCAAGACGCCTACATGCCTCCGAAACTGCGGCTCACGTCAACCCGAGAGCTGCGAGGACATAGTCCGTTTAGCCTGTGTGACGGCTCCAATGGATCAGCTGCAATGGATCGTTACACGAAACGTCAACTTACCGAAAGGCTAGTATTCCCGTGCGGTTGCATTCGGGGGACTGCCGAGGATCACGGTTGGGCACGATTCGGGGGAATTTGTTTGTGGCGCAGTTATGTGCCCTATTGCCTAGATTAATCAGACTGAACCACTGCTGGCTGTGGCCGGGAGTCCCGTGGGGTGATACATAATTTATCTTCCTGCCTACTGCAGTAATATTGCAGGCGGCTCTAACCTACTGGTAATTTGGAGATTATTGATAATGTAGGCCAGTGGTTCCCAAACTTGGTCCTGGGGCCCCCCTGTGTATGCTGGGCATAGTATTGTGCTTATTGTGCTATATTCTTTAAAAGAGATAAGAAAATCATTTGACTGATCAAATTAAAGACTGAGTTAAATCAATAGGGTCCTAATTTATGAAATTGCGGACAAATGAGCACTAAAAGTAACCATTTGGTAGATGTTGAAGAATTTAAACACAAAGCAAATGATAAAGAACCAGCTGTTAATAAGCTTAAGGAAAAAAATTATGAAATAACTTAAACCCATGTGTTCAGCAACCTAATTAGGAGCGTATTGATTCACTTCAGTATTTAATTTGATCGGTTAAAATACGTAATTTTACAATATAGCACAATAAGCACAATGTGAACATGGGAAGTTTATTGTACATGACATGTATAGCTATTCTGACATAATGTGACGTAAGAGGGTGAATGATTATTTTAAACATGAAAAGCACCTAATTTTAGAAAAATGAACAACATGTTAAAATTCTGGGATTGCAACTATGGTTTCAACTGGAGCCCCAGGACAGAGTTTTGGAACCGCTAATGTAGGCTAATGCCTTGTTTCATCTTATTATTTTGAGTTGCACAGAAAGACAAAAAAATGTATTGCAGCGGGAGTAGAAGTAGAAATTGAGATTTGGTTCGGAATCAGGACTGTCATTAGAATATCAGGAATCATTTCTCTTTTTTTAGGTTGCAGTTTAAGATCATAGTTCTCAGGGTTCCCAGCATGCTGTTAAACCCAAAAGCGAGTGCCCAACTGCAGTGAAACGGGAGTGTTGGGTTCAGTCTGACGGAGGTGTGTGGTCTGCATTCTTGCTTTGTGGATGGGAGCAGCGTTGGATAGGAGAAGCTTAAGAAGTGCTTAAGCGAAATCAGGACCCAGAGTATTTGCTCCGAAGTCTCTGATGTCTCCTCTATAAATGCACCCTACCGAGGTCAACAAGATTACACTGTGTTTGCAACACACATATAGCGCTGGGTTTCATTTTCAAAGGCTCATTGACATTTTCCCCAGGAAAAATAAGTGGATTGTGGTTCGGTGCATGCCACATGAGTGAAAATTGTAAGGTAAACAAACTATGAATTTTTCTGAAAATAGCCCTAGGTGCAGTTTTAAGACCAGCGTTGTGGGAGTTTACAAGAAGCAAGCGTCTGGCAAGTCGTCAGACCAGTCTCCGCCCCCTACCAGATAAGGCGCGCGCCCCCCCCCCTGCGGCCACGTCTGTTTCCTCTGTGGGCCGGGATCCCTCGCTATATTTACATCTGCCTGCAGAAATGCAAACAAACAAACACTTCAAATGCAGCAATTAACAGTGTTGGTTTTTTTCAGTCGAAAAAAAAACAACCTCTCAGCCCTGTGGGATTGTGGGAAAATTGCCCGATAATTACAGACGACGGATTTAGCGCAAGGTTCACCTGCTTCTGAAAGGGAGATTTGTGCTGTCCAGCCTGATTTGGTGGCATTAGCGGCGAGTGTCGTGAGCGTAGGCGCACCGCGGCTGCTCGCTCTCAGCTACCGCGCTGCCGTTGTGCATCCAGCTCAGGAACGTCTCCGAGACCCGTCCGTGGTTACGCCGCGTTTTTCGTTATTTACTATAGCCCACGGCCGTTAGGCAGCCCTTCAAACAAGTCTACGGTTAACCTGCAGGGGGAAGTGCTGAGCTTCGACCCCCCCCCCCCCCCCCCATCCACCGCCGCGCCCGTGAAATCAAATGCACAACAAAACGACGACCAGAGAATTGAGCCATTACTTGTGCATTTAAGAGCTCGCGAGGAAGTGGCCCTCTCAGTTATGGGTCCATACTGACTTCATTGTTCAGATGCTTATTTTGGTCAAAATATTTTATCGCCTGCTTATGTGCTGAGGTTGGAGGATATAAAGGAGTCACTGAATGAGATAATCCTCACGCCGGTCCTCCTGTAATCCTGTTGAAAGTACGCCCAGGCACTAATAATAGACATAGGTAATTTTCCAAAACCCATAGGTGTTCCAGCCTGTGCTTACAGTAATATCCGTTGTCGGTCGTGCAGCAGCCTAACCTGCTATTTTGCCATTGGAGGTAACAAATGATTTAATGACGGGCTTTTCTTCTTTCTGGGGGCGGAGCCTGGCGCCGTGGGGGCACGCCTGACCTCCGCTTGCGGGAAGCCCGCTCGCCATTTCTGTGACTGCGTGTTGTAGACCCATTGCCCCACGGCAAAACAAGGCATTCGGGTTGGGAAACTTATGCAAATTTCATAAGGTTTTTTTCTCCCCAGGCCATAAAGCATGTTAGAAAAGAGCCATTTTTAAAGTTGTACTGACCTTCTTGTACCGTCGGACGTAGTCACTCAGAACCCTCAGCGTGAGTTATGGGTTTCCCTGTCACTGACCGGCCAACTTGACCTTCATTTTGGGAACCCCTGCCAGGAAGCGTGCCATTTGTTTCAGAAGCCCCAATGGACAGACACTCTTGTTGCAAGCGAAACCTCTCCAGAGGAACGACAAGAGCCGAATGAGCGGATGAACGATGGCAAAAGAGCGGGTGAATGGATGAATGAATGAATGAGCAGCAAAGCTAGCAAAGAGCATGCTCGTCCCTATGCTTCTCGCTTCCTGCCGGCGCTTCCCCCTAATCTGACGCACGAGACGATTTTTCATGGACACGGCCTGGCGCACATGCCGAGCATGACTGGAACTGCTTTAAAAAAAAATGTGTCAAATTTTTTTTGTCGCAGCTCACGTTTTAAAAAATGTTCATTCAGAACGTTGGCCATTCTGCACGATCGCGTGCGCGCACACGCAGGGAGTGAGCCAGGGAGGGCAGACGGGAATCGCGGGGTTAAATTTAATCAACGGCTGTCAGGCTCCACGCGTTACTCTTCAATCAGCGAGGCCGATTCGCACACGCTTTGCGGATCATTGCAGTTTAACCCTAGACACCCTGCCCCCTTCTCCCAGCTGCTGTGTATGGACAGATAGCGAGGTACCATCTGAGTGATGCTACCCGCAAGCCTTCGGGGGGGGGGGGGGGAGAAGCACTTTAAAGGGCAGAGAAGGAAAAGCGAATGAAGACAGACGACGGTACAATTGAAGTGCGCTATTGAAGTAGGCCAGTGCATCACCCGCCACTGATGAGGAGGTTAGTTTGAGGTCTGGCTGCTCGGGATTTCATTTACTGCCTCTGCGATTATCTTTCCCCTGGCTCTCTCTCTCTCTCTCTCTCTCTCTCTCTCTCTCTCTCACTCTCACACAGCTGAGTTCATCACATGGCAATCAATTCCACTTCCCTGCAATAGACTCAGATTCTACCAATGAGGGTCCACGAGCGTTTTATTCCCCTTCTCTTTTAATTACGCTCAATCGTTGAGCGTAAACATCCAAATAAGCCCATATCCACGTCAGTCAGCGTCTTTAAGCTCAAGGGCTTGAGTGAAATCGTTTTATTTTTTGTAGGATAAACTGAGACTGACAGGTCTGGGATTGGCATGAACTCACCTGTACTGTGACGAGAGAGAATCGCAGGGGATAAACAAGGGTGGAATTTATTGTGGTACATCGCCTCAGGGCTCTTGTTCTTTTTCATCCTTGCCTTGATTGCGTGCAGGTAGATTGCGGCTTCCTGGGTTGCCACTTTTTTGGGTTAGTCGGTTGATGGCGGGTTGTATCGGGACGTGAGAGGGGTAGTTTCATTTGGCGGCTTCCCAGGGATCGGCCTGACTTTTGGGGAAGGCTCAGGGAAGCTTTTAAACCAGGACTGTGCCGATGTGTTAATCTCGTCAGATCAGCGTGGATTAAAGTCCGCCGGCGTGAAAGCCGCCCGCGTGGTTGTTCGAATCTCCCAGCCGTCTCTATCCTGAATTGGGTTTAGAGTCGGTGTCAAACGGCTTGGCTGGAATCCCGTTTTCTTTTTCCCTCTCTTCTGATTTTATTTGTTCATTTATTCTTTTATCTTCATTATTCTTTTTATCTTCCCATAATAAGCCACATCTGTGATGGAAAATGGTTAGATGGTCTATTTATCTAACATTTCTGGGTCAGCTTTAGTCTGTTTTGAGAAGGAACACCGCCCCCCCCCCCCTACATATAGCTACATTTTTGGAGATTGGAAAATATTTCTCATCTATCACCCCTGGTTGTTATCACCCTGGAGCCATTGGGATGCATCCTTTCTACAACATTTCCACAACCTTGACACAATGTCAGGGAAATGTAAATATAATGTTGCGTTAGCCTAATAAAACCTGCAGGGAGAGAAAGATCGAGTAGATGCTTAGCTTTTAATCGCATTGGAAAATTGGATGTAATTTTGGTATATGTTTAGTTTTCCATGTAATGTACATTTAGTAGTAGTAATTTTGCCAATTAATTTTCTCCCCCACAGTGTTTAGCACATTTCCCCAGATTGGTTTTTACATACACACGCACGCACGCACGCACGCACGCACGCACGCACGCACGCACAGCCGTACACACAGCCTCAGGATGGTCCAATTTGGATAAGAAGCTGCTTCTAAATTCAAGTCATTACCATAATTATAAACACATACACAGAGTTCTCACATTGTGCGCAGAGTGTTACAGATCTGCTGTCAAGTAATTAAGCATTAAGATGCTAACCTGCCCATCAGTTGTGATGAAATCATTCATGAACAAGCAGGTACTGTAATAACAAAACTCTGCTTCTCCCAACAGTACCAGATCACTACTACTTATAATGCAAAAAGAACTGTGATTACTGTTTAATGGCCTCATTAGTTGATACATTTTGAGGACTATTTACAGGAAGCCAAACTGTGTTTTCTTGTGGTGTTGCTGTCAACATACACATCCCTAAAACACACACGCGTAATATTTTTAATTCCCTCTGGAAAACACCCTTCGGGCTGATGTGATTGCTACACAAAATGAAGATTTTCAAAAGGCGGGAAAATCAAGATTTACAAAAAATCGAGAATTTGCATTAAAAAAAAGATTGATCACAAGCCCTAAGAGCGGAACCCCCCTCTGGGGCAGCTTTAATTGGACTTTTGCCAATAGCTGAAATCCCAGGGGCAGCTGAAAAAGCTCTCAATACAGCGGGTAACCGGTGGCCGAGCAGCACACAGCATGCAACTGCAGAAAGTCCATGAGTTCCAGAAACACACAACATCCTTACAACATTGCAGCATAATTGGAGGGAGGGGAAGAAGGTGGGGGGGGTGTACTGTGTATTGTTCTTTTAAAATTATTTATTTATTTTGTATTGTTATTGTTGTTGTTACTGGTTTTTCAATTATTGTGGTTGCTGTTTTTGTCCTTTGTTTTCTGTGTGGGGAAAAAATAAAAACAATTGATCACAAAAAAAAAACATTCTTGAACTTGGCAGCAGTGCAACACAACACGGTAGCAACACAACACAACGCGCTGGCAAAATATTAGGCTGGTTTTGTATGCCGGTGAATCTGACTAAATGTGTTCTGAGAAGAGACGGTGAAACAGTCCCCGCACATGCGCACGCACGCGCACACGCACGTGCGCGTGCAGACAGCGAACAGCTCCGTTCTGCTCCACGAGTCTCAAAGCAGTATCTCTTTGTACAGTGTTTTAATAAACAATGACCCAGCACCAGAATGCCTCAGTGGAGCATTTCGCATAAATGAATACGATAACAGGTGACGTGATAGACTGCACCATCAAATTCAGTTAGTAAGCGCTTTCTTAGCAGGTGATGACGCACGCACAGCCGCACGCATGCACGCGCATTCACACTCTTAGGGCCAGGATACACTGTCTGCAATTATGCAGAGCACACACAAAATGCACACGTCAGATACGCTGCGTGTGTTTTTTGCGTTGGCGGGGTTGAACGAGACATCCGTTGCCGCCTTAGTATTAAGAGTCGTTCTTGGAGCCGTGCTCGGTTTGCTAGATTAGCTTCAGGGTACGTAAAAGGCAGCCCCCTAACGTCTGGGCACTTCAAATTTTGACGGTCAATCCCCAAACGGGAGCTAACGCATCAGCCCCAAATATCACAAGGGACTCCCAAGATGTCAAGTGCACGCGAGTAGAAAACAAACAGCCTTCCATTTAAAATGCTCGTTAAAAAAAGTAACAATAAGACTACTTTGTTCACTACCTAAACAAATAACATTTTTCCAATTAGTGGCTCCTCACCTGGAAGATAAGAGAGGCCTACAGTAACCTGGCTGCCTTTTTCCTTGGAGCTGAGCTTTAGAGAAAGCTTTCGCTGGTACTGGCTGCCTGTGAGGAGAGGAGCAGCCCGCTTTAACCACGTTCCTCTGAACAGAGGACAGGATTCCTGCCATTCCCGCTTTTCTCTCACCCTGCGCATGCACCAAGCCAGATGCTGGCCATTATGAGGAAGCGATTCTTCGAAGTAGAGGACAAATTGCCATGCGATGACTGATTAGGGAATTGGAAGAGGGGCGGGGGGGAATTGTATAATTAGTGCCGGGCCGCAGTCTTGAGTACGTCCTGAGGGGAACAGCTGAGAATGAAGCAACCAGGCCTGGCGAACAGCTCTCAAAAAGCGGTACGGGCCTCCTCCGTGGCTGCAGGCGTTTCCCCCTCCTGGCGTCCCGCGTGGGAACGGGAAGGACACCCTCAGTCCAGTGGAAGGCCTTGCACTTCTCCATGGCCGCCGGCGGGCCGCTCGTTTGCCTCACTCTCCACGAGTTATGAAGGCCGAGAAGTCGCGGATACAAGATGCTAGCGAGCGAGGGAGCGAACTGATTAAAAAGAGAGCGGCCTTGACTCCCCTTCCTGTGGAAAACTGATTAACCAGTCCGACGCTGGTCGGCAGAGACACCGGAGTCGGCAGCGAAGAGAAGCGGGTCGCTGTGGAAACGCTGACGTGAACACTCTTGTCTACCAGGTGCACTGTTTCTCCCCTCCCTTTAATAAATGAAGAGTGAGGCTACTGCCGGTTTAGCGCGAACCTTAATGTACCATTCATTCTATTCAACACCCAATAGCGAAAGCCCATTAATCAATTCTTATAAGGCTAATACTGCCCCCCTGCCAGTGCATCCAGGAATACATTGCTTTACTGTATAATCTTTCCACACACACTCCACACATACACACACAGTAATTTACAAAGGTATACCGTATATAGCAGATGCATTCACGTTTTGAGGTCATGGAAATGTGCATAGCATCTTTAGCAGAGTATTTAAAAGCTTTGCATAGAGTCTCTTTATAATTTGTATTAGTTTCCATGTATTTATTTATTTTTATTATATATAGATTGAGTTGAGAGTGAGAGAAAGAAAGGGAGGGAGGCAGCCGTGGGGTTTGGGGGTGGGTGGGGTCAGAGTATACTATAGTAGTGTATCTTCTGTTTTTCTGTTGCAGGGGTACAGAGTAAACACTGTGGGGCCCATGGTAACATGTGGCACAGAAACGACACCACAACGTGCCAACAACGTTAGAGAAACACTTTCCGAGTGCCAGACACTAACAATGTTAACTTGTTTTTGTCGTCTCCCTCTCCTCCTCGCAACAGTATTCCAGAGTGCTGTTTCATGGGTCTGAGCTAATCTGGTTGCTGAGTGAGAAGATAGGTGACTCATTCAGTGTGTGTGTCTGTGTCTGTGTGTCTGAGGTCTATGAGAATGTAGTTTGGCTGTAGCATTCATTTCCACAGCTCTCTAGGAACCGCAGCTGATGATGTTCAGATGTTGTTGTGCTAGTTTGTCTATTCGGCTGGCTCGAAAACATCTTCTGGTCTCTTAGACAGCCAGTTACACATTGATTTCTCTGAAACTGTACACAAATGTTGGCCCTGTTGGTCCCCAGTGGCACGGCAGATTGTCAAGTTCAAAGTTCAAAAGTGAAGGTCACAGGGACTCATGTGTGTGTTTGTGTGCTTGTGCGTGTGTTTGTTTTTCTTCTTTTTAGGGAATATAAGTGTGTTCAGATATAGTCTGCGGAGGGGGCTTTTTTCGCTCAGAGCGTAGCGGGAAAACCCACGGCACAGCCGAGCTCACTCTGCAAAGCCCTGCAGAAGCACTCAACCCCTGCGGTGTTGTCATGGGAGATCCGGTGAAATATCAAAACGCGCGTGCTGTGGCTTTGGCTTTCATCTTCTTGTTTCCGTCTTCCATACGGCCTCTAGAAACACTGGGTAATAGTCCCGACCTCGCCACCAATCAGACCCGCGCTGAAACAGCAAATGTTATGTGCCAGGGAAAATGGAAAAGCAGAGTGGCTCAAGAGGAGGTGTTGCAGAAAACAGGCTTGTGGTCCTGTGCCGCTCAGGTTGTAAAGGTGCACTTCCGGAGCTCGGGCTGAGCCACACAGCCCAGGCAGCGTTGGCTCTACCCTGGGCTAGCCACTGTCTACCAGGCAGTGCTGGTTCTGCCCTGGGCTAGCTCCTGGCTGTACTCCTTCAGCCGAGAGACTCTGGGTGTGGTGTGCAGGTGGCACAGCTGAGGTAAAAAAAAATGATTGTAAAAATGCTCGTCTCAGGCTGTTTGGAGGGAGTTGAAGAAAATGAAGGCCGACAGACTGCAGGGAACAGGTATCTGAAGAGGGAGGCAGCCAATGCTTTGTGCTTCTCCTGTTTCATAACCCCATCCTCTCTGCTGGATACAATGTGTGCTTCTCCATTTCTGTTTGTGCTTTTGTGAGGGCTGCGTGTGTTTGTGTGTGCGTGTGTGACTGTTTACATGTGTATCTGTATGTGCGTCCGTGTGCCCGCATGTTTACACTAACCATTTTTGAGATTCCCACTCATCAGTGGTGTTAATTCTGTCCAGTGCAGATGCCTGGAGTCATGCTCTAGTTAGGCTTTGTGTGAGGAGCTTGTAGCCATGTTAGATTTTGTACGAGTCTTGGGGGAAGGTGTACTACCAAGTGCTCCCATCTAACAGATTTACCCACAATCCTGTGCCACGTTCAGCTTGCATTCACCACATTTTGTCCGCAGTAATTTGCTGGGTCTGCTTCAGGTGAAACTTCTCAGCACCTTAATCAGACTGACATTCTCTTCACAAAATGGTGTCGCTGCCAGTTTTTAAGGACAAAATTTTATTAGCGTAACTGATTTCGAATTTTCTCAGCTCCGTCGCGTCTTGCAGCTGCAGAAAGCTGAGCTCGCAGCTGGGGAGAGAGAGACGGCAGAGAGGGGACGAGTGATGGAGGGAGCAGAGACCGTGGGTGAGAGTTAGTAACACGACGGGGGGCGGAGCGAGGGGGAGAGAGGGGGAGAGGGGGGGAGAGGAGGAGGAGAAGGGGGGGGGGGAAAGGAGGGAAGGAGAGCAAGGCAAAGACGACCTCCAAATCTTCAGAGGAATAATAGGGGACAAAGGAGCGATAGTTTATCTTCTCCCCTCATCAGAA
This sequence comes from Ilyophis sp. 1 JC-2022, assembly GCA_022702515.1. Taxonomy (NCBI): domain Eukaryota; kingdom Metazoa; phylum Chordata; class Actinopteri; order Anguilliformes; family Synaphobranchidae; genus Ilyophis; species Ilyophis sp. 1 JC-2022. The sequence goes on along the minus strand of CM040403.1, from coordinate 86,767,528 downwards.
TACACAAAAGCTCTTTCCTGAAGATGATGCGCGGCGTCGCCCGCTTCCCGCGCTCACCCCCACACGCCCGTGAAAAGAAAGCCATTAGTCTTCGAGGAAACGATATTTCCAACGCGGGCCGTCTGCTTAAAGCTTTCACAGTGGCTTTCACTTTCTAATAAATTACCAGCCTTCCCGAACACCTGCAGGAATGATTACAAAAACAGTATAAAGCACAACATAAAAAATATATATTGCCAAGATTTATTTCTACAAGACATATTTATTTATTTATTATTTTACTCGGTTATCCTTAAATATCTGTCTATGTCTATCAAGCGGCTATGACATAAAGTGCAGAATGCAGTCAAAGTGGACTGTAAAGTCATGAGTTGAAAGCAGTCGCTTTCTTCAGGAAGCGCCTTGTAACTTTATCCGGGGAGAGCTCGACGCCGTCGGAATCCGTGCACTTCTCAAGCCTTTTGTTGAAGCTTTTCGGCATTCTCTGAAACACAGTGGTTTTACGGAAGTGATTTACGCACTTGGCCGAGTGGGGCGCAGTGAATGATGCGAGTGGGGTGTACTTGAGCAGTGTGCTGAAATGGGGGTGGGCTGAAGTGCCAAAGAATGTGGAAGCGGCAGGGGGCCTGTCTGAGCCAGGCCACGTTAAATCTAATCCATCAGCCCCTTTCATAAAGGCCGTCTCCCTGCCGCCGTGCTCTCTCTCCTGCCTCTGAGCCACGTCCAATGGAATTGCTTTAAAATGGCAAGCGCCGACGCCGCCCTCTGTTCTCCTGAGCTGCAATTCAAATTTTTTTTTTAATGAAGGATATTTTAGGCCGGTTCCACGTGGTGGGCACTTTTCCTCTCGTATCTGCCTGTATCGGAAGGAGTGTGGGAAAGGGAGAGTTCGGCGAAACTGGTTTGAGAAAGGCCGAGGTCAGCCTGCCGGAATTCCGCGAACCGCCACACTTGTTTGCTGCCAAAGTTCTCGGAGAGCAGCTACCTGTATTTCGCGGCAGATGGGGGGGAGAATTGCTTTATCTCATACTCTGTATGTCCTGATGTTAAAACGTGCTGTTTTCCCCATTCTGCGGCTAACTTCCACACTAACTAAAGTTAGCCTGGAACTTAAACCTAGGACCTTGTGGCGTTTCAGAGTATTGCACGGCGCGTTTTGTGAAGCAATGAAGAAGAGACTTCAGAAAAATAACTGACTGCCTCCAAAACTGATAGGCCCTAATACTCCTATGCGGATTTTCTCATTTAACATTTGTTTTGGGCAGCTGTGGAAGTACCTCTTGCAATTATTTTTTTCCGTTTTAACATTTTTGCGCGCGTACGTTTTATCGTTCTAATTTAGGCGCAGGTTTTTAAAGTGCCGTGGCGCCGAGAGCATTGTAGCAGTTATCTTTTCTGTGCAGGCAGATTTTTGGTGGGAATAGGAAGTGAATTCTTGGGGGGGGGGAGGCAATCAGCCCACTGCGCGGGGTGTCATCTGGCTGAAAGAGCCATGTGAACCGACCCGGCGCTTGACAGCCGTGCTAATTGAATTGTGGGAAAATGCTAATACGGGGGCTGTTTATGTGCGCGCGGTGGGAGCGCGGCACCGCTTTACTGTATGGTGCTGGCATTCCCTCCTTCTGTGCCCACAGCTTCCGAAAGGCTGGCGCAGACGAACGGGCCCGTCACTGGAGATGGCCTAGGCTTCAGGGACCGATTTGTCTCTTTGAAAGCGGCCCGTGTTGTCTGCCCCTGTCCTCGGACGCAGAAATGCCATCGCTTTGAGGCAAGAAGACAGCCAGCCAGACAGACAGACCGACAGACCGACAGACCGACAGACCGACAGACCGACAGACAGACAGACAGACAGACATTAAACACAAGCCTTTGTCTTTGTGTGGTGATGAGTGAGGTCAATGGAGTCACACTTATTCTTTTACACAGAGTAGAAAATGAATTTGGTGCATTTTACCCTGTTACTGTATGGTCCTACATTTTACAGTAACTTTTGGCCAAGGGCCTATTAAAAAGTAAATTTACCAAAAAATGTATTTAAATTAAAAAACATTTTTTTAATCAAACCAATGAAGTATGCATGTAACTTTTTCTGATTTAAGTAAGAAATGCACCCTTAACACCACAATTTGCCGATTTGAATATGAATTTGAATATGCATTTGATTAGGTTTTCTGTAATGGCAACATGTGGTCCAGCTGTCTCTCATTTTCATGTTTGCTAATTTGAATGTGTTTTATTTTATCAAGCTTTTATTTTTTGTTTTTTTATGCACTGGTATGTCTTTATAGGACAGGGAAGCAAATTTAAACATTTTCAGGGCGCTCCTGCTGCTCTTTTTAATAATATTACCAAATTATGCAGTTAGGCTGATTTTGTTTATGGTCGTCACGCATTCATAACATATACTCAAACCTCTATATTTGTACTACAATAATGCTGAAGAAAATGCTTCAAGATTGATGAATATGGGTACGATTTGGTAAAACACCAGGACTAACACAAATTTTGTCCTGATGGAGGGCTAATCTGGGCTAAAGGCTAAAGTCTGTGATGGGTGGAGGGGCGGAGCTAAGAAGAATTGCAGGGGGGGGGGGGGGTGGGGGGGGAGTCTATCATAGAACAGCTGTGATGAAAAGCACAGGAGGGGCCCTGAACGCTTCCAGCTGTACATTGTAGAAGATGCTAGGTCCGGTGTCCTTGGAGGATCTTCTGTGTTCTGGACCATCATCTCCCAGCAGGAAATTAAGTGGAAGCGAAAAACTTCACAGTGGTTTGCAGTACACAAGGAGGATGAAGGTGAAATGAAGCGGAAGCCACCTTTGCTCGTTCTTGTATGTACGGAACAAAGAGCATCTATCTATTCTTGCTAATCCGAGAGGGGATCCTCAGCAGATCCCGACATCCCGGCGAAGTGGATGAAATTGCTCAATTCGCCAACGGTTCCTTTTCTTTTTTTTTACAAAACTGATGTAATTGATTCTAATTGTACCACCTCCGAATCGTTTACGGGAAGCCCTGATTTTCACAGGCATGGAAAACGGTTTTTGAAACGGAAGTTGCACTGTGCCGGCTGGGATTCTCTCGGGTGAAGATGATCCAAATAGCAGTGCGTGTGGGAGGGACTCGATTAAGCGGAGCGCTGAAGACAAGCTCCGGCATCAGGCTGCTAACAGCAGGATGCAGGAAGTGCAGAGAAACAATGGAGTTTGCACGCACGCACAAATGCGCACACACACACACACCCGCACGTGTATATGCACACATGCGTACCCACACACACACACACACGCACACACGCACACACGCACACACTGGATTTGGAACAGTCCACTTGGAACGCTCAAGGCACAGAGCCTGACAGGAGCATAAATGGAACAGTCTGAGTTCAGGGGTGTAAAGCGCGTCTCTCAGGAAGGACTGTCTCCAAAACCCAAATGTCTGGCTCTGCCTTTCTAATCAACAGTGGGGTCGGGGGAACAGCTCGAGGGCATGTTTTTACTCTCCCTTCCTTTTCAACAGCGTGTTATTTCAACACGGTCACTCCGCCGTGATGCTTTTCCCAGCATTGTGGGAAACGTCGGGCGCGAGGCGAAAGGTCGTCGAGGGGGGCCCGCGGATGTGGAAAGCGGGAGCCTCGGGAGGTCCACCGCTCCCCTCGTCGCCGAACCCGAGAGCCTCACCTCCTGCTACGGTGTACATTTCAGCTTTTGTTGAGCGGTTCAGATATTTTTATTTTTTTTGGCTTCACAAAAATAAAAGCGCTGAAGCACAAGATCCTGAAGGACAAAGGAGATGGGACCGTGGCCACGTCCGGGTCGGAAAACGTGTAACCGGAGACTAATCCGATCTGACAGCGATAAGCTGATTTTCTCTGCAGATATAGCGTTGCTAGATCAGACGAGTCGAGTGTGCGCGGTGTGGGCAGGTGTGCCAGACAGAAATGCATATGCTAGATCTGGTGTAGATTGGAAGCAGTTTTGATTTAAGTGGGGCCCCAGTAAATCAGAAACACTGTACCGCGTTCTGAACTCTCCGTTGTGTCGTCTTTCAGATCCCCGTCAAGTATTCAGCTGGAAAGATTACTTTCTGTCTCTAGTGGTTTTGAGTTTTTGAATCTGGCTCATGGTGTGTGTGTGTGTGTGTGTGTGTGTGTGTGTGTGTGTCACCAGTTGAGGGCTGCAGTACAGCTTTCAACTGGTTTTCTGCCTACCTTGGTAGTTGCTCCTCGTTGTATGCGGGCACCAAAGCACAAAAGGTTTGAGTGCATGCGCGTCTGGTGGTCACGGATTAGCAGCAGACTGTGTCTGTATAACCTCTCCATTTCATCCGTCTGGTAGTTTACCCATAAAGTTTTGTTTTGAGTGTTATAAAATGTAAATGATACTCTCCCTTCACTGTCTAGGCAACTTGACCCCTTTCCCAGCATGCACTGGGACGAGAAGGGGGGGGGGGGATGCAAGCTTGTGTTGGGGAGAAACATTTCTTCTGTTTGACCTGGCCAGTTCCAGGTTCTCCACTTCAAAGAGGCAAGCATTCATCCATCATTCAGCGCGCCTCCTTTCCACATGAATAGAGGGCACGGGGGAGAAGGGTATGGCTCTGAGATCGGGAGGAGGGTGGGGAGTGCAGGCCCCTCGTGCGCCTCAGAGCCCATTGATTTGTTTCTGTGGTGACTGAGAGGAACCTTGAAGAGGCCCCTCTGAAATTATTGATGTTTCAAAGCGTGCTGGAGCCATGTCCCCCGTTTGGTTTCTGTCTAACCCCCCCCCCCACCTCTGTGCCCGAGCCCCTCTTCACAGTAACCCTCTGCCCGTGTCGAATTAAAAACCGCCGGCTCTGCCCTCCCGCCTCGACCCGCGCCGGGGCCGCTCCACGAGAGAGGCGTCCGCGCGGCGCTTTCAGCCGAAAGTTGCCGCAGAGCCGCGTGATTGATGCAGTTTTTCAAGAAGAATAATTGTTGCATTAAACGCCATTAGGCGAGCCAGCCAGATTAATCGAGGGAAAAGGCGGCACGGGCAGGGCTTTTCTCGCTTGCTTGCATATTTGCGCTCAGGCGTGGGCTCTTAAACAAAACCTTTTTGCATGAATTATTTCTCATCCATCCGAGGTTGATACAAGAGCATAATTCCTTTTAAGACCTGCAGTGGTTTTTGGCATAATTCATACTTGTGCGTGTCCATGTAAATGCACATTCGGTGTAAAGTGGTGGCACTGCTTGTCTTTTTTTTAATGCTTGTAGTAGAATGGAGGTACACACCGAGTGGGTGTGCAGATAGAGGGTGGTGTGACCCTCCTGCACGCACACGCACACACCCACACATGTGCACAGCTTTTGCGTGTCTCGTTTGCACCCCTCGTCTCATTTTTACAATAAATAATCAAAAGGAAGCTGCAATTTTATTTTCTTCCCCTAAAGTCACTCAGCATAGCTTAATTAGCTCCTGTTGCCACTCGATTACATGGATTAAGGCACAAAGCTAAACAATAGAAAGTTTGCAGGTTCAAACTTATTGCAGCCACACCTGGAATACACAAAAGTATTTGTAGCTGTATAATCGGATATGATGTAAACAAAGAAGAGTTCTGATAGTCAAGATAAACATGGCTTGCAGCGCAGATTTATGAATTATGTATCGTGACTGCCACACTAACGAAGATCGTCAAATCAAATCAAAATTTACTCATGTAGTGCATTTCACAAGCAATTGTCACCATACGCTTCACAAAAAACCCCTGGCCTTAATCCCCACAAGCCTAAGGCAACAGTGGCAAGGACAAACTCCCTAGATGACAGATAGGAAGAAAACCTAGGAGGAACCAGACTCAAGGGGGGAACCAATCCTCCTCTGGTCAGCATGGTCAATCAGCCAATGAAGATCACTCACAGGGCCTGATCTGCTGGTCTGAAAGAGGAGGTTAGGGCTAACCATACCGCCATGCCGAAAAGAGTCGCGTCCGTGGGGAAATTCCACCCCGGTGGCATTTCACCGCTCCCTCCCGCAGCGTCGCGACGAGACGGGGCGCCGCGCCTCCTCTCCGTATGTGCTCCCCTTTCGCTTCGCACTTCCATTTAATAGCGGACGGGGCTCGCGAGACGCCAGCCGGCGTTTGCTTGCAATCGACTTGCAGAGGGGCGGGCGCCTAACGCACAGTTGCGACCTCTTCCTGGCAGGGCTCGGGCACACGCCGCCGACCGACGAAACGTTAAACGGTATACGCGCACACCGCCAGTCGTGACAGAAAACCAATTCCGCACTCTCTTAACGTAGCAGACGATACGGGGGAAAAAAAGCCCTCTGCAATCCCACGGGCCCAGGTCTTCCGAACAGCAGAAGTACAGTGATACTAGAGCTAGTACTAGTACTAGATACTCGTAATAAATTGGAGACACCCCCCTCCCGCCATTTTCAAAATGGCATTCTGCAATGCTACATTATCAGCAAGTGTGATGCCGGCCTATCAACGATGGTGGCGATATATGAAAGAAAACGGCCATATTCTCACTTTCATATTTCTTTCCATTGACCCGCTCTTGGTCCCGCTCTTTTGGGACAGTGGGTCTGCCTCCCATCTGCACGACTAAGCCACACCTCCTCCTTCAATTTCTGTCAGCACTTTTGCATTGTGCTGGGTAAAGGCCCAGAGAGGATGGCTTTTATTTTCCATAGCAGGGAGAGCTGCCTTGCCTGACTCGAACGCATAAACGAAGGGAGCGGAAACTACGATTAGCTCCACCCAGAAGGGGGCGGTCAGACAGACGGGGCTTAAAGGTTGGAGGATATTTCCTTTCGCTCTTCAAGCACTTCCAGTCTCTGGAAGCGGGAGCGTTAAATCTCTTTAAAATTTTCTAGCTTTGATGTAAATTGGGCGTGTTTACACGGGCAGCGCAAGGAGAGGGTTGCCTACGGCCTCTCGTGGGTCAACGTGGCTCTTCAAAGCGGCTGAATGAGTTTGTTCCTTAAGGATCCGGGGGTTCTCACTACGGATGGAAAAAACTCACAGAAATTGTGAAATGGTTACACGGTGCAAATAAATGCATTTAAACGTCAAGTTTGGAGTGGGGGGGGGGGGGGGGGGTAAATTTGGCACGTTTAAATTTAAAGTGTTTTAAATTTAGTGTGGCTGCTACAGGGGCTTGTCACTCACAGTCATTGTCGACTGTTTATATCGTACATGATTTTGCATAGTTCCATTGCTGCTGGAGTATGTTCGGTCAGTGTTGTAAAGTTTTGAAAATTTAGACTTTATTTTTTCTTCTGTTCTTTACAAACGCATTTCCAGGAGTGTCAGTTTGATTTTCACCACATGCGTAGACGCCTACGTTATCACTTGAGTGCTGATCAATGAACATATTTCTCATGTCCATTTCACAACCTCATTCAATTGTGAAAACTGACACCAGATCAGCACTTATACTTTTAAACACAAGCCTATAACAATCAGTCAGAATAGAACAGAATAAATTATTTTAATAACGTTGGTGCTTAAAAATTTATTGTTTCGAGATGTTTCCTAAACATTTTGCATTTTTGTTAACGTTTAGCGATTAAACATTTAGAAGGCACGCCCCTAGTTCTTGATGAATGTGCGCGTGCGTGTGTCGCTGTGCTCTTTTTTGTGCGTGCGTGCGCACGTGTGTGTGTGTGTGTGTGTTGTGCTAGTTTTAGTATTTATTTTGTTTATACATCTCCGGGCAAACTTACAATTCACCTCATGTCATGTCTTTTTAAAAATATTTTTTTAGGGTAAACAGGTTTTAGGTTTAACAGCAGTGCCCTAATGTGGACTTGAACATGCAACTCTCTTGTGTCTGTGTTCTTTCGTACCACTCTTTCAAAGCAATCAAGAGTCATTTTGTGCAACACAGCCTCCCAGTTTTGCTGCTTACAGGCAGGCACTGCTAGTTTCCAGACATCTGCGGCTCTAGAACTATGGACATGCATCTGTTAAATGGTCTCAAATGACCTGCCAGAAAAAACTGCCCATGAAGGCAGTCCAGTTATCCCCCTGATTATGAAGGCCAACATTTTGATTAGTTATTAAAAAATGACCTTTAACTGAGGAGCCAATCAAAGAATAGGAGGGTGTGACTTGTGGACCATGTGAACTTTAATGTGGAAGAAGATTGTAGCGGAGCTCTCAGCATTTGGCACATTTAAAGGCCATTGACGCAACTGTGAAATATTGTAAAAATGAGTGGAAACAGCTGTAAATCTGCAGGACACACACAAATACACGTGCACACACACACACAAGCGCGCACACAAAAACAAACGGCAGAGGTTAGGCTCCTGTTTTGAATTACGCGGTTGAACGACCCTGTATTCCAAACAGGCTCCGAAAGGCCTCCCGTTCCAGCTCTCGCGCCTCCCCTCGTCTCGCGCCTCCCCTCGTCCGTTCGGTTCAGAGGGTGCGACAGAGATAGGGTTTGACCCAAAGGTAGGGGAACAAAGAAGCGATCGGTCCTGTTAGCCTCGGCATGCTGTCTAGAGACTGCTGATGCGTCTGGGGCTGCAGAGCTGGTGAGCGGCCGTTTACCCCAGGAGGAGAGGAAGCTGACCTTCTGACCCCTTCTGCTCCACGCCCCCTCCCCTGTTCAGGCCTGTAACGCTGCTGGCTAACTTCTCCATTTGACGCAGTCCGCGTTCTTTTCACTCTTCGGCACTTTTTCAGTTTGGGGAGTTGAGCTTTTCTCATGAGCTTTCGTGTGTTTGTTTAATTACTGCTTTGGCGATTTTAATTAAGGAAATGACACAACACCCGCTGGAAGTGATTTTTGTGCTGTTGCCAAAAAAATTTATCGATTAATGGCAGTCAAAAAAGAGAGATGCAGTTTTGTTTAGCAGGAGGAAGACGTGGGCAGAAAAAAGGGGCCGCATTTGACTCTGTGCCTGTTTGGATTCTGGAGTTAAGGCCAAAGTATGCTCCCCCCGGCTCATAAATGAAAACAAAGCCTTAATGTGTTCCGAATGTAACGGCATGTGATGCATGACGCAGGCTCCACGTGTGCCATCAGTCAGAGTGTGACTGCTGCCGATTGGAGGATTAGCTCTTCCACCCCAGGAGGCGGGTTCTAGCACCTTGTTCAGTGAAGTGGCTTTCTCTATTCGTCTCTTCTCTGGCAGTGTGATGCTTATTTTTCGCCACAGTTAAAATAGGTGAAAACCATCTCACCACCTTTTGAACTGTACGTGCATCAGTGAATACGCCCCAGATAAAGTTTTTTTCCCTTGTGGCCTGCTTGGAATGTGAGTTACCTAATGACGGCTGTCAGTCTGTGCCCTGTGGGTGTGTGTATCAGAGTGAGCGATCAGGGCCCTGTGGGTGTGTGTATCAGAGTGAGCGATCAGGGCCCTGTGGGTGTGTCTATCACGGCGAAGATGCCAAGACTTCCACATCTGCCCTCGGTCTTTTCATTTCCCAGGAGGGGAGTTCTGAAGTTGACTTAATCCCATGTTTTTTTCTGTCATTTTTTTCCCCTGAAGAATCTCATTCACACTCTCTCACTCACTCACACTCTCATACTCTCTATTCTCTCTCTCTCTCTCTCTCTCTCACTCACTCACTCACTCACTCACTCACTCACTCACTCACACACACACACACACACACACACACACACACACACACACACACACACACACACACACACACACACACACACACACACAAGATACATGGCTGACAAAATCTACCGGCCCCCAGTGGCTCAAAGCTAAATGGTCTCCAGGACCTTAAAAAAATGTCTACTACCACACTTAGAAAGTAATGCCACAGGTGGTGGGCCTTTGTATTTTATTTGGCCCACAGGGAATAGCACCCCCTACTGGTCAATCAACCCCTCTTCCAACAGCAACTTGGTATTCTCAGGAACAAAGCCCACACCTGCTCATCTTCGGCACTTTGCCACGAGCAGGTGATAATGAGCGCGTTTACATGCACTCAATATTCCGATAATATTCGGAATATGGCTGTTATCGGATTATTCAAAGTGTCATGTAAACGCAATATTCCGAAAAGCTTTTTCTGAAAAAAGCAGTTATCGGAACATGAGAATTCCGATAACTACACCTGGATTTCTGCCGTGTTTTTCGTTTTATTGGTTGCATGCAGTGCTCGAGTTGAGGGGGGATGAGGGGGGATGGCATCCCCCCTGAAATAAAGATGGTCAAAATCATCCCCCTTCTGAAACGGCCATCCCCCCTTCCCATCCCCTGTGTTATTTTATCAATGAATGTGGAAATATTATCACTATTTCAGCGTTTAGTTTTTTGCGTATATTGAGTAAAATACTGTGGGCAAGGTGCACGCGCGCACATTCAATGACGCGACAGTTTTTTTTTTTTAAATTGACGTCACGTCAGTCAGTGGCGCTGCACTGCACAGGTGATGATGGCTAAGCGCAAAGGACAGCTAGATCTGAGGGACTTTTTTAAGAGGGCAAAAAGCAACACTGGAGGTAAGTCAAGAATCAGGAATACTTTTTATATGTCACCAAAGGTGGACTCTCAGTCCGGACAGAGGCGATACTAATACAGTTAACGATTTTAGTTTGAAGCTTGTGTTTTTTTTCCTTGTTAACAACGCCAGCTAGCTAGCTAACGTCAGGTTAGACTTCACATTCACAAAGTTTATGCCCGCGGGCACCCGGTCGCCCGTTGGCTCCTTCTCAGTCGCCCGTGGGACTTGTTCTAAAAATAGCAATATAACGCGATTTATCTACGTGGCTCGTTATCGCCGATTTACTGTGAAATTACCCCGAAATATTTCGATAGCCCCCCCGTCAACAATTTCAACCGAGATCCGCGAAATATTTCGATAGCACCCCCCGTAAACAATTTCAATCCAACAAGTAGCGCCCTCCGTACTAGTCAGTACCCTTGAAGTTGCTCTCAGTGTCAAAAAGGTTGGTGACCCCTGTTTTAGAGTAATAAGGGTACACTGTTGGTCTCTCACCTTATGCGCTGTCCACAGCACAAATTATCTGTTCCTAAACATTAAAATCTACCATCCCCCCTGATTTTTTTTTACAACTCGAGTACTGGTTGCATGTAAACGCTTATTCCGATCTCGGTCGTTTTTTTAAATCTGCGCATGTGCGTGTTTGACAGCAACAGCCACTCCGGATATTGTTAGTAACGTAACGCTAACGTCAAAACAGTTGAGAGAGGTCTGAGAGAGATGTCAACCAACCGGAGAAGTCATTTCTGGAGCGAGGAGGAAACCCTCCTAATGTTATCCGAAATAATAAAGAGGAATATACTTCATCTCATAGATGGGAAAAATGTTAGAAACGCGGAAATAATGAGCACGTTTACATGCACTCAATAATGCTCTTATGGGTTTCGTCGTCATATGGTAAATTAATTCACCGATTCAGAATGGAGAGGCAACTTCAGGATGGCTCGGAGATCATTTATGAAACTATGTGGTTTGGTACAGAAGATAATGAGCCCTGACGAAGTGACAGTGCGTCCAGCTGTACCTCTTCAAATGCGAGTCGCAATAGCGCTGTACAAACTCGGTAGCTGCGGGGAGTAGGCTGATAGCGAACTAGTTTGGTGTCCACAAGTCTACGGTCTGAATCGGTGAATTAATTTAGCACCACTCTCTCCCACCAGTCCTTGCTCTTAACGTGCATCCAGCACGACCGGGTCCTTAACAGTGCTGGAGGAAGGCCTATTCTGGGTCCAATAATCAGCGCTTGTTGTAACGTTAAAGCTCTTCGTTGTCTTCTGCTCATAACACAGAACGCTTGAAAGACCGTGTTAGTTGCCAACCGCAACCATAACATCTGCCATATGACGACGAAACCCATAAGCGCATTCCTGTCTAACGTTACCATGTTTAACGTTACTTTATTATACGTTATAGGCTGCTGTTCTTTCTTATGTAACTAACGTTAGGCTATAGTTAACGTGTTTACTAACGTACGGTTACGCATACCAACCCGCGTGCTGTTTCTAGCAACCCAGCAGGAAGTATAATCACGTTATGTAAAAACGTTAAAATATGTGAGTTATAATATATAACGTTAGGCTAATATGTGTTTCTAATTTACGTTTGAGTTGCACATCGCGTTCAGGGAAAGAAATCAGAATATTGACTGAATCATGTAAACCTGGATTTTTCCCATTATCGCATTACTTAAGTGCATGTAAACGCATTTATCGTATTATTGCCATGTTCGGAATACTCCCAGTTATCGGAATATTGAGTGCATGTAAACGTGCTCATTGTCTCTTTCTAAACCTTTCAGCACATGGAAAACCAATAACATGACTAATGATTGGTCAGGGTATTTGTTTTGCACCAATCATTGGTCGTGTTATTAGTTTTCCGTGTGCTGAAATGTTTTGCACACGCTAAAGGTCATAGTAAATCAGGCCCTAAATGTGCAATTTGTGCAAAATGTAGCACCAGCACGCAATGCCGTGCTACTCGTGCTCTGAGAGTATTCTATTTGAAAGGAATGTTGAATGACTGAAGCAAATTCCTAATTATTACTGTTACTGCCATAGCGGATATGGATCACCAAAGTACATTAACTCAATAACTATTTGATGAGCTCATAGTCACAGAACCGTTTGTTCAAGCAAACAGACAGGACAGACAAATTGTCAATAATGATTGCCTAACTAATTAACTGCTCAAATTATGATACATTTCCATACAACATCACAGGAAATAATTAAGTAGTACTTTGATGGTAAACAAATTGGGATAAAATGGTAATGTTACAGAAGCTAAAGAAGTGAATTATGAACAAAATAAGATCGTAGCGCTATGCAGATGCATGCAAGCCAAAGGTTAGTATGTTGCTGATATCCTTCATCTTACTTACTTAAATAGATGCCAAGGCAAGCCTTGTGAATGAGCGTATACTTAGCAGTCTCAGGGGAGGGCAGTCCAGAGATCCTGCTTGTCCATTGAGCTGGGAGTGCAGTGACGTAATTTTACTTGGGGAAACACGCGAGGAAACTTCTCCGACGATGCAGAGGTCCAGGAGTCCCATAAGGAGACCTCCCTCCGAACACGCAGGGAACGTCGATGAAGATTCAGGTGGCAAAGGCAGGGTTTTCGGATGACGGGTGTGACTACTTCAGGAAGCAGCCATCGCAACTTAGAGCTCAGGATTCGGGGGTGATGCTGTCATTGGTGGGGTAAACCCGCCATCAAGTTTGTACGGCCGGGGTCAACCTTTGAAACCGTAAATTTGAAATCGGCCCCGTCCAACAAGGGTCTCGCCTGTCAGTTTTCTGCTTGGCTCGTCGCGGCTGTGGAGGTGGAAAAAGAGCTGACACAGCGGGAATTGTCACCGGCGGCGTTGCCGGATACACCAAAGATTTCTGATGGTGTTTTCTGTAGAGCTGGTACCTTCACATCGGCTCTGTGCTATTCTCCTGCAGGTTCTCTTAGCCCGCGTCAGTTAGCCTAATGACAGTGCCCTCAATGCCGATTACCCATGTGTTACACTCATGAACCTGAGCCAAGTTCTGAAAGTGAAGACCAGACTGTAAACATTTAGAGCATTCTCATTGGACAGAAATCTCTGATCAATAATCTTTAACACCCAGCCTTTAGCTCTGTTTAGTTTCCAGGTTTAAAAAGGCAGCACTAAATTGAGTGTAAAGATGGTGGCAGTTCTCTGACGAGTGAGAAATGAGCAATCTGTCTCTGAGGCAAACTGGTTCTCAACGAGAGATGGATGATGCTCATCAGTTTACTGAAGGAATTCTTCTTAGGATAGGCAGACTCGTACATTAGCAGCTTGGTTTGGAAATAAATTACATTAATTACTGAAGCTACAAAATCCAGTAATTAATGAATTGAGAGGAAATATGGATTAGTATGGATTAGTACACCTCTTGGTAATTTATTGGGAGGTACCTCTGGAATCTGTTATTTGAGTGTTGTTGTTTTTTAGTTTTTTTTAGTTTTCGATGTCTTTATTTGTACCTTAATTATGTTTTCTCCCCTTACGATTATTCTTTGTGACAGAAATCTTTATGTAGTTTTCTCTCTTTTTCCCTCCCTTTGTAGCTCTCCATAATTTTCTCCCTCTCAATTCCCTCCCTGTCTCTGCCCACTCTCTCTCTCTTTCACCTTTTCTTCTCCTTTCCCTCAGTCTTTCTCTCCCCTTCATCTCACTTCTCTCTCTCTCTCCCTCCTCTCTCTCGCCCTCCCACTCCTTCTCTCTCTCACTTCTGAGTGTTGGGGCTCCACTCATGTGGGGTATGCCTTTCTGCCTCTCTCTCTCTCTCTCACTCTCCCTCCCTCCCTCCTTCCCTCCCTCCCTCCCTCCAGCTCCCCCAGGTGCCCAGCCATGTGCTGGTATTAGCGACAGCAGCAGCAGTGAGATATGGCAGTGGGCCCTGCCTCAGCGCTCTCACCATCCTCCCCTTTTTATGGCAGAGAGCCTTTATTTAGATCTGCTCCACTTTCCCCTCTTTCACTCGCTGCCATGTGACCCAGAGCAGCCCGGGTGAGGATTCAGCTGTGTGAGTGTTTGTGCGCAGGTCTGCGTGTGTCTGTGTGTGTGTTTGTGTGTGTGCGCAAGTGTGTGTGTCTGTCTGTGAGAGCGAGAGAGCGCATCCAACCGTTTTTTGATAGCTGTTGTTTGTAGTACTTGATAAATGGGGATTCACAACTGGCCAAAACTATGTGTTAGAGGGCAGCTTTTGATGAACTATGACTGATGTGGATCCAGGCAGAGGCATGAAAAACCCCCCTTGTGACTAAACCCTTGAGCCCACAGCTTTTTTCAAAAGCTCCTCAGGCAGTGGCAGCTATTTCTCTTTTAAATCCTAACTGTTCAGTTTCTACCCAAGGTGCATCTGGTTGCTCCTTTGAAGCACTTTAGGGAAAATACCTCAGTTCTTTCTAAAATGCACAAATGGGCTCTCTCTCTCTGTCTAGCTCTTTCTCTCTCTCCCCCCAATGAACCAATAAGCACTTTGTTTGACCACGGACAAGGCAGATTAGTTGGGATTTAGGTCCGACCGGTGAGTCTTCACTGGTTACTCATGAGATCAAATTGTAATCATGATATCCATGAAGGGAAGCATCTGTGGGTTGCCCTGCTCAGACCAAAATGTTACTCTACACTCACTGGAATTGGTAGATGTATTTGACTTCTCCCACCCCCTTTCTTTTAGAGCAGGTGTCATCATTAGGCTGCCTACACAGCAGCGCTCACGCCCCTATCCTTCCGTTTTGTGCGTGAGAAGCATCTCTACTTACACCAAGCCTCCTTTCCATTTTCTATTTAAAAAGTATACTGCTTGTATTTGCTGCCATGAGTTAAGTACTTGCTAATTTCCTACTTCCTACTTGGTGGTTTCTCGAATTAGCTTGTATACCCGTGGAGACTATGCAGAGTTAACGTGAGACTGCCATCAGCGCATATTACGCCATTGCGCCGACGACGGCAATACGCAGAAAGAACATTTTAGCCTGAAGTGAAAACGTGGAGTGCGGATCTTTCCTGCGCGTAGTTGCTCTCCCCTGCGTTTAGCGTGAGTAACGGCCCCGCTAACAGTCAGTATCCTCTGTTAACTGTGAGTGTTCCCCTGTGTGTATGTGTGAATGTGTGACTTCTGGTTACTGCTGAGAGAGAGGGAGACTGCAGGCGGCACAGATGGTGTGGTGTTTTTCCAACAAAAAAAAATGTTTTCTTTGCTTTCTAAATCTGGTCTGACGGGCGAGAGGGATGCTGACACTCCGCCTGCATTTCCGGGCAACCCTCATGACACTTTTGGTTATTTTTGCCCGCTGAAGAGTGCCGATTTACTCACGCAAATTGCAGGATGGAAGACACCCAACATCTGTTTGCGTTTTTAAGTTTGTTTATTTATTTTTTTGTGGTGGCCGTGGGGGGCGCTGTGCCCAGAGAACGACACGTTTAACCGCTGCGGTTTTACGTTCGCTTCGTCCTCCAACAGGAACAGCAGCCCCTCGCTTCAGAGGAGGGGCCTGGTTAACACTGGGGTCACTGAGGGGTCGCAGGGGTCATGGCCAACCAGATAGGGTCATAGGCAGGGTCAGAGAGGGTGTTTCCTCTCTCTGACAATTAATTTTCTTTTTCAATTTCAAGGTGCTTTATTACCATGACCATTCAGCATTGGCAAATCAAATGTGACAATTGACAACAAATAACAGACAGATTAAGAATACACTCACATACACACACACACAGTTTTTAAGAGTAGCAATGCTATGCAATAAAAATTTAAATCTCAATGAAATTCACCTCATGTGTGCTTAGGGCAGCCAAAGTAGCATTGCAAAAGCCTATATTAGAACACACGCAGAATTCAATTTAACATCAGACACGGCGCTCTGAGCACCAATCTTTAACCATGGCGCTACCTTGTAAACGGAAGGAAAACCCAGCTAGCCAGCTCATTTCGCTCCGCGCTCGCGGCCGGTTTCTTACGCGAGTCCGAAGTTCAAAAACAAACGCGGAAATCCAGCCCATCTTTTACAAGCTCGTAAAGCTGCCATGCTGCCGCTCGTTATGAAATTAGGCTTTATATGCCAAGTGATGGATTTGCTTTTAATTGAACGGTGTGCAGAAAATGCTGGCAATAAACGGCCAGCTGTTTTTTTTAATCTATTGATAAAACCACTGAGGAGGATTGAGAGTATGTGGCGCCGTTGCGCGTAGCTATCTGGTTGATGGGAATCCGCACCACCGCACAGATAGGATCTGAAAGAAAGACAAACATTTGAATTCCTTTGAAAGGGAGTTCTTTTTTGGAAGCTAAAATGCCACCGTCATCCGGCCATCTGGAGATCACTTTTTCTGAGATATGTGCCAGTATTCAAAAGACATTCTGCGTGACCTTTTGAGAAAGGGCTTAAGCCGTGGAATTAATTCTCACCGAAATTTTGCACGGGGGAGTGTTTTAATAAAGGTGATATGAGCAAGTAATTGGGACGGTCTCAAAGATGGAGTGTGACTTCTTTTTGTTGTTCACGGATGTGCAAACTGATGTATTTTGGAAATATGTATAAGCATTTCTCTTTCACTGTTAATATTCCTAAATAAAAAGCTGTGCCCAATGAACTGTTAAAGAGAATAATGAGAATATCCTCTCCTTCAGATATTTCACTAACTCTTCAGACAGTTAAACACATAGCAGACAGATAAACACATAGACCTCCCTCCAACACATATGCAGCATCGGTGTAGCAAATTGTTTTACGTACTCAACGCAATTTATTGAACAGACACATTTATTATATCAGTTAAACATGAAACATCCAGATACATATAGCTACTGCTAATATTTTTACAAAATTCTACGGTGGAAATAATACATCTCTACATCCTTTGTATGCGATTTGAGTCTAACGCAGATGTAATTAATATAATTGCGTTCTCATAATGTTCCTGTCAGACATTCTGTCTTAGGTGAAAATCACGAGACGGTCACAGTCTTTAATGGCCCTGTTCTATTTAAACTCTTGTCTTTCTGTATGTACCGTGCTCTCGAGTTGGTAGGAGCCCTCCTACAATCTCCCTGAACTTTGAACCATTTTATGAGCCATCTGAAAGGCTTTATGCGTCGCTTAGCGACCGATTCTTACACTTAGCGCGCGGTTTATTGTGTTGTTAGAATTTTTTCGCACTTCGGCGCTGATTTTAACACGGAGAATTGTTCCACGAACATGGCCCCAGGGGTCAGCTCCATGGTTGGCAGCGTCGAAGACCAGAAACTAAAACTGAAGAGCAACCGTAAAGTCAGATATGGCTTTTATGAGCACGCCCTTTTATTGCATTTGACTGTGGGCGCTGTAAACTTTCTGACCGCAGAGTACGCTGGTCCTCGCTTGCAAAGCATAGGCCTATGGATGTAGGCCTACTTTATTTTCATATAAAACCAAAGGCGCGGATGAAAGGCTGGCCTTTTTCCATTTCTCACTGGATAAAGAAAAACAACAGCAACAAATCAGGTGGTCGATCGGAGGCGGTATTAATGTTTAACGGACCACCCGGAGGCTGATAATAAACACCCTCCTTTTACGTGCAGGCAGAAGCATTCGAGCCAGACATTGCAGTGTTCAGTCTGCTGCAGAGCACTGTCACTTGTAGCTGTGACTTGGTGCCACAGGGAGGGCTTAGATCAGTCAGCTTTCTAAAGGTCATCTACATTTGTGCTTCCTCGTGACTCTTCAGGTACCCGAGCATTACTTGCAGTCATCAGTGAGATATGCCTTCCATTCTTCCTTAGCACCATGTAATTGGATAAACATTTCCTATTGGATAAAGAAAAAAAACTAAAATAAGGCAACGAATCAGGTGGTAGATTAAAAGTGGCATTAATTGTAAATGGTCTACCGGTTCAAATACCTGAGAATTTCCCATTGTATTCAGTGAGAGGTGCGTTCCTCATTCACACCAGCTCTTCTGAAGTACATGACACAGAAACGGAACATGTGAAAAGTAGTACCACTGTACTGTTTATCCTGTATGAAAGCACTAATGGAGGAGGGCACTTCTTGTCCAGCGCCTCCTGCAGGTGGGTGAGAGGTGTAGCGGCAAGTTGAGTCTCATCGTGTGTAGATGGCAGATGGCGACAATCTTGTGAACGGAGAAAGAGAGAGAACACCCCCTTCCCCTGTACGAGTTGATTAAGTTGGCTGTTTGATGCCTCAAGCATGTGCTGACAGGGCTCAGGGCGAGGCCGGTCCGTCTCTGATCCATCTCAGCTCTCTTGGGTGGGGAGGGGAGGTGGGTTAGGGTGAGGCTTTCAGAGGTTCCAGCCTATCAGATTATCCTTCTACAATCCCCTTAGCACGGTGTTAAGTCTTCTAATCTAGAGGCCTCACTCTCGGGGGCAGCTGGCTCCACGCGGCTTGCCATCACGCAGCGCTACACAGCGCAGAACAGCCACGCATGGCTAAGCACACCCCCATGCAGCACTGCAACACAGCAAAACTGCACCTTACTGCACAGCACAGCAGAGTACAGCTAAGGCTTAAAGAGTAAGTGCATTGTCTCAGCCTGTCTCCGCCCACTACTCAATTTTTAAAAATACTTTGTGGAGTGAGTGAGGGAGATGGGTGGGGGGCGGAGGAGGTGTGTTCATCGTCATTTGCATAAATGATTGTACAACGTACAAATGATGCCGTATAACTTTGCTCAAACTGTCAAACTAGATCTTGCAGATCAAATATGAATCAAGATTCAGCAACTGCATGGCCTATTTCTCACCTCAAATATTTTCAGAAACGTATTTTAGTAGACTGGAATAAGAGAGTTTATGAACAGGTCGCAACGTTGTTCCGGTTTAAAAACGTGGAGCCGAAACCAAAGTACCGCAGTGCGTCTAACCAATCAGGTGCCGGATATTTCCGTTGTGGGCTGCAACAATTATTCATATGACATAGAGGTACCTCCAAAGAGGTACTCTGACATCACGATTGGGGCGGGGGCAGAGTGTGGAGCAGATATAAAATAGAGGGCAGCACCAAGACGCTTTTCTACCAGTTTCTTGAATGGATGAATAAGTTTAATTTTAAGGTAGGCATACAAATACGTTTACAGCTAAAGAAACATGGTCTAGAGTGTAGTTACCCTTTAATACACTGTGCTGCACGAGAGCATAGTGCAGCGCAGCAGTAGGTTCTGAGCACAGCCAGATTAATACTGAAGTACAGGATAACTTGGGCTGGGACCTTGTTGTCAGTGACCGGACTTCACAAGGTTTCAAGGTCGTACACCTGAATGAGTATTTTTGTTTATTTATTTATTTTGAAGACTGGTGCTCTCAGAAAATAAATCTCCAGTTATTTGTGAGATACATCACAGGAAAGGATTGAAAACACAAGATTGAACGAAACTATTATGATAAAATAACAAATGATAAAAAACAAAGACAGTAATTCGCAGTTTCCCGCTTAAGGGCAGTGGGGTTTTAGCTCTTGTTTGGGAATAATTTCCTGGCCAGGGAGACCCGAGACATCTCTGACTGCGCCAGCCAAAAATCTCCCAGTGTGCAGATCCTGTAGAATCCAGAAAAAACAGCTGTATTCTCGAAGCTGTAACGCCTTTCGAATTCACTGTGAGTAAGAAGCGCCGCTGATCTTATTTCACAATAAGCCATCGCTAATCCTCCCCCAAGAAAGCGCTTCCCTCGCTGCGTTCCCGGCCCGTGAGGCCGTGCTAAATGCAGCCCGCAGTGCCTGTACCCGTCTTCCTGACAGGATGACGGCCCCCGCGCGCAGCACCTGAAGGGATTTCTCAGCTAAAACTCCCTCCTGTTTGCTTGCTTTAGTGAGTGAGTCTGCCGGGTTACGATTCCACAAACCACGGAACAGCATTTTTACTCGTCCCCAAGGCCGTTTAAAACAATGCCTGTCTTTGCGCAAGTTTTCCGCCAATTTGATTTTCATCAAAGGTGAGAAGGCGATTCCGGCACCGTTTTGGCTCGCGGTGTGTGAAATTTAAGCCCACTGTGAAAGGTGCAAAGGAACAGGGCATAGGATTGGGGGCTCCACTCACATGGAGGATGTTCTTCTTTCTCTCACTTTCTCTCTCTCTCTCTTTCTCTCTCTCTCTCTCTCTCTCTCTCGCTCTCTCGCTTGCGAGCTCTCACCTCGAGAGTCCAGCATAAAGAGCAATGGGGGGTTGGAAGCAGGGGCCGACAGGCGTGACGGTGAATCGCTGAGTTGACGCGTCTCTCTCCACGGGTCATGGGACGTGACGTCTCCTCTCACGGGTTCGCGCTCGTCCCGCCCGCTCAGCCGCTGGGAGCCTTAAAGAGCCCGTTGTGGAATCCTTAACGAAGCGCAGAGCACACTCCTCACTCCTACCGCCCAGCCCGTCTGCCTCTACCGCTACACGCCTCCTGCTCACATCCGTCTGCCTCCCACGACTCATCACCCATCACCTGTGTCCATCACACAGAAAAGCTGCAACGGTCCTGCCTTTCATTGGTCTGCTCGCCTGAAACACCTCATTGCTTTATCGTCATCACCGCCTTACCTTTCCATACCAATGCCTATCCATGCTCTTGCCCGTCGCTCTGCAACACCCAATGATTTATCACCAAGAACACTGCAAGACAAATCTTTATTTCATCACCACAAACAAATCTTCACAACCTTTTTTTTTCTCACCAAAACACCTTACCACAATCTTTTATCACCAAATACACATGACAATTTTTATTTCATCACCAAAACACCACATCACAATTTTATTTTATTACCTAAAACACCACATCACAATATTTTTTTCATCACCAAAAACAGCATATCACAATCTTTCTTTTATCACAAAAGACACTACATCACAATCTTTCTTTCATCACAAAAAATACCTAATCACAATCTTTATTTTAACCCAAAAACGCCACATCACATAGTTTTTTTTAATCAGAAACACATCATCACAACCTTTCTTTTCTCACCAAAACACTTTACCACAATCTTTCTTTTTTCACCAAAAACACCTGACCACAATCTTTCTTTTTTGACCAAAAACACCTGACCACAATCTTTCTTTTTTCACCAAAAACACCTTACCACAATCTTTCTTTTTTCACCAAAAACACCTTACCACAATCTTTCTTTTTTCACCAAGAACACCTGACCACAATCTTTCTTTTACGACCAAAAACACCTTACCACAATCTTTCTTTTTTCACCAAAAACACCTTACCACAATCTTTCTTTTTTCACCAAAAACACCTGACCACAATCTTTCTTTTTTCACCAAAAACACCTTACCACAATCTTTCTTTTTTCACCAAAAACACCTTACCACAATCTTTCTTTTTTCACCAAAAACACCTGACCACAATCTTTCTTTTACCACCAAAAACACCTTACCACAATCTTTCTTTTTTCACCAGAAACACCTGACCACAATATTTCTTTTACCACCAAAAACACCTTACCACAATCTTTCTTTTTTCACCAAAAACGCCTTACCACAATCTTTTTTTTATCACCAAAGACACCTCATCACAATCTTTTTCATCACCAAATACACAACATGATGTTGAGCAGAGGAATTTCTCTTCTTATAATGACCAAGCACGACCAGGTAGATCCAAGAAGAAAAGGATTTATTTATCTGCAGAAAGAGTCCAGTACTTGCACACACAAGGTGGTCAAGCATGAACTGAAGAGAAGGAGGCAATCTCCACCATATATAATCAAACTAATACATAGATTATCCTACCTCTGATTGGTGCACAGTTAATACATAGGCATAAAGTGGAATATACAAAGTCAATGATTGGCTAGATAATGCTTATTGGATGAGAGCACAGTGACCCCTAGCCCTTAACGTTACACAAACAGTTTTAAATAATATTTGGTCTCCCAGAGTCGTCTTGTTTTCAGGATTCAAGATGAAGCGTTTCCTCTGGCTCTCTAGCGATAAGATGGGCCTTGCACCTGGTTTGTGGGTCAGAGGCCACAAGCCTGCAGTTTCATAGAGAGAAGATAGACAGTAGGGAGAAAGAGAGAGACAGAACGATGCACGCACATACCCTTTACACACACAGATATATATTTTGTTTCTGGTTCGGTTTGGCTGACTGAGAGATAAACACAGAGACCTTCAGATAAGCGAGGTTGCAGACTGCTATGTCTGTCTCTGCAGACTGAATAATTTAATATTGAATTTTTAAGTTTTACAATGATTAGAGATCTTTTCTCCATTACTGTGATTATGCTAGTGTGAAAATATTCTTCCGAAAACACCCTTCTCTTCAGTGACAATCTTTATTTCATCACCAAAACACCACGTCACAATTTTTGTTTTATTACCTAAAACACCAAATCACAATCTTTCTTTTATCACTAAAAATACCACATCACAATCTTTCTTTTATCACCAAAAACACCACATCACAATCTTTCTTTTATCACCAAAAACACCTCATCACAATCTTTCTTTTATCACCAAAAACACCAAATCACAATCTTTCTTTTATCACTAAAAATACCACATCACAATCTTTCTTTTATCACCAAAAACACCACATCACAATCTTTCTTTTATCACCAAAAACACCTCATCACATCACAATCTCTTGAGGCATCCTGTCTGTATCATAGCCACCAAAGCCAGAGCATGAAACTACCTAAACTCAAAGCACTGATCTCAGGAGGTCTGGTGGGACCAACCTTGCCCCTGCCCAGTCACCACGTCCCATTACCAGCTGGAGTTTTTGCATTTAAGCTTTGACGGATGCTCAAGCTACCGATGCTGTGACAGAGCAAGGGAGCAGTTTACTCCCAAACAAACTCAAACAAGCACACGCACTCCCTTGTGAAGTCTGAGCGTATGTTTTTGCCTGCCTGTCATTTTCCAGTTCACTGCCACTGTGATTTAATACAGCGGGCATAATTACAGCCTTAACATGCATTAACACAGTGCAGTAAAAAAAAACACAATGAAATTGAATTCCTTTGTGTCCACTTTATATTTTCCATACACAGCATTTTTTAACCTTCATCCTTGTGTGATACGCCACAGTGGTAGTTAAATGGATTCTGAGGGGTATTGTTCATAGCCATTGCAGTCTTACTGGAACTTTTACTAAACATTTAGTTAGTATTTTGAATTTTTTCTGAATGATTGAATGCTAATTTAACTATTTAGGCAAAATAAGGAATAATCTTGCCAAACTGCCATATTGGATTTTCCACCATTTAGAATTTTCTGGAAAATACTCAAAATTATTCTACAAATTTGCACAAGTGAAGGTCCCTAGCGGGAAAATAAAAGTTGTTCTATTCTATTCTATATGGGTGCGGCTTTTCACAGAAATGCTCATAAATCCCTCATGGTTCAAGACTCCAACCTTATCGTAGTGGACCAATCAAAACACACAGTGGTGCTGTACAACTTTATATATAAAAAAGTCAAAACTCAAAAAATCACTGCTGCCTCACATAGGTCTCAAGAGTTAATGGAATGGTGCATCCCATCAGCAGGAACACATGGACAGCATTGCAGGTGCATGGACCCAGGGCATTACTGCTTGCAGCTATGTTTTTTCTCCCCTTTATCATAATAAAATTTATGTACAGCCATTTTGGGTTTCTAATTCAAGCACATTTTTTAATCGCATGATGGCGAATTGTTAGCAGTTACACTTTAAATAAACTTTGTTTCTGACACTGTATGAATTAGTGACTGCGTTACAGGAGAGGGACCGAATGTGCTAAACTGGCTTTCTCCAGATTCAGGCGCTAGCAATGAAAAGTAAAAAAATTTCCAAAACGGGAATATCTCGGTGACGTGTAGTTCTCCTTACTCTGCTTAGGTTTTTAAGTGACATCGGTTGAAAAGCCAAGCTCCATCTCGTGTAAAGAAAGGTAGTGGCAGTCGGTGAGCTGTGTGTCCCACTCATATTTAGTCTCTTTCTCTTGGTTCAAGTCACCTCATTTATAGAAAATAGTTTTGGAATTAGTTATTTGTCTTTGCGCTGTAGCAGTGAGGTTTACCTGTACTTTAATTAAACTGTCATTTTGCACAATTTTTGAATTGGCTGAATGCCCATTATGAGAGCCATTTGCTGCATAGCTAGCATCCTATATTGTTCAACGGTCTTTCATCTGGATTTTAACTTCCAATGAATCCAGTCATTATCATTTAGCACTCATTTAAAGGTTTCCTAATTTTGTTTATGCTTAACATTCATAATCTAAGCTGATACCTTGGGCACATGGCAGTAAGGAAGGCAGGAGGGACGCGGGGAAGCTACAGCGGAAAACGTTTGTCGTTCTGTTCATTCAGTAAAATTCAGCGTCTGTCTATGTGCTGAGATAATGAAACTGTAAAGCGTGGACATAGTCCTTAAGCATTTTTAATTTAGTATTTTCGTTTTAACGTCAACGGAAACACTTCAGTCCATTTCAGTTTCGCAGGATTTCTCCCCTGCCTTTCTCATATGAATGAGATTTTGACCTTAGCGCATGTCTGCCTCCCCCTCCCCTTCCCGTAATTCCTTTCTTGAGAAATTGGTGTTCCGTTAAAAAAATGTGCGTTCCACTTTGATTCAGTTCGATATGCCTTCAGGCCTCTGGTCACGTCCATTCTGGCTTTTTGTGTGAGACTAGCGTCCTGATGTGACATATGATTGTACATGCCTTTCCAAGCCCTTCTTGGGTTTCATAAATTAAAACGATCATAGGAGAGAAGAGTTTAGGCTTCATAAAATCAGGCCATTGCATCTGTGTAAAGGCACAACGATCCCATCTGGCACGTCTTTAATCTTCATATCCGCATTAAAAACAACAACAATAAGAAAAAAACATTTCATTCTCTCCCATTTTTTCAGGGCAGCAGAGGTTCAAGCTTTCCACAGAGCAGGAGAGATGTATCAACCAGTCAATACTTTTTTTTCTTCCTTCCTTTTTTCTTTTCTTTTCTTTTCTGGAGTGGGTGTTCCTGTGGGTGCTATTCAGAAGACGCGCGGTGGTTACCACACCGGCGTGCGAGAGTGGGGGCACATGCCAGGGGACAGTTCCTGTTTCCCACTTCTGCCATCTGCGTCCTCTGAAGGATTTGACAGCTGAGCAATGTCAGGGAGGCGCTTTAGGGCCGGGCGGTGGTGGGGGGTGGTAGGATTGGAATTAGGGAGGCGCACCGGAAAATTTCCGATGCTTCCTGCCCCTGACCTGACACGTCCCCTCGAAACCGTTTGTCCAGCTGTTTCCATACACGACGGGTGTCTATTTGGGTTTTATAGAGTTTCAGTAGCTGAACGGTATCCAGTATCAGCCATAAGAGAAAGGGGAAGAGCCTATGAACTGGACACATTTTACAGAGGTCACGTAACCCGTCCGCTTTCGGCAGGGTTTTTTTCTTTCCTTTTGTGAGCCCGGGTCTTTTAACGGCCGCAGCGGCTGCGGACATACATCTCGAATCACTTGCGCCGCTGACTAAATTCCAGTTTGCTCTTATCGCTCGATTGCCTCTAGTACCGCGGAGTAGATCCCAGCCTTTCTAAATCACTCCATCACCCCCACCGCAGCCGCCACTGATGAACAGTCATTTAGAGGGAATTGCATTCCCATTCTTTACGCGCTCTTGTTTTGCTTTGCGGTGTGTTGTGGCAGGTACTGTGTTATTGTTGAAGGTGCCTATTTGCCGGGGTCTCCTGAGCGTAGGCGGGGCGCTCGCGGTTATAGGCAGAGCGCCGCACGGGACGTCTTCTGGGAGAGCGTTGCTTTTTTTAAAGTCTCGGCAGAGAGTTGAAGACTCGGCGGGGGAGCTGTCATGGGAGTTGGTGAGGGTTCGCTGCAGAGGCAGCGCAGCTTGATGATGAGGCAGGGAAGCAGGCAACAGTGACAGTGTGTGGAACCAACTGGAACCAAGTTTCCTCATTATACACTTTCACACTGTAGAGCAAGAACAAGGTTGGCACATTAGACCACTTTTCCACTAAAGCTGGAACCAGGCTGGCTCATTATACCACTTTTCCACTAGAGCTAGAACCAGGCTGGCACATTATACCACTTTTTCACTAGAGCTGGAACCAGACTGGCTCATTATACCACTTTTCCACTAGAGCTGGAACCAGACTGGCTCATTATACCACTTTTCCACTAAAGCTGGAACCAGACTGGCTCTCTTTTTTCCCACTAGAGCTGGAACCAGGCTGGCACATTATACCACTTTTCCACTAGAGCTGGAACCAGGCTGGCACATTATACCACTTTTCCACTAGAGCTGGAATCACTCTGTCTCACTACAAACCACCTGGATCCTGAATCATTTGAGTCAGCTTAGCTTCCAGCTTTATAGCGCAGAAGGAGTTATAACGTTTTGAGCTTCAAGCTGTGTTGGGATGCCGTAATGTCGGTCTTTGAAACTAACTTTTTTTTTCTTTTTTCTCTTCCCTCATGTGCTGCCGTCTCCCTGGCGTGTTTCACAACTCCCGGTCATCCCCATTTCAGGTAAGGCTGAATCTTTCTCGCTTGCATATAGCCGAGAGTCCACTCTGCTCGCACTTTCGTTCGCGCACAGCTTCGGCGCGTTAGCGGGCACGCTAAAGCTCAGCGAACATCTGTAGTCATCATCTCCGATCTGAATGCCAGTCACAGTCCGCTTTGCCCGTGAGGCACCCGAGTGCCCTTTAACGCAGCGTCACGCTGTGACCATCTGGGCCGTATTTTCACCGGCCGAGTGTAAATAGGACAAACACGGCCCTTAAATCATTGGGGAGACCTTAAATGAACCCGC
The DNA here is from genome assembly GCA_022702515.1 of Ilyophis sp. 1 JC-2022. Lineage (NCBI taxonomy): Eukaryota > Metazoa > Chordata > Actinopteri > Anguilliformes > Synaphobranchidae > Ilyophis > Ilyophis sp. 1 JC-2022. The sequence goes on along the minus strand of CM040403.1, from coordinate 86,740,308 downwards.
TCTCACTTTCGGGAAGTGGAGTGAGAGGGTAGCGGGTTATGGAGGTGGGTGGGGGGTTGCCAGGAGACGGACATATGGAGAAGGAGAAACGGTGAGGTTTTTGCTGTTCTGTCTCTTACACTCACCCTGAATATGTCTCTGGAGGGTTAGGGGATAAAATAAAAAGAAAAAACACTTTTGATGTGAAAACACTGCCCTCCCCCTCGTTTACTCACGGTTGTACCAGTGTTTTCGTATTTAGACACCAAAGCGAGGGCCATATCCGTGAGACTTAAAGAAAAGTCGTAAGCATCTGCTGGGAAACCAACAACTAAATAGTAAAGTGCCTTGTAAGGGATTCTTGGAAACACACGCTCATACCTGTCTGGCTCTCACTTTACAATGCCGCGTACATGTGTTTGTTTGTACACGCCTGTTTTAATCGCTCAAAAGCTTCATATCATAAGAACATCCCGTACATCCAGTGTGATCGGACGTCAAGAAATGGTTTTGGAAAACAATGCGTGGAATTTCCCCAGCCCCGATTTCTGAGAATTCTCAAGCCGTGAACAAAGGCAGTCCTTTCTTCCTTGGTTTTTTTTGCCGTCACCTCTAAGTCTTGTCTCATTAGACATTCCAAGGGGATTAATGTGCACCCTTTGAGAAAACCTTGGTGAAATTGGATGAGGGGGGGCGGGGGAGGTGGATTGTCTCTGTATGTTAAATGGGCTTTAAAGGTCAACACTTGGCAAATCTTTCCTCTCGCCTCCTTCACGGCGCGGAAGCCTGCCAGCAGAGCTGTTTTGTCGGGACGCATTGATTCTGCGTGGAGTGTTGACATTACGCTTGTAACTAATGTGTGAGCACTGCAGCAGTTTATTCACTGGGAGTGAAGTGCGCTTTGTATCAGACGCCCCGTTTGCGTTCCCCAGTGTTTGCATTTGTGAGTCACTGCCTCCTTTGATCCAGGATTGGTGCAGGATCCTGACTGACAGGGGATGGGGCGGAGCTTTGTTTTTTTAATCTTTTTTTTTTTAGTCTTATTTCTTTTGCCATTAAAGCATGTCCAGACTTGATTGGCGCACGGGAAAATGTAGGGGAAAAAATCACCAGAAAGGAGGTGACAGTGGTAAAGCCGTGCCCCAGTATGGATGGCAAGGTTTCATGAAACATGTAGACTTGGATGGTAGAAGAGCCTAGCAGTCATATTGTTTATGAATGGTGCAGGAGAGTATTTTAATCTTTAGCCTATGTAACACAGACAGGTTCTCACCTCATATTTAAAAGCATACAGGCTGCTCAATTTCACGTGTGCTCTTTCCCCAAGCTCATAGGGATTGCTGTGAGTGGGTTGGGGAATTTTGATTTAGGTGAACTAGGCCACGAGAAGCAGGATTTAAGTGGCATGAATCAGAAGTATGATTTTAATGTAGTGGATCAGGGGTAGTACAAATTTTGTTTAGTGGGTAGTGAGAAGTGTCATTTTGATGGTGCGGATGAGGAGAAATGTTATTTCGGTACAGTAGATTGGGATGAGTGCGATACTGGTGGACTGAGTCAGGAGAGGGATGATATCTGTGGAGTTGGCCAGGAGAGGGATGATATCAGTGGATTGGATCAGGATAAGTGTGATATCAGTGGAGTGGGTCAGGTGAGGGGTCATAGTTGGTCAGACTCAGGAGGCGTATGATATAGGTGGAGTGGGTCAGAAGCAGCCGGATTCAGACCACAAGGCTTTTTTGTCTCTTTTTATCCTCAGTGTGGTTTTTATTTTTATGTTTATCTCAGGTTAATAATGTGTTGGATGTAATGCCTGTGAAATTGCTTCTGTCAGCCGTAATACCACAGCGGATTAGGGCTCATCAAACCTGCCATCATACTTATTTTAACGTGTTTCCTGTTTGCATTTCTGCTGTCTTTCCCCTCAGTTTCCTTCATTTTAACAAACAAACGTAGACACTGACTGCGACACCGGCTTCGTTTTGCCTGCATTTCTTTATTTAGCCCATTTATGTGTTTGTTTTTCACATCTTCCAACACATTATGCGCACTTTCATTGTAGATTTTCTGAAGGTGCGATATGGGTCTCTTCTCTGGACAGCTGTCCTTATTCTGCGTTTGCGTCGCTGTCGATCAGCCTGAAATCGTTCAGTGCGGATAATGTTCCGTAACGCTCACGCGTGCGTGCACAGTACAAACCAATGGGTAAAGAGTACTGTACGTTTTACAGGATTCAATTAAATCAACCAGTGCAGTCTTGATATTGAGCGCATGTGTGGTCCCTCAGTGACGGTGGGAGGAAATTGACTTCATAACCAGAAGGATACATGCTCACTGCTTGTGTTGTTGTACCCTTGATCAAGGAAGTTAACTTGAATCTCTCCTGGAAGTATCCTGCTGCTTGTGTGGGTAATGCATAAAGGGTAGGCTGGAGAGAGGCTCTCCGGATAAAAGCATCTGCTAACCAAATGAATAATGTGGATGCTGTGAGAGCATGCATTCCATTTAGCAGTCTGGATTTTTTGTCCCGGCACTTTTAGCTACTGTCCACAGACAACCAGTTTGGAGAGCTCTGTTTCTTTTCATCTGTCTCCTGTTAATCTTGTTCATTTCCGTAGACGGGAGCCTGTCTTTGACATGATGTGTGTAAAAACGCTTCCCCGCTCGTTCCCCCCGGTATTTATAAGGAATAATTTTTTCCTCTCTGTCCTGAGGGGAACGGGGTGAGGGTTGTAAAAAATGTGAAGGCCTTAGGCTGGGCTTTGAAAGCTGTGGTTCGTTCGGGTTAGGGGGGTGGTGGGGGGATTGGGTACGTGGGGTTGCCATGATAGAAGTGTGTTGTCCCTTTCACAGAGGGTGTGGGGTGGAGTGGGCGGGGGGTCTCTGCACGGTGTCCAGGAAACACACTCAAGGTTCTCTCTGTTCTCTTTCCGTGAGACGGATGAAAGCAGCCTGCCCTGAAATATGGAAGGGCACAGAGAACAGAGACAGAAGGGCATAGGTGCATGTCACATGCTGGTAACCATGTGGGGATGTCACTGTGTATCTGTAACAGTCAAGCCGGAAAGTCTGAACACCCCTTTCACCTTCTCCCCATTTTATTACATTACAGACATATTATACAATAGATTGAGTAAATTTTTTTTCTAATTCTACACAAAATAGCCCATAATGACAAAGTGAAAACATGTTTTTAGAAATTTTTGCAAATGTATTAAAAATCGAAAACTGAAATCTTTAATTTACATAAGTATTCATACCCTTTGCTTTAACATATTTTTAAAGTATCATATTTAATAATTGGTCGCATATCCTTTGCATGCTGTTACTTCCTGAAGTCTGTGACCCATCAACATCAAAAGACTCTCGATATCTTATTTCCAGGTACTGTTACAAGCGATACTATAAGCTCTCTGCATTTGAATGGATCTCTATGGGAATTGGGGGGGTGAGACTAGATTCAGCTGTAAATGACACTGGTACAGTATGGAACACATGGCTGGCTAAATGGCTGTAAGTCATCAAGGGTCTGAGCTATCGAACGAGCCCCAAACCATCACTCTGTTGCCAGATATGGAGTAGATGTGGATGGATCACTGCAAGGGTTATTTCTCCTGACTCATTTTCCTATAGAACTCTATTGGGGAAAAAGTCAGGAGAAACAACCCTTAAAGGGATCCATCCACATCTACTCCATATCTGGCCGCAGAGTGATGGTTTGGGGCTCGTTTGATACCTTAGACCCTTGATGATGTACAGCCATTTCGCCAGTCCTGTGTTCCATACTGTACCAGCGTAATTTACAGCAGAATCTAGTCTCAGAGATCAGTTCAAATGCAGAGAGGTTATAGTATCGCTTGTAACAGTACCTGAAAATAAGATATCGAGAGTCTTTTGAAGTTTTGAAGTTGATTGGTCACAGACTTCAGGAAGTAACATTAAGTCTAGTATTGATAAGCAGATGATTGTATTGTCACGTGTGTGCGTGCATGGCGTGCGTGGCGTGCGTGCGTGCGTGCGTGCGTGCGTGGAACAAGCCAGAGAAATGGAAATAAACACGGGGCTTTAAAATGTATTCACCAGTTTTGGCTGTAAACCTTCATAAGTGCAATATTGAGAATGGCATCCAGGCACAGTGTTTCGTACACACACCTGCCCACAGCTATATGCATGTGTGTATGCGTGTGCAGCGTCATGGGGGTGACCAGCTGCGAAAAGATGTTGGAAAACAGATGGCGGATGAAGATGAATCTGTGTGCGTGTGTGTTTGTTTCCTGTGCGCATATGTGTGTGTGTGTGTGTGTGTGTGTGTGTGTGTGTGTGAGAGAGAGAGCGGGAGAGTTTAAACGCGTTTACGCTGAGGCTCTGTAACAAGTTCAGGGATTCCCAGGTGTGCGGCGAGCTGAAAATGGCTGTCAGGACGAAGTAGGATGAAACGCCAACGGCAGCTGTGTCTGAACAAACAAATTAATGTTTTATTAAGATCCGATTGAGCGGGGAACGGACCCCCGAAGCCTTCCTTCCAGGAGCGCGGCCAGAGCGCCGGCCGGCAGGGCCAGCCGTAGCCAAACAGGTGGTCTTTGCTTCAATGGCCTCTGGAGGAGGAGGAGTTTGTTAACCAGAATGAATCACCTTGTCTGACACCGCTCAGCACGTTCGGATTAACAGTGCATGACTAACAGGCGGGGGGTGTGTGTGTGTGTGTGTGTGTGTAGTTGTGTGTGCGTGTGTGTAGTTGTGTGTGTGTGTGTGTGTGTGTGTGTGTGTAGTTGTGCCCCAGTACAACCCGTCCCCCCCCAAGATTGTGTGGGTAGGGCACTAGGCCGCCTCAGGGGTTGCCCGGGGCGCTGGAGTTAATGGCATTCAGACGGCTCCTCAAGCTGACAGCAGCGCGGAACCATGAGGGGCAGAGCCCTCCCCTCACCACGGGGGGCGGGGGGGCACACGGGGCGGGTGTCTGTGGGGGGGGGCGTGGAGATTAGATTCATCAGTAAGGTCTGTAAAATGGAAAGCGCAACGCTCACTCGTAAGGAAGCATACAGTAGATACATGCTGTCCTTGCTTTATTATCAAAAAACGCTACGCTTCGTCCTCCCTAGCCTTCATAAGTTTTGTAGTTTGTTGAAATGTCTTATTTTTTTGTATTAAAATAAACATACATTGAAAATGTCACACCTTTCATTTTATCTACACGCAGTATTTTAATTTGTTATGGTAGCAACTCCCCTCGGTTGCCTGAGCGTAAACTTTCCCACATATCTTCACCCGCAGATTCTGAACCCACTTTTCGTCCGTTTATATCCGGGCCATGTCCTCATTCCGTACCCGGCGTGGGGAGAGTGTGCATTGGTTGGCACTTCTGACAGTTTTTCGGGTCACGTGGGGACTCTGCTGGCATAGGCGAAGCTCTGACGTGAGGCCAGGATGCGCCGGGTAGTGGCAGTGGCTAATTACCCCACCACAGCAGCGTGTGGCCCAGTCTGTGAGAGCCTCCTCTTGTGCCTTCTGAACACGCCACCACATTAATGTGTGTGTGTGTGTGTGTGTGTGTGCGTGATTGTGTGGTGTCCTTATCTTTAAAAAGGGAAAACAGGGGCAGTCTGAGGAGCTGATGAAAGCTTTAGTGGCTGATACGAAGTGCGGCGCACGTCACAAGTTCATAGCCTGACTCCCTGCTTTCAAGTGCAGATTTCTGCTGGGTGTTTTTAAAGGGACAAAGCGCTGTTCTCACTTCTCACTGCTGACATTGCGTTCTTCTTCACTTGCCAGCAGCTGCACAATTAATTATTGGGTACAATTCATGCATTATACAGTAATACCTAATAATTATTTAATGGGGTACACAGATCCGCTATATATACCTCTCTGCAGGACAATGACAAAATGCTTTGTTTTCACTTGTTTTGTTCTGTTTTGGAGAATAAATGTTTCAATTAAAACAAAATATTAATAAATATGTAAAAGAAGAAAAAGAAGAACTATTAAAACAGCATTAAGCTAGAGCTAAATAATACTGGGCCCTGTTCCTCGTAGCTCTGAGTTAGATGGTTAAATGTGGTGAGTAAAACTCAGAACAGTATTTTTACTAGTTTTACTATGTTTTTGGGGTTTTACTCAACACAGTTATCCAGCTAACTGATTTATCCATGTATGAGTAATGGGGCCAATGTTTTCACAAGTTCTCCATTTACAGCTACCGTTACATTAGCACGAGTAGCGCCTGCGCTTCCAGATTCCTCCCCTGAGAAATTGTCAACATTTTCTGAGGTCAGGGCTAGCGCTTCTGAAGCGTACCGTGTGGGCTGTAGTGCGAAACGTACCGCCCTGGCGAGCAAGCGCGCTATTCGTCCGCGCGCTAATCGTCCGCGCCGGCCCTGGTGCAGACGCAGGTGGCGCGGTGCGAACAGACCCGCGGAAGATAAAATGAAGAGGTGAGAGCGAGCGAGCGACCGAGCGAGAGGTAGGGAGGAAGCGGCAGGCGTATCATTTTCTCCATCTCTGCACGATAAACGGGTTTATTCAGCGGAGGAGTGTGAGCGCGGAGGACACTTGGCACGTAGGAGCATAGTGGAAAGAGGAGAAATGGGTATTAAAACGCCGTCAGACAGGCAGATTGATGAAAGGACACGCAGGTGGTACAAAGGGTTTAGCCAGATCAAAACAAAGCATATATTATGCATGCAGTGTCATGTCCCTTTAAGATGAATGGAGGTTTAGATTGTTGCTAATGGTTGCGTTGGCATAATTAAATAATGCATTTAGTTTTTTACCTGATATTAATGCATAAATAGAGTCAGTCACACCTTTGACCGTAAAACTTTAAACGAAACCAGAGACTGTAGCTGAAAGGACTGCTCTCTGCTGCATGCTAAACGTTCTATAATCTCACCTGTTTGTGTGTGTGTGTGTGCGTGTGTGCGTGTGTGCGTGTGTGCGTGTGTGCGTGTGTGCGTGTGTGTGTGTGTGATATCTCAGTTTGAACAGTGAGCCCCTGTTTGCCTTTCTCTGAGCTTTTAATACAGGAACACTCTCATGCCTGTTGCACCCTGGGTAATGTATCTGTGTTCATCATATAACCTCCACATGCTCTCCAATAAAGATTCAGATATTTCTATGTAAAAAAAGTTGCCACTGAAAATGGCAGTAATTAGTAGTTTGAACACATTGCTAACTTGGCTATATGGGGAAAAAGCCCTATAATTAATTTAATATTTAAGCACACTACCTTATCACTTTTTAATCAGGCATTCGTTAATGTGTTTTTCGTCTGCCTTCCCCAATTAATTATTTATTAATCTCTTAAATTATTATTAGTTAAGGCATCTTATAATGTTGCCTTGAATACACTCTACAGAGAGCCTTTCAGAATGATATATTAGTGGCTTATGTATTATAATGTAAAAGTAAATTAAATATATATATATGTTTAAAGTCAAAGTAAATAAAATAATGAAGAATATTCTAAAGGTTTATGCTGATTTGCCCTGAGCTGTTTTACCAGTAAAGGCATCGCTGCACTTAGGCTGGTCCAGACAGTCGTAGATTTTGTATCTGCGTTTTTCATTAGCTTGTTTTCAGTTGGCCTTGTCTTGGCATGGCGGGTTCCCCTGGTTACTGCTGTATTCGTTTATCCCTGCAACATGCCAGGCATGTTAATAATAAAGATTTTTATTGGATTTTTTATTATAATAAATTTTCCACCTAACATGTGGCTGAATATGTCCATATTCCAAATATTTGTAGCCGCGAGTCAGTTATTCAACCTTTACTTAACCAGGAGATTTTGAGCTTAAAAAACCTATTTTTCTAGCGAGACCTGTCAAGAAAGTCAGCAAGGAAATTCATTACATGTCAGATTGCATTCAGATGCATTGAGAGACCAATCACAACAGAAACCCGCACAGAGACAGAATAACATGTACAATAGCAGCGAGAGTCGCTTGCTCTCTAATGGCACCGCATTGGCCTGTGCGGTGTCAAATACTCGCTGGCTCTCAGACGAGGGTATCGGAGGACTGGGGGGCGGCCTTGGCCACAAGACTACTTGTACAGGTGCAGTCAGCACCGTGGTGACTTCTGTGGGGAAAATAAGAGGAAAAATAGTTCTCATTCTCCTGCTGGAGGCGGGTGTTGGAGCTCAGGCTTTGTCTGGACCCTGGGCAGTCCCCCGCTCTCGCCGGTAAGCTAAAGAATCGCGTGCGTCCGCATCCACTCCCCGGGAGGGATTGGGGCGTCCCCCGCCTTCCCACGTTGGCTTTCATGTTATTTCTGCAGCAGCTTGGCCGAGGCGTTTCGTTGAAGCGCGCGGCCTATCGGGGGCGAACAGAGGCAGCGGTATGCCCGGCGGCACCGAGCACCGCTCACGCACGCCTCTCTCGCGCCACGGCGCGCCACTCTTCTCCTCGCCTGCTCTCCGCTCTCTGGCACTTTCTGCCTTTGTTTTGTTTGTTTGTTTTTTTTGGAGAAGCAAGGGTGAAGTGATTATTCTCGCTCGTTGTGTAATTTATCTCCGACGCCTTTCCTTACACCCGCTAATGCCGCTGACCAGCTCTCTCCGCCATCAGCTGGTTTAATTTGGTCTGCACTCGCAGACACACACATACATACTGTACATACATACACACTACACTCGCATACACAGACACACTCACACACACACGCAGACGCACAAGCACACACAACCTCACTCACACACAAACCTATAGCTTACAGATGAGAGAGAGAGAGAAAGAGAGAGAGAGAATGCTGAAAAGCACTTTCAGCATTCCTTTTGTTTCTCCCGTGGAAACACATTTCTGAGCTACACAAAAAAAAAAGGCTGATTGATCGACTTGGGAAGAATAAAAAAAGAAAAAAAAAAGTGGATCCACCTCCTCATTTCTCCTGCAGGCAGAGGCAGTTTCAGCTGCATCTCTTTCAGCACAATCCCGCGTTCGCGCCAGACACGCTGTTTATGCAGGGATAAGTGTGCGTGGACAGCACAATCCGCAGATTCGAAACCCGAGATGGCTGCCTAGGCCGAATGAGCAGCAGTTTGGAGATGTGGAGGATCGTATCGTGTGGCAGTGTAACTGACCTGTCCTCCTGTCATGAAGTGGCATGAATGGGTGAATGAATAATGGTGTGTTGCATGAATGGGTAAATGTATAAATGAACAGGTGAATGAGGGAACGAAAGGAATAGGCTTTTTGACGAATCAGAAGGCAAATTAATGAATTCATTAATGGTTGAATTAACAAATTGCCGCATTCCCATATTCATCCAAACACCAATTAATTATTGGATTAATGATGAAATGAATAATGGAATGATGAATTGGTGATTGACAGAATGAAAGCTTTCCGTATGAGCGTGCCGTATTCACCAACAGGCAGGGACTATGACAAAATGGCGGACAATTTCAGCGCCAGCGCTTTCACAAGAGCCCGGTTTTGTCTCTTCTCTCATTTCCTCCTTTGTCGGTTGTGTTAGACAGCTGCAGCTGACAGATTTGTTTTTATTTTTAAGTGGTTTATTTTTCTCCCCGGCTGCTCGGCGCTCCGCATCGATCGGGCTGTGGGCGGGCTCCTCGCTGGCCCCGTCTGCCCGCGCGTTTCGAGGACCACGCCTGCGATGAAAGGCAGCTCGCCTGGCGACCCGACGCTTGCGCTTCTGCGGGTCTGCTGTTCTGAGGGAGCGGGGCTGCCCTCGTAGTCGGCGCCCTTCTTGTTTGTTTATCCTCTCAGTCCATCTGTGGGCCCCCAGGCTGTTAGATGAACAGGGCTCTCTCCCTCTCTTTATGTTTCTCTCTCGCTCTCTCTTTCTCTCTCTCTCTCTCGTTCTCTGTTTCTCTCCCTCCCTCTCTCTCTCAGGAGGAGCAGCTGAATTCTCCGCCTGCTTGTTGTTTCTCAAATTGTCTATCTGAAGGAAGAACAAGAAAATCCATAACTCAAACTTATAGACCCCACCACTGTGATAATAAGCCGCCTTTCCCATACACAAAGACAAACACAAACACACACACAGGGTCGGAAAGTGCCATTTACCTCGTGTCGGCAGCCAGACAAACTCCCAGCATCCTTTGCGTGGTAGGTCCCCTATGATCGTGGCTCACAATCTTCACAGGGATGTTCACAGTATCCCCGCAGCCCCGGACCCACTTTTATCTCCTCATCCCTCCCTCTGCCGTCATTTATTAATGAATCCATGTCGTTTAATGACTAATGACCTTTTAGAGCCGCTGATTAAAATGGCGCCCTTGGCATTTCACATTTCATCAAGGTGACGGACTTTGAGGGCGTCTGGAGCAACATAAAGATTTGGGTGACCTTTGTGGAAGGTTTTTTTTCAGGGGGTTTGCGGTGATTGTGAAGTTTGTTCTGCAGGATCCTCAGATGCATCTCTCGCTCTAGCGGCCTGCTGGGAGATTCATGTTGCGCATTGAAATACTGAGAGACATGGACCTGGAAATTGAGGGGCGGGGGGTTGGGGGGGGGGGTGTGTGGATGAGTGTGTGGTATATGGATTTTTGTTTTTGGCTCACCGTTTGATGAATTATTCATTTTTTCATTTTCCTGGATTCCCCCTTAGCAACAATGTGTTTTGTGTGTGTGTGTGTGTGTGTGTGTGTGTGTGTGCGTGTGTGTTTTTTTGTGCGTGCGTGTCCATGTGCTGGCCGTTCCGTGATACAGGGCGTCTCCAATAGCAGCAGTGTGTTTTGAAAGGCCGGGTTTTCCCTTGAAATTGTAGCCAGGACCCAGGATGACCGGGGAGGGAGGGGAGGAATTTGGATCAGACTTTCATCTCTGGCAGTCTCGAGGAACGCACGCTCTTGCACATCCGGGGCATGTACAGGGAATTTTCTGAGACGACCCCTCGCCGCCCTCCGCTCCCCATTTCTGAGAGGTCGCAGACAGACTCTGCTGCTTATCGCGTTTGATCGTCAGCGTCGTCCTCCAGGGATTAGATCTCGACATTTCACTGCAAATCCCTGACAAGTGTGTGTGCAAACCACGGGGTTCAATCCGAGGGCTCGAAAGAAAGAAAAAAGAAAACATGGACGCAATTCTAGAAATATGATCAAGTACATTTCCCCTACGTAGTACTATATTCTATATCTCTTGAAGTTCAAGGGAATTATTGGAATGACAAACAATAGGTACATGCCTGAGGAGTCTCAGTGCAATCTGAACAATCAATTAAAAAAAGAGCCACACAGTAAACTCTTGAATACAACTATAATTACAGTGCCTATAGAACTATTATATAAGATGTGGCCTCGACTCGCGGGTCCACAACACGCACACGCTCGCACACGTATAAAAAAAAATGCTTTCTTTTCACGTCCAAGAAACTCAATGACAGATTCAGCAGAGATTTAAGGGCTGCTGACCCTGACCTCAAAGTGTAAAGAAATTTGTTTGGGCAATAAATCTGCCCCGCCTGTTCGAGAGTTTCTCATGTTTCACAGGTGACTGGTCGACGAGGAGGACGAGGAAAAAATGGCAGAGAAACGGAAAGAAAGGCGGTAGGATCGGACTCCAGCACACTGTGAGTTTGTAAGCCTGTACAGGGGTCAGAGACGGAAGCATTCCGGGGTACATTTCGGGACGGTGAATTGTCTGTATTTAAGCTTCCAGTGTTTTTGTGATTCTGACTGGTAATACCCTGGAAAGGGGGAGGGACATAATGTCCAGCTACTGTGTGATATAGATCACTGTGCTCCACCTAACCCACTTCAGCAAATTAGCTCAGTCATTTGTCAGTGCCTTGCAAGGCCTTTATCCTATAGCTCTAATTCAATCCGTTTCATCAGTGATACTTTGATTTATCTTATGCATCATGAAAACCAAACCGCCGTGTGGACTTTATTATATATATTTTTTCTCGGGGAGAGAAAGGAGAAAGTGATGGAGAGTTTACGGTGGCTTTTATTCTGCTGCCTGTGTGTACCCACACAGGCAGCCTATCACGGTTAATGTATATAACCTTCTCGGGAAAGATTTCTAAAGCGATGCACCTATCGCGGGGTTCAATCGGCCATTGGCTCGAAGAGAAGCCGCGCGTAGGCGTCGTCTTCCTGGTGGAAATGTAAACCGCACGCAACACGTACACCGCATTGTATTTAAAAAAGCTTTTACCGCCCGGGCTGTATCACATGACCAGTAACCGTGCCAACAGGAAGGTAAGGCCCCAGAACAATAAAACAGTGTCTACCTCTGAACAAACAGCAAATGGCCTTTTTGGCCTGGGGCTTTGCTTTGTAATGAAGGCTTGGAGAGACGAGCGTCTTAGGAGGTTCAAAAGAGTGAGTCGCCACCGTTAGCGAAAGCTGCAGTCAGACAGCAGCATCGTAGTTAAACCGCTGAAAGCCCACTTAGGGATGTATGCCCAGCAGACGTCTGCTGTTTTTCCCCCCTCTCCTGTTATTGTCGCCGATCTGGGACATATGGAAAGCTGACTACGTGGTGGAATTTTGGTGGGATCGCAACCCTATCTTGGGTCTCGCTGAGGGTTGGGGTATACCAAACACAAGGGGTAGAAGATGAGAAAATTATTCTTTTTTTATGCCATGTGATTTTCGCATTGGCATACTTTGATTGGACGATGGTAAAAAAACGAACTGTGATTGGACAGCAGTGCGATGGTGAAATACTGGTATTAGAGACAATTGAGATGTCCAACTTTGATTGGACAGTGGTTTGGTGACATATTAGGACAACTGTGTGATATTAGGACACCGTGATTGGACAGCAGTGAGATTTTGGAACTGTGATTTGACAGCAGTGAGATATTAGGACTGTGATTGGACAGCAGTGAGATTTTGTATCACAACAATACATCATGAAGCAGGTTGAAGGCTCTGCGTGCGCGGGCAGGCCAGTGAAAATCATGTCAGGTGTCTGCAGTTGGAGGAAGTGACGGAGACACAGCAGCTCCACCACCCCCGCCCCCGCCACTGCCCCTCCCACCTACTCTCCAGCTCTGCCTCTAATTGAATTAGCCGGGATATCAGTTACTCTAATGGGGGGCCAGTCACGGGCTGTCATGGTGGGCCGGCTAATGATTACCATTTTAAGAGCCGCAGCGTTGCCTGCGGGCGGGCCGGGCTCTTTAACCTCGGAGATCGTGACACCTCCTTTCTCACCTCCCCGGAGAAAGAGGACAGCCAGGGCCAGGGGCCCCTCCGAAGCCACCACCACCTTCAGAGGGCAGACCGCGCCGCGTGGGAGGAAGAGTCCGTCGGCTTCTTGCGGCCCGCCTCTAGTCAACGCAGCTCGTTAATGTCAACTGCCTTATTGCTCTGTTTGCTTCACGACGCGAAAGCTTATTCCTGATTTGCAAATGGGGAACGCGGCCCAAATGCAGGCTCCCAATGATACGCGTCCCATTTTCCTTCGGCAGCAGATATTATATTTTTTATTGACTCGAACGCACCGGTGCTGAAAATGAGCCCTGTTGCGGCTTTACGGAATAGTTTTTTCAAATTTATTTTATTTATTTATTTTTTCTTTATAAAGCGTACATTTCTTCCTCGGCGATCAATAAAGCACTTTGAATTCTGCCGCTCTGACTTTATCTGTGTGAAACGGAAAACGGACACAGAAACATGTGATGTCCATATTAATCGTCAGAGTGGGATTGAAAGGTTTTTTTTTTTTTAAGAAATATATTTTAATATTTTTTCTGATTTACTGGACAGCACAGTGTCGAGGCACAGGGAGAATGGTGAGCGAGAGGAAGGGAGAGACATGCGACAAAGGTCTCAAACCGCCCACGTCGCGGCTCGCAATGAGCATTTGGATAGTGCTCTACAGGCTACGCCACCGCGACACCCTTAAAAAGGTTTTCTGCTGACTCCTGACACCTCGTTCCCTTGAGATGAGTTGCTTTTGGAATCAAGGGTCTTTATCTGTGAGGCAATCTGTTCTACGGCGCGACTGGCTCTTTCCCGCCTGACTTTCAGAGTCTTGCTGCAGTCTGAGAAAGACTAAATCGCACATCAAACTCCCAGGTTATGGGATTTTTAAATAAAAGACACTGGGAAAATAAAGTAGGTTCATAATGATGTTACGCCACAGGATTTTAACAGGGTCGTCTGCGCTTCTGTTAAGTTAAAGCATTGTCTGTTTGCTTCTTGAAAAGGTCAATATTAAATCTCAATGCATTGATACACATTTGTGGAAAAATACCATTTACCAATGTATTGGTAAATGGTATTTTTAAGAATAAAACATCTTGAATTTGAATTTTACAGTATGTTGGGCGGTAGGACTAGGGATAGAGCAGAGTAGAATTCTGACAGCTTTTTTGGTTCTGCCAGTGCTTGGCCTGGGGCGTGGTCAGTTGTGGGACGCGTGACAGCAAATCGCCGCCATTCCCAGCTGCCTCCCCTCCTGTGAGACAAGCAGAGAGGATAGCTCGGCTCTTCGTGCAAGGAACCTGGCACCGCCCCCGGGGGTCAGGGCTGGACACACAAACACTGCTCTATCCCCCATAATCCTCGGCTTCCTGGACGAAACACGAACGGAGAAAACATTCCAAGGGAAGACGCTATCCGTACCAGCATTCCAAGGCTAACAACTTGAGCCCCGTTCTACCCAGCAAGCTCCGGGGTGTAAGCCAGCTCTTCGCTGCTGTGTGCTTACTGTGGTCTCTGAGGCAGCAGGCGTGGGCATGGAAGGGAGAGTCCTAACAGGGAACCATGCCCGCTGACCGTGCCTTGGTGTCCAACTGCACGGCAGGTATCTGGCAGCTCGTCCGGAGACCCCCCGGCATTCGGCGAAGGCGGTGGCAGTGGGTGTGAACCGGACCCCTGTGGGTCGGGCACGCCCAGTGAAGTGGCTGAGATGAGATCACATGGGCGTGGTCAAGGAGAGGGCCAGGCAGGAGGCGACCCCGGACCGGAGGAGGCACGAACGGAAAAAAAACCCAAAATATTGTCCGCCGTTACCACGGCATTCTTATCCTTTGTAGCAGAGGGGAGGAGAACCTGGCCACACTTGAAAGGAGCAGATTATGGATGCACTGCTGCTCTGGGAGAGGAGATAAGAGACGCTAGTCGGGGGAAGAGTCAGAAATGCGTCCAAACCTCTCCTTGGGATATGGGGATAGCGGGGCTGGAAGAGGAGAGTCATTAGCTGAAGCGGGTCAGCTTGCTCGCTACCCCGCGAGCCCTCCGAATCCCACTCCCTCACCCGCTTCTGACCCGACTCACGAGAACCAACCGCCACCAGTCACAACAAATGACCCAAAACATCGCCGTTGGCTTCTCAAACAATATTATTATTCATTATGGCCGTCTGCTGGCCATGAATAACTAAATTACTCCCTTAGACTGGAACAGATGTTCGCTGTTTCTCTCTGAGTCTTGGCGATGTGCATTTGCTTTCATGATTATTTATTTTTTTCCGTTTATATATTTTTTCAGATTTCCTGGGAGTCACAACTCAGTGTCTCATTCACATTTTTCCAAAATGTTATATTCGAATTTAGTCGTAGACACACAGACACACACTCAGGCACACGCATGCACTCGTGCATGTACATGCAAACACACGTACTCAGGTAGCAGACACGGGAGGCTGGTTAACTTCACATCAGAGCGGGCTGCCGCCAAGTGGAAACCGTTACCCCCAAGGACAGGGACACACAATGTGGTGGAGAAAATGACTCAAGACATCAGCACCTGACAGCTAGCTTTACTGCACTTAAGGGATCATTTCTCCAAACCACCCCTCCCCTTTCTTCATGGGGAGGGTCAAGGAGAGGTTAGGACCGAAGGGGAAGATTAGAAAAGAAAAGAAAGGCAGTGATAAAAGACGGAAGCTCGGCGTGATCCGCGGAGCGCACGGGAGGAGGAGGGTCCATGTTTCTCACTGCCGTTTAATAGAGAACATGCCAGTCTGGTCTTGCTATACCAAGGTCAGCTACAGTAGAAGCCTGTGTATGCTCTTACTTAGAATTCCCCTCACACAGATTATAATTTTTTTCTTTCTATGAAAAGGATGTCCCTGTATCAGATTCTCAAACCATGAGATGCAGCCACATGTTATGCACCAAATAATGGAGTGTGTGTGTGTGTGTGTGTGTGTGTGTGTGTGCATGCCCATGTGTTTATGGTCCTTACGCTAATGGTTTTAACGTGTGAAACCAATTTGTTCCAATTTACACATTAGTACTCCATTTACAAATTAAGAAGCAGTTCCCCCCCTTCCTTTCTATATCTAAATTAAGAGCACTAGGACCAGAGAGACTTCACTTGTACAAGAAAGGCCAAGGGGGATAAAAAGGTGTAAATCATTTATTAAATGCTAAACGAATACCCTACCTTCTTCCTCAAAGCCGACCCCAAATGTGTACGCTGTCATGCTTGACGGAAATCTAGGTGAACCACTTGGCGACCCCTCTTAAGCTGTAAATGCACCGGCTTGATTGAAGTGCAATTTTAATGCGGTTTCTGGGCTGCAAAAAAAACAGGGCATGGTGTCTTTTCGACAAATCCTCAAAACCTGCCGCTTGCTAACTGTCATTTACCGTTGAAGATGCGGCGATACTTTCTGGAGGACATACAAGCGGGCAAAATGTTCCCGCTTGGAGATGGTCTGGGGACTATCTGCGCAGGGTGAGAACCAGTGGTGGTGCCTCAGGTTGGTCTTATGGATCTATGAATCGAATCTACGAATCGAATCTTACCTGGCCGTTGATGAGTTGACACGGCTGGAGATCAGGGTCCGGGTAATGGTTCAGTTGATCGACTAAGAAGGTGCATTACTTCAGTATGAGCTGTGCTGTGACAGATTCCGTTTTGGATTGGATGTCGAGTTGTTTGGGGAAAACCAAAGAATCCCATAATACTACGGCGCCGTATAGCGGTTAAGCGGGACTTGCTGTATTCTTGATGGCGCTTAACCTGATCCAATTACATTGATGGATAGATGAAAAAAGTAATCTCTCTGAATAAGGGCGTCTCCTAACCAAATAATAAATAATATAAAGAATAATTAAAAACCTAGTTTTCATTACAGTGTCCCATAAAGGTTTGACGGATGGATTTGCTGTAGGAAAGATTATTAAAAAAGGGACGAAACAAAAAGGCAGTTATCATTGTTATTTCAATATTATGATTGTCATTACAAAAAGAAAATAATTAATAAAACTGAAAATAAAATATGAGCGATTCATTCTAAGCATTAATTAAATACAGCAATGGAAATGGTAGTAACAGACTCCCACTCGCTCATAACGGAATGTTTTTTTTTCCCCCTCAGGGAAGAGAGAAAAGGCTGTGATGAGTATCTCAAGAAAATTAGCGCATCGGTGATTAACAAAACGGCGGCAGAAAATTCTGGTCATACTGATGTGATATCATGAGTTTATCCGTTTCCGTTTGAATGACACCCTTCATTTTGAATTTCTCCATCAGCCTGGATAACAATTACCATAACAATTCCGTTCCTGTTCTTAATAATGCCACAAATTGCTGTTTATTCATTATTTTTGTCTACCCGCAAACGGCTCTCCCCTCACGTGCCTCCAAATCGATGTTTACTCAGAGTGATACATCTGTCATGAGAATGGGGAGTATTTGGGCATTTCGGCAGTGATGCTCGGCTGAATTCTGTTTTAAATCGGAAAGGCTGATTTGCATGTCAATGCGCCGCTGTTCAAGGATCCCGTTTAATATCCCTTCTTCTCTCGGAAGAAGCGCACTCCCCAAATCCTCGACCGCATCCCGTGTTCATGACCCCAGCTCCCATATCCCCATCCCTTTAGTGGATGTGCCTGTCAAACTGATAGCCGCGCGGCCGAACGGAAACGTTGTTTAAGCCTTGAACCGTTTCCCGAGATTGACAGCCAATCAATGGGTGAACGTGTGAACGCGTGCCAGGCTTTATCGGATCGATGCAACAGCGGTGGGCAGGAGTCCTTCGCCCGCGCGGTTACCTTTCCCTCTCTCGCTCTTTATGTGCGCCGTTCTATCTTTTTATTCCTCCCTCCCGCACTCGCGGGGCTCATCGCGGGGTTGATCAAGTGTGTCCCCGGGTCCTCCGCCCTCATTAGTGGGATTTTAACACCGAGCGGCATAAGCTCGTATGACAAGGTCTGGCAGGGTCCCCGGAGGCTAGTTTTGCGATTGGCCGCACCGTCTCTCTTTCTCTCTCTTTCTCTCTCCCTCTCTGCCTCATTCTTCATAATAATATTTTTAAAAAAGCTTACCTCTGACATCAATTAGGTTAACTGAAACCAGAAAGCTGCTAACTGGAGCTGCAGCTGTGTACATACGGAAGGGAAGCGAGGGGAAGAGGGGTCTCGCATTTGGAGACACGTATCTTTTGAATGCATTGCCGTTGTTCAAAGGGATTAGAGAGAGCTCTGCCGCAGGTTCCAGAAACGGATTGAGTGACGCGATTCAACAAATGATAGGACTAACAAAATAACAGTAACATTGTTTGGCGGCCATGGCAAGCAGTCGCTTCAACATATTGCTAAAGCTCGACTCAGCTAGGAGGAGGCAGATGTTAGCGCTCTAATGTGTGGATTGCATCATTAGCCTGCGTTTTGTGTTGTAAAACATCATAATGCGCTGTTTCACAATTCGATGTTAATTACTGAATTCAATGATTCCGTCCAGATTTTCCACATGGCAGAAACCATTGGGTCACAGGGCCCTACATAGGGCAGCACTCGATTTTCAATAAGTTAAGCTGGACACATCACAAAGGGTACAGCACCCTTCTGTAAACATATACCCAATACTGAAACATTTAATTCAACATAGTGTAATAATACAAATAATAATGTACTTTTCTCAAATTGCAAGGACTTTGCTACAAATAAACAGTTGTGCAAAAAAGACAAAAACTCAGTGTTATAATAATACAGTGCAGTCCAGAAGTATTTGGACAGTAACATGATTTTTTTGTTGTTTTGGCTCTGTACTCCAGCAGATTGGATTTAAAATTAAACAATGAATATGAGGTTAAAGTGCAGACTATCGGTTTTAATTTCAGGGTATTTACACCCATATCCAGTGATCCATGTAGGAATTACAGCCTTTTTTATACATAGTCCCCCCATTTTAGAGGACCAAAAGTAATTGGACAAATTAACATAATTAAACATTTAACATATCATATTTAACACTTGGTTGCAAATCCTTTGCATTGAATGACTGCCTGAACTTTGTGACACATCGACATCACCATACGCTGGGTATCTTCCCTGGTGATGCTCTGCCAGGCCTGTTTGTTCCTGTTTGTTTGAGAAGTACCCTATAATGGATTATCACCCCAGGGGATTACAGAGCAACTAACAAACATATTTCTCATATCATGGCCAGGTAACTACACAACCCAAAGTTCTACCAAAGTTCAGTTGTGCTTTAAGAACATACCACTTCTTGGCCCTGAAAAACAGACTGTCAAATGAGTTTTGAGGCATTCGGTGGGTCTGAGCAGATAAGATGTTTCTGTACACTTCAGAGTTCATACTGCTGCTGCTGTCAGCAGTCGCATCATCAATAAAAACAAGTGAGCCAGTTCCTGTGGCAGCTACACATGCCCAAGCCATAACACCTCCACCATGTTTCACAGATGAGAGGGGTATGCTTTGGATCATGAGCAGGTACTTTCTTTCTCCATACTTTTTTCTGTCTGTCACTTTGCTACAGGTGACTACTCATCTCATCTTTCCATAAGAGTTTTCATGTACTTTTTTACAAAGCTAACCTGACCATTCTGTTCTTGAGGCTTACCAGTGGTTTGCATCGTGTGGTGAAACCTCTGCGGTTATGCTGGTGTCGACTTTTTATTTTATTTGAGTCCTTTTCCTTCATCCTGCAGAGTCTTGATCTGTTTGACAGCTGAAAAGGGATTTTTCTTCACAAATGAAAGTATTCAACTTGGTAGACCACAACACTGGTCTTCCGAGGTCTACCGGGTTGTTTGCTATTGGTGAGCTCACCAGTGTGTTCTTGCTTCCTAACAATGTTTTGACACACCCGATGTTCTGGCTATGTCTCTGATCAATTTATTTAGATTTTTCCACCCCATGTTGGCCGGCTTTCCTGGCATTGACACGACCTTGGTTGTCATGTTACAAGACAACAGCAACAGACTCCAAATACAAATGCCACACAATGAATCAACTCTACCTTTTGTTGGCTTTCATGTGCGTGAACTAATGATGCCGCAACACACAGTTGGCCAAGAAACGGCTGAACAGCCAATTGTACAATTACTTTTGGTCCCATAAAATGGGGGGACTATGTATAAATAGGGCTGAAATTCCAAAGTGGTTCACCCGATATGGGTGTAAATAAATACACTCGCATTAGAGCTGACAGTCTGCACATAATTTCAGTTCAAATCCAATGGGCTGAAGTACAGAGCCAAAACAACAAAAACTGTGTCACGGTCCAAATGCTTACAGACTGCACTGTCTGTTAGCTGGGCTGCAGAGAATCAGTTCGTTGGTGGTTAATGCAATTAATGTGAGAGTAGATGGCCGACTGCATTTTATGCTTTTATCATCATTCATGTGATTGAATCAGTCTTTAATTCTGACTGCAGTTGCCAACCGGCTGCTGACTGGTGAGAGAACCTGTTCCATATTCTTTGTGTTTCATGCTAGGGCTTTAAGAGGGGCACATGCTAAGGGTTTAAGAGGGCCACGTGGCTGTCGTTTATGGTTTGGCGTTAATGCTAACCCCCCCCGGGGGCGATGACGAACTCTCGGCTGAAACGTGGCCAGTTTGCAGAGAGGAGACGCTCGCAGCTGGAATGCTTTTAATGGCAAGGCGCTTAAACCACACTAGTCAAACACATGTACCGCACAGTAAGCCCACTGCTCAACAGTACAGAGTATCGATCCACAAGACTGTGCGCTACGGCCGTTCCATCTCAACGCGGCACTAATGAAACCAATAAAACCTTAATGGAGAGGACCGCGCGCGCGTCTCATTCTCTTTTCTTTTTTTTCCGTGGTTATCGTTCAATAATTGGCGACAGGCGCAATTTCCCTCCCTCCCCCCTGTCAGGGTGACACGGTGCATATACACATGAAGGTCAGGCAGAATTTGAGCTGAATCCGCACAAGCACAACGGCCATATCTTACACTACCTTACCGTTGTGACCGCTTAGCCTCGTTTCTGGTAACCAGAAACGTATGCGCGCAGTCCAAGTGAACCCTTGATCAAGTCGTTGAACCTGCACTTACTCCAGTCAAATAACTAGTCATTTAAATTGACAACATGCAAAAACCTACCATTGGAAAATACGGATAAGGGAATTTGTCAAGCGAGTAAATAATTAATAATGTTAGTATCCAGACCGAACATTTCCCTGTAGGATTTCAGAGGATGGAGGAGGGGGAGTGGGGGGGTGCTCTCCAGGATATCAAAAATGGAGTCTTTTAAACCCCTGCCTCCCAGGAACACTAACGAGCTTGAGCCCCTTCGATCAATCTTCTGATTAGTCTAATTACCAGCGCTTCGCCGGCACAGGCTCCCCTGAGGTGCTGTCAGTCTCAATGTCGCACTTCCTCTTCCTGTTCCCCTCCTCTTGCCAGCAGCTGTCACTTGGTCTCCCATTGCCCTGAGGCGAGAGATGAGAGACCAAGAGTTTCTGTTTCAGTGTCACTATCCCTGCTGGGGGGCGTGTGGGCTCTCCATGGGACCGAAATGACTGCCTATATTTGTGCCGCATTCCAGCTCGTGGAAATTGAGCCTCCCGAGCGAGGGAAAGGAATGGTTCCAGAAGCCACAGATAGTTTTTTTTGTTTTTGTTTGTGTTTTTGTCTTTTAGGCTGAGAGAATGAATCACAGGTAGGCCTGTGCAGAAATCACACTGGAAGGATCACGTATTACCAAAATGACTGCCTATATTTGTGCCGCATTCCGCATTCCAGCTCATGGAAACCGAGCCTGATTAGCTCAGTCTGACATAAATGCACAAGTCCTGCTCTGCGTCTCGTCCTGGACGGACGTACAAAGAGAGATCCTCATAATCTACAGAAGCAGCTGAAGTCTAACCACGTCCCACCACATGTAGACTACCGCCCCCTGCTGGATGAAGCACGTAATGGCGACGGCTGCCCCAACAGGAATGTTCTGTCCAGTAATCCTATCTGCGCTCACAGTTGCCTATGTGTTGCACTTAGAGGGGACGCCAGAACAGACAGGGCGGAGTCACTGGGGGAGGGACCGGGGGGGATTTAAGAATGCGGCGGGGGCAGGAGTCAGCCGTGGCCTCCAGGGGTGCCTTGTGCTCGGACAGAGGTGGCTGCTGGTCCATTACTCACTGCCCTGAATGGCGAGCCTGGCGGGAATGGGAGATCCAGGCTGACAGCTGTGCGTCAGGAGTCCACAGAGGCTCTGAATGAGATCTGAGATCAACAGCGGACTGTCTGGCTGAAGGGGTGTGCGTGTGTGTGTGTGCGTGCGTGCGTGCGTGCGTGCGTGTGCGCGCACACATTTGTCTGTGTCTGTGTGTGCGTGGAAAAGTAAAGCCACTTGACTGATTCGTGGATCACGGGAACCTGCTCTTGTTAGTCAAATCCATCCTACAGTAACACTCATTGCGCATTAGACCTGTTAAGAGTGTCCATTACATGGATTGGCACTGTAAATTATTTATTTGTTCATTTTACTTATTTATTTCCCTGCTCCGTATAATAGTATTTCATGATTGTATTTATTTCAAGAATTTCTCATCATAAAATGCATTGTTTTTCCTTGCCACTTGGGACTTTCACCTGCATTATTCTCATAGCAAAGCGAGTTCTTCACAGGGGCGTTCACTCAAAAGCATCCTCACTTCTTTTTTGAGTGGAACTGTCTGGTTTTGCTGTCTTTGCCGAGAAGAAGGGTCCTCATTATGTCATTTTGGGCGCAATGGGGGTCGACGGTTGCTGACCCACGCGTCGATCCGCCCGCGGTGTGACTGAAGAGCGCAGCGGAACTGCGTTGATTTATTTATTTAGCACAGCGGGAATCTTTTCTCTCCGTGGTGCAGTGTCTTATCTAGAGCAGTGGTTTGCAAAGAGGAAAGATTTTTTTTCCTTTTAAGAATATTGTGTTTACATTTCCATCTTTCATAAATAATATATTTGGTCTGAATATGTAGGACATATTTAAATGGCACTAATGCCTGCTATAGAGATCCATAGTGCGTGATACATCTCAGGCATTTTCCCATTTGCCAGTGTGCTAACCGGCCACTGCATTGCACGCTTGTAGTACGTTCTGGTTAAAGTTAAAGCTGTATAAAATAGATAGGTAAGACATTTAAGTTAAATAATCAAACATATAATAATTCATCTTGAACGAAAGCATGATAAAATAGGGGCAAACTTTCCGGAAATTTACCATGGGAAGTTAAGCTTGGGAATTTAGGAAATTGTGACCAATTTTTATTTATTTATTTATTTTTTCTCCAAAAGTTAGCCTATAACATAAACACTTAAATTGAGTTGGAAAATACACAACTGCAATTCTAGATCTTGCAGCATGCTTTGGTTAAAACAACCGCCTGTGCGTTGCAGTAATGGATATGTAGTCCATTAAAGTGGACTACAAACCGGACTACAAATCATTAATCATTACTTGGAACATTAAGGACTGGTTTTCCAGACATGGATTAGGCCTAGTCCTAGAATAAAATAAAAATTCAATGAAGATCTTTATTGAAAAAAGTTTTTAGTCTAGGACTAGGCTTAATCCATGTCAGGGAAACTAGCCCTAAATGTATGCTCTATATCCTTATTCCACACAGGCTAATCCAGGAACGTTTCTGCTCATTCTATGAATCAGATTTCAAGAAATTGCCGATACTCTCCATTCTATCTGTCGTAGGGAATTTACTTCCAAAACCAAACTCCGCCCACGTCTGACTTGAGTACTCCATTACATGTGCAGTGCATTATTTTAAAGCAAGGCTATTGAGGTCACACTACTGCATTTGAGCCCAAGGACTACATCCATTTTGAATCAAATCTTTTTTTTGGGGGGGGGGGGGGGGGGGGGTTAGGAAATACATTTACTTTATTCAACAATCATGTTTTTTGTTCAATGAAAGAATCCATTAACAGTAGTGTAATTGTAATAGAACAGTGTAGTTATCTTTGTTATCAGAACTCAGCAGTTTGGTTCCTTGTAAACACGCACTCACGCACGCAAAGACACACGCACGGACGCACGCAGTATAGTTACATTTTTAATGCACTCTGCGATGTACAGCAGTACAGACCGGTATGGAACAGTAGCTGCCTTTGTCTCTTTTACATGCACATCACACAGAAAACAGACAGCGAGCTCAGTGTGTGGGACGGAGAGCGATCGACGGCCGAGCCGCAGGGTAGGATCACTGTTTGAAACGGTAGCCGGGAGGAGAGGGGGGAGGGGAGAGGAGAGGGGGATGTGAGGATCCTGCTCTTTCTCTGCCCGGCGCGAAGCAGGCTGAGCCAGTGATGGATGAGGTGTGAGCGCTCTGTCTGATCCCCAGGCCCAGCTGTCACATTCGCTCGACTGAGGAGGCGCAGGTAGCGACGCGAGCTCACCGCCGCCGACGTCCCCCGCCAACCCTCAGACCGCGGGAAACCCGAGCTGCCTCCCGTCCGGGGCTCACTGCGCTTCCCCGCCGCTCTCTCTCTCTCACTCTCACTCTCTCTCTCTCTCAAAATAGTATTAATATTGCTGTCTGAGTGTTTTTAGCCTGGTATTGTAAATTATTATTTAATTCATATGTGTGTGTGAGAAGGGGAGAGCAATGGGGAGAGTTGTGTGTTTGCATGTATGTGTGTGTGTGTGTGTGTGTGTATGTGTGTCTGTGTGCGTTTGCATCTGCATGTTTGGGATGGACTTAGCTAGTTTTGCAGTGCGTTTAGGCAGGCCATAGAAAAGAGGGCCCTTTTGTCTGGGTCACAGCGGGATGGGGGACAGGTGCCCGTCATTTCGGCAGGCCCGCCGCAAGCATGACATGACCGGCCGCGTTCCTGTCTCGAGCTTTAAAACGGCGCGCCTGAAAAGAGCATCCTCCTGTGATTTATCTCCCTGCCCTGCGCCGCTCAACGCCCCGCGCTCTCAGCGATAACGGCGCCTTCGACCTTCGGCCCGCTTCTCTTTCACGTTTGACCTGGACCCTCGTTTCCTGCATTTAACCCTCTGCATAGTGCGCACTCCGTCATAAAAACCAGCCCGGTTTTACGGCGCAGCTCGTAAATGGCGATCGCGTCGCAGCCAGGAGAGGGTTCGGGCTCTCCCACACCGATCCCCAGGCGTCCACAGTTTAATTAGCTACCTGTTGCGGTTTGATCCGGGCGATTACGCCTTTAAAGGGCAACTGGAGAAAGGAAGCAGCCTCTCGCTGTGTTGCCTAGGTTACCAGTGTTCAGCCAGCACACCACCTCATGTTATTACATCTGTGTGGAGATTGTTGGTGCCACGAGTGGTGACGATAATGGCGAGTGAGATTATGGTGGGAGACGTCGGCCAAAAAGCGGGCGGCCTTTTTCCCGCGGCAGCGGTGGCCGTCGCTGGCACGGAAGCATTGCTGGACGCGCACCCGAAGGGGCTATCAGAGCTGCACGGGTCTGTGGCGCGCTCCGATTATGAGCGCCCAACAATACGCCTCTTTCACCGCCCAAGTCCAGAGCGGAGCCTTCCCGAGGCTCGCTTTGTTCTGCTCATAATGAGAGACGCGGCATGTGTGAAGCGTTTGACGAGGCAGCCATTCACCGTGCAGTATTCTGCCATTTTCATTGTCTGATTCCTTCTGTTTCTGAGACTACAGATCGTCTTTATTTATTTCCGCATCGCTATTGATAGCAGGGCTTTCGCGGGAAAATCGGCACACCAAGAATGCATCTGCTTGTCGCTTCCTTGTCTGCCGAGATTCGTTTTGTGAAATTCCTCTCTTCTGTTACTGTCAGAATTTTCTCATTATCTGGATACCTCCCCCAGACTTTCTCACCCTCTGAGTATTTGTGCATAAAATGTAAAGCTCAATTAAAAGAGCCAAAGTGATATTTAGTCTACCTATCTCTTGGGCCTTGTTTCAATCTAAGCAAACTTCTTTGTGTCTTTCATTTCGATTAACAGACTGACTAAGCAAGTGTTACGTTTTTATTATTATCGATCATAAAACAAATATTAACTGAAAGTGCACGAGAAACTGGAAAAGCAGTGTTTGCGTACGCTCTCATAGATCAGGACAAAGCACTGTGTGGTTAGATTGAACCCACTCCTAAATACGAGACAAACGGAGCTGTTACACCCTAATACTTGTTTACTAGCCGTTACACCCTAACACTTGTTTACTAGCTCTTACACCCTTACACTTGTTTACTAGCTCTTACACCCTTACACTTGTTTACTAGCTTTTACACCCTTACACTTGTTTACTATCTCTTACACCCTTACACTTGTTTACTAGCTTTTACACCCTTACACTTGTTTACTATCTCTTACACCCTTACACTTGTTTACTAGCTCTTACACTCTAACACTTGATTACTAGCTTTTACACCCTAACACTTGTTTACTAGCTCTTACACCCTTACACTTGTTTACTAGCTTTTACACCCTAACACTTGTTTACTATCTCTTACACCCTTACACTTGTTTACTAGCTTTTACACCCTTACACTTGTGTACTATCTCTTACACCCTTACACTTGTTTACTAGCTTTTACACCCTAACACTTGTTTACTAGCTTTTACACCCTAACACTTGATTACTAGCTTTTACACCCTAACACTTGTTTACTAGCTCTTACACTCTAACACTTGATTACTAGCTTTTACACCCTAACACTTGTTTACTAGCTCTTACACCCTTACACTTGTTTACTAGCTCTTACACCCTTACACTTGTTTACTAGCTTTTACACCCTAACACTTGTTTACTAGCTTTTACTCCCTTACACTTGTTTACTAGCTCTTACACCCTTACACTTGTTTACTAGCTTTTACACCCTAACACTTGTTTACTAGCTCTTACACTCTAACACTTGATTACTAGCTTTTACACCCTAACACTTGTTTACTAGCTTTTACACCCTAACACTTGTTTACTAGCTTTTACACCCTAACACTTGTTTACTAGCTCTTACACTCTAACACTTGATTACTAGCTTTTACACCCTAACACTTGTTTACTAGCTTTTACTCCCTTACACTTGTTTACTAGCTCTTACACCCTTACACTTGTTTACTAGCTCTTACACTCTAACACTTGATTACTAGCTTTTACACCCTAACACTTGTTTACTAGCTTTTACTCCCTTACACTTGTTTACTAGCTCTTACACCCTTACACTTGTTTACTAGCTTTTACACCCTTACACTTGTTTACTAGCTTTTACACCCTTACACTTGTTTACTAGCTTTTACACCCTTACACTTGTTTACTAGCTTTTACACCCTAACACTTGTTTACTAGCTTTTACTCCCTTACACTTGTTTACTAGCTCTTACACCCTAATACTTGTTTACTAGCCGTTACACCCTAACACTTGTTTACTAGCTGTTACACCCTAACACTTGTTTACTAGCTCTTACATCCTTACACTTGTTTACTAGCTGTTACACCCTAACACTTGTTTACTAGCTCTTACATCCTTACACTTGTTTACTAGCTTTTACACCCTAACACTTGTTTACTAGCTCTTACACCCTTACACTTGTTTACTAGCTTTTACACCCTTACACTTGTTTACTAGCTCTTACACCCTTACACTTGTTTACTAGCTTTTACACCCTTACACTTGTTTACTGGCTTTTACTCCCTTACACTTGTTTACTAGCTTTTACTCCCTTACACATGTTTACTAGCTCTTACACCCAAACACTTGTTTACTATCTTTTACACCCTTACACTTGTTTACTGTCTTTTACACCCTTACACTTGTTTACTAGCTTTTACTCCCTTACACTTGTTTCCTAGCTTTTACACCCTTACACTTGTTTACTAGCTTTTACTCCCTTACACATGTTTACTAGCTCTTACACCCTTACACTTGTTTACTAGCTCTTACACCCTTACACTTGTTTACTGAGGCACTCCTGTCCCGTCCTTTCAGCTAATTTTGTATTACCCCGTCTCTGTCTTTCTCCTTCTCCTATTTTTTCTTCTTCCGCGTCAGCACACAACACGGCCGATTTCTGCCGCAGTCGGCTCTCATGCTGCCGCCCCCCTGGAGACATTCCGTCTCACCGGATTACCAGACTTAATGTTTCATTTCCACTTTTAGCTTTCATATTTCTTCTTTTTCTCTTTTTTTTCGAAAAAACGAATGAAACATTTTTTTGGGGAAAAAGAACAACCGCCGATACAACGTATGCATGCCCATGCGGGTTTATCCAAACTGAGGGGAGTGGGGGTGTGTATAGCGTTTTGGCGTATCTGTGAGATTTGTGCGCTGAATTCCGAGCTCCCGCCGCGCGCTCCGCTGATCCGGCTTCTGCCAGCTGCAGATATCTCTCGCCTCCTCTGCTTCTTTTTTTTTCAAAGCCATTTGACGGCTCCGGATTTTTTCCGGAGGGGTCTGTAGAGCCCCGCGGCCCGCTGGCCACGACTCTCCCTGCTGCGTTTCCTTATTCCCCTGAGCCAGTCGGTGCAGTCCACAGAGGTTGGGATCCGTAATGACGGACCTTGTGCTCCTCTGACCTTTTCGCAAGCTCATAAAATTGAGCAGATTGTTAAAGCCTTTAATATCAGTATGGAATCTACACACATGAACAATAAGTTTTATCAAATGTAAATCCTCCCCACCCCTTCACAAAGCGACCTCACCAGAATGCGGGTATAGAAGTAGCTTTCCTCTTTAATTGGAGTAACCCGCTCGCTTCCTCTGACTGAGTAACGGCGCCAGTCACACGTCAGGATGGAATAATGCATGGTGGGGAGCATTCAGCATTCCTGTCATGCTTTCATCAGGTCCTCTACCTGAGCAAATAATTGCTCATCCTGATTAACTGCTGTCACATGACAGGACCTGGGAAATTTTACCCACGATGCAGCGGGACAGGGCAGCAGCTGTGTTTTTCGCAATACGGTGGTACAAGACAGAGGCTTATTTTAGGATGAGTAAGCAGGGAGAGAAAGAAGAAAGGAGGGGAGAGAGAAGGAGGGATAAGCAAAGATTGATTAAGCGAGGAAAGGTAGAGACTGGCGAGCGTTATCGGCCCACAAAGACCAGGCGAGCGCCATACCTGGCAACGCACTCGTTTTAAAAGCCGCCCTTCCACAAGCAGGGATCGTTTTCCTCTGTCATGTGTTTGACGTGCGAGGGACGTTTTAATCCTTTGAGCAGACGGGATTGGCAAAGCGATCTAAATCCTTTAGAAATGAGCATTAGCGATGTTAAGGATGCAAAATAACTGAGACTTGAGGTTTAGCGATTCCCTGAAGTTCACCGTCGGCGAGCCCAAGGCTGAGGGTGATTTTGTGTTAAGAGGCGGTGCATTGCCACATCCGCGGTGGGAGCCACATCAGAAGACATGACGTTCGGTTCTGAATACGGTTCGCTACAGGAAGGCTCGCCAGGAGCCGCGGTTCGCTTTGGCTATCGAAGACCCGTTTTCTCATAATCCCCACTGCGGCCCTCCTGACCGCACCATCTGTCTGACCATTAGCCTCGTTAACTCGCTCTTAATTATGTCATGTCCCGGCGTTAGCGACTCCCCTGTCGTTTGCTGGGACTGATCTCTCCCCCCCATCACATGCTTCCTTTACACTCCTATCTTTACACCCCCCACCCCCCACCATCAGACAGTTTGCAATTCGGAGGCTCCCATTTGACCTAGGGTGGGGGGCCCCCAGTCCCAGGTATAAAGGTTCACATCGTACCATTTTTGGGGGAGCAGACTGTCCACAAGAGCCAGTGAAGGATGTGGCAAATGTTAACCGGGCATTCTGGTTACAAATCCCACCCCCTGCTCATATTTCTGCCCTGTTGTGTGTATAGACTGGCCATGGGACAATACGGGAGCCGGTCACACTCACTTTAGACTGACGGCAGTACAGCAACAGGCCCGCTGCCTGGAAACATTTACACACCCTGTTTACCCAGGAGTACGAATTCCAGCATCTTCCAGTGTGGCAGCGACCCTCTCAGAATACCTCCCGCTTCATCGCCGCAGACGGATCCTGACGTCAGCACTCTGCCATGCTACGAGCGTTCACCCTCAGGGTCTGTGTGCGCTCATGTTGTTTTGACGTAGGCTTTACGTTTGTTTAAGTTTTGCGGACGGGGGTGGGTGGGGGGGTTTCTTTTTCCATTTTAAGCGGCCGTTGCCTGAAGCAGGCAAGCACAGCCGGAGAAAGGGCTGTTCCGACGAGCCCGAGCACCTGCAGAGATAATGACTCCAGTTTTGGCCCGCGCCGCCATGCCGGGTTCCCGGCTTAGGTATGGTGTGCACTGACAGCTGGGGCACAGCCAGGGCTGTCAGCGCACACCTTGTGTTAAAGGACAGGCCTAGAACATTCCTGCAGATCCCTGCCAGCGTTTGCACATCACTTAGCTACACTATGGCAGTGTATCACTTAGAAAGGGGAGATGGAGAGTTAGAGAGAAAAAGAGCAATCAAAGGAAGAAAGAGTGAGAGAGCGAGAGAGAAGGGGAAGGACGGAATGAGAGAGACATTTGGAGAGGGAAAGTTTAAAAAATTATACATTACCTCACTGTCGTGTTTCGGATGTGGTTGTGTTGGATGCATTTTTTCATATACTCCCAATGGGGTCGCCACTTTATTACACTGTGAGAAAGCAGAATCCAGCCAGATTAGGGAGGAGGGCGATGATTAGTGTTGGCAAATGCTGTTCTTAATTACCAGCCGTGTGTCCGTGCTCAGCAGTGGAGCCATACAGCTGGACGCATTAAACGTTCAATGCGTTAACGCACACGAGGCGTGCAGCTAGCGTTTACTGCTAGTGCATTCACACTTGCTGCCTTTGCAAATTTACACCAGCTTTTACTGAACGCGTTCGGTTTTGTAGGCATTATATTGGGTAATGTGAGAAGATACGGATACCCATGGATGATTTTGTCACAATAGAAGTTAGGGGACGGGCGGAACGGGGAACAGGTCATGCGTGCGCGGGTGATCCCATAACGCGGGGCGCTCATACTGCTCCGCCCACTGGCACGGCCTCTGCCAGTGTAATACCTCTGCAAATGGCCGTTGCTTTTCAGCGCCTCAGCTGCTTCACGCGCACATACACACACGCACATGCATGCACAATTTGCACACAGGATAAAGGCACAGAGCGTGCGGACAGACGTGACACTGTTAGTTCTGGAAGTGGTCTGTTTGAGGCCCACGGTCAGCTTGCTCTGATGAGTCGGGTGTGTGAATGTGGGAAAGCTTCTCATGCCATGAGAGGGGGAGAGGAACATGGCGCTTTTATGCATGAGGCATTATGGGTGATTATGGTTCAAGGAATATCTTCTAATGTGTTTTTTTTTTTTCATTTTCATGTCCCCTGCGGTTGCTTCTTCTGCCTCCATTGTGTAATTTCTCTCAATTTCAGGTAAGTGTGCCCCTTTATGTTGCCTTCTCTGTCTCCCCCCCTCTCTCTCTCTCTCTCATGGGTTCATGACGGTGTGTGTGTTTGCGTGTGTATGTGCGTGCGTTTGTGCGTGTGCGCGTGTGTGTGTGTTCAGCATGCACTGGCCTTGTGCAGTGGTATCACAGGTCTCATTCTCTCTCCCTGTGTTACTGCCCCCACTCTGCTAGCATGTGGTCGCGAGCATTTAGATGGTTTATTTAATTCACTGTGCTATCCATGTCCCGCAGCAGTGGGCCTTGCGTAATATTTTTCAGCCAGCATGAAAACAAAAGGCCATGCGCCCCACGCTTTTAGCTACAGGTCATTGTCTGTGTAAATGTCAAACAAACAAAAAAAGTGCAAAGAAAAAAAAAATGTTGCGTAATGTTTTATTTCACTTAATAAGAGTTTCTAATGCATTGTCACCAGATCGTCTGTCCTTTAACCGGATAGCTTCAGCTGACTGTTCTCTGTGAATATTGAGGGCTTTTGTTACCTAGCTTCAATTTTCTCCTTTGGCTTTGTTTTTGGGCCTGCTCCATGAACAGGGCTGATTTTGACTTTCACCAAAGATTAAAGCTGTAGCCACAGCCATTGGGTAGGGGTGTGGTGGGTGGAGCGGGTGAAGTTTCTGAAGGGACAGGGATGTTGTGAGTATCATAAGACTATCGAGATTAAACCATGTTCCCGGAGCTATGATCTGGTTAGGACGCAGACCGCTGGAATTGATTCTTGTGGGCATGGATGGCAGTGGTCTGCCTTGTAGCCCAAGTTGCACTCTAGGGCAGTGACTCTGATAAAGGACCTGGCACCTGAAATGGGAAGTCAAAACTGAGGTATGAAAGCAAAGTCCTGCAAAGATCCCACGGCAAACTTTAATCATTGTCTATGCTCACTCTCCTGGCTAAATTCCCAGTGAGGTCAAAAGGGATCCATTCAGATATACAGTGAGCACCATAATTAATTGGACAGTGACACATTTTTTGTTATTTTGGTTCTGTACTCTAGCACTTGGAGTTTGGGTTAGGGCTATGGTAATTTACAGAACCTTTTGTACATAGTCCCCCCATTTTCTGGCATCGAAGAATTTTGGACAGTTTAACATAAAGTAATTATAATTTTTAATATTTGGTTGCATATCCTTTGCATGCCATGACTTCCTGATGTCTGTGACCCAACAATATTAAAAGACTCTTGATATCTTATTTTCTGGTACTCCTACAAGCGATACTATAACTTCTCTGATCTCTATGGGAATTGGAGAGTGGGACTAGATTTAGCTGTAAATTATGCTGGAACAGTATGGAATACATGGTTGGCGAAATGGCTGTAAGTCATGAAGGGTCTGACGTATCAAACAAGCCTTAAACCATCACTCTGCTGCCAGATATGCAGTAGATATGGATGGATAACTTGAAGGGTTTCTTCTCCTGACTTTTTCCATAGAGTTCAATAGGAAAATTTGTCAGAAGAAACAACCCTTAAAGTGATCCATCCATATCTACTGCATATCTGACAGCAGAGTGATGGTTTGAGGCT
Source organism: Ilyophis sp. 1 JC-2022 (assembly GCA_022702515.1). Taxonomy (NCBI): domain Eukaryota; kingdom Metazoa; phylum Chordata; class Actinopteri; order Anguilliformes; family Synaphobranchidae; genus Ilyophis; species Ilyophis sp. 1 JC-2022. The sequence goes on along the minus strand of CM040403.1, from coordinate 86,707,260 downwards.
TGTTTGATACCTCAGACCCTTGATGACGTACAGCCATTTCACCAACCATGTGTTCCATACTGTTCCAGTGTAATTTACAGCTAAATCTAGTCCCACCCCCAATTCTCATAGAGATTCATTCAAATGCAGAGACGAGTCTTTTGATATTGTTGTGTCACAGACATCAGAAGTCATGGCATGAAAAGGATATGTGACCACATATTAAAAATGATTACTTTATTCTACATTATGGTAATAATGTAATAATGCCCGAAAATGGGGGTGATTATGTACAAAAGGTTCTGTAATTTCTAAAGGGTATGGATATGGATGAAAATACCCTCAAATTAAAACTGACAGTCTGCACTTCAACCTCATTGTCATTGTATCCTTTCAAACTCAAAGTGCTAGAATACGGAACCAAAATAACAAAAAATGTGTCACTGTCCAATGAATTATGGTGCTCACTGTAGCTCTACATTTAGGATATGTAAATTTATTTATGTAGAGCTTGCAGTTGTAGGGTTGTAAATATATATATACGCTGCTCAAAAAAAAGATAATTAACACCAAGTCAATTAAACCAAACCGGTCATGCCGGATGATGTTGCAGGCAGCATAACATTCGCCACGGCGTCTCCAGACTCTTTCACGTCTGTCACATGTGCTCAGAGAACGAGGCGCCAATGGCAAACCTGCCAATTCTGGTGTTCTCTGGCAAATGCCAATCGAGCGGCACGGTGCTGGGCTGTGAGCACAGGTCCCACTACAGGACGTCGGGCCCTCATGCCACCCTCATGAAGTCTGTTTCTGACAGTTTGGTCAGAAACATGCACACGAGTAGCCCGCTGGAGGTCATTTTGTAGGGCTCTGGCAGTGCTCCTCCTGTTTCTCCTCGCACAAAGGAGCAGATACCCATCCTGCCGCTGGGTTGTTGCCCTTGTACGGCGCTGTCCAACTCTCCTTGTGTAATGGCCTGTCTCCCGGTATCTCCTCCATGCTCTTGAGACTGTGCTGGGAGACACGGCAAACCTTCTTGCAACGGCACGTATGGATGTGCCATCCTGGAGGAGCTGGACTACCTGTGCAACCTGAATGGGCTGCAGGTATCGCCTCATGCTACCAGTAGTGAGAAGGGCACTAGCAAAATGCAAAACTAGAGAAAAATCAGTCAGGAAGGATAAGGAGAGAGAAATCGTCTGTGGCCACCACCTGCAAAACCATTTACTTTTTGGGGGTTGTCTTGCTGTTGCCTCTCCTGTCCATCTGTTGTCACTTTCATTTGCACCAAAGCAGGTGAAATTGATTCACAATCGTTTACGCTTCCTAACTGGACAGATCAATATCCCAGAAGTTTAATTGACTTGGTGTTATACTGTGTTGATTAAGTGTTCCCTTAATTTCTTTGAGCAGTGTATATAGTGAAACCAGCTTTGGCAGTCACCTTTGTATGGCAGCAGCCCCGGTTCTGATCATTTCGCCGCCCTAGGTGAGATTTTAAAATGCCGGAAAATAAAATATAAAAAGAGAAAATAATAAAATAGCATAATGTACATCTAAGTTCAAGAGATTGTTCTGAATCAACAGACCTAAATCATCGGTGACATTGGCTCAAATTTCCTTCTCCGTTCATTTTCGACAGGACTGATCAACAACAAATGCCAAATAAGTTACCTTTAAATTAGACATAATGTTATGTGAAAAAACTAGCTAGTAACCTACTTGCTATTGGTAAGGCTAATAGCTGAGTATACAATTTATAAAGATAGCAAGACAGACAGCAGAGCTAGTGTTACAAGTTAGAGAAAAATAATGCCTCAGCAAATAAAATGGCTCGCTGTTCGCGCTGAGACCTAACTGTTAGACTAATGTTACTGTTTTTAGTTTTAGTTATTGTTTGTCGATCTAGTCTACACTAAATACGAAAAATACTCACATCTATCAGTTCACTTAACGTTATGTTAATAGTGTGACAGACTTTTTCACGAAACGAGCTGGGGGAAGTAGGCTATACGTTCGCACCATGTAGATTCCTAACGTTACTTACCTCGAGCAAGCTAAGTTAGAGCTTTACACTTATGTTAGCAAATTTCATGTTACAATCTGAGAAAGTCGGCGGATTTTATACAAAATATTGTTTTAACAGTAACATGTCTAGTTAAATGTGATCATAAATGTGATCGCTCTTACCTTCGGGGGTTGACTGGCTTTCTCTCAGCTGCTGTGATGTCATCAGAAGAGACACTGATGTGATGGGGATCCTGGTATTTCCCCATCACAATTCCATCCCGTTCCAAACCGGGAGTGACGTCGGGAAACCGGAAAAGTTAACATGGGCAATATAGATAAATAACTTGTGCATTATATTTGGCGAGCCATCACTGGCGAGATAGCAATTTCGTCATGGATTTGCACGCGCCTGAGCTCGTTTAGTCATTTGGGGACTCGCCGTGTGCTGAAGTGGGAGGGAAGTGTCCATCAAGAGGGAGCAGCCAAGTAAATTTTTACTGCAGCGGAATGCTATTTTGGGCTAAATTACACATTACGCTTACCTGCCAGGTGAAACCACGTTAACGGCGTAAATCGCACTACGGTGTACGGCGAGTTGCTCATTTCTGGGTTTCCCCAGTGCATGCATGATCATAAACTATTCAAAAGCCAATCAACTGTTTTTGTGGATATATGCAGTCCAATTTGACTTTGAATAAATTTGCATTTATTGCTCATTGTCTTTTTTATAATGTTAATTATTGTATTTCTTTCTTTCTGTTTTAATTGTATACTGCACTGTGTTCCTAGCTGTACTGTATTCTTTCTTACACCTGTCTGTAATGAGAATAATGACAAACTTGGTGCATACATTCACTCTTATTGCACGTATAGTAGGGATGCAAATTTAAAGGAATTTCCTTAATCGATAGTTGTTAACCTTCACAAACAATAGTCGATTAATTGATAACATAAAAGCTAAATATAGCTTATATGATATACAGAATACAAAATGCATTGTTAATTCCTCAATCAAAGATTTATTGTAACATTGAGAAACATTATTTTTTTTGTAGCGTAAAAAAAAAAATATAAAAGATGAATAGGCTACTTCAACAAAAAAAAAAAAAAACGCTCCGTCTCTCTGTTGCAAGAAACGTTAAACGCTAGCCGCGCTAGCTACAGCAACATAATAAATTCTCTTTGAAAAAGAAAACAGGACAGTTAGTAAACTAGTAGAAGAGCCGAACAGTCAACTCATAGCTAATTATATTTTTTTTTTTTTCTCATCCCTCCTCATATAGATACTAGATATTTTTTTTTTTTTTTTATATTTAAGCAAGGTGGTCGTGAGTCGAGCGAGGAGTGTGTGCGCAGCCCCGTTTATAGCTCTCGAAATATCTCACACACCGTCAAATTACCTTTTATGGCATCATGTTCTCAAGTCAACCCCTCCCACATACCCCCTCTCGCTCGTCTATCGTCACATACCCTCTTTGCCCAACACAGAGTGATGAGCTTTGATGCAAAGGTTGCGATTGCCACTTTGCCTGTGGTGTGCCCTTTACACGCTTTTGGAGTGGTAGGCTACATTAACAAAGTACAGCACAACAACACAACAACAAATATTGCAATGGGCATCATAGTTTTGCCTTTTTTTTTTTTGTGTCTTGTTGTGTCGGCTCACTGTGTCTCACATCGGTTCATCCATCCTCACCAGTTCAGTCGGTCGTCGCGCTCACCGCCGGAAGTCTCTCATTTCTCTCGCTTCAGCGACGCAGCGAACGACAGCGACTAACGACCCGAAACGAAAAAAATCGGCCGACCCCCAAAATGTTTTTTTACTTTTAAGTTTACCACTTTCCATTCACCCCCCACACACAATATTTTTCGCCAACCGACACAAAACCAAACAATTCCGAACATTATCAATTATAAAATAATTTCAATCAGCTTTCATCAAAGCAGCAATAATAAGCTAATAATAGCTTGATCCAAGTTTACCAATATGTAAAACCATAACAAGTAATGTGTAAGTATATGTGTAGCTGTTCTATCATTACATCAAAAAATATAAAAATACAGTTTTCTACATATCTCTATATATATACTATGTATCTAGCGTAGATAGATAAGATATAGGTAGTATCGACGATAGCTATATATGCTACATCATATCTATAGCATCGAGAACAATATAATTATCAATGTCATCATATATATATATATGAATAAAAAAATAATTTGTTATTGTGTTTGTTTCTAAAACATGTTGTTTGCTTTATGCAAAAAAAAAAATGAAATGTGACGAACTGACTTGGTACCCCACAACGGACAGCTCCGACCCCCCCCCTATTAGAGCCTTGAACGACTCGGAAACTCAGCGACCATCTGGAGACGCAGAACGCACACTTGGCTGAAATTTTTTTTCACAACAAAAACTTTGAATGAAAATTTGAAAATTTTAATTGTTAATTATTTTATTTAATTATTAATTAATAATTTATTATTTATTAATCGAGAAACGTATAGCGATAAAAAAATACCTCATAACTCAATTACATTCAATTAAATCAATGCAAAATAGATAGCCTATCGTCTTCCAATGTGGAAAATTGACTTTTGTCCAATGCGACAAAAGTCGCTCATAAATGTGGCGAGGAAATAGGATATGTTGCATGAGGAAAATTGGAAATAGAGAAATTATTAATTGTATGCTAGGAAAAGAGGAGTTGAAAATATATAAATATATTGTATGCTTTGGTGTGCCTGTTTTTCTCCAAAGCATATTCTGAAAACATAATAATATACTGAACCTATGGATCTGGGCTATGATTATGTGAACAATAAGCTTTTAAATGGAAATAATCTTGCTATTGAAAATAGGCTAATATGGAAAAATACATTTTCTCAGCAACTTCCACCTCAAGTGTGAACTGCAATCTCCCATAATGCATTTCTATCCCTCCTGCAGGGACTTGCTGATTCAATATATAGAAAAATGGCAAGGTGCATCCAATTACTTTTTTCACACATATATACATATTTTTGATGGAAAATATGAAAAATCTATTTTTGGGAAATCTACCCTTTAACCTAGAGAAAACTAAGGTAACTCACAATTTTTTAGGGAGGCTTTTATTAAAAAAGCTCACTGAATTATTCGAATTCAAATATATGCAGAAAGTATTCACTTGATGCTGTTTACCATTCTATATAGTTTTATCGACAGCACCAATTTCCCATCTAGCAGCTTCAGTCGTATCCTAACCTCACTCGGTTTTGCGCCATTTTTTTTCTTTCTTTCTTTCTTTCGTTCTTCCGTTCTTTTTTTCATTCTTTCTATCACTAACACATCCAGATTATGACTTTTTTCACCACCTACTTTACACAGCTCTTAGTCTAGACCCTGATACTCTCATGCATGGGCTATTGTAATTCTCTTCTTTCCAGTCTCCCTGCCTGCGCCACTAAATACATGCAGGTAATCCAGAATGCAGCCATGCTGTTTGTCTACAATCTTAGCATGTACACTCATATCACACCCCTACTGGTCTCACTCAACTGGCTACCTTTTACAGCTCGGGTCAAGTTTGGAACTTTAGTACTAGCCCTCAGGACAGCGAATGGAACAGCTCCACCATACAGACAATCCATCTGAAAACCCTACAATCTGACCAGGTCTTCAGGGCAGAAAGCAGTTAAACGCCCTGAAAGGCTCTCCAGCAGAAATGGTAATTCCACCTTTCCTGGGTTTTACCCATTCAGTCTGATATGAAAGGACTTGTATTCTGTCAGGCGATTCACAATCAAACTTAATCTTTGCTGCCTTGTCTTCATAGCAGACACGCGCGTGATGCACACCTCCTACACATAGCGGCAACAGCTCATCGGGGCCCTGAATCCTTGTTTAATCTGCTCAGTCTGCATGTTTCCTCATACAGAGAAGCTGACGTGTGGGCGCATATCCGAAAGCCCAATAGCGTTTTAGGAAATGAGACGATACGCTCTGCCCACGATATGCCGTTCGTATCCTGATATAGGGTTCACGATACGGTATTACCACAGTCGTGCAAAAAGAAAAAAATGACAAGTTGTCCTATTTATTGAACACTGGAAATAAAATATATTGTTTATTTTACAGTGACAATTCAAAGATTTTGGTAGTTACACATGAAGTAGGTCTATACTGCATTTTGTAGGCTCTTGTGTAAAAAATGACACGTTGCCAGACTGTCATTCTCGATTGTAAATTGAGATTAACATTTAAATGAGGGTGCTAATCCTGTCGGTCTCTAAGGCGTGAGGCAGTTCTGTGGGTGTTTACTGTAATTTAATTTTACGATACAGGGTCAAGTTTCCTATCACTGTTCTTCAGCATCACAAAATTCGATACACAATATTTTGTCAAATGCCTGGAATACTGTTTTTTTTTTCTCCTGAAGTTGATCAATGAAGGTATCATTAGCGGAAAAAGTACCCCTCCTGAAACAGAAAATTAAAATTTGTTGCGAACAGAAATTTATTGCGAACCTTAGCCTTGTAGTCGCCAGGTCATTGGCGTCCAAACCCCCCCAAACACACATCAACAGTCTGTTGGGTAACCCTGTTACTGGCAATATTATTGGTTCAACAGATAGAGATACTGCTGTCTCTGCTGTCTTTGAGCACCCCTACAGGCATGGCTTCTGTATTACCCTTTATACAGCCAGCAGGGTTCTGCACTGGGTAGCAATTTCGATGCTGTGGACCTTGTAACTTGTGTATTTAATGTCTTTTATATAATATTGAGGTCCCCCTCTTCATGCAGTGATATTGAGAAATAACACAGTTTTTATGCAATAAAGGTTTTTGGAGACTATGTAAGCCTGCCACTGCTTGAATTGTTCCCTGTTATTAAAGCCCACAGGCTGTGCTCTTTTTCCCATTAAGGCTCTAATCCCAGCCCTCAAGGCAGAGGCAGAACAGGCCCAGGCCCTCACACTCCCACCTCACACATTGTTATTCTGAGAAGGGAAAGGGACGTTGAATGTTGCCTATCTCCGCCAGGCACGTGTTTTCCAGCCAATGGCTGTAACAACAAATTGAAAAAACATAAAGAACCCCAATCCCTGACAGATGGCTCTGCAGTCATGGATGTGGACAACTAAATAACCGATGGTTCATTTTTGCACACAGAATTCTCGCCCACAGACCGAAACACTTATTCAGGGATTTTTTTTATTATTGAAAGCAAATTGATGTCAGGCGGTGTCTAGCGCCAGGTAAAAAGGTGTTTGATTGCTGGACCGCACTAATGGGAAGAAAAAATAAAATCAGAAAACAGCTCATCAGTATATAGTATAATATAGTATAATATTTGAATAGCATAGTTTTGATTTATTTGTCTGTCAGATATTTCGGTGACAGTTATTCTGTAGTGATTGGCAGAATAGACTCCACGGCTATTCACCTGGGTAACCCTTTGTACCCCTGAAGCACTTAATGTGAATTACTTGAGTGAATAGCTCCATCTGTGTGAATAGATAGTATGTGATATGAAAGTTCTGTTATTTTGCTCTTGACAGCCTTTGACAAGCGCTCAAAGGGAAGAGGGACTTTAATTTCATTCATTTCGTGTCATTTGCGGGGAAATCTGGGTGAAGATGAGATTGTGTCTTCAAGAGTCGCTCCTCTGGGGCTTCCTGTCTGCGGGAGGCACAGTTGGCGACCCCTTTCGCTGCCTGCTTTTAAGAAGAAAGTCTTTTGATTAGGTATTCTAGGTTATTGCAGCGCTTCATCATGCATTTTGTTGGGGGGGGGGGAACAGAGCTAAAAACTGTTAACCAACAAAGGAAGGTCAGCAGAATAAATGTGTCCATGCCAATCGTATCCTTAAAAAAGAACACCGCTAACTTTATGGTCAGGGTAACTGTCGTCACGCAAGAAAAGTAATTGGTTCGGTGCTCAAAGCTGTCGTATTATTTTCCAGAGATCACATCTGCGGTTCTGCACAAATGGGCCAACGTGTGTTTGATTGCACGGCACGGATCTGCACGACTAGTAAACGGCTGTCGTTTATGTCAAACCTCTGGGTGCTGGACGCTCGTTATTCAGGTTCGGGGGCTGCGAGAAGCGCTGAGCAGACCACAGCGTGACCTCGGAGGTTCTGTGAGCGGCGGCGCCCGGCCAAAGAGGCGGCGTTATTAGCGCCTTTCAGTGCGTGACGGGTCGGGTTTATGAGGCAGGTCGGACCTCCTCTGCAGAAGGTGCAGAGCACACTTTCCTTCCCCCCCCGGCGCAAATATTTCAGCCGTCAATCGTCAGGGGAGACCCGCTCCCTCTCCACCCACCCCAGCTCTGCCCATGTGAATTACGGCCTTGGTGCCAAATTACTCAGGAGTCATAATCTCATGAGTCCGCCTGGCACTGTAGAGCTAGGAGAAAGATACGGCCTTGTCAGGAACGAGGGCTTCTTTTGGGCGGAAAGGAGGCGGAATGATCTTAGATGGAGCTTAGATGCCCCGACCGCACCCCGACCATACCCTGATACTGCCTTGACCATACCATGACCATACCCTGATGCTGCCCTGACTGTACGCTGCCCGAACCCTGATGCTGCTAACTATACCCTGATACTGCTCCCAGACCATACCCTGATACTGCACTGCCCATACCCTGACAGGGCTCTAATTTGGAACATAAAGGGAAATCCATTTAGGTTTGTGGACAACAGGCAGGGCTGTAACCTTGTAGTGGTTTCTCTGCCCAAGGCACAGGGGCCATTCCATAGCTGTTGTGGTTGTTGTTTCTTTTCTTGTAGTTTTATTCAGTTTGTGCAGTTGGCTTTGAAGGGGGGTGTGTGGGCGGGCTGTTAGGCTGGCTCCTCTTAGTGAGTGTGGCCATATAAGGGGGCGGGGCTGATTGGCCCTGGAACAGAGGAGGTGACAGAGGGTGGTAATCCCTTTAAAACAGGCCCTCTACCAGCCTGCTTTTTAATCTTTTTTTCTGGGGAGGGGGGTTTATATAGAATATTTAAGTAGATGGATGGATGGATAGACAGACATGGATGGGGTGATGAGGATGGATCCGGAAGTGTCCGTGCTCCACAGTGGGATTCCCAGCCTGTGTCTGTGCCCGCTTATGATGGCAGAACTGGAGGCAGGGCAGCTGCAGTCTGTTTATCTGCACCTGGCGCTCTGGCATTCATCCCTGGCAGAGAGAGATGTGTATAATGTGAATGCACACCTCTCTCCCCTCATTACACAGGCACACACATACACACACACATGCACACACGCGCGCAAAGATGCACGTGCACACACAAACACGTGCACGCACACACGCAAACACACTGTGTACACTATCCTGATGTGGTGTGAACATTGTCTATTTTTCTCGCGCGCACACACGCACATTTTTCCTCCCATCATCATTTTTGAATCCCAAAATGAAGAAATATGCAACCACGAGCAATGAGGCCAGATATATATCCAAATATTCTCTTTGGATTACCTTATCTTCCTCACCATATAAATAAGCAGCTTAATGCTGACAGCTGAAATGGATAGGAGTGGAGAGAAACTTGCATTCCAGGCCTCCTCTGGAACAGGATGGGTGGGTGGTGGGGGGGGGCAGAGAGGGAGGGAGGGAGGGAGCGAAGGGGCCTCTTCAGTTAATATACATACATTTTGTATCGCCTCCCCCATCCCCTTCAAGTATGCCTTAACATTAGCAAACATTAAGAATAGAATTAAACATAATTTCTGATTAATTCAAGGTTAAATTACACAATTGGCTATGTATTGTAGCTCTCTGCAGACCAGCAGCAGCTCTAATTGCTTAACTTGAAAAAAAAAAAAGAAGTAAAAAAACGGTCGTTTATGGAACAGTCCATAGGGCAGTTGGGGTACAGTTTGTTCCACTGTGAGGGCCTGTCCATTTAAACAGCCTCGTTTAGTGTTTTGAAATGACAGTCTCCATGTTCTGAAGCTTAGGCTCAATATCGCCGTCACAATGTCTCAGTGCTGCATTATATTAATTTAGTGGACCCTCTTCCAGAGTGACTTACAGTGTAAGAGAACGCATCGGACGCGTTACCCGACCAATGGGGCTGCGCCATTCCCAGACCGGTGCGCGTACATGGAACAATCACTAAAATGCTAATGTAATCTAGCTGAGCTAGCCAAGAACCAGTGTTGCAGCAGCATTGCGTTAAGGGTTTCTACAGTTATGAATGTTGATTTGCAGATGGCGCTGCTGTACATTAAAGAGCAGGCCAAATTAACTGTTTCTGAGCCACTGAACAACAAGGGACCATAAAATAAATGCATAACTGATTAATTAAAAGAAGTGTAATGTATTTATTGAATTGTTTTATTTCAGCAGATTGACATATTTTCTACTTGTAGAGTGCAAATCAAAACGTAGTTTAAGCGCCTGCAAAACCTAAATTAAATTAAATTTGTTACGGTTTTGGAGGGAGGCAGCAGAGCTAAAGCCGTTTAAGGGCCACATTCAACCGAGCCTTCTTTTTAAAGAGAGCTTGCATTGTTGTCAGGGAAATAATGAGGTAGGAGGGGCTCTTTGATGGGGGGTAGTGTCTAGGGGTCGGGGTTGAAGCAGACACTTGCTTGCAGGCAGGATTACACATGAGTGACTGGACTTGATGGAGGCCTGTTTCTTTAAAACAGTCAAAACCTAAGTCAAAACCTACCCACAACACTCTTTCTCTCTATCTTTCTCTGTCTCTCTCTCTCTCTCTCTCTCTTTCTCTCTTACACTCTCTCTCACACACACACACACACACACACACGCACACACACACACACACACACACACACACACTCTCTCGCTCTCTCTTTCTCTCTCATTGATGGTCGATACGCTTTTGCGCTTTACAATCTTGACCTGACAAATGATTGTGTTGTCAAAGAGGTACACAAATTGAACAGTAGAAAAAAAAAAACCAACCATGGCTATATTCTGAAAAGGACAAGACCAAAAATTTTATTAGAATGTTCAATAACTTATTTATTTTATTTTCCCGTTGTGCGCGCATGCGTGTGTGCGTCTCTGTGTGTGTCTGTGTGTGTGTGTGTGTGTCTCTGTGTGTGCATGCATGCATGCATGTGAGGTCAGGTGGTCTGAATACAGAGGTTAGCGCTGAAGTGCTCGCGCTCCATGTCACGTTCCATTAGGCGCAAAGGCTGCCTTCCCCTCACCTCACTCACCCCAAGGCCGTTCACTTCATTATTAGAGCCTGCCTCTCCTCATGCACTGGAAGCCTTTTAACTTTAATTCAGTGTTCATGCAGCAAAGCCCCTCCTCCCTGCTTATGGAAATCAAGAAAACAGTCACCCCATTCTGACATCATAGGTCAGGTGACATTTCTTTTGCTATCACCATCTTTTCTGGGGTCCTGACTGGGTACTGACATTATATGTCATTATCGTGAGGTAGTACGAAAATTGGTTCAAAACCAGATGACTAGTTTGTGGTTATAAACTGCATTGGTATATACGTATGTGGCTTAGTTATATTGGAAAGCCAAATAAGATGTGGAAATTTATGGGAATGAAGCCTCAATATTGAACTTTAGGAACTTACTTTATTGTCCATAATTCAGAGACATTGTGATGAGGTTCCGGGTGACAAAAGCAGAGCACCATTGGCACACACACACACACACACACACACACACACACACACACATGCACACACTTTCAGACGCGCACACACACATTCAGACAGGCAAGGCGCTTTTCACTCCTGCACTTGTGTTATCGCTATCAACTTTGGTGTTTAAAGATGAAGTGCATCAGTATCATAAGAAGCGTTTGTCGGGTGATACGTGTTCGTGCTAAATAATGCTAATGTTAAAGGCCTTAAAGGAAAACGTTGAACAGTTTAGAAAACATTTGTGGAGTGAATGAACAGCTGAGTAGAAATGAACCACAGAGCTATAAGCACTCGGTAACCAGTTACCAGTGTTAACCAGTACATCATAGGCCTTTGTATTCACACATTTCTCTCCTACATGAGTCATATTCAAAATTATTTTTTCTTTTTCTCCGTTTATTTGGTTGATGTGTCCATTTTATATAAATGTATTTTTTTGTCAAATAAAAAATGTTAGCATACATATCCCAATGCAGATTATTATTATTGTTGTTATTAATAAGACAGTAATGGTGAAGTCGCAGTAATATACAAAACATAAATCGGGGATAAAACTATTATCAGTAACTGCTCACAATAATGCAAAAACAAAAAATATTTTTGATCATCATTGATAACCCACCAGGCCAATAACACATTTAATAATTGTTCAGTGGAGGCCAGGGTGAAACATAAAGTCCACACAAATCTCATAATTGGTACCGGCGAGTTCTACAATGCAGAAATCTCTATCTTAACGAGTACATGGCGTGTTCTTGATGAGGTGAACTCCATGGCTTAGAGTTAAGGATAAATAATCAGAGCTGTGAAATTGAATTTCTCCTCTCAGTCTAGACATTATATTTTATGGATCGTCCCGGGTTTTAAGTCGAGTTTCAGTTTTTGTTTTCTTTCCGTTCACAATAGATCAGCATGCTTATTTTGCAGGGAGAGGGACGTGCGTTTGACTGCAGCCCCCGGCGGGTCGTTGGTTAATTGGCCTGGGAACGAGCAAAGCGCCCAGTCGGGCGGGACAGAGTGCGCGCTGGCACCCCATTGCGCCTGTCACTCACCCCACAGTGTTCCCGAAAACCAATTCCCTCAAAGTCACTATTTAGGGGTCAGGGGAAAGGAGAATGTGATGTTTTTTCTTCTTCTTCTGATTCTCCTTCTTTCCCATTATTCTTATTTTTTCTCGCTCTACTCTCCCTGTCACGGAGAGAGGCCCACCCACCCTCCATTTTGTTTGGGCTGACACGTCAGGAGCCAAGCGCCTAGCTAAGCGCTAAGGAGCTAACCTCGATCCGTTGGCCACCGTTCAAAAGAAGACGGGAGAAAGGGTGCGCGGGAGGAGGAGAGAGGGAGGGGGGGGAGGGGGGGGTTCCGCCGCTCGCTTCACGAGCAGAGAAAAAAAAGAAAGAGGAATTAATGAAGGACTCAATGACTGCCTTTCAGCAGAGCTGCACGAAAGAGCCCCGTCTCTCGTCCCCACTGTTGCTTCACCTGTCAGCGCGTCTCTGTGGCAACCTAATTGGAGGCCCAATAAGACGATAGGAGAAAGGGGCAAATGCTAGAGGCGCGATGCGTTCGGGGGCATGAGCGCGGGCGATACGTGACATTAATCACTGCTTCTCTCCGTCTGGAGCTGCAGAGGGGAGAGCGCTCGCACGCCTGCTGGTGCATGTGCTCTTATGTCAAATCACCGAGCAGCTTCGTTGTCAAACCGGCATCGTACTGACGTAGGGGACTGTCGCCAAAGTAACTAACCAGGGGGAAGACCCCAAACACTCATTCTCTTTAAAAAAAAGTTTTAACATTTTTTTATGGCTTTTTCTGTTTTATTGGACAGCACAGTGTCGAGAGACAGGAAGAATGGGGAGCGAGAGACCAGGTCGTGCGGGCAGATTATAAATCCCGACATTGCGGCTCGCAATGAGCATGTGGATATTGCCTTACAGGCTACGCCACCGTGACACCAAAACATTCATTCTCTTGAATAAGACAAGGATTTATTTTTTTTCTTGCAGGAAGGAAAAACCATGTTTGTCCTTGTCTAAACCCAAGAGGTCCATGCTGTGTGCCCGCCATTTCCAAAACATCAGCCCCCCCCCAAAAAAAAGTGTTGTCATTATTTTAGTGCTCAAGGCACAGCATGAAGTTATTTTCATGAATCCCATAATATATTCATTTGAAATTCATTAGGTATGAAGGTACTTTTCAGGCAACTTTTTTCAATTTTGCAGTCTGTGCCCTCCAGATAGCTCTCGGTAAAGTTTTCTACAGTAACTGTGTGCCCGTTGTTTATAGCGATATATCCAGTATTTACCAACACCCCGTGTTTTAGGGCTTTAATGAAGTGGAGGATGAGGATGATGACGACGATGATAATTATGATAGCGATAATGACGCTTCAGGGCTCGGTCTACAGACACTGCAGTTCTGAAGAGAAAGAGCACCCCTCTTCCAGCAGTCATTTATTGTGTGTGAGATTAACGCCATTCCGGCTCTTTGAGCTCAGGAGGGAAATGCAGGTTCATCGTCCTTTATAGAGCACTAAAATAAAAGAAGCTGTAAAAAGTAACTGTAAAACATGGGATAAGTAGGTCCATTATAGCCTTGCGTTCCTCTGGACCGTAAAGCATGTTGACCTGGTCACTTATCTTATCCCACACATGTAGCGCGACCCCTCGGCTCCTGGCCAGGGCAGAGCTCTCCGGAGCAACAATTTCGTACAACGAAGCGATGATTTTCCGGACCCGATATCCTTCGAGAACCTGAAGGCGCAATCTCTCTCCGCCCTCCCCCGAGGTGATTTGTGTTGAACTCAGAGGGGCTTAATTCCTCTAAAACCCTCCGTGCTCGGATCTACCACGGAGGGTGAAATGTAAATGCGGAGGGCCCTGGGGTCAGAGGTCATCGGGAGCCCTCGACAACCGGCTGTTATCCCAGGATTTATGAGGCCTTTTATTATCTCATCCGCCTTTATATTCCACAACCTCCCGCTTGGCTGTTGTTCGTGCAGCTTGTAATAAAGAGGCGTGAAGCTCTCTGCGCATTAACCGAGTCTGTTGAGTAAAGAGAGCGAGCGTCTATATTAAAACACGGGCAGCCCCGCTGCGGGATATCAGCGGGAGTATAACCCTGCCAGAGTTGTCTTCTTCCTGTCGCTTTTTCTCTTTCTTTCTCACTCTTTAGCTCCCTGCCTCCCTCCCTCCCTCTCTCCCCTCTCTCCTTCTCTTTGTCTTTCTTTCTCACACAGTGATGTGATTTATTGCCGCCTGATGTAAAATGAATGCGGTGAGATCGTTATTAGACCGAGGCAGTCGCTGGTTTTCATATCTGACCCAGGTACATTAGCTGAAGGACACAGACCTAACGGTAAGTATTGGAAGTCGGCGCATTCATACTGGTAACGCGATCCGGGGGGAAAAATGCGAGGGTGTATAATAGCTGGATGAGATGCACAGTGCGGAGTGGGTGTGAAAGGATTGTGTCTGTCATGGGGCAGAGGGGAGGGGATAGGCCTACTGGGCCTGTACCCATGAAAGGAGACTCACTGTGAAGTGTGAGCTGCACTTCACACTTGTAGCTACATTTTCACACTTGTACGATCGCATGCATAAGTTTCAGTTAATGCCGCCTTCTTTCTCAGCATCAAAGACAGTGGCAGCGTTGTGGGGTTTTTTTCAGATGCTTTTGTCTGCTGCCGGTCTTGTTCGCTATGAATGTAAAATCAATGGGAAGTCAGACTCCTCCTCCATAGTATTGTGGATGAGGATTCGTCTGATTGCTGGGGGGGTAGATGATGATTTGTTAGAATGCTGGGGAGAATCCACCACTTGGATAGAGGGTGATTCTTCTAATAGCTGATTTGTTGTGCTTTAATGGACGTTTTCCCCTGGATTCAATACAGCACACTCGGCTGCTTTAAGCCGCTTAGCCGCTATGGCTGTTCTCACCTCGTTTGCATTTACTCTTATCATGACTCATTTGCTTTTTTTATTATTTAACTGGCCTTTTATCATTTAATAATAAAAAAAAAATTCTTGTTTATTACCGTGTATATTTTTTATTTAATTAAGGTTTATCATTATTTATCGGTATTTATTTTGTATTGCTTTCGGCTGTAATTCATGGTATGAAAGCATACTTTACAAATAAACATAATACCAAATAATAATAATAATAATAATTATTATTATTATTATTATTGTTGTTGTTATTTTTATTTGTTATGTTTATTTGTATTTTTTTCTGATTCAGTGCTCATAAAAATCTAAATTTACAAAAAAGCTGTGGTCTGATATCTGTTGTGCCCATGCCGGAGGTGGGAGCTTCCATAGGGCAAGTGAGCTTCTGTTTAAAGAACTTGCAATGTAATTATACTTGATTTATCCATGTTTAAGGATAACTAAAATAGTTGTTTCCAACTTGTAATTTTATTTATTTATTTACTTACTTGTTTTTGTAACAACAACCAAAAGGCAACAAGTACTGGAAATTCCACGTCTTGAATTTAGTCATATTTAGGGGTCAGCCACTTTTGCCTTGGCAAAGCCAAAACTTCATAGGGTACCATTGCCAAATCAGAAATCTAATTCAACATGGGGGCATCAAGGCCAAAAAGCACTTATCCCATTCATACAATAAAAAGTCATAAGAAAATGGAGCATATCACTGTAAAACTGTTTATACCAACAGTATTCATTTATACCATAAACGGTTAAGGCGAGACACTGCAGGTGACTAGGGTAAAAAATTTAACTAATAGATATCACAATGAAACTTCCCCAGTTGATTACTTATATTAAGACAAGAATGTTTTGTATTACAAGTTTTCAGAAATGTTATGTTTAAATATGCAAATGAGGCATTATCTACTTAAATATGCACTAATTTGCATACAATTCCAGAACAGAAATCTGAACATTGGATAAAGCCATTTTCAAAATTATAGTTTAATTTTGTTGACATATTAGAGCCAAAGGTTTTTACAGAGGGGATTTTTGATATATCTTTTTATCACTCCATAAATCAGAAAATACTGTCAACAGTCATAAAAAATCTATTTTCGCCATGTTTTTAGGAATAAAATGTGATATAAATCAGGCTATGAATTATATATCAACAAACCCCTCTGTAAAAACCTTCAGAATATAGATATGAATAAAACTGGAAAGTTTGGTGTATGTGAGTGCTACTGAAGTGGAGATTTCTGGCTCAGAGTATGAGAAAAAACTCATTTTGAGAAAACGGCCTAGATTTGTATTGTAAAATTCCATACATTTTTATTGGAAACCACTATTTACAGACACAATATCTAATCAAATACTTAGCAACAACAATATATCATCATCTAAAACTCATCAAAAATTCATAACTGAATGCATGTATGGCCCATCATATCATCATGTCAATATCTAAAACGCGCACATTCACATCAAACGCCACATCGTTCCTGGTTGAGTCTTGGATACGCGTGGATGTATATACACTTTTGCGGTACTGATCTCTTTTGCACAGACTGCACTCAAGAAGCAAACTGCTACAGAACCCCTGATTCTGCGGATCGATGATAATTTGAAGCCCTGTCCCTGCACAATTAGGACAAATCAACCCACCGATCAGTTCATTCAAACTACATGAACTATCAGCCACTGCTGTGTGACACGCTGGTCACTCCCGCTGTCGAAACACTTCTGCTTTCCAAGTGACAGCTTACGCATCGATGCACTTTGTGAAGGCATTTCATCTTCTTCTTCATTATATAACTGTTGTCGTCTTTTCTGTGAGGTTTTTACACGCACTTTCGGCATTTAGACAGGTCCCGCGGAGAAAAGCAATGTCCGGAATGTCAGAGCACGTGATGCATCTGAACCAATCACGTTGTCAGAAATCTGCACCAGCCAATGAGAGCTCGTTGTTGGAGGCAAAACCCCCTTCGTACTTTCACTATTGGTTGCTGATACAAAGGAAATGACCATATATGGATCTGATAACATTATACACGAAACT
Source organism: Ilyophis sp. 1 JC-2022 (assembly GCA_022702515.1). Classification (NCBI taxonomy): domain Eukaryota; kingdom Metazoa; phylum Chordata; class Actinopteri; order Anguilliformes; family Synaphobranchidae; genus Ilyophis; species Ilyophis sp. 1 JC-2022. The sequence continues at coordinate 86,689,638 of CM040403.1, read as the reverse complement.
GAGAGCTTTCCAACGGTACCTCATATGATATTGGGAAGAGAGCGACCGCAGATCTGCAAGCTGCGTTAAAATGCAAAGTTTTGGTGAATTTAGGCAAAATCTACAGGCGCAGCATGACGAAGTGTAGTAAAATAAACATCTAAATGTGTATTTTGAACGTTTCCTTTCCACTAGTCTGAAAGAAGACATGTTATGGAAGCAAAATAGCACAAAATCTCAAAATTGACCAGTGCATCAAAAAACGATGTTTTCACCTGCCGTGTCTCGCCTTAAATGAAAGGTATGGGTAAGCACTCCGATTGTTGATTTAAATCAAAACTGTTCATTTTTGCACATATTTACCTTCATATTAATACGACTTGTACTCTACTGCACTACTTATCCTATATACAGATGAACCTCGATCCAACGGACACCGATGCAACGGATTCCGGATCCAACGGACACAATCCGCTAGAGTGAATATCTGGTCCGAATGTTTAAAACTCCCGGGTGAAGTGAACCGAGACCGCTACTTGAGTAAGCGTCCGCTTGGCGGTGCGCACGTGTTGTTTACAAGCGTACAAGCGTCGGTTTGCCTGGTTGTTGTGCGCTACATATCTCTTGTTATAGTGATATTTTGCAGTGTCGCATTATTCGCTGCAACGGACAAACGGCTTTAACGGACAACTGCTCCCCCCTATTAGTCCGTTGGATCGAGGTTCATCTGTACTATTAATATTTCTGTATCGTCCTTTCAAAGACATTGTTGTTCTCAGATTGTGAAATATGGCAGGTTCCTGATCAGATTGTAGGTTAATAGCTGTATATTTTAGACATATTTATATGTACTATACTATTGATACTATACACAAGAACAGTATTCATCCATCTATCCATTATCTAACCCACACTTATTCCTGGTCAAGTTCACGGGGGGCTGGGGCTTACCCCAGCATGCATTGCGTGAGAGGCAGGAATACACCCTGGACAGGTCCGCTAGGATAGTATTCAAAGCTATCGTATAAATTCTGAGATAATGTGTTGTATACTTGTATTTTTTTCTACCCAAAGTTAACCAACAATACTTGGAAGATGTTCAAGAAATGAAATTAGCGGGGAAAAAGTTGAAACACTGGTCATTTGTCGAGCGTCAATGAAGCGTGCGTTTTAGTCGAGAACTGAGAGATGCGTTTATAAAACAAGGGAAAAAGATAAAGATACTGCCACCTGTTGGAAAATGTGAGATTAAAAGCGCAGGGAGACAAGCCCGCTGTCAAGAGCGTGAAGCTGGGGTACGGGTGATGGAAATACCATGGTAAGCGCTACCGAACGGTGCTGGCGCCGCACCACGCCCATGTAGATTATAAGCAAGGCACAAATGGCTGTGCAGGAACATATTTTTAAAGGGCATTACTGACTAAATTCATGGCATCCACAGCAATGGCCATATGGCTGCCATGTATTTCAAGCCCTGTAATTCAAAGTAGGATTTTCAGAGTACAAGCTGCCCCATGTATATTAATTAAAAAATATATTTTAATATCACTGAAGCTGTTGCATTAGGGATAGAAAGTATCGTAATCAATTTGTCTAGTCAGTGTTTTTACATTCCATATCCACTTAATGATATCCTGCATTTCTAAATCAATCATGGCGTCACTCAAATCCAGAGGTCTGTAATTAACTAAATATCTTGTAGTCAGGTGAAAATGAAATTGATTAAATAAATTGCGCAAGTTGTAGCTCTGCGATAGACAAACAGCTGTGTTTTTAAAAACAGCTGATCATTTTACATTTGTAAATTGAACAGTGCAATTTTGTTATTATTGTTTATGTATTTACATCCATTCCTAATTTATTGCATTACAGAAATGGTTGAATGTTATTTTGAAGAAGCAACTGTCTGTTTTCTAAGTGCTCCTAATGCTGTGCTACAGAGATGTAAAACCTTGAGTTGAATATAACATGCTAGAAAAGTGTGACACAAAGTGACACTTTTAGCATTAAAAAGCAGACTTTCATATTTACCACTGCCAAACCATTTACACGCAACCCATGGTGTCGCTCGCTCTGTGAAAACCATTTTTTATAGATGGGACCCCAAACTACCCCCAACATATCTCTCTGTGATAAGAAAAGCTTTTTACTCTACGGTGGCAGATTAATCTGGGAACTGGTATCTTTGTTCAACTGAATTGCGTGCGAGACTCGGTACATTGAGTGCATTCTGCCCTTTCGGTCTGCCATTTACATGCATTCACCCTGTAGGTTTAAGTTCACGCTCTCTCTGTCTATTTCACTGTCTCTATTTCACACGCACGCTCATTTTCATTCTCCCTCATTTATAGTTAAACACCCGCCCGTGCGTAAACGCATTGGCTCCGTTTGATTCCTTCTCACACGTACGCGCCTACACGCACCATGCAGACAGCCTCTCTCCTTCACCGTGCTCAGGGTTGGCGGTTAGCAGGCGCCCTCCCTGCTCCTCCAGCAGGGGGAGGGCAGCACACTACCTGAGTACTGCCCTTCAGGGCTCCCAGGCTGCTTCCTCCCCCGAGCTCAAGGACATACCCCCTCCCCCACTATCCCTCACCCGGCTGAGTTACAGTAGTGCCGGTAAAGGAGACCCCGAGCACCTCTCGGGCAGGTCCTTTGGCGGGAGAAGAATGGTTGCAGTTCAAAGGGCACAGGACGGCTGTTCTGACTGTTTATCAGACTCAGAGGCCAGCACTCAGCCAGAAGTGGTGACGATGAAGGATAAATGTTTGAAACGGAAAGGGGGAATGAGAAGGGACTGGGTTGAATGTGTGGAAAGCATAAGAGTGAGCCTAACAACATAAGAAGTGAGAGAGCTGGTAGGGAGGTAAGCTGCTATTCTCTGAATGGTGTCCTTTTCCGGCTTGGCTGACGGTTCAAAGTTCCTATAGAATAGAATAACTTTTATTTTCCTGTTAGGGAACTTCAGTTGTAGCCACCAGCAACAACAAAAAAGACAGTGGCAGACCCACAACACACAAACAAATATATCAAATAAAGACATTCAATAGAATCATTGCATTAATCAAACTAATTAAGTTAATTAAAGTGGAATAGCCTACAGCCAAACGTCATGATTAGAAATAGCCCCTGCTGTCCAGAGATGTCCAGTGTTATCAAGCAGTCCAACACACAAACTACGCCTCCACGACTTCCCTCCATAGGCTACACGTAGTGTTGCGGTCTCTGTCCACTGTCAACATGGAGCACTGAATTGCGTCAGCTTTCCCACTCGTCATCTCACTCCTCCCTCGCATTATCTTCTGCTTCCCTTCCCTGGTGGCCTTTTGAAGATTGCCTGCAGTTTTGGATCAGTCCCGACATCTTCAACTCCGGTGAAGAGCGATGGTATACTTTGTAGCTGCAGATCCAATGGACATTCCCGAGAATATGTTGCGAATGCGTCTCCATGGTGATGACCACACACAAAATTATCCCGACTAGACAATCCATCAATATTATCAAAACGAGCAGCAAGAGTGCCCTGAACAATCTCCAGCCCGCTTCCCCGTCCAGCTGGACTACATGTCGCCATTTGGACGACATGACATTTAAGTGTTCTGAAAGTGCCTTCAACTGGGAAAAATCAGGGGATTGTTTACGCATTTTAAGAGTGAATGTGAAGAAAACTGGAAATTGGAACCGTTTTTGCTTCCCCCCTGTTTTCCTGGGCCGGACGGGCCACATTATGCAGTAAAAATGGCTAGAATATAATGGTGCCATTTTCCCAGCAGACTCTTCAGTTGTTTATTTTTAAACTGTGCGTTTGGCACCTTGGTGGCTGGTTGTGAGGGCACACTCTCAGTCCATACCTTTTAGAACAGAGTCATCGCTCCCATGGCATTTTGGGCGGTGATGAAACTTGTTTGACAGCAGAAAGCGGTCAGCGTGACTCCACTGTTAGCCCTGTCTCCTGTGGGAGGACCTCGGAGGAGCCCGTACTTAATTTCGGAGAGACGGCGGGGAAGTCCCCGTGGACCAGCCTTCACGTCCGGCTCTCCTCAGAAAGAGCTCTGCTGTCAGATCAACAGAGGGGACGCTTGTCGCGCAAACTGAGATGCATTATGGGAAAATGTGTGTGCTTTGGCGTCTCACTGTGCAGAGGGGCGAAGGTGGCGGGTTTCGAGGTATTTGCACATTCTCAGTTCAGTGAGACCCACTCATGGACTAATCAGTTCAAACTGTGGGTGGCAGTTGTAGAACAATGCATGATTGGTTTTGACATCACCCAATGAGGGGGGGTTTCGGTCCCTCATTCGGTTCGTTTGCAAAGGATGACATGGGTGCCGGGCGTTGATGACTCCTGGCTGATTTGATGCTAGTGGACTGCAGTCCCCTGGTTGGTCGGGGGACTGGAGTCCACTAGCACCAGATAAGCCAAGAGTCGGCAACCCCTGGCACCCGTGTCATCCTTTTGCATACGAGACATTCGTTTCAGGCATATGGATTTTTTGGCCTTGATACTTAAGGAGCTGTTGCCTAAAACCCATGAATGGTAGGCTACCACCATATATATGAAAAATATTCACCGTCACTACTGATCGCTTGTACAATGGCAGAGAAAAAGAAGGGATTCACAAATGTAATTGAGGATCAAATTGGCCAACCCACTGTGAAGTTTCACTGTATCACACATCAAGAAAGCCTTTGTGCTAAGATGTCTAACTCTGATCTAAATAACGTGATGGCAACTGTGGTGAGAAATGCAAATTTCTGTGTGCTTGCTCTTCCTTGACACACAGGCAATTTCCAACTCTGTTTGAAGGAATACAAATGCATGGCTGGGTTGCCGAAAGATTTTGGCCAGTGTAATCAAGACTTTACTGATGGAAAAGGGTCAACACTACCTCAACTCGGGGATGTAAATGGCTTGACAAACTTGTCACAGTATGCCTTAACGAGCCCAATCTCTATCTGCAGGGTGAGGAACAGACCGTCAGGCACCTTTGTGGAACATGGAAGCCTTATCGCTAAATTAGCTGATTACTCGTGGGACATTTGACCTTTGACCTTTGACCCTTCCGTTACTTCAAGCACCAAAAGGAATTGTCAGTGTGTCGTTCCCTCAGCCATATATCATTGATAATATCAGTGTGTACATACAAGGGCGTAAAAATTTTCTGTCCGTTTTCAAGATTTCCAGCAATATTAGTCAATGTTTTCTTTTTGTTGATCAAACCAGAAAACCGGGAGTGACAGAAAAGTTTTGTGAACCGCGAACATATCTCCTCAAACTGGGGCTATAGATAAAACAATATTTTTTCACAGACAAAGTTGATTCTCAACCGCTCACATTGCTGGCTGACTGCACACCACTCCAGGGCCAGTGTGGCTCGGAGCATCCACAGATCCATCAGCTCAGCAAGGCAAGGCGGGGAAATGGATCCCACCTATTGGTTTGCATTTAAATTCCATTATTATATATCAAATGTCATCTTTGTTCAATTTTGTCTTTGAGGTGATCATGTAGAAAAAAAAACTGGCACGTGGCTCTGAAAAAATGACAAAAAAAATTTGTCTTCTGCCGCAATCATCGCACAGCTCACCCGTCGTCCTGCAGCTTGAGAAGAGCGTCACACCCTATGAAACTGAGGGAGGATGCTGCAATGATGGAACAGGCTTACAGCTGCCATCACCAAAACTGAATGAATGAAAGAGACAATTTGGGGACAAAAAATAGTGAAAACTGAGTACGGGAGTGTTATTGAGTCGGGTCACAGAATCCCTCTTGGAAAGATAATGAAATGAACCCTGAAATCTGAAACTACCCTTCATTTCCAGAGCTTGGCTCAAGATGATCTCACCTTACCTACGTGTTTTATTGATGCGCGTCTGTGTCTGCGCTGCTTGTTGCGCCTCCGTGTGGAATAGAGTTGCACCGACGATGCCCACAGTAGGAGAGCATGGTGCTCGTCTTTGAAAATTAGAAGTGAGCCTTGAATTAATCATGCCTACTCGACGACATGCCGTCTTTTCTGAAAAACCCCACGGTCCCATTTTGGTTGGGTTGTGGGACGCTGTGTGCCCAGCTGTCGTTTCTCACCGTTGAGTGGAAAGGGAAGGAGAAAAATAAATGGTGACGATGGAAACGCAGGGAATTATAAATGTAAGCAGACAATGAGAAAGGGAAACTCGGCTCTTTGGTCCAAGGTGTCATTTTAAGTTCTCTTTCATCGTCGAAGGCCAAAAAGCTAAAGGGGGATCGTCTCACTGTTGCCGCTAGGCGCAGATGAGTATCCAAGAATCACCCCGGTATTTTCACAGATTGGCAGCTTTAGTAATTTCAGAGATGTGAAGGGTAGGGGGAAGGGGGGGGTTTGGCACTGTGGTCTTTCTGCAGTGCTGCAGAAGTGGTTGGCGGAGCTGGAGCAGACCGGCTGGCCGGGCCACTGGAGGTTTGGTGATGTAGGGAGCCACGCGTCATTGGCTGAATTAGCGGAATTGGCAGGAGTGAGTCGACACGCTGTGCCAGATCAAGAGGAGCTGCACAGCACCAGAGGAATGGGGATATGAGTAGAAAAGGACGATAGGAGTGGGGAATGGGGATAGTAATGGGTAATGGAGAAATGATTGGGGATATGAGTGATAGTTGTGGGGACTGCAGATAGAAATGTGGATATGAGTAGGAAAATAAGATAGGAGTGGGGAATGGAGATAAGAAGATAGGAGTGGGGAAAGGGGATATAAGTCAGAAAATTGAAAGTAAATTATTACATTGATTTTACTGTATTGAAATCCATTTTGCCTTTTTGCTCATTGCGTTCTATAATTTTACAAGAAAAGAAAAACGGAGAATATTACAGCATGAGACAAGAAAAATTTGTAATGACTTAATTGCTGATGTGTTGTTAAATAAGGGAAATTAAATAAACACATATGATATCATTATTTGTATTGTGAATATTGTCCATCATTTCCGAAGCACTCTAGAGACTGTTTGTTCGTCTTTGAGAAAGTTTTATGACAAGGGCTTCCTGTTAGGTCACTGTGATGTCAGACCAACACTAATTAGCTAAATCGCTTATCAAGATGTCCCTGAGCTAATCCCACACACGCCTCCACAAATGACCGCGAGCAGACAGCCATGCAGCCAACACACCAGGGCCGACTGCAAAACCCTCCTCAGAGAGATCTATTTCATGCCTTTTTATTTCGCGCCACGACCCGCATGACTAACCCATGAACTCAGAAGAGGCTTGCCTTCATGTGCCCACAAGGCTAATTCAATAGCCTGCCAGACAGAGAAGAGGCTCACCTCCAGTCTTTGGCCTCGCCCGTGCTTTATTTTGTGGCATGACCCGTGCGACTAACCCACTCGTGGACCGCATGGAGAAGAAGCTCGCCCATGAGGCTAACTCAATACTGCGTCACACCGTGAATATGCTTGCCTCTTGTCCCTGGCCTCGCCTGTGAGGCTAAACCAATACTGCTTCACACCGTGAAGAGGCTCGCCTCTAGTCCATGGCCTTGCCCATGAGGCTAACCCAATACTGCGTCACACCGTGAAGAGGCTCGCCTCTAGTCCATGGCCTTGCCCGTGAGGCTAACCCAATACTGCATCACACCGTGAAGAGGCTCGCCTCTAGTCCATGGCCTTGCCCGTGAGGCTAACCCAATACTGCGTCACATCGTGAAGAGGCTCACCTCTAGTCCGTGGCCTCGCCCGAGAGGCTAATTCAATATTACACCACACCGTGAAGAGGCTCACCACTAGTCCGTGGCCTCGCCCGTGAGGCTAACCCAATAGTGCGCTACACGTTGAAGAGGCTCGCCTCCTGTCTGCGGCCTCACCCGGCTCACACCACTCCTGCAGTGTGGTCCTCCGGGAAAGCGCACTAGCCGCACGTCAGTCTGATTCCTCTGTATGCTGGACCGGGGAATGGCGGTAGCTGCAATGTGATGTCCTGAACCCCAAAAACTTGCACATATTTTTTAAATGAGAGGTTTCCATAATGTATACTAACAAATACCATGTTAGTATCCTATTGTCTGAACGTTTTTAAATCACTTTTTTTCTCTCCGTACTGGGATAAAAGAACGCTCTATTTTTGTTAGTCATATTCCCCTACCTTGTGTGTGACATGTGTTCTCATTACTGGGAGATGTGAGACCTTTGATAAATCATTCTTGCTTTATATCCCTACCTCCTCTGGCAGCATAATAAACCTAATTGAAATTCTCCTCTCCTCTCTTCTTCTCTTCTTTCGCTCTCTCTTTTTTCTCTAACTGCTTTGGTGCTGACATGTTGGATTTTCTGCCTTCTGCACTGTTCCAACTCCACACACACGTACACACACACACACACCCATATGGCTCTTCAAAGGTAAGAGAGCATGCTCTTAAACCCCTTCACCACACCATCTGTGATTCTGAGCTCATTGTTAGGGAATTAACAGCTCTCCGAAATCCGAGCCCGCCCGTAACATTATGTCGTCATTGCAAAAGCGGCTGCGTTTATGTGTGTTTTGGAAGGCAAGGGATGGTGCACACAGATGAGAGGGCTGAGATTTGGGGTGAAGTCGATCCGGAACGGGGAAGTGTTTCACATGCTAGGAGACAAATAGTTTGAGAGCCTGTCTCAAGAAAGGAGAGTGCACAGGGCAGGATTTACTGCCAAATGCAGTTAAAAGTTATATTTGACACAGTGCCAGGTTGAATCTCAGCATGGTTGCTGTTCTGTAGAGAGGGCTAGCAAACATGGAGGTCAGCATCTTAAGACCATAAGAACATAACGTTTGATGACAAGAGCATATAGACTTGTAATTTTAACTACTGCCTAAAGAGTATCTAGCACTATGTCAATTGTGTTCTTGAACACCCCAAGGGTCTCAACTACATGCCTTGGCAAGCTATTCCATGCATCGACTGTCTGTGTGGAAAAAATACTTGATATCCGTGCAAAAAGCACTAATAATAAAGCTAATTTACGCTCGTGCCCCCGAATGACAGAACTTAAACTTGAATTATTTCAGTCAACATTGTTGATTAATTTTTAAACTGTAAAAAAAACAAAAAACGTCAGTGAAACCCCTTCACGCTCAACTTGCTGAGTCTGAAGAGTAGCATTTTATGACTTTCCTCATAACTTTTATATTTCATGCCGGCAATCAATGCAGTTCTTTTTCAAGAACGTGGTTGTCCCTTAAATTACTCAGCCAGGTCAGTCCACGGTGAGTCCATTTCCATCCGCTCCACAATTTACCGGACCAGGTGAGGTCACCGCGACCGCGCCATGCAGTTTATCTCCTCACTGCCGAGTGAGAGAGAGACCCGTGGCAGAACTAAGGGTTTAATTGAAGCTTGCACTCCCTCTTGCAGTTTTCACGGTCATTTTCACCCTCTTTCAGCGCCACAAAAGTGCACCCAAAAAAAAACACCTCACACTTTGTCAGAGGGAAAAAGTCTTAATCATTTGTCATCACGTCTTTCTAAACGCTTTTCTCCAGTAAGTGTGCTGAAAGTGGACTGATCAGGCGATCTGGAAAAAGAAAAGAAAAAAATTGGTTCATTTTAGGAGATGACTTTTTCTTTCATTTATCGCAGGTTTTTGTTCTTAAGTGCCACTTATTATGCAGCGCACAACGCTGGTCTCACCTGAGAAAATTGCCTACGGCAGGCTCTGTGGGGGGTAATTTGTTTGGTGTAGCAGTATGGCGCATGTGAAGGAGAAGATAAGAGCGATTGTATTCTTCGGCGCCGTGAAAAATTGACAAATCACAATCAGCATTAAGTTCCTTGTCGCTCACCATGGCATCTTATATAGCGATGTCGGCCATATCCCACTGAATCCACGAGACTGAACCCTGAAAGGAAATCTTGGCTGAAACACCAGCTCAATTACTAAACACCAGCTCCTCTCACAACAGCTTGGTGTATTTAGTATATCTCTTTTTAATAGTATGTATATATAGTGTTTGCATTTCTCTTTGGCAAACTTAAAAGCTCATTATTCCGGGAGAGGGTTTGTCTAACTACGCACCAGTCTCTTTCAGAAACCACCTCTTGCACCCGGGTTCTTGCCCTTGTCCCCTTGCCCTTTGCACTTTGGGCAGGGAGCATGCACATATTGAATATACGAGCTCATGCTAAGTAATTACTGCTCAGGAAGAAAGTGTCCCAGCATTCCGGTCGAATCCATATGGCATTTCCTTCATGAGCGGCCAAGCTGCTGAAAGCATAGCGCAGGTCGAGTGCCTCGCTGTGCCTCTACCTGTCCGTGTCGCTCAGAGATTCGCTCTGTAACCTAGCCTAGCACCCAGGAAGTGGGCCCAACTAGGTGGAGCACGCATACTGGATTTTTTTCACTGTTGGAATTATGATGTCAATGTTTGAAAACCCTGTGTTGTTTTTTTTTTGTCTGTAATTCCGTAGTCAGTGTACTTTAAATGCTCAATGTATCCTAAATGTAAATCATATTCAATAATGCATCTAATTAACCATTAACAGGTGAACATGTTTCTGGTGTGCTTTTTCTGCTACCGTATGGATCGCTGTTTTTCTAGCGCATTGATGAGCTGTCGGTGACACTGAGCGGAATACAGTGTTGAATCCATTACTGAACTAAGAAAAACAAGCACAATTTCAATAGCCCAGGGCGATATCATTGTCTCGGCTCAGCTGAGTTTCAGGGTTTTGTCAGATTCAGATCATCGTTAAGCCGCGCGGATCACGTCCGGCGCTCTGATAACCCTCGGACGGGTTCGCGCTGCGATTTAACCGTGCTCGGAGCGCGCTCGCTGTTCCGACTCCAGTGCAGCCATCCTCTCACCCCGGATGAAGAGCTATGCTGGCAGCTCGCTTTTCCCCCGGCTGGGCTGGTGTACGGAGCGCCTCGTGGGGGTCAAGACAGGTCTGTGGGTCACACCGTGTCTGAATCTCCCCAGGTAAGGAACGCTGGGATCATTAGCCTAAGGGAGTAGAGATGGGGGGGTCAAGTGCTGCACTTCACAAAACAACAGCCAGGGGGCCAACAGGCCTGGAGTGGATGGGAGGGGGGGCGGGCAGGGTTCAGGGGGTATGAGAATGTCAGTCCGTATCAGTGTGTATGTGCACGGCGGGTGAGTGAACGCTCTCTACATGCACAACGGCAAGTATGTCCTGCATCATCTCACATTATTAGGATGTATTTAATATACAATTCACATAGCCTGAGTTTATGCAGTGATACTTAATAGTCTGAGGAAAGTGATGAAAGGAATGAAAGGTAGGAATTATACGCCTTGTCATGTTATGTAAGTGGGATGTGGGCTCGTCAGAACATATAGTGTGAGCTCTGAGCGCTGTCCTTTTAGAACGTTCTGCTGGAAAACTAAGGACTCTGAAAGAACAGCGCTCCCGACAAGCAGTGGTAGGCCAGCAGGACGAACGTGGAGTGAATGCCGCTGGAGCCAAGAGCGCATTTGTGTGGCATCTCAGCGAGCGGGCCGCAGCATTGTGCAACAGCCTTCATTCAGCGGTCAGAGCTCCATTTGTGCGCCTGTGAAGAGAGGTCTCGGCACACTGAGTGGACAGGGATACCATTCAGCCGGGGTCCCCGTTCGGCGCCGCTCTGCCTCCCCATGTCCGTCTTTGAAAAAGCCTCAGATTTATAAACTTCACCGAGCGCTTGTCAATGGCTTTTCCTCAGGGCTTCGAGTCACTCTTTCACTGCTAGCGTCACCGCACTGATAGCAAGGAGACTGGAAGCTCGGAGGGTGACGCGATCCATCGGAAGCTACCGGTCCATAGAAAAGTTTGTCCTTTCCGTGAGACACAATCCACAGTCTTTTCCAGACAGGTCAGACAAGTTGAGGTGAATGCGGTGAAGTGGGGGGGGGGGGGGTGTGTGCTCTCTCTTTAAGTTTGCGAGGACTTCGCCGTCCACCTGTCAGAATCCCGGAGGCAGCCAATCACATCCACCCACCCACACCGCTGTTCATGCTTCTGTAGTTTTTCTGGAATTTGTTTACTATGCTCTGTTCCCACTGGACTCCCTGAGGTCTGTCTGTGTCGCACAGTCCAGAGTAATGTCAAAATGTATTATACATAGTAATATATGTCTGTTTCTGTTTCTTCTCTGTTCTTCTCATTATGGTAGTTTCCTCACCCTGGACTGCCCACTCCCTGAGTATATTCTGTACTGAGTCGGTTCTGCGAGTGCCGCTGGAAAAAGCAGCAGTGAAGGTTCTGGAAACGTACGAAATTCTGATGCTGTTAGACGGTGATAAAGGTTCCGGGGGAGTGCGTTCTGTCCATTGTGGTCCATTCATCAGCAGCCCTCAGTCGATTATGCAGCGCTGCCGATTGATTGGCTGCCTGTTATTAGCTGTGTAATACAAATTAATCTCTTCTCTGATGTGAAATTGATTATCGTCACTCTCACTTTGGGTGATTGAACAGATCTGGGACTCCTCCTGTGTGATTTTCTCTCAGTCTGGGGCTTGGTCTCAGAGTATGAAATTCACTTTTTCACCCACTGACCAGAGCGGCTTGTGGATTATAAAGATCACCAGCCATCTTTAACATTTTACCAGCCACATTATCACATTATCTACAATGTAATGCAACATGGTTGGTCACCTGCCAAAGTGGCTGCTAGTGTAGAAAATCTTACCAGACACAATCAAAGGATTGTGGTGTTAATTTCACAACCTGTGGTCTCTTCCACCGAATCCACACACTGTCGCTCAGCAGTTTAACTAGCCTTTTCTCCCCTGTCCTCATGTGACCACCAAAATGAGTTCAGTGCTCAGGAGAAAGGCTGTGTCTCCTTAGTAGTGTCTCGGCACATCCGCCAAACACAGGATCCTGATGTCATTTTCGTAGAACTGTTGACTTTTCCACGATTTCTTCAAAAATGTACGTCTTCAAAAAACACTCCCGGCTGGACGAACAGCCGAATGCCCGACACTTCTGGCCCCGCTCGTCGGGTTTCGTTGAACAGTAAGGGCAAGAGCCTGGTGCCAGTTTTTGGCAGGCACGACTTCTCTCAGGTAGCATAAACGTGGAGAGGGGGAGGGCACTGGACTGTGATACGGTGGGGTCAGAATGGGATTGGGCGCCTAACTATGAGGTCGCAGGTTCAGGTCTCGGTGAAACACTCCTGAGCACGGCTCTTGTCCTGAATTGTTTCAGCCCGTGTTAGACCTCGAAAGGATAGCAATTGTCAGACGTGAGCTTTGTAAGGTCTAAACAAGACAGCCTGCCAAAAAACTAAATAAATGGAAGAAGAAGAGGGGAAAAAGATGAACTATACCGAACAAACAAATTAGATTGTCGCTTCGGGGTGAAAACCTGTTGCCAGCCCTGGCTGTTCCCTTCCTGAGTTTGGTGGGTGGAGCAGCTGTCTGATACCATGTCTGACGCCTTCTCTCTGACATGGCAGCACGTGCACGGCGGTGTCGGCGACAGGTGCGCAGCCTCCACAGGTGGAAAGCACAGAAGGCTCGTCCCACCACCGGGTCAAGCGTTACGACGTGTTCTCCTTTATAAACTGGGAAAATAATTTTTTCCATTAAAAACATGCACACCCACATTAGTCTTAGATGTACATTTTTATTTTTATTTTATTTTTAAATTTTATTTGCAAAGCTGCCTACACATGCAATATTTCGGCGGCTGGTGGGCTGGAAACCTGAGTAGGCAAGGGTTGGGAGGGAGAATTCACCCCCCATATCTGGCCAATTAATTCTGAAATTGTTAGTCTTAGTGATTTCAGGAGGATGATATTATCTATCAAACTTTAAACCAGTGGATGAGACCCTCTTGTTTAAAATGTAAAAATTACTTATTTCTGTGGAAGAGAGACTTTATACTGTATTTCTGTAATGTAATAGTTGTTGCACATGTCAAACTGTAGAGGGCGCTACAGAAATAACACAGGTAGCACAGATTCAGAACCTCTCCAGAACCACCAGTGGGTTACTTTAGATTCTAGCTAGCATTTAAATAGCAGCGGGTATACATCTGGATTTAGCTAGCAACTGGTTGAAAAAACAGCACATATCCAATCCTATTCTGCTACCATTCTTTGTAACTGGCTAATTCATATTCTAACTTCTAATTCCTGATGGCTGCTCACTAGGCTTTTTGGGCCAGTAGAGTGCAGGCTGAGCCTGGTGGATTACAGTCGCAGGTTTGAGCCTGCACTGTGTAATTAGCCGGCTAGTACCAGGATTACGCAGCTATCAGAGGCTGTTGACCTCAGTCTTCCAGAGGCCTTAAGGATTTAAGTTCAGGGTTACAGGGTTTCTCAGGTTACTGCTGCATTAGTTGTCTGATATACTTGACTCTCTGTTTTAACATATGCGAGGCATACTCTGTATCAGGAATTTGTATAGTTGGAGTTAAGAAAGCTATATCTATGTTTTTAAATCAAATGGATTTGTTTGCAGTTGTATTTTTCCACGGATGCACTTTGAGTAGTGCACGTGCATGGATGGAGGGGGGGCGACTAAACACAGCGTCTGAATTGGTCCCATTCGCTTGGCTCTGCCGCGTTCTCAGTAGTCAGTAGGGGTGTTTCGAGACTGGGTAACAGCATAAGGGGTCTCTGGCCCGATCATCTGTCTGGGCTCTCTCTACTACTGTGCACCATTGCTTTCATATTACCGTGATTTTTCAGTGTAATGACATCATCGCTCTTTCAGTTTCAGCATCCGTCCTTTCCTTGCCGTAAGTACACTGGCTCTCATATGCAGTTACGGGCGTATTTGTGTTTGTTTTGGTGTCCTGGTTTCTGCGGTGTTGGCCTTGATCACAGATGGTCTTTCAGTTAAGGAGAGCCGTGGCCTTTGGGGACTGTGGAGTCTGTTTGTCTCCGAGTCCCATTTTAAGTGGTCTTTAAAACACAGCATAAGAGCAATGTGCCTTGTCAGTAGGGATTACAGTGGCCTCCTCCAGTCAGGATCAGAGCAGTGCATGATGGGGCATTTCAGAGGCCCCTCCAGACAGTTTCGTCGCAAAGCATCGCGGGGGATTTCAGTCGTCTCCTCCGGTCTGGATCAGAGAGGCACATCACGGGACATTTAAGCAGTCTCCTCCAGTCAGTACTGCCGCAGTGCATCTTGGGGGATTTCCGCTGCCTCCTCCAGCAAGGATCAGAGCAGTGCATTATGGGGGAGCGCAGCGGCTTCCTCCAGTCAAGATCACAGCTGTTCATCATGAAAGATTCCCCCTCCACCCCTCCCCATGGCCCTCTCTCAAACAGGGAAAATGAATGAGTCATAATCTCAGATGGTGCCTTTAAGATATTCCTTCATTTGATGTTTCTCACAGACAGTGGAAATTCGGCCACTTTTTTGCCACGTATATAGCTCATTATATTCATACCTTACTTTCACTGGGGGAAAGTTTCCACCTGAAGTTCTGTGTCATTTTTGTGCGTCTGCCTGAGCTGGGAGCACATAGGAACTTTTATTCACCTGTTAACTTCCACTTCATGAATATTGTTTGTGTATCTGTTTGCTGAAAGTGTACGCCGTTTGTCTTGGTTCCTGCTGTATATCAACGGCTCTACCGTCGGCTTGCAAACGTAGCTTGCGAAGGCAACTGAATGGATATGTAGCACAGCAAGGCTCTGCTTAATTCTAGTTCCTTGCCAATATGTTTTTTTTAGGTCAGCTTTACTGTTCGCCAATTTAACAAAACAAAAAAGTGCATGAAACACAGCGTCAGCAGCGGATGGCGGCCGCCGTGTAATGCAGTAATAAGGCTATGCCGGAGTGCATTATTAATATTGGCTGGCGCTACAGAGAAGGGACTAGGAGTAATTACCTGTTTATTGGCTCGTGCAGGATTCACTAAACGGGCTGCTCCCCCCTCACACACCCTGAGCCATATAATATCCATGGAAACAGGGGAGGAGAATAAAAGGGGGCGGGGTGGGAGGGCTCTTTATTTAAATGAACTGAATTTAGCAGCTGGCCACAGAGGGCTAGTTGGCGCCGAATGGAGTGCTGCATTCGCGTGCGGTTTAAGCTGAAGTGCAGGGACTGTGTTGACTAGGCCACTTGAAAAGCATACTGAAAGATTCAGTGTTTGTTTTTTCTTTTTCTTTTTTTTTTTTAGTTTTGGCAATACGTTCAGAAGGTGACATGCCGATAAAGCATTTGTGCGTTTAATTCAGTCGAGAGCAGTGGAGGTGGCGAAAAGAGAGGGAGGTAGGGAAGGTCGATGAGAGAGTGTGAGAGAGAGAGAGAGAAAAAGAAAGAAAGAGGAGTAAAGTGGCAGAGAGGCAGAGTGAAATAGAGAGAGAAAGGGAGTGAGAGATGAAGGGAGGATGGTATGGGGCTGAGGGAGCGAGAGGCCCGCTCTGTGGCGTGACTGTCCCCCCGCGGGCCCGGTTCCGATCCATCCTGCTGACACACGCTGATAGTGGAGATGTGTGTCTAATAACTGTAGACGGCGCTGGTAACAGCTGCATTCTGCCAAAGAGTAAGAGCCTGAACACGCAACGCCACCAGCCCATTGTGCCGGAGTCTTTCTGCCTCATTCCTCCTCTCTGCCTGTTCTCATTTACTTTTGTCCTCTATCCCCTTCTCCCCACTCTCTCTCTTTCTTTCACTCTATCAATTCAATTCAAACAAGCTTTATTGGCATGGCAAGGGTACACTTAACATTGCCAAAGCATATACTGACATAAACAGATAGCTCTCTCCACGTCCCTGCCGTTGCTGTCTCTGAATTAGCATCTTTTTGCCCTCACTTCCTCTCACGCTTACAAATTTCTTTCTCCCATATCCTTTCTTTTCCTTCTCACTCTCTTTTTTCTCCGTCCACTGCTCTTCGCTTTGTTCTGCCCCTCTTTCTCTTCTCATAGTTATTTCCGTGGGGTTACTCTTTCACATTCTTTCACTGCAGCCCAAAATGAAATGCCATGCTTGAGATGTGGCCGAGTGCGTTTCAGATTAAATGAGACCGTATCTAAATTAAATGTGCCCTTTCAGTGCTGCATTGCAGGTTTATCCTGGGTTTATTTAGCATTAGCTCTTCTATTCTTGACCGAACAAGCGCACGGCTGCGCGGTAGTTTTGAGCACAGTGTTGTTTGCGATACGGGTCTGGACCCAACTTTCCTGAAGAGGTAGCAGCATCTCTGAACAACAGTATTTGGCAAGGCCACACATGAGTGCATCTTTGCGCTTATAGTTACTAATATCCAAAATGACATTAATTAACTGTTCCATCACAGGACGCACAAATCAAAACCTTTTGCATACACCCCCACCATGTGGTCACTTTGGGAATTGCATTTCAGTTCTCAAAAATTCTGAATGCAAACAGCTCAAAGGTTTCGCCATATTTTTCTTTGCCTTTTAATGCAGTAGGTCAGCTCAAGAGGTGAACGGTTGTTGTTGTAGTTGTTATGTTTACTGTTCATCTGTTTTTGCCCAAAAGGGCTTAAAAGGAAATGAGAAACCCTGGTACAAGAGTGATGGTGTCTACTCTCACTCTGGGGAGTTTGTTTGACAAGCTGTTCTATGGGTGTGTGATGCAGACTGTGTGTCTACAGGCTAGATTTGTGTGTGCATGTGTGTCTGTGTGTGCTTATGTGTGCATGCATGTGTGTGTGTGTGGTGTATCCGTGTGTATGTGTCCGTGGTGCTTGTTTGTGGTGTGTGTGTGTGTGTGTGTGTGGTGTTGATTAGGGGTGGGCATGTGTGTGGTGTTGGTTAGGGGTGGGCATGTGTGTGGTGTTGGTTAGGGGTGTGTGTGTGTGGTGTTGGGTAGGGGTGTGTGTGTGTGGTTTTGGCTAGGGGTGTGTGTGTATGGTGTTGGTTAGGGGTGCTTGTGGTTTAGTCAGGTGTGTTTGGTTAGGAGTATGTGTGTGTGCATGTGTGTCTGTGTGTGCTTATGTGTGCATGCATGTGTGTGTGTATGTGTTCGTGGTGCTTGTTTGTGGTGTGTGCGTGTGGTGCTCGTTTGGGGTGTGTGTGTGTGGTGTTGATTAGGGGTGGGTATGCGTGTGTGGTGTTGGTTAAGTGTGTGTGTGTGTGTGTGGTTTTGGCTAGGGGTGTGTGTGTATGGTGTTGGTTAGGGGTGCTTCTGGTTTAGTCAGGTGTGTTTGGTTAGGTGTATGTGTGTGTGTGTGTGCTATTGGTTAGGGGTGCATGTGGTTTAGGAGCGCATGAACCCCCCCCCAAACAGCTGCTGGAGTCCCAAATGAGAGGAGGGGTGAGAAATGGCACCCCCCCGCGCACGTTAATGCCCGGAATTAGTCCTGTCACATCTGTGAAAGGCTGCTGCGCACAGCACCGGGCGGGAACCTTTCACTTCTGAGCCCAGCCATCATATCACGCTGTGCCACGCGCTCCACACCGGGGTACCCCGCCCCCAGGATCACGACCGACGCTCACTAAACTGAGCTTGATCACTGTAATCAGATCCTCTCTCCGCCCCTGCAACCAGCACCCCCCCCCCCCCCCTCTTCTCTCTCCCTCTCTCTACCCTCAGTCCAAAACAGATGCCCGCAATTTATTCAAGTATTAAGTATTTCGCTTTTACACCTCTTTTTTCTTTATAATCTCATTTCCCTCTTCTCCTCCTACGCCATGGTCCTTGGGCTGCTGAGTAACGTAGCGGGGCCTGTGTGTTCTTGTAAGTGGATGCGAAGGCCAAGAGCGGGAAAAAGTGACCTTGAAAATGAGCCCTTTTAACAAGGTCCGCATTATATTAACACACTCGCTTACTCGTTTACATCGCTGGCCACGTCCGTTCCTCGCCTTCGTACGGGGCACAAAACGCCCCTCGTCGCTAAACGGTCACGATGCTGAGGGGGTCGTGGGGGTGTCCAGTCTGGGATTTGACCCTCAGCTGCTCTGCCGCAACTGCTGTTTTAGCTCTAATAATAAGCTTAGCTTTTTTTTCTTTTTTTTACCCCGGGTCTATGCGTTTGCAGGGTATCAAAGTGAGTGTGGAACACAACGGCTTGTGTAGGCGAGGATGATTAAGTGTACAGATGTAGATGTTAGAGGAGAGGCGATGCAAAGCAATGGCTGTTAAAATGGAGCGGTTCAGTCTCTCCACAGCGTGCATGGGCGCATCCAGGTCTGGCTCAGACTCACAGGGTCACAAACAGAAGGATAGCTCTCGCGCTATAGACCACATAACAACCAGAGGGTTGCCGGTTTGATTCCCAAGGTGCGCCAAGGCTGCTGCACTGCTGAGCAAAAAGGTTTTTAAATTTTTTAAAATTCAGATTGTAATCTGAATTTAAAAATTCCTCTGGCAAAACTCCCGACGTGGAAGACTTAGTTGTCGCTGAAGACGACCGTCTGCTTTAAGCAAAGAAAATAAAAGAATGTCATATTTTCTTATCATAAAATAATGTAAATAATTTACTTGGTCTCTAAGGGGTCTGCTGCTTCTGTGTGTGTGTGTGTGAGAGAAAGAGAGTTGGGGGGGGAAAGAGTAAGGTTTTGTGTTATTTATTGTACTGTTTTCCTATTACAAGTTTGTTTTGCAATACAAGCTCATTATGTTTGTCATTCTAATAAAGCCAATTGAGAAAAGTATTATGAGAGAGAGATGGCTGGAGATAGATAGAGTTAGAGGTAAGCAGATGCTAGTTATATTTTTTGAACATTCAGGCATTTGGTTCCTTGCTATCGGGCATGGCGGGGCACAGCAGGAAGCCAATTAGCCGAAACAACCAAAGACTTGCTGCAGCGTCTCTGTCCGTCCGTCCGTCCATCGTCCGGGCCTCTGGCAAATAGAGGGTTAAAAGAGGGAGCGTGTTTACAATAGACGTCCATTATCCATTATACCAGCATATGGCTTCCATCAACAGCGCAGTCCTCCACTCTCCGTAATATTTCATCTGCGTCCCGTAGCGTTTGAGACGTTTCTCCTCTCCTGCCCGTTTATGAATTTGGACTGTTTTTCCCCAGGGCTGTGAGATAAATCAAGATTAGGAGCCACTGTGGAGTCAGCAGAATGAATGATCTTTCTCTCTCTCCCTCTCTTCCCTTTCCACCCTCCCTCCATCACTTTCTGCCTCCCTCCCTTCCTCCCTCCCCACTGTGCTCCAGTCTGTACTTTATTATGTATAGTGTGCGGGCGAAAAATCTGAAAAATGACGCCTTTGAGAGCCCCTGACAATTAAGCACAGAGGGTTTATATTTATTTATTTATTTATTTTCCCCTCCGTGGAAACCCGGACCTCTCGGCAGGCGCCTCTTTCCAGAGGCTTCCAGAGAGGAAACGCCCACGCCCGCGCCCTCGCGTCGGCCCACCACGCGCAGTCACAGGGTCGGGGTCAGCTGACAGAACGCTCCATAACCCGTAGAAGTTAGTGGCGTGGAGAGGGGCGGAACTGCGGAGAATCCAGGGTGCTGGTGGTGGTGGGGGGTTGGCGGGGGGACGTAGCAGCTCCGGCCACGCCTTGCCTCTCGCGCCCGGCAGGAAAAAGGAGGAGCCCGCCCTTGGAAAAAAAAAAATCTGAAAATGGGCAAACTGTTAATCCTCTGATGTGGAATTAATTGGCTGATTATGATTAAATAAACGAACTCGGGCCTCTCGCAGGATGATTAATAGGAAGACAGCCCATCTGGCTGACTGCTGTGTGGATCCCTCTGTTGGTGTACTTAAAAGGCCCCCATTAATGCAAATATGCATGAGGCTCTGTACGGATAAATGGAATTTAGCATCAATCAGCTTCATTATCAGAGTCCTTCCACTTTATCACATTAGCCTGCATTATGTATGACTCGCAGAGGTAGCTCGTTGTTTGGGACGGAGCGGAATTCCGTCTGCGATTGCATTAAGGGGGGAGGGGGTCAGGACAAGAAGGGAGATAATCAGGTCAGTGCCAAACCTTCCAGTCTGTCGACAAAGGCCGCGGAGGAATTGGGGCAGGGGGACAGCATTCCCGTGGCCGTAACAAGACTCTCCGTGCGACCCTCTCGCACGCGTATCTCTGGACCCCGACGAAAGCGATACATAACCCGTCGCGGAAACGGCTCCGTCCTGAGGGAACCTTTGCTCTGTGCCGGGCATGACGCTTCGAGACGCGGCGCGCACGTGGAACCCGTATCAAAAAGGGACGCTCCTTAAAGAACGTCCTTCCAGGACGGCGAAAGTCAAACAGCTCGATTCATTAAGCACGGGGAGAACGCTGCCATCCCGGGCGGATGATTAACGGCAGCAGTCGGCACTGGACGGTTCTTTGTCGTTTGGCTGCAGATCTATTTTTGCTCCTTACCTTCGTCCCCACAGTCACGTTTGCCGATCTCTGCTGTACGCTTTGTTTGTGCCATTCTTTAACTCCTTCCCTCCTCTCTTACTCCCGTAGGAAGTTTTACTACATCACGCTGCTGCGAGATCCTGTCTCCCGCTACCTGAGCGAGTGGCGGCACGTGCAGCGCGGCGCCACCTGGAAGACGTCCCTGCACATGTGCGACGGACGCACGCCCACGCCCGAGGAGCTGCCCGCCTGCTACGAGGGCACCGACTGGTCGGGCTGCACCCTGCAGCAGTTCATGGACTGCCCCTACAACCTGGCCAACAACCGGCAGGTGCGCATGCTGGCCGACCTCAGCCTGGTGGGCTGCTACAACATGTCCTTTGTCACCGAGAAGAAGCGCGCCCAGACCCTCCTGGAGTCGGCCAAGAAGAACCTGCGTGACATGGCCTTCTTTGGCCTGACCGAGTTCCAGCGCAAGACCCAGTACCTGTTCGAGAGGACCTTCCGGCTCCGCTTCATCCGGCCGTTCATGCAGTACAACAGCACGCGGGCGGCCGGCGTGGACGTGGACAACGACACCATCCTGCGCATCGAGGAGCTCAACGAGCTCGACGTGCAGCTGTACGACTACGCCAAGGACCTCTTCCAGCAGCGCTACCAGTACAAGCGGCAGCTGGATCGCAGGGAGCAGAGGCTCATACTGAGGAGCCAGGGCGGGGCAGTGGCCCGCCACTCTCGCCTGGACATGCCCCGGGAGGAGGGGCCGGAGGAGGGCTCACGCCTGCCCACCGAAGACTACATGAACCACATCATCAACAAGTGGTAGCATGGGCGGGTGGAGAAAGGGAGAGGGAGGACGGAGAAAGCGTGCAGAAGGGATCGCTGATGGTTCCGTTGCCAAATTCTTTCGTTCATGGTGCCCTTAAATACCCCCCACCCCCCCTCCTCCTCCAGCCCAAAAATTTAGTAGAGGTGACTGACGCACCCTTCACCTTCCCCCCGCTCATCAGACACCTTATCGTTTTTTTTCTATGAAGAGGAGCTTTGTATTTAAGAGGGGGGTTATCTTGTCCGGCACCCAATTACCCTTAATTCCTTGCAGTTCACTCTGAACTGAGAAGGCAGAGCCATCTATACTCTAGAGAGGGAGAGGAGGTGGGGCAGAGAGCCCAATGGCAGAGACAACGCACAGATCCGCATGAGCTTTGCTGCTCCTCAGGATTAAAGCAATTTCAGATTATTTGTAAAAAGAAAAGAAATTGTGTTTCAAAAGAAAAGTGTTTCGTGAAAAATCGAGCAAACGCGAACGTGCACTTCAGTGAGGGTTCGCACATTTGTGAATGACAGACTGTAAATGACGGCTTTTTGCAGAGGAGAGTTTTAATTACAAGCAAGACCAAGCAAGCAGCCTGAAATGCTTTTTGAATGCAATATTAATAGCTTCTCAGATCGTTAAAAATACTTTTTTTTAATAAAATGGCCTTTCCCCCCTTTGTTTTTCAATCACCTTTAAGCGGAATATCGATAAGGAAGTCGAGGCTTAGCGGAGTCGTATTAAATTTGTCAGTGTATCTGGATCAAATGGCTAAAGGTATACTAACGTATTGTATCAGAGATTTAGAGCTATATCTTAATATAAACAAGGACAGAGGTTTTTTTTCTGAATAAGTGTTTCTACCAGTTTCTTTAGTACATGTATAAAATGGCCAGTCATTCCAGCGTTCTCATGTTCATGGCATTTTGCAGGGGACCATTCACTTCTGAAGGTGGTGTCTTGGCATTGATGACTTCTGGAAAAATTAGCCACAAGTGACTGTCTGTCAAAAACATTTCAAGGTTGAATGTTACTATTGTTATTTTATTTCATGAAATTCAAGTCCTCTGTGTCCTATTTCCAAGCTTTTGTCAAAGGAATGGAGTAATTGTATTCCTGTAGACCACCAGTCCCTCTTTGCTGCCCTCTAGCTGTGGAGAATGTAAAGACAGGCCTTAGTCATGCTGCCTCCCAAAACCCTAGTCTGTCTGCAGAGGTATGATCCTCTCTCTCACTCTCTCTGCAAGTCCTGTGTGTGTGTGTGTGTGTGTGTGTGTGTGTGTGTGTGTGTGTGTGTGTGTGTGTGTGTGTGTGTGTGAGAGAGAGAGAGAGAGAGAGAGACAGTGATCTGGGTTTAGATTCCAATATGGCTGCCGGGGGAATTTTCCCCTGGGTTATTTTGGGAGTGCTTTATTTACCAGTACACAGATGGCTATGTAATAACCATGTACATTTCTGGTGATATTTAAATACAACAGATGGTATTAACTGTCACTGCAAACAGTTATGGTGGAACTGCTACGTTTTTTGTATGCAACTCATTGGTGCTCTCTGGATACTGGTGTTTCTTGTCAAAATGTAATATCCTTTATGTTTGTGATCACATAGTTTTCAAAGGAATTATCACGAACCGAAAAACAAATTTACCAAATAATGACATTAGGGTGTACGTGATTATTTACATACTGTGAAATAAACAGCTTTCGTCCCTCCAGAAATGTTTTTTTTCTACATGTAAATTAGTTTGTTTAAATTTTCCTGTTTTGTTTACTTGTTTTGGTTTTATTGTGTTAATCGCTTGTCGATTCTCCTTGGCATTTCAGATTTCAGCTGTTGTGTAGCTGTAAAAAGCTCTGTAGGAATTAATTATCTCCAGATGGACTGCTGTTTGCTTCCCAAGGCCAGCTCTTCGAAAATGAGTCTTAAGATGGCCTCTGCATTGTATTGTTTTAATTGAATACGCAATGATACAAACAAAACTCGGTTCAACATGATAGGTTCATGCTTTTGCATTAACTGCATATTCATAACCCATACATAACATATTCATAAGCACTACATTAGAATGACATAGCAGCTAGATAAGTGTTCATCATGCAGTCAGTGCTTCACAGAAGACTAAAAGTGATCTAAAACTTTGCAATGGTCTTGCTCTACTTTAGTAGAAAGTGCTTCTATCGCAAATGTATCCACAGAAATAAGATGCATTATGGTGGTCATTTTAATTTGGTGCATGACCTCAACACTTGCACTGCATTTTGTAGATCTTTTTGAATCTGTAATTTTAGTATAGTTTTTTATTTATTTTGTAAATGTAGTGCATATGACTGTGTTATGTATGAATGTAGTACATTACAGAACTATATATATTTTCTCTCATGGCAACTGATAAGAGTGAGATTCCTCTGTTGCAAAAGCCAGTGCAATATAGATATAAAACTGATCTGTGTTGGGTTATTTCTGTGTTGTACATGAATCGGGAAAAGGCCCACAGACTAGTTTTATCCCTAGAATCTGTTTCTCAAAACTGGATTTAACCTTGACGGGAACTAAATCCATTATGGCTGTGTGTGAAGTCCTCCCATGGCATCATTGGACAGTCTGGACCATGTCCTCTGTGCCGCCAGTTAGCTCTGATCATGTGACCAAGTGAGAGAGACCACTCCCAGAAGACCTGCCCCTTTCTCATGAGCCTGGGATCAAGGTTCTTTCATTAACTGTACAGAGGGGTTTGAATTTTGGGGCTTTTGGGACTATAGGGTGGGATGGGATGGGGTGTGGAGCTTGCTACCTAATTCCAAGCTTAGGGAGGGTAAAAAAAGTGGAACATATTAAAGTACGTTCCCAGTTTGTGTCCTGCTCCTACTGTACTTTGCTGTGAGTATTTTCGTCATTCATACAAAATGGATCATCCATCATCCAGCCAACATTAAAGAGATTTCTTTTTTTTAAAGAAACAAGTAGTCTTGCCTTTCTTTACTAACTGTTCAGAGAAAAAAAACTATTAAAACCTTATGTTGCATGTATTATTATTTTTGATATGTCGAAGAGTAGTCATAGTTTATGTGATGAGTTATAAAACATACGTAAATGCCTTCTATTTTATGCAGGGAAGACGTGTTTAATTGCCCCCTATCACAGCTACAAAGAATTTAACAGATTGAATAACACTCGCCAACCTGTACAGTATTGCCCATATTGAGTCATCCACATTCAGCAGTCATTGTGGGATGAAAAATAATCATTCTCTTTCACTTATTAAGGCACCACAGTAAAACTCTCACAATCTTTCGAGGGAAAATTGCACTTAGCAGATAATCGGTGGGCAAATGTTCACGAAAGCTGAAAAACTACTTGCAGAACAACAAAGAGAACATTAAGCTTGGTCTTGAGAGCTGTTGTTGATGTATTTGTATAATGGAGATTTGCTGGTTTGGAACGTATATAGCAAATGGATATTTTTCAAATTTACAGTTAAAAAGCTGTCTTGTAGAGTGCAGTGTTAAGCTTAAAAGCTGGGAAGTTTTAAATAAAACAAGAACACTTTTTAGACAAACTTTTACCACATTTTATCAGAATTTATGTATGAAAACGGTTGTGAATTAGCTCCAAGAACCAAGGTTTACAGATGTGTATGCATGTCCATTTTAGAAAATGACTGCAAGGATAATGCATGTTAATAATGTGCATTACCACTTAATTCCACACTAAATCACATAAATGCCTGGCTCTTATACAGCAATCAAACATGGTTATAATGCATTACTGGGAAATTAATGAAATTACTAAACTACTGCAACACATTCCCTGAGGCTTTAGAAAGCACATGTATTTGCAAGAACAAACTGATCTGAGTTTTCTGTTCAAAGTGGATGCTGTATTTAACAGAAGGTACAGTGCCCTCCACTATTATTGGCACCCCTGGTAAAGATGAGTAAAAAGGGTTATAAAAAATTCACCGTTTGGTGAAATAGCTTAATGTCACACTGGAAAAATGAGAAAAACCAAACCTTTAATTGAAGTAAATTGTATTATGAGAAATAAAATTTGTCATCAATAAATATTATTGATTTTTAACAAAACCACATGTGACACAATTATTGGCACCCCTGTGTTTATATATACACTGCTCAAAGAAATTAAGGGAACACTTAATCAACACAGTATAACACCAAGTCAATTAAACTTCTGTGATATCGATCTGTCCAGTTAGGAAGCGTAAACAATTGTGAATCAATTTCACCTGCTTTGGTGCAAATGAAAGTGACAACAGATGGAAAGGAGAGGCAACAGCAAGACAACCCCCAAAAAGTAAATGGTTTTGCAGGTGGTGGCCACAGACCATTTCTTTCTCCTTATCCTTCCTGACTGATTTTTCTAGTTTTGCTAGTGCCCTTGTCACTACTGGTAGCATGAGGCGGTACCTGCAGCCCATTCAGGTTGCACAGGTAGTCCAGCTCCTCCAGGATGGAACATCCATACGTGCCGTCGCAAGAAGGTTTGCTGTGTCTCTCAGCACAGGAGATCCCGGGAGACGGGCCATTACATGAGGAGAGCTGGACAGGGCCGTAGAAGGGCAACAACCCAGCAGCAGGACCGGTATCTGCTCCTTTGTGCGAGGAGGTACAGGAGGAGCACCGCCAGAGCCCTACAAAATGACCTCCGGCGGGTTACTCGTGTGCATGTTTCTGACCAAACTGTCAGAAATAGACTCCATGAGGGTGGCATGAGGGCCTGACATCCTGTAGTGGGACCTGTGCTCACAGCCCAGCAATGTGCAGCTCGATTGGAATTTGCCAGAGAACACCAGAATTGGCAGGTTCACCATTGGTGCCCCGTTCTCTTCACAGATGAGAGCAGGTTCACACTGAGCACATGTAACAGACGTGAAAAAGTCTGGAGACGCCGTGGCGAATGTTATGCTGCCTGCAACATCATCCAGCATGACCGGTTTGGTTTAATTGACTTATGTGTTATACTGTGATGATTAAGTGTTCCCTTCATTTCTTTGAGCAGTGTAGAATAAAGTAATAATTTTTTATATTTGGTCACATATCCTTTGCATGCCATGACTTCCTGATGTCTGTGACCCAACAAGACTCTTGATATCTTATTTTCTGGTACTCTTACAAGCGATAATATAACGTCTCTGCATTTGAATGGATCTCTCTTGGAATTGGGGGTGGTACTAGATTTAGCTGTAAACTACAATGGAACAGTATTTTGATGTTGTTGGGTCACAGACATGTCATGGCATGCAAAAAATATGCGACCAAATATAAAAAATGATTACTTTATTCTATATATAAATGCAGGGGTGCCAATAATTGTGGCACATGTGGTTTTGTTAATTTCTTGATGAAGATTTTTTTCTCATAATAAATTTAATTCAATTAAAGGTTGGATTTTTCTCATTTTTTCAGTGTGAAATTAAGCTAATTCACCAAACGGTGAATTTTTTACAACCCTTTTTACTCATCTTTACCAGGGGTGCCAATAATAGTGGAGGGCACTGTATATTTCCAAGTATTTAACACAAGATATACTCCAAAGTATTTAACGCAATATAAATGTCCATATATTTTATACAATATATAGTCTATATAGAACTGTGTCATTTCTGGTTGGTATATATTGGACGATATTTACTAATTTAATTAGTAGACATCTAATTTACTAATTTAATATGTAAATAACTGAAAGAATTGATTGATTCTATGGACACGCACACTTTCCTGTAATTCCATAAGCACAGAGGATGGTCAAAGTTCCAAACGTTTGTCTGCGTTTTTTTTGTGTTGGAAACATTTATTCAATAATATTTAATACTCGCGCCCCAATGAAATAATTCAATTGTATTATACTCTTTCACCTTCTGTTTTAAATCTTCGGTCTGTTTTTCCCATTTCCGCAAGCAGAGCCTGAAATTGTAACCGCAAGACATTTCAAAATGAACATCCATTATGTGAGTAATCTCTGCCTTTGAGTCCTGTGATGTAAACCTACATCTGAAAAATGCTGGTAAACTGCGCTTTACTTTGTAGAGAGCGCAAAAACAATGTTTTATGTTGAAAGTGCCTCGTAAAGCTAAGCATGGCCAGGTTAGCTTTTGCCCCATCATTGACACCATTGCAATTTGAGAATCACAGTAAAATCATGCAAGCAAAGGGTTAACTGGCCAAAGCACCGATGCAAATCGAATGAGAAACCCCGCACACCCCCACCCGCTCGCCACCGCCACAAGCCCTTGTCCAATTCCTTGATCTACAGCACGTGGAACCTTGACCCCATATTAAACAATCTGGTTCATCTTTAGACCTGTCGCACTTGATCTACAGTTTAATTCGGGCTGAGAGTGTGGCTCTTTGCCCCCCCCCCCATATACTGCTGGAAGACCACTCTTACCCCCATCCCTCCCACCGTGCGCTAAATAACACGCGTGACCTTCACAAGCCGGGGACCTGACTCTAACAACCTTAGAAATCCAGGCGGTTGTTACCGTGCCTCGTCAACAGTGCGCTTCCCGCGTCGCTGGCCCCCGCCCCAAGTTCAAGTGATTTACGGAATCGGAGCAAGGCCCCAGCCGCTCCCTGGAAGGTCAAGCTCTTTAATCTGTTTGGCTGCTTTCAGATTCTCCCTTCAAAGAGCTGTGAGCGCTGCGGACACTTCTAAGGGGAAGGCAATAGAATAAGATGAATCCACAATCTGGGATGAAAGGATATAGATTTTTGTTTTATTTTATTTTCAGTGGCGTCAACTTTCATTGTCATTAGACAAATTCCATTAAAAAACACAGACCCATTCCACACACACACACACACACACACAGCAAAGCAAGTAAAAAATAATAATAATCAGACCCAGCAGTTTCAGTGTCACAGCTTCTGCGAGTGAGGATGGATGAGAAGGCTTCACCAAATATAAGCCATTACGCTTCAGCTGTCCGAATTGAGCCTTCACTCTCCTGTTCAAAAAATAAACAAGCAAACAAAACAGCACCTTCAGAAACCAGTATCCTCTTCATGTTATTTTCTTGCATGGAGAAAGACTTTAATTTAATGGCAAAAACCGGGAGTGGATACGCTAATGAATACCTGCCTTGTAAACTCATCGGAGGCAGGGGTCCCAGGGGGCATCAGCAATCACTCAGGGTCATGGCAAAGAATATATTATTCCCAGCATGCATGTGCTACGGCCATGGGCAGCTGAAAGCAAAGTCCCCGTAAAAAATGAACAGCACTAGAGTGGATCCGGAGAGGAGGGGGTAACGGCGATGGAGCGGGTGGGCTGGGGGGGGGCAGCGCGGGTGTTGTCAGCAGCAGCTGTAGGGACAATCTGGAAAAGTTAACAATCCTATTAAATTTGAAATATCGACACTGGGGAGATGGGGGAATTGGGATTATGGTTCGGGTTTGAGCTCGTCCCTCCTAGCAGATCGAAAACAGATGACAGCAGCCGTGCAGGTTTGTTTTTGACATCGGGTATATTCCCTTCAACGCGGGGCGTCACAAGGGCAGCTCAGTCAATCATTATGTTTTTTTTTTTTTGCATATTCGTTTTTTTACCTACCAGAGAGGTATAAGCATGTGTATTGGCCTGCCGCAGCACTGCTCCCATTAACCTTGCGTTGGGTGGGAAGGAATTGACAACTGTTAGCAGCGGGTTGTAGTGCTTACGACTGCCGGCCGTAGCTCCTGTGAAAAGGCTGCAGACAGAGAACTGAAAATTCTCCTGGGTCCTCAGTTCTCTAACCCCACTATGATGTCAAAGTAAGAGCTAAATGCAATCCTGACCTGGATTACTGCTGCCTGGGGACATCTCAATGAGGGTAAAATTAATCGATACATTAGCATCCTCCTCCGGAATTGCCTGCCCGGTGAGAATTGGCACATACTCAGCCAGCAGAACATTCCAAACCCGGTCCATTCTTCGCAAAATGCCGCAATCAAGTGAAGCCTGAAGCTGAACTGTGTAATTTAACACTTTTTTCCCCTCACAGGACTGCCTTTATCTCACCTGCTTTAGATAATGTGGGTGTTTTTTTTCACCTGATGGCATTATTTTGTTCAATGCTAGCACACCATTTTCTGTGACATTCTGAAGATGTTGTAGATTTACGACCGATGTATCCTGCTGAAGCCAAAAAGATATGGCTTGAGAAAATTAATTTGTTGGTTTTGTTACAAAATAGCACCCGTGCAGCATCTAAAGTCCCGTTTCTTAGCGATGGAATTAAAACATTTTTTTTTACAATGGTTCTAAGATGCACCATAACTAACATGCGCAATTTTAACAAGCATTTCCCAAAACACACATTGACTACATTGTAGGAAGCTGGAGTGAAGTGCATCATTATTGGGGGTGCCTTGCCTCTCGTTACTGAAAATAAGTAAAAATCGTTTTTTTAAGTCAACGATGCAGTCTGAAAAAAAGTGCATAAAGCAATCTAGATAAATTTAACAATACAACTAAAATACAACAAAACATTAATTAAAGAATTAATTCACACCATACTTCATAAAAATATATATTGCTGGTTAAGCACAGTCCTCTCCAATATCAAAAAATAATACACCGAAACATATGTTTATTGCAAATTTGCAGTAACTGCTGTAAAACATACATTTTGAAGAATTAATTGAGAATAAATTCAGAAGTTTTCAGATGACATGACGTTTGATTAAATGTCGGGAATTGGCCAATCATGCGTTGGAAACGGAAACAACAACATTATGGAGGGCGGAATGAAGAGACAAAAGAGCTTAGAAAAAGAAGACATCAGAAGCACTTTAACTGAAATACACTCATGTGAAAAAGCATACACCCCTAGATAAGTTACTTTTTATTTAAAAATATTTGATCCTTATTCCAATGCTTTTTACTGATAAAGGTTGTCTAATTTAACAAAGGACACAAAGAAATGATGCTTTGAAATTATTTATTTATCAGAAATCAACAGAAGTAGAATTATCCTGTGAGGAAAAAGTAAGTACGCCCCTGGCTTCAATAACTGGTGTTGCCCCCTTTGGCAGCAATAACCTCTTCTCTGCATTTCTTGTAATTGACTATAAGTCTCTTACTTTGACTGGGAGGGATTTTCAACCATTCTTCTTTGCAGTGCAGTACTGCTTTAATTGTGTGATGCTAGAGGGCTTCCTTGAATGCAAGTCCCCCCAAAGCATTTAGATAGGATTGAGGTCTCGACTTTGACTTGGCCATTCCATAACCTTCCATTTTTTCTTTCTGATTCATTCTGTAGTAGATGTGTTTGTATGTTTAGAATCATTATCCTGTTGGAGGATCCAGGACCTTTTCAGCTTCAGCATCTGAACTGATGGCTTCACATTCTCCTCAAGAATGGTCTGGATGAATCTATTACGGTAAGTTTACCAAGCCCTGAGGCAGCAAAGCAGCCCCAAACCATAACGCCCCCTCCACCACGTTTCACCGTTGGAATGGGGTACTTCTGCTCAAAGGCAGTGTTGCATCTTCGCCAAACATGACATTTTGCATTGCGCCCAAAACAACTCCAAATTTGACTCATCAGTCCAGAGGTATATATATTTTTTACTTTATCCAGATGCTGTTAAGTTCAGTCGTGCTTTTATATTCTTTTTGGAGTAGGGGCTTCTTCCTTCCTATCCTCCCATGTAGACCAAGTTTGTACAATCAATTTCTGATTGTTGACTCATGCACTTTCACGTTAACTGTGGCAAGTGAAGCCTGTAGGTCCTTAGATGTTACCCGTGGGTTTTTGGAGACTTCTAAGGAGCATTTTTCAGTCAGCTCTTGGGGTGAATTTGGTGGGACCAAATATAAAAAATTGCCAATAAATGTGGCACACGTGGTTTTGTTTAAAATAATGAATTCTTCAAATTTTTTCAGTGTGAGATTAAGCTAATTATGAATTTTTTATAACCCTTTTTACTCATCTTTACCAGGGGTGCCAATAATAGTGAAGGGCACTGTATATGTTAAACCTTTTTAAATTTGACCTCAATGTGAAGAAATTACATTTCACACACACACACACACACACACACACACACACACACAAGCACAATTTATTTTTATCCCCTGATGGACAAACAATCCCAACAGTCGTTTGAGTGAAGGTCGTTGCTGTCATGGTAATTAATGAGGCAGGTTTTTCAATCAAAGGACCAAATTACATGAGAAGCTTACAGCACTGACTCTATACCCCAATCTCTCCACTGCCTTAAAACTAAAGAAAAATCTTTAAGGCTCAATTAGAGCAATGTCAAACTGTGTGCAGCATAAGACTCCAATTGATCACATGACAAAACCTGACCTTATGTCCCTTGATCAGGTTCCTATGTTTCTTGTATGCAATCAGTGTTTCACAAAAGGGCTGTGGACCAAAAAAACAAATATAGTAAAAAGTGAATAGCAGATGCTAACCCACCCTGTATGCTATTATGATTATTCTCTTTTTATAGCTTCCTCAAAGAAGTACAGAAGGTTTTTAGGTACAACCTTCCAATGCAAAAACCCAACCCTTCCTCTGCTAAAAAACACAACCAATGTACAGGTAATCGACAAAATAACATGAACACCACGTGCAAAAAATTACTTTTGAAGTAACTAAATCACAATTACAAAGGCAACTACACAGACGAGTCATGTTAAGTTGAATGCCAATTGGCTATAAAAGAGGTTCATCGGTCACAAAACCTGCAATATGATTAATTCTGTAAGGGTAAAATTTTAAAACTGAATCTAGCCCCCAGGAAGTAGTTGAAGAACTTTGTCCAATGCCCTATACCCTTTGCCCTTCCCCCTGTACCCTATGCCCTGAACTGTATTCCCTATACTATATACACTACACCCTACAACCCTTCAGATGGCAGCCCAGAAGCCAGGCGTGACCAGTTAAAGACATGATATCGGCCATTTTACCATTGAGAAAAAAAGTATCCTGATCAAAAATGGACTATATCGAAGTCAGTGTCTGCACTCTGTACAGTATCAGCACTGTACCACCCACTCTTGACAGGATAACAAGCAACTTGCAGTGGTGATTTTAGCATGACATTTCTGGTGGGGCGGTTTTTTATGACGTCGCCATCAAAAAAATAAAGATAGCCAATTAGTCTATGGTAAGCCTATGCTATGGGCAGTGCTGTAGGCCTAAGTGCCAGGGAGCAGAAATATTTCAAAACTGAATACAATGTATCGCTTCAGCACAACACAGAACCCTACATTGAGGGTGCCTATACTGCAACAAAGTAATAGGATGAGACAGACACGTTTCTTCAATAACTTGCATGCTTTATCAAAACCGTAAATACAAGCATATGACACATTGTTAACTTGTAATATTTTGATCAAGTTGATCCAGAACTAATGCAATTATAGCCTAGCTAAAATACAAAAAACACAAAGCCAACAGCATATTATAATGATGAGAATTATCAGATAAATGTCAAATAAATATGCAAACATTTAATACAAACATTTGATATTGCTTTAGCTATGTTAAGACATGCCTTACCAGCTAAAGTAAATGATACCAAGTAATTAGCCTAACCCTAAGCTTTTTAAAATGCCGCTTAGCCTACTGACGGCATGTAGACTATGATTCATTGTAAAAATAAATAAATCGTTCAAACTTGAACTTTAAAGAAAGTTCAAAAAGGTAAAACATAGGTGTCAACCACTGGAGAGAGCTGCCCTTATTTTCACGCCTGCAAAACTGTATAAATTCACCAAAAACTGTATAGAACATTATCTATTCAAATCATTAGCCGCCACAGTTATTTGTCTGATTCAAGTGTATTTAATATATTCCTGTATTTAGCTTTTCACATAATAATGAGTGTGTAACAAATTCAGCAAGATGCTCATTTTAAAACGGTTAACCAGTCACTGCCCCACCTTGGACCCCACACACTTACAACCCAGTGCAGGAGAGATACATGGATGCCACAATTTCCTAAATTATGCAGGAGTCCTGTTGCATGAGCTTGTGGCACTTTTAATGCAGTTTTGCTATCTTACTAGCCTACGTAACCTTTATAGCCTAATTAGGCTACGTTAGCATTAATGTACATAAGTTTATAATTTTCTAGTAGCACGGTGTTAAAGACTAGTTAGCCATGAATTGATTTACAGTGGGTGCGTTTACATGCACTCAATATTCCGATAACTGGGAGTAATCCGAACATGGCAATAATACGATAAATGTGTTTACATGCACTTAAGTAATGCGATAATGGGAAAAATCCAGGTTTACATGATTCTATCAATATTCCGATTTCTTTCCCTGAACGCGATGTGTAACTCAAACGTAAATTAGAAACATATATTAGCCTAACATTATATATTATAAATTACATATTTTAACATTTATACATAACGTGACTGTACTTCCTGTTGGGTTGCTAGAAACAGCACGCGGGTTGGTATGCGTAACCGTAAGTTAGTAAACACGTTAACTATAGCCTAACGTTCGTTACATAAGAAAGAACAGCAGCCTATAACGTATAATAAAGTAACGTTAAACATGGTAACGTTAGACAGGAATGCTCTTATGGGTTTCGTCGTCATATGGCAGATGTTATGGTTGCGGTTGGCAACTAACACTGTCTTTCAAGCGTTCTGTGTTATGAGCAGAAGACGACGAAGAGCTTTAACGTTACAACAAGCGCTGATTATTGGACCCAGAATAGGCCTTCCTCCAGCACTGTTAAGAACCCGGTAGTGCTGGATGCGCGTTAAGAGCAAGGACTGGTGGGAGAGAGTGGTGCTAAATGAATTCACCGATTCAGACCGTAGACTTGTGGACACCAAACTGGTTCGCTATCAGCCTGTACTCCCCGCAGCTACCGACTTTGTACAGCGCTATTGCAACTCGCATTTGAAGAGGTACAGCTGGACGCACTGTCACTTCATCAGGGCTCATTATGTTCTGTACCAAACCACAAAGTTTCATAAATGATCTCCGAGCCATACTGAAGTTGCCTCTCCATTCTGAATCGGTGAATTAATTTACCATATGACGACGAAACCCATAAGAGCATTATTGAGTGCATGTAAACGTGCTCATTATTTCCACGTTTCTAACTTTTTTCCCATCTATGAGATGAAGTATATTCCTCTTTATTATTTCGGATAACATCAGGAGGGTTTCCTCCTCGCTCCAGAAATGACTTCTCCCGTTGGTTGACATCTCTCTCTGACCTTTCAACTGTTTTGACGTTAGCGTTACGTTACTAACAATATCCGGAGTAGCTGTTGCCATGGCTGTTGCTGTCAAACACGCACATGCGCAGATTTTAAAAACGAGCTAGATCGGAATAAGCGTTTACATGCAACCAATAAAACGAAAAACACGGCAGAAATCCAGGTGTAGTTATCGGATTTCTCATATTCCGATAACTGCTTTTTTCCGAAAAAGCTTTTCGGAATATTGCATTTACATGACAATTTGAAAAATCCGATAACAGCCATATTCCGAATATGATCGGAATATTGAGTGCATGTAATCGCACCCAACGAAACTTGTAGTAAACTCGCTAAATTGAGGCCACCGCGTTAAAACGCAACGGAACTTTTTCTAATTTCGGTAAAAATTACATAAACATGAACAATACGGTCATAACCATTTTGGCTAACTGTTCGCTAGGTTAACTAAAATTACATAGCTAGTTGTTAGGTAGCCTATCTTGTGGGCTACTGGCTACAACGTCTTCGTGGTTCATTGTCATAAAGCGTATTTTTAGATCATCAACTTACAGTCCTGATGCGCTACTTGCTTTTCCCACGGCCTCAGAAATCGAGAAAATATCAGAGAGAGGGAGAAAGAAAATGTGATTGCAGCGATTAAATTAATTACGTTGGAAAACGTCTAAAAAAAAGTGTTAGACTAGATTTCCCGTTTCATAACCTTATACGCCTGTATACCTTCGAAAAGGTGGAAAAAACATATTTTATATGGGCAAACTTGACACCTATGACAAAATAAAATCTAACTAATGGAAAACTTTAGCTGGCTAGCATTAGTGATACACATATTAGGCTTTGTTTATGTTTATTTACTGGTCACGTCAGCCCACGTTAACGACATTAACTTAACGTTTAATGTTGCTAGGCAGAATTAGTAGGGGCAGAAATGTTTCTGCCCAACATAATTTCCAGCAGGTTTTCCAGTTTTAATCAGCTTCCATGCACATAAAAATGTTTGGAAGTGCCCAGTCATACAAAGGCCATATGGCTATATGAGTGATGCAAATGTCTTAGCATTTTACAAGTACACTGCATTAAGGGCCGGCACACGTCTGAACATCTCCGACCCAGACCAAACCACCATCTCCAGCCCCAATGCAACCAAGGTATGAGTCCAAAGTACGTACTTACAAGCAACCAGACCTGACCTGAGGTAAAACGAACAGGACAGCCAAAGGCAGGTCTCTCCAAAAGCCTACAATTACAGCTCCATTTCTGTGGTACTCAGTTTAGCACAATACGTTGCGCCTGCCATAACAGAGAAAACATACGCACATTAGTTTAACCATGTGTTTCAATATATATATATATTTTATCTTCATCATACTTTGGCTTGAACACAGTCCCTCCAGTTAGGAAAAAGGGCACAGTACTCTCTTGGGTTGAAATACAGCAAGTGTAGCCAAGTGTTTTCCCGTGCAGCTAATTTTTTTGGCAGCGCAATATGGATCAAAGTGCATAATTATTAGTCGCACGCAGATATATTTGAATTAATTAGCATACATTTTTTACATTAAAAAATGGCAAAGAATTATTTAACCTGGCCTGACGAAACCTTTTTTGCTAAATTAAACCAATCTGGCCCAAACTGACACGTGCCTTTGGGCCTGGTAGGTAGCCATGCCTTAGATTACATCCATCCTTTCATCCATGTGCATGCGTACGTGCCTGTGTGCAACCCATCCATGGCCCTATTTTCCATTAACATGACTGTTTTACAGCCCAGATAGCAAGGAAGTATTGAATCAACATTGATATTGTGTTAAAAGCATCAGATTCAGTATCGGTCATCAACACATTTTTAATGGTGGAATCAACATTCACTTTCTGATGGTTATGGTCTCCGATGTATTAGGTTGAAATGGAAACATTGTATCAATGTAACAATAACAACCGAAGTCATCATACTATTGAATAACAATAATCAGATTAATCAGATTCAGGTGCGTTTTCATTTTCAAATAAAAAACCGCTCGTATATTTATATGTTACATGGTAAGTGAATTAATTTTTTCTTGGTTAAATTGGCTAAGTTAAAAGTTCAAGTTGCTATGGGTGACGTAGGAAAGTAAACAAAAGGAGACTTAACGGCAAAGCGTAGCCTATTTGTGGTTGATGCGAATGCTGCATTCGTTCATTCATTTCCAACTAGGAATCCTGATATCTGACGAGGGAAAATGTAATAAAACGCCCTTTCAACTAGGAGTTCCATGTCGGAAATCAGGGATCGGGAAATCAACCCCGACTTCCGACTAGGAAGAACTTGACACATCATCATGGCAGCTCACACTGCGACCCACATTTGTGAACAGTAAACAAACATTATTTTTAGACGAGTTTAGCTTTTAAAACACTTCAACTTTCGTTTTTTCTGCATGAAACTACTACTATTGCATGTATTGTGTCCATTAAGCAGAGGTTTAAAATAAATACAAATGTTTGCATTTTTTAAATTGATGCCAATGTGTTATATATTTTAGTATAGCCTAACTCAAAAGTATTTTGATTAGTTTTTTGTAGATTTTGACAACTTTGAGCAAGATTGGTAAAATGTAGTTATAAAATAATATTATCATTAGCTATGACAGATTACATTGATAATAAATTGATTTAACATCAGTTACGTTGACTTCCATTGTTAACATCAACATTGTTTCAACATTATTTCAATGCATTGATTCAATGTAAACTCGATGAGCACCTGGACGCAGAATCAACATCAGAGATCAACATTGAATCAATGCTTCATCTTATGTTAATTCAACATTGATTCAATACTTCCTTGCTATCTGGGAGGTACTATTCTAGGTTTAAAAACAAAGAGAAGTTGTTCACCAGTCTGCTAGACTGCGGATGCCACTATTACTTTCTGAGAAGATCACTTTCTAACCCCTAACCACTCTGTAAGTACTCTGCGCTGTGAGAGATCACATGAATCAAACTGTCAGATATGGGAGAGAAACTAAGTTAAGTAATGTGGGAAAGATTGCCAAAGCCAGACGCCAGCACCAGACTTGCTGCAATGCTATGATGTGTTTCTCAATGCTTCTCAATGTCTCACAGCCATCATCTCCTTCCTTGCTTTCTTCAAATAATTGTTCAGGCAAGGAGCAGCTGGAGAAGTTTTTGCAATTCTGTTAAAGTTGATGGTGAAAGTGACATTGGAAGGGATCATGGCGGTATGGTTTCCTGTTTACTTTCTTGGTTTCAGCTACTTCTTTTGTGTCATTAAGAAAAGCTTATTCTAGGATTAGAAAGTCTGCTGGCTTTTTTCTTTTTTCGCTTCAGAGAACCTTGGCAGTCATCCGAATCAACAGGAAATTCTTGGTGCCAGGAGTTTTTGAGGGTACTACAGTATCTGGGATGCTCAGAACAAATTTGCATTTTAATCATACTCCCATTATTGAAAGACCATTATCATTTCCTTAAAATGACATTCAAGAAACGAAGCAGTGCTTAGCTGAGCGGAGAGCATTCAACGGCCTTTATGCTTTGTGGAAAAACAAAGCATGACACATAATTATTACAATGTGTATCATAACTTGTCACAGCAGGCTGAGCAGACCTAGCCGTTCCTTTTCTTCTTGTTTTATAAGACCCCCATATTTCTGCACCCTGGCAGCAGAGATATTAACCTCTGCTGGTTGTTTGGGTTGACAAGAATATAAATTCAACAAAAATGGAACGAACCATCCCTCAACTCAAAATAGTTGCCAAATTGGTTGGTATGATGAGCTCTATGTAATCTATTCAACATAGCGAGTAAATGTTAGATTGGCTGTTAAACCTTGTCCATCCCATGAATAATAATGAGTAAAAACAAATGAAAACTTTAAAACGTTTAATGTATCTAAAATATGCATTTCTAAATCATCATGTACCTATATATAGTGAAACTGCCGATTTAAAAAGAACAATGTTTTCATACGTACTTACTCTATTGATTCTTTGACAATACACATGTTTTTGGGCTCTATTTTATAGCTGGCGCATGGCAGGTGCGAGCCATTGCACTGGCGAAGTGGCAATTTCTTGCCGTTCAGTAATTGGCTGCAGGGCCGTTTCTAGACTGCTTTGATTGGGGGGGCATAAAGAGATGTTGGTGGGGCACAAGAGAAGAATAAAGTAGCGGGGGGTCCGGGGGTCCTCCCCCAGAAAGATTTGAGCCTTTTAAAACTAATTTCCTGCATTTTTACACAACCTCACACAGGGCATTTTCGAAAAGAAAATGTTTAATTTATGAACATTTAGCATTTTGAAGATTTTTTTCTTTTCAAAGCCCTAGATGAGATTTGAGATGCTTTCATATAAAGCTATAGCATATAGGCTAATCAGTATATTAGTGGATAAGATCATTTATTACATTTTAAACCCACCTCCAACCCCCCCCCCCCCCCCCCCCCCATCCTATCAGAGGACAACTTTATTTATGCCCAATAATACCAAATCATTATCTAATCTTATATGAAAACAAATATATTTTATATTTTATGAGCTATCGAACGAGCCCAAAACCATCACTCTTGTTGCCAGATATGGAGTAGATGTGGATGGATCACTGCAAGGGTTATTTCTCCTGACTAATTTTCCTATAGAACTCTATGGGGAAAAAAGTCAGGAGAAACAACCCTTAAAGTATGTATGTATGGTAGAGTATGAATGTGTATGCTTTATAATGGACACAAAATATTTTATTAATTTTATGACAGGTTTTGGATAGGTGTTTAGACTAATCCCCACTTGAAAATGATGCAAAAGTGATGAGCCAAAACAGTTGATTTGTAGTTAAATGTCTAATTATTTTATGATTTACTGAAGTGTACAATTTAGCCATATTGGATACATTTGGAGATGCTAAGGGACAGCAGGGTACACTGCCTATATTTTACATCATAGATCTGTAGTAGTTCTGCATATCACCCGCAAATTTTGAGTTTATGATCCCAAGGAAATGTATAGTTTTTCCTGTTTCACATATGTAGCTCCCAGTATTTAATTGCAAACTAAAGAAATTTTATTTTTTTTGCATTTGTGGCACTTTATTTTGACCTAAATTTAAAAAAAAAAACTAATCTAAGTTAGTATGGTTAATGGTCTCATTTAAGCTATGTTTGAAGTCACAGAGATGCTCACACCTGGAGTAAAAACGCCTTAAATAGAACATTCTCTAAATAGGTGAGAATTGAGCAAATTTGGCATGCGCAAAGGGGTTAAATATTCTATAAAAAAACTATAGGATTAAAACACAAATGATGAATTATAAGCCAACTTAGTTTGGGATTTTAGACATTCCCTTGTGAAACATGCATTATTACATTGATAGTATAATTTTTTTTGCAATATCAATGCATATTCTTTCACTGCAGTGGTAGTCGGAAATTGCCAGTAGGGAGTGTCGCAATGCACATGGCACTTAAAGGGACAGAAATGTCATTTGATTGGCTATGGTTGAATCCAGCTGAAACCAACTGATATTCAGCCTAACCCGGCACATTTTCAACCTGCACAGTGAGCTTTGCTCGCCTCGACTCTCGTCACAAAAATAATGAAATTCAGTAGCCAGTGTGCCATGCGCCTATTCGCCGTGCAGTGGAAACCAGAGCCCATAGTATTTGTTATTTTACCCTCAAAAATAACCTGTCTGTTTTTGTCCTTTTCTTCTTCTTTATAAATATTTCTTATACTATCAAATTAAAAAAACAAAAACAATAAAACATACTTTCAAACAGGTGTGTGGTCTAGTACTATAACTTATTTATCATGTATTAGCTATAGCTATCTAGCTTGCAACAAAATAGCGATAGAATATTGTAGAAAGCTAAATTTCACTTTAAAAATATCAACTAGCCAACTATAGCTTGCTAACTAGCTAGTATAGTCTCAAGTCATGACTTAACAGACACATGACTTTTATATAATTAACAAGTGCACTCTGCTCTAGAGACAGGTGAGGTTAGCTAGCTGTCCAGGTAATGATATCTCACAATACAATTGCAAGTTAACTAGCTAGCTATCTTACCAGTAAATTAACCTACTGAACTTGCAGACATCGCCAACCTAATAGTTAGGGCCAAAAATATGTTTTAGTCAAGGAATAGGCTTAATGCATGTGTGGGAAACCAGCCCTTTTCCTGTTAGTAAAGTTTGCTAACCAGTAGCCAGGGGCGGTTTGTCTCTATGTTGCATTTAGAAAATTCTACCATTTAGTTAGCTTCTAAAATATTGTTAAAGGGATATTTCACCTTAGTGTCATTTTCTGGACCTTCCCCGTTATATTTGCATAGCGTGAATGTTAGCAACATCAAATGTCCCTACTGATCGTTAGCGGCATCCCTGGTAATCCTGGTTGTCAGGGTCCCATTCACTCCCATTCATTTTCGGGACCTCACCAAAATGTATTGTTTTTAAGCACACACTAACTACGGCAGATAATACATCGATAAAAGAGAACACGACGGTGAAAAGGTAAGTGTTTGTTTTGATATTTAATGTAGTTTCAACGTTTTATTACATTTTAAAAAAGGAACCTTTGTTATTTTAACTCAGTGAAGAATCCATTCACTGTCAATTCACCAACTGTAGTAGGCTACCGTTAGTTGTAGGTTTACGTCATAATAAAAATAAAAATAAAACTATGGCTTGTATTTCTACGCAGTAGCATATCCGAAAACAGTTCCACTATTATAGC
This sequence comes from Ilyophis sp. 1 JC-2022, assembly GCA_022702515.1. NCBI lineage: Eukaryota > Metazoa > Chordata > Actinopteri > Anguilliformes > Synaphobranchidae > Ilyophis > Ilyophis sp. 1 JC-2022. Next base: position 86,647,708 of record CM040403.1, on the reverse strand, counting down.
TAATTTAAACGTGACAACATCTTATAAGCTCAAAACAAACACATACCTTTTCACGGTCGTGTTCTCTTTTATCAATGTATTATCTGCCGTAGTTAGCGTGTGCTTTAAAACTATTTATTTTGGTGAAGTCGCAAAAATGAATGGTAGTAAATGGGGGCCCTGACAACCGGAGTAACGGCGATGCCGTTAATGGTCAGCAGGGATCGCTGATGTTGCTAGTATTCACACTATGCAAATATAATGGGGAAGGCTCCACAAAATGACTTATGTCACACTACGGTGAAATATCCCTTTAAAGTGACGGTCAAGGAAAATCCGTAATATGATTATAACCACGTTATTTATCGCTTTTAAAGTATGTATAGAGCACCAATACAGCGTGTGGAATAAATTCCATTGCAATCTCATAACATTTCAGTCTATCTATATCTTGCAATTTAGCTTGCTTTAAATAGACTAACGTTAGATCAAACGGTTGCAATACTCTGTTTAGCATTAAAGTTAACTTAACTTTGATTGCGAGCTTGCGTGTGATATTTATCTCTTGATCGCAGCCACACTGTATTTTACTTTGAATTGATTGCATTAATTCATCGCCGGGTTCTGTGGTTCAAACACGTAGGGCTGGATGACGTCAATGGCACTCGGGTTAAGGGCGTGGCTTTAGACCACACCCCGACAATCCTTTCAAGACTGAATTTATTAGCCAACTTTGAGATGTATATTAATATACCTATTAAAAATATATATTTGGTGGGTCTGTAGTGGATACATCCCTTTGTGATATGTTGTGGTTCTTTGAAGCTTTTAGAATCCCTTGATCATCACTTTAATTATATTATCTGCAGCTTCCAAACTGACTACTCCCTCTGTATCCATAATTCCCTGTGCTGGGTTTCCCCCTGCCTCAGCAGATAGATGAATGAACTTGATGTTTTCATCCTTTTTTCGAGCAGAGCAAATAAACTGGTTTGAGGAATAAATTGACTGAAACATATGAAAAAAGATTGGATTGTCATTGCTATTTGTGAAACTGCCTGTCAAGTTCAAGTCCTACATCCTAACTTGTTTATTTAAAAAAAGGTACGAGAATGCCATTCTGGATTGTTTCAATGTAGCTTACATTTACTTTTTGGGGGATGTACGGGGGCAAAATGTGTGAATATAGTCAGTTAACCAGAAAACCGTTAACCAGGAGGGAGCATTACTGTTGGTCAGCCAGGAACACAGAACCATTCCAACTGTAAGTATCACTGATCCTGAAACTTACCAGACTCTCCCAAAGACAAAAAGAGACAGATAGAGAGGGAGGGAGAGATAGAATAATGAAAAGAGGACAGGGGGACAGTAAATCAGTTGAACCACTCTGGCAAGTTATTGGTCCTGAATGCATTAACATCAAGGCTCTGAGACAACTCTTCAGCTACATTCCCATAACTGTTTCTCTCTTCCCTCCAGAATAGCATGCCACTACAATTACACCATTTTAAAGTAGCCGGACAGAGAGACTCTTTGTACAGGGCCAGGTATGCCTTTTTTAGTAAGGGAAAATGGTTTAAAGGTTAAATTTGATTTTGAGAGGTACTAGTACATTTGTAACCTACCTCATGAATTTGCGAGTGGTGAACACACTTTTGTCTGATGAAAATAACAGACAGTACAGTAGCATTACAAAAAGTGGTGTGTGTGTTAGAAAGTGCTATCATGACATGAGTCAAGTAAGCATTCTGTGCTGCTCAAATATGGATTTTTCCATCTGACAGTAATTTAAATGTAGCTCTTTGCCTGGAATTAAACATGAGGGCAAAACAGTGTGGAATGTGCATGCTCAGGAGCCAAACAAATGTGCAAATATGTCCCTGTGGAGATGTTTTCTCATTTGTTTGTTGCTCATGTCCATTAGTCCAGGAGGGACTTGGCTTCTTTCTCATCGTAGTGCTTTGGTCCGGTCCAGTATCCTTAAAGTGTTCATTATTCTCTGCAGCTTGCCCAGTCGGCGAGATGGGGGTGGAGTTAGCCATGAACACAGGTCTCCTCCAGCACCAACTTAAACACCCAGCCTTCAACACACACACACACACACACACAGCCACATATTAATATCTTTGTGGGGACGTCCTAAAGCTAACCCTAGCCCTAACCCTAAACCTAACCCTTGTATTCCTATCATTATTGTGACTTCCTAAACCTAACCCTAACGTAACCATAACCCTAAATCCTAAACCTAACCCTAAACATAACCTTTGACCCCTAATCCTAACCCAAACCATAACCATAATTGTAACCCTAGCCCTAAATCCAACCCCTAACCCTAAAATGAACTTTTCCCTCATGGGGACCATTCCCAAGTCCCCACGAGGGAGCATTTGACAACCTTTTCTATCCTCATGGGGACATTTAGTCCCCATGAGAAACAGCAAGTACTACAGACACTCTTCTAAAGAAACAGAAGACACTATCCTGCTGAAAAAACCTCCCTAAAAAGCAAAAAAGGATCCACTTATTACAGAAAACTGCAGTTTTAACTGCTAATTATTTCCTGAGACACCAGCTACAGTACACGGTTCTGGTGTACTACAGACACAGCACTACAGAGACTGTACTGTAACCTAACGGTGTCAACTAAGCTACAAGGTACCAGTCTGGGTAAGTATAGGTTGCATTGGTATGCGTCAACCTTGAGTTGACAAAGCACGCTATCAATCAGCCAAACCGCACACCGTCGCTTACACTTAAAAAAACACAAAAAAACAACCACACCTAAACACCACCGCAGCTACACCCAGAGCTATGGCAGCCTTTGCGGAGGCTACCAGGATTCTCTTCAGGATCATCCAGACAACACACCACCTGCAGAACACTGCGGTGTCTGGAGGGAGGACTACTCCACCAGCCAGCCTACAAAAAAAGATGCAGGAACTGGCCACCCTGGTGAGACCGGCTTCCCCGACGGACAACACCATGGTGAAGCTGGCGGGGAAAGCCCTCAACTGGCTCCACACATACATTCAGATCCTGAAAAAACACTACCTGGAGAGCCTGGGACACCTCACTAAAAAACTGGAGAACATCCATCTATCAAACTGGCCAGAGGCATTCCAGGTGGCTACCAGGTGGGCCAAAAAGAAGTTTGGCAGAAGACTGCACCTGACCACTCTGGACATTGCAGAGAAAACACTCACCCCCATCCTCACTCCCAGGAGCACTACAAATGCAGTCTCCACAAGCAACAGCTTTTTAACACTGACTGACACTCCACCAACCCCACCCACAACATGGAAGACCACTGTCGCACTACCCCAGAACCAGGACCAGTACCAAATGGAGTGGCCAGCTCTGAGGCAGACATATCCCCCCAGAAGCCCTGCACCAGCACAGAACGCTGAGAGGACAGTTCTGCCTCAGGAAGCACCACACTACCAGGGAAACAGAGAAAGCAGTGGGATCGCAAGACACGACAGGACTGGGAACCGGAACCACTGCCGCAGCAAAGGACCAAACGGGACCGCTACAACTCTGGCTCCACACCTAACCCCCACCCCACCCTTAAACATAACCCGAACCCCACCCCCACTCCTAACCATAACTTACCCAGACCTACCCCCACACTTACCCCCACCACTAATTCTAACCTACCCAGATCTGCCCCCACGCCCACTGCTAACCCTAACCCCAGGCCTGCCCCCACACCCACCCCTATTCCTCAGCCCCATGCCACAGGGGTCAGAGTGGAAGATGGGACCTTTCACCCTACACAACATCCCAGGTCCACCAGAAAGATAAAATAATGGGAAATCATCATCAGAACACCAAACATCAGCTTAGGGGACTCTCCAGGATCCAGTCCTACTCCAGGGGGGATCTTCAGATTGACAGCTACCCTGGAGCAACATTCCAATATGCGGCAGGCCTCCTGGAGAAGACAGTGGTGGATCCCAAGGTACAGAGAGTCATCTTATCCTTGGAATCAACAACAAGGACCAGCACCTGAAGAAAACGGCTATCAAGCAGTTGCAAAATATTCTGAAGATGACTAATACCACCTTTCCATCAGCAGAGATCTGGATTCCACTCATCAATCACTCTGTGAACCTAGAACCCCGCCAGAGGTCCCTAAGCTTCCAGAGGAGGACTTCTGCACAGCACAAGATGACATACACTGGACAAATACAACAGGGAGGGGAACACAAATATTATACTATTAAGTAACAACTTTACACTCACAGAAGACTAATTAAATCTGCTGGACAGGGGTCTGTCATTTGTACACACAGTAAATATTCACAGAAAACAAAAAGAAACCCTCAAAGGACAAGTCCAGGATTTCCACGGGAGACTGAAACTGGCAGCTTTCTTTGAGGGAGCAGAAACCAGGGAACAGACACCTTTCACACCAAAATCCAACTGGGAACCCCTAAAGAAATCCCTAAAGAGATCGCACAAATTATTAAAGAGAACAACACACTGATTAAGGCACTGAACCCACAAACCCACAAAGACCAAAACAACCTCAGCAGAGGTGAGAGCCAAGCGCTACTACAGCTGGCTAACAACAAACACACAGTGGAGAACTGCACCTGAGATTGATTTTAATGAACCACTAGGTGTGTTTGTGTGTGTCTGTGCATATGTAGTTTTCCAATCTTGTGAATTCCTGATAATGGTGGCTAGTTGAACTGATGTAATGCCTTTGTAATGCCCCGTCCTCTTCTGTCAGAGATTTCTGCCCATGCCACACCCTACTATTCTACTCCACCTCCAGTGTGTCCTGGGATGTGCCAAAGGAGATGTTTTTTTTTGTCTTGGCTATAAGTCTGTACGTAGAGTAACAATTGGCTGTACTCCATTTGCAATTACGTTAAGAGCTACGCTGTACTGGACAGCGCTTGGTCCATGGCTAGGCTACTGAGACCGGATGGGTGGCATTAACTGCCTGATCAGAATCATATCAGTCTGCAGAATCATTATTACTAGTCTGCAGTTCAGGCTTCCATTTGACCTGAAGTATAATTTTATTTTACAGCTTTCCCCTTTACATTCACAATGGAAGGAAATTAAGAGGGAGGTCAAGGCCTTATCGAGTCAAGGGTGCTTGTTTTTTGTAGTCTACCTGTGCTCGCTGAATTGTCTTTGTAGAGTCAAGATTTTTTTTTTGTGATCAACCTTTTATTATTTCATCTTTTTAAATATCAAAACGTAGTAATCACCACCCAACCCACCACCTACGTCAATCACCACCCAACCCTCCCCCTCCCCCTGGCCCTGTAATATCCAGAATTGAATTACTTCACATTTATCTGTCATAGTTAAAATATAGGTGCCACAAAACAAATATATATAAATTAAATACATAATTTAATATAATTAAGTTACAGCCATCTATATTTCTCTAAGTAGGTCAGCAATCTTACATTTGGTTTAATGGTGTGCCCGAAGCCGAAATCCGTAAGTGCACGGATAGTGGGTTGGAATCAGATTTTTTCCTATCCGAAGTTGCCAGTTCATAATTAAATTGCAGCAGGGAAATCTTTGATTCAGTGCCCACCTGTCTATGCCTCTTCTGAACTTTACAGAATTAAGCATTGGACTGTTTATTTGTTTATTAAAACATTAAAATATATAATTAGTGATGGAGCCGTTCGATATGGGCCATGTGACTCAATTGGCAGTCCCTGAAATTACGGATACTCAACCTATACTCTTTATAATCGAACAGTGTGTCTTGTTTATATAGGTCTACGTCAATCTTTTGAGAGCAAAATAAAAATAAACAAAACGTTAAATGAAAAATCTCAACATCTTGCATGCAAACGATACTATCCCTTTAATGCTGCTCGCTTTAATTTAGCTGCGCTTAATCTCACCACTTTTTCAGAATGTAAAAACACCTTTTAAAAGAAAGCAAAGGAACAGCTAGAATCAGTAGCCTATGTCCCATTTTGAAATGTAACTTACTGGCTATCAAAATCATTATTGTATTTATGCTAGTGTTTGTGTTTTTAAACTGTACTGACCGTCAATTCTGTCAATCTCGCCATTCCATGAGCCCAAACTGGCAACACAATTAATAAAATGAAAATGTGATGTTTTACACTGCAGAATTTTTTTTTTTTTACTATGTTTGTCACGGTGATCGGTTTAACCAATGGAATACTAAAAGCATATTAAAAGCTGTTGTAATGCAGCCATATCCAGACTTAAAAAAAAAAAATTCTAGAATTAAAAGCTTTTCAGGTGTTCTAGAACTTTGTTGTTACTGCTAGCTCAGAAACTTGTTGGACTGTTCATTTTACTTTTTTCATTTAGAGTGGTTTTCTCAATAAATCACTAGGCTATAATCCTTAAGTCTTCTTTTTGAATTTTATAAAGCATAATAATAGTAATGATAATAATATTACTATACATAATCATTTATGTATCCAAGTTCATATAGTAAAATAAAAAAGTAGGCTACAACAGGCAGAAAGGGCTGTTATTGTGGAAATAGTTTCCATTCAAATGTATAATGGAATGGTTTGATGTTTTTATAAAACTGCCTTTTCATTCTGAATTGATTATATATTGTCCCTCAAATTTTTTCCAGTTCTTATCCAAAATGATTGTTCAGTGTCTCCCAGTTAGGGGGTCGGGGGTTCAAATAGGTTAACAAAAACAACCTTTAACAAAACAAAACAATAGATAAATAAGTATAAAGTACAGAATATAGTTCTTATAAAAAGTTTTGAAAAGAAAAAAAAAAGACAGTGAGGGGGGTGAATACTCATAAATTGCAATAACAATTAATTTTAGACTAGAAAAGATCACATTTTCTATATGTTACACAACTTCCGGTCTAAGTCCAAATATAGTCAGACGTGGGTGGAGTCTGGTTTCAGAAGTAAATTCCATATGACAGATAGAACGGGCTTCGGAGACTATCGACTATTTCTTGAAATCTGATTTATAGAATGAGCCGAAACTTTCCTGGATTAGCCTGTGTTGTTTAAGGATATAGACCATATATCGCATGTTCCAATTTTTTTTTTTTTTAAGTCATGGATTAATGATTGTAGTTTGACTTGTAGCCCACTTTAACAGACTACATATCCAGTACTGCAATGCACGGGTGGTTCTCGACCAATAAGATATCATCACCTCATCTGTCTGGACATTTTTGGCAGATGGGAGTACTGCCGCTGAAGACGAGCTAACGTTAGCTTGCTAAATTGAGAAGCCCGCCGGACAAGGTCAAAAACTATGCTACGGTTAACCACATAAAGCAATTCTAGCTTTTAGTCCTTCAAGCTAGCTAGCTAAAAGTGTTTAAAATGTCTATGCTCTAAATTAACGGGGAATTTACTTCCGAAACCTGTGTGACGTAGTCACTTGAGTACTCTAGATACATATATTGTTGGTTGAACAGATACAGATACAAATAGTGGCATCTCTGCACACCCATAATTTGGTTCTTATCCTTGTTTCATGTCTGAATGGTTTGACCAGTTCTGTTTCTATATCACTCCATGGAGCTCGTGATAATGGATATAGACATATTTGAAGTGCCCGTAATTTAAAGGACGTAAAGTAAGATTTAAAATCAGGCCACCAGTTGCTTTAGAATTTTGTAGCGTACCGGACCCTATTATCGGGCGGAAAACAGAAATTTTTGTGTTCAACATACGATACTGATATTATTCGGGCACATACCATTGGAAATATTATATTTATTAGGTTCACAAAACGATAAGCTAACTTTTAAGCCAATAAACATGTAGATATAACCGGTAGTTTTTTTGTTTTAACGTCTTTTATAAGAGAAAGTGCTGCAAAAAAAGCGGCGCCCTTTATCAGGCGGCTGGAGTAATCCATAAAGAAGTTCACGATTTTTTTTGTTTTAAAAATCAATGAATAGTTTATTTCATCAAGAAAGATACCGTTTGAATAACCAATATGTTGACAAAATAGCTGGCTAACTGGATTGTTTACCTGGCAGTCCGGAAGTTGTCCATCTCATTGAACATTGAATTTATTTCTTCACAAAACGATAAACTAACTTTTAAGCCAATGTAGAAGTGACCGGTATTTTTTGGTTTTAACGTATTTTAGATGGGACAGTACTGTCCAAAAAGGGGCACCCGTTATCATGTATTGGCTCAATCTTATTGGACTTGTTTCTTCACAAAAACAATAAATTAACTTTTAAACCAATAAACATGTAATGTTAGACATGACCGGTAGTTTTTTTGTTTTGTAGTAACGTCTTTAAGATGAGACAAGACTGCCAAAGGGGCGCCCATTATCGGGCGGCTGTTGTAATCCATAAAGAAGCTCATGATTTTTGTTGTTTTAAAAACCAATTAATATTTTATAATCATCAAGAAAGAATGTTTGAATAACCAATATGTTGGCAAAATAGCTGGCTAACTGGATTGTTTACCTGGCAGTCCGGAAGTTGTCCATCTCATTGAATTTATTTCTTCACAAAACAATAAACAAACTTTTAAGCCAATAAACATGTAGACGTGACCGATAGTTTTTTGTTTTAACGTCTTTGTTTTAGATGAGACAGTACTGTCAAAAAAGGGGCACCCATTGTCATTTATTGGCTCAATCTTATTGGATTTATTTCTTCACAAAAACGATAAACTAACTTTAAAACCAATAAACATGTAGCGTTAGACATGACCGGTAGTTTTTTTGTTTAAACGTCTTTTAGAAGAGAAGTGCTGCAAAAAAAGCGGCGCCCTTTATCGGGCGGCTGTTGTAATCCATAAAGAAGCTCACGATTTTTGTTGTTTTAAAAACCAATTAATATTTTATAATCATCAAGAAAGATAGCTACTGTTTGAATAACCAATATGTTGGCAAAATAGCTGGCTAACTGGATTGTTTACCTGGCAGTCCTAAAGTTGTCAATCTCATTGGATTTATTTCTTCACCTACCGCGTCCTCAAGTGGACATGGCACTTATTGATGTTGGCGCTTGCTAGTTCAGGCTAGTTGAGTGCTAATATTGTAAATGTGCTATACACATATCAGTCTATTAATGGTTATTTTTACTTTATTGTTAATATACCTGTATTGTAAACAATAATCTTATTATCAAACATACTGTATATCTGAAAGCACAAACACAGAGCACTTGAATTCTATAAAAAATAAAAAATAAATTGTTTTTAAATTTATTTTAAGCTGCAGTAGCTGCAGAAATAGTCCTCGTTTTCCCTCAGGGTGTCTAACACCCACTGCACACAGTGTGGAACTACTGCCACAGTGGCTGCACTGCACCCAGGACACCACCTCCCCTGATGTTTCTGGGTTTCTCAGGCCACAGACGCCATACACCGCCATTTTCCTCCTGGAGGTAGATGCGGAAGTGGAACAGTACGGGTAGAGGACACCGCGGAGTAAGGTTGTTTTACCAGCCTTCGTTGCACTAAATACAAATAATATAAAGTAACAAGACAGGCGGCAAAGTAATGAAACAAGAATAGGCAACAATTTGTTTATGTATAATGTTAACTACCTCTACGGTTGTTGGGCCGCGTGTTATGTGAGAGGGGGTTGGTGTCGGAAGAGACAGGAGGCGATGTTGTGGCTGTGATGTTGATTTGCCCGGGGGGGTGGTGGTATTAGAGGAGGCCGGTCCTATGGTGTTGTCTGACAGGGCAGGCGGTGTAGGCTGCAGGTGCAGGTGGTTGTACTGGTGGTCGAGCTGGTGGATGGCTGTGCGGCTGCAGGCAGAGTGGATGTTGTTGTGGAGGAGCTTAGAGAGGTGGTGCTGGTGCCAAGATCTGGTTGCACGTCAGATGGCATCAAGTGTGACTCATCCATTACGGATGGGTCGAATGGGAAAATGCCCATGTTCCTAAAGCCTGCCACCGCAATCTTCTTTTCCTTGCAGTTCTTGTATGGGATGTTGAATATTTTTACCAGACATGTTTAGCGCCTCTATGTGACAGAACTTTCTCCCTACCCCTCCATTGCAAACCCAGTCTCATCGCAGTTGTAGATTTGACTGGGTTTGTCCTTCAACCTCAGGGCCTCCAGGGTTGTCCAGCAGGGTGTAAAACTGGTCTACCACCTCCCGCGTAGCACAAGCTGCCCGTGCCCCGTCCAGCAGGGTGTAAAACTGGACCACCACCACCACCTCTCGCGTAGCACAAGCTGCCCGTGCCCTGTCAGGGTTGTCCGACCTTCTCATGCTCAGGACATCAGTGTACCTGGCTCTGAAATTTCTCCACCACGTCTTTTCCAGTTTTGGGATATTCCCCCCCGGGTGCCTCTTCCGACGCAGCGCCGTTACAAATGGCGGGTCAAGGGAAAGCCACGGGGCGCGCAGTAGAGGCAATACTGTACCAGAGAATTCTCATCCACTGGTGACAGCATTGTGGGTCCCCCACTACGGCTCCCGTGGCCAAGCCAGCCACTGACCCCATCCTGCAGGGTCTGCCTCGGCACCTGATGGATCTGAATATTACAGGAAATAAAACAATATTTTGATTAACATTTATGCTTGTTATTTGCTTATCGTTTAACAAAGAATATTGACTTTGGTTGTCGTTGTTTCTGCTGTTGGTGATGGTTTACTGACGTGTATTCATTCACAAACTAACCCGCAGCCTTACGGACAGCCATCCCCTCTCACAGTTCTCCATGGCCGCTGTCATGTCCTCTTCCTTCCATGGCTTCCTCTTCTCGGGCTATAAAATATAACTGATTTAGATACTGCATTGTCTTTATTGATAAAGATTATTGATATATAGGGGGGGACACACATGTTCATAGTGGGCATGATGTGATGGTAATAGGCTAATGTCTTGTCTCTATTAGAAAAGAGCAATGTATCATTATTGTGCATGCAAGCTCAGTCATACCAGTAAGGTGTGTATACATATACAGCAATGACGATTTGTAGCTTAAGGTTTAACAGAGTTAATGGGCGAAATAACAGACATATCGCTCAACGCAGCAGGTGCTTGTAAACATTATCCGAGATGGGTGAAAAATCCGATATGAAACATGAACAACATCGGTTCATATTCGTTGTCCAGATTGTCTATAATAATCGTATTTTCATATCAGGGTAATATGACATTCTCTCAACACTTGGAAACATCGCTAGCTATCTACCTAAAGTTTTGGCGACATTTTATTTAATTAAATCCCCCGAAGTAAACATGACTATGCGGCGTAGTACACCAGCGTGGAACTAGAATCAGATTTCGGACATTTTTTTCAGATAGGGGTCGTGATAAAAATGCTCACAAAATGTGTAATTATGGTCAAATATTCATGAAATTGAGCGGATACATACCTTATTTGGTTTGTAGTGGGTGGAAAATAGTGGTTTTCTTTTTTTCCGTTGGCAAATCGGCTTTCGACGAAGTTCAAATATGATCGAACGCGGCTGTGCCCGATAAAGGGCGCTGCCCGATAATGGGCGCCCTGTAGCTAATTTACTCAGTTAGATTCTCTGTGATTACCATTCCATAAATATTGACATATTACGGTATCTACCTTACCATTAGTAGCCCTAGCCCACTGGTGGGGGCATTGGAATCATGGCACATTTTTTGAGGAAGGACGTTCATTTTCAGTGTTGCAATGCTTGATAATACTGAAGCTGGCAATATTTTCCATCTTTCTATGTCCTTAAGAGGAGTAAATAATTTTAAAAAATAATTTATCATAATTATTCATTGCTATTCTGCCATTATCTAGTTATTAATACCAAAGTACGTGAAATGCTTTTGAATTGGAATATCGTTTGGTAAATTACTCAAAATTGGTTTTTGAAAAAAAGTTATTGTCCTGATAGAATGTGTCCTTTTACATCGCTGAACACATTGTATTGAGTAAAATTGAGCCTAGTAGTCCCAAAAATAAATAATTAGTTCTGGTGGTAAGTTTTAGTTCATGTCTGGTACCATCTAGTACGACAGTTTTTATTAAGACATTTTTAAAAACGTACCATGGCTAACAATTTTAATCTACAAACTATAATACAAGGCTGGAAAGGTGAGCAGCTCTCCAAAATGTGTATCAGCAGTTTCCTCTTCTTTTTTGTATGCGTGTGTGTGTCTCTGTGTGTGCATGTGCGTGTGACTGTTTGTGAGTGTGTGTGTCTAGTGTCTAAAATTAGCTCGCATTTAATAAAACAAGCTAGCTGATGTTTACTAGTTATGGAGAGCTTGTCTCATGTGTCCTCTTTTTTGGGGTAGTGGCCATGAACCTCTGTGCCCCCCGCCATGCTTAGCTTACAAGTCATACTTATTGCATTCAGTTTTGAAGCCCACCATTTACCCACTTCTTGTTCCCCCACCACCTTCCTAGTTTCCAGAGGAAGAGATGCCCTCCCTCAGACACAGGACACTTCTCATTAATCTTTTCTCTCCCTGGGGGGAGGGGAGGGTTTGTTAAGATGATGCAACGCTATAATTCATCTGTGAAATAAAAACAAAACACGCCGCCTTGGGAAATTATGGATTACTGCTGTGAGGTTTGCTGTACCTAAAACAGTGAAAAGACAGCTTGTAATTAGGGCTTATCATTACGAGACATAGTGCCGTTTGTTGGCTGTCGAGGCTCTTTATCCAGGGCACATTGCAGGGCATGTATTGTGCTGCAGTGTTTTGATATTGCTGTAGAATAGCAGCATAACATTGCTGAGGTAATTACATGTCCTACACTACAGGGGGACCATAACAGGGAAGGTTTTTAAATCTTTAGAAATAGCCGGTTAAAAATAAAATGATGCTGCTTCAGCAGAAAATCCCCCCAGCTAACCTTTAATATGTTAGCTGTAACATATAAACAGTAAAAATAAATGTTGGCTCTATTGTGGAAGTCCATTCTTAATGTGATCTTTGTAATGATAAATCCATGCATGCTGCCCAGGGGACATCGCTGCTGCCTGTTTGTTGACAGATTACCATATTTTTCTCTTATCATGTACTGTATGTAAACTGAAATCACTACATACATGTGGCACAGTGTGAAATATACCCCATAGAACCCAGTTTGTAACATCAGTGGCAGTTCAAGGTGCTTAACCTGAATTGCTTTCTTAAATATTTATACAGCATATGCGGAAGGAGCATTGCATGACTGACAGAAGTAGTTTCCCAGACCTAATAACTCATTCACTACCAGTCACAACATGGGATTTTGCCTCAAATCTGCATGCATATTGAAAAAGAAGCTCAGAGGTAGGTGCTATGTGGTGCTAAATTCTGGGAGTGATGCAAATTTGGTCCTACATTTACACCTATAAGAATGAAAAATAGCCATTGTTTTTTTTTTTGCCTTAAAAATTCTTCTGACTCAGCGAGAACCAGAATTTATGTGTCCTTGCTTATCTTATATAGATAGCTATAGGCAAACCCAGCAAGCAGATGATGCTACTGCAACAATGTACAATGTTGTAGGAAGGTTGTGGTGAATAAAAATGTATACTTATCTCTTTGTTTGTCCCTGACTATCAATTCGTTTTTTGTGGCTGTCCAACAATTCTACCAACAACTGGCTCTTTCTATCTTCAATTTGCTTTTCTTCAGAAAAACCAATGTTTGAAAATATCTTGATCTATAATGTGTCAATGACGTTGATTAAGTGAGAAATGTGTGTGGTCTGTTGCTATACATATCACAACTGTAGACTGCCATAGCAAGCTTCTGTGGAAATGTCCAAGGGGAAATCAGGAATTAAGGTAGCATTTATGAAAAAACATCTGTTTGACATAAGCAATACAATTTGTATTAAATATCTAATTTAGTTGAACACAGAGGTGCCATCACCAGTGTAAAAGTAGTATTGCCAAACCTTCTCGCCACGCACAATATGGTGTATGCATTAAATAAAGGACTCATGAAGCTATCTATTTTTGTTATTTTATTCTGTGTGGTTATTATAAGTTTAAATGTGAAATATTTTAACAATGTAATTATGGATCATATCACTGTAATGTAACAGTTTCCCAGATATTTTTTCCTATGGTTGGTGAACCCAAAACCCTATAGAGTGGTCAAGAAGCATGAACCCCCATTAAGGCAATTATCACAATCATACTAATATCTAAATAGGATAAATACAGGCAAATACAGGTGAATACAGGTAAAGTGGGACACTTTCTGATCATTTACATTTTGCATAGTTTTAAATTATGATCCAAATGGTTTAAATGTCAGAGCTACGGAAACTTATAATAAACTTAGTTTATTTTTAGTAATGGAAGTATATACACAAAGATAAAGATGATGAAATTGAAGTGTCCCTGCTGTCCCACTTTACCTGTATTCACCATACTGTTTACATCATGAATTAAGTCTCAGCAGCAGCTGACAGCTACACAGCTGAGTCAAGTACTTGTCTGAACACATGCAAACTCCATTTATGTACAAATGTATTTATTAATACTGTTGAAATTCACAAATATACATATACATTCTTGACAAGTTCTTTACAAAGTTCTTTGCAATTAGGTGGATAGTTATACACGAGTAGGCCTCTACTACATACAAGTGATATACTACTTGTGCGTGTTAATACAATACAACTACAATCAGTCCCTCCAGGAATAAGCGATTGCAAGAATTAATGCAAATGCAACCAATCCAATTATTTGCGATAGCTTGCAATTTTGTCCAATCCCCGCAATATTTCCGCATAAAATGGTCAAATCAGAAAAAAAAACGCTTGTAAATTTAGTCAATTGCTGCAATTTCCCCTCATAAAATTATCTTTGGTTGGGGGTGAGTTCTTTAAACAATAGCAATTTTTTCCAGCTGACAATTGCAATTTTCAAACATTCCCACAATTTTATTGCAAAATAACCCAAAAAGGTTGCAAATTGCATTGCAACTTTTGAGAAAAGCCGCTGCAAATTCAATCATTTTGGACAAAAATGTTCCCTACTTCATTAACCCTTCACTAACCTTTTAAAGAAAGACCATAATGTCTTTGAAGGTGCACCTGCACCTCAACAATTACAATCGAGGTCCGTGAAAATCCCAAGTATGGTTATATTTATAGTCTTACAGTTACAACCGGCCCTTTGAGGGCAACCATAATGCTGATGTGGCCCGGGGTGAAAATGAGTTTGACACCACTGACTTAAATCATTTAAATTTAGCTGGTTAGTAAGCTAGCTAGTAGCTACGGAGCTAATAAGAACAAGCTAACGTTAATGCATTTCGGCTCAAGATGCATCTAACATTACATTTCGACTCTGAAATTTCAATTGATCACAATTAGTGTTTAAGCTTGCTAACTAAGTTTGCTGCCCAACTGTCCCAGTGCCTCAGTGCCTCGATCTAGCTACCTAGCTAATGTTAGCGGCTGAAGTTGACCACTTAACGTTAAAAATTGAGGAACACATGCAACAATGCTTCAGTCAGAAATACGATCAACTGTTGTACAATACTGATAATGATGCCAAATATGCTTGTTTTTATGTACACATCTCACCTGTGTTTTGACTTGATCTGATCGGTCGACACGTCTCTTCCTCTGAGCTGTTTCCCGCAGTCTCTGGTCGCGGCGGTTTGGCGGTAGCGGAGAGAAACGTTCCATCTGTCTACTAGAACAGTGATTTTCAACCACTGTGCCACGGCACACTAGTGTGCCATGAGAGATCGTCAGGTGTGCCGTGGGAAATGATCCAACTTCACTTAATTAGTAACACTTTTGGTTGGTGGTGTGACTCAGGATTTTTTTAATGTAAAAAATGTGCCTTGGCTCAAAAAAGGTTGAAAAACACTTGTACTAGAAGACAGTGCACGCCCACCGCCGCGGTAGTCGTGCACAGGCACTCAAATGGCGCAACGTGTCGTATCTACTCTAGCTCATTGATAAAGTCGAATGTTTTCATATATCGCAGCAGATACAATCAGATTCTTCACTACATAAAATTCGGGTTGCATTACAGGTTACCAAAGTTTTCTAAATGAAATAAACGCCATATGGTCTGCGAAAAAGTAGTATTGCCAGGCAATAGTTGTTTGAAAAGTAGTATTGCCATGGCAAGCAATACTGGCAATACTGACGGCGGCGGCCATGGTTGAACAATAATTCAAAATTCAACAAGAATGGGAATCTGTTATAATTGTTGCATGTTCAATAATGCTCAAAAATTGTGATGGTACCTAGCGTAATATTTTGAATAATTTTTCATCAATTCACTTTGGCTATTTTCTCATTTTTGAGACAAACTGAGAAAAACATCAAGACCAAGTGCATCCATTACATTGCATGCTATAATATAACAAACTGAGATCTACTCATAAAAACTATTTTAATCCCCACTGAAATAATGCATTGAAAGATTAATAATGACCTCCCACATCCTACTCTGTGGTAGGATGTATTTTGGATATGAATGTTTGTTTAATATGATTCCCTAGAATGTTCTCTCCATGCCCGCGTGGGTTTCCTCCCACAGTCTAAAGACGTGCAGGTTAGGTTAATTGGAGTCTTGGGGGACAAATGTGTGAGTGATTATGGTCTACAATATAAATTGAGTCCAAGTCGTTTTTTTTTTTTCTCTCTCTCTGATTTTATTTTTGTTCATTCTATGCTAGTAAGACAGAAATGTAATTATTGGCTTAGCTGTGATTGACATCATGGCTCTGTGTCTCAGAGGTGCACCAGACCTTGCAAAAAGTGGTAACGACCCTTCTGCACTTAACTTTCTAACAAGCTTATGACAGCTGACATACAGTAGCCTGTTATGGAGCTAACATGAACTCAGTGCCCTAAAATAGTCGTATCCCTCTCAGTTGTATGTCTTATTCCAGGTTATGAAAGTTTTTACCAAAATGATTTATAGCTAAATACAGAAATTCATTGATAAATCTAGATTTTTGCATCTGAATATACTTTTTAAATATATATTTAAAACTTGATAAGTGTTTTGTTGCATGTATGTGTTATGTTATGCTCTCCTACATTCATAAATGTTTTTCTCAAATGTCCAGCGCTCACGTTGTTTAAATAGCAAGTGAACATGCGCCCATAGCAAGTGAACTGGGCGTGTTGGTCTTAAGATGAGCAGTGCCCATGATCATTTTTGGTGTATTGCTATCTTGAGGCAGCAAAAAGTGTGTGCGCTAAAACCACCAGAAACCTGGTCTTAAGTCATTTGCAGTTTCGATGTTATTTTAACGGCGTTATATAAGTGCATCTACATAGGTGTTTGCACAATGTGCACAGCATGCATAAAAATATCAAGATTACTATTGTTACTATTATTATGATTGTGTAGGCTATAACAAAATATGCATAATAATAAAAGGGTCCATTAGTCAAAGACCACATACCTGTCCCTCAGCGAAGGGGAATGCCGCATTAAATTGCTTTCATCCCACCAGATTTTAACAAACTTCTATCATCTCCTGGCAGCTGAGCTGGAGACGAATGTCTGCTGTTCCTGCACTTCCCATTGCTGTGAAATTAACGGCTGCCTAGTCAGACATGCCAATGAATACATTCAAGTCCCCATCACACCTGTCAGCCAAGAATGGGTTAAACAGTTGACAGCGAACTTTGGGTTTCCTGGGGTTCTGCTCCAGCAGAGACTGTTATATATTTGAGACGCAAGGGAGCCCACTCCATTAACATCCAGGCGATGTGCGATGCTACATGTAAGGTTACACATGTATTCGCAATTATCCTGGATATGACTCTATATTGGCCAATAGTACCTGCAGTTTTCTGGGGGGACAATCTTCTGTTATGAGACAATAGTTAAAACATGCGTGAAAATATCAAGATTACATTATGAGGCCACCGCGGTGGTGCAGCGGACTAAGGCGCAGGCTTTCTGTCTGGGGGGAATTTAATTGTATAGGGTCCAATTGGCTACCAAATTGGGAGAAAAAAAGAAAAATCTGAGAAAAAAAAAGACATCATGAAATAATATATAATATTTTTCCCAAAAATAAAGAAGATTTTTCTCCCGGAATAAACGCACGTTGTCCCTGGAATCGCAGGAAAGTGGGCTTGTTTTAAGGCATTAAGGGTAGCCAGTACTAGTAAAATGTGTTGGTCATATTTCCATAAGCAGGACAATATAAAACAAGGGAAAATATGAACCTATGGGTTCCCAACCAGCTTTAGTGTGTGTAGTGTCATCATTAAGGCAAAGTAACACTATTTATGTTATTAAACAATATTAGAATGCACGTAATATGAATTTTGGATTAAGCTTGAACTTCGCTATCCAAAATGAATAGCCTGTGATCTGTCTGCTGTGAGAACAGCATCATGGAATTGATGTTTGACAATGCTTCATTGTATAATCAAACAAAATTTGATAAACAAGCAGGCTAATTTGGCATTTTCTAAGCTGAGGGAGAAGTCAAGTTCTGGTATCTTATTCTCAGCTGTTAGGTGTTATAACAAAATTAAACTTCATATATTTAATAAAATAACAGCACTAACAGCACTGGTGTAAGCTAATGTAAAAAAAAAAATTGTGTTTTTCTGTTATTATATTTCTGGGAAATAGTTTGGTGGGGAATTTCGGGGAACCCCAATTAAACTCTAAGGTGAAAAATTATTATTGTGTATATCAAAACACGTCATAATGCTTAGTCTGAATAATACTGATCATAATATTGATCTATATAGCCTATTCCTTGCTCGCACACTTTAACTACGCGCACGAGCATGTCTGTTTCGCCAGCTGTAAATCGCTGTTTTCATAGTCTTACCATCCACCATCATAATAGCAATCCGCCAAGGTGCAAACGCAGGTGCCTTTTAAAGAGAATGGGATATGGCATTTATTTATTGGTTTATTGTATGTTACGACCAAGACACACCTATTATTAATGAAAAGACTAGGTTCAGCCCATTTGCAGCTTGCGCTGTACTTAGCGCTCAAATAACACGCCGTCTAACTAGCAAAAGTGGAGCTGGACATAAATGCACTTGCGCCATGCATTTTAGACCAAGCGCTAAGATCATCAAGATAGAGCCCATTGAGTTGCATGCAATAGGTATGACTTCCTACCAGTAGATCCTCAGTAATGATAATAAAATTGATTTCATATTAAAGTAAATATAAGATATATGCTTAGATGTAGATTATTAGATAAATATTTGTAGATTAAGCATCAGACATTTGTTAAAGAATTCAATTCAGTTCAATTCAATTTATTTTGTATAATGCTTTTTACACAGAACTGTCACAAATATGCTGTACAGAGAAACAGAAGGAGAATTGGGCAAAAACCAGGGCTGAACCCCCGAACAGCAAACTAGGTAAAAACTCTCCAGTTGGAAGAAAAACACTCAAATTAGACAAACGAGAAAAACTCCCCGATGGGAAGAAATCTCGGAAGGTACCTGGCTAGAGAGGGGGAGCCCATCCTTCACTGGCCGGCCCAGTTTAAACTAAAGGTAGAATGGATGGTAACAGAACGTAATGAGGGATCTAAAAATATCTTATTCCTCCAGAATTTAATCCATGACAGGGCCTACTGCTGCAGGAGGGAGTTACCCTGACTTGACCATAGCACATGGTCCACGGAACATAGCTTCAGGTACAACAGGAGCCTGCAGTCTGTCTCTGCCTACCGTGTGTGAAGTGTGGTTATTTTCACACAGCTTAAAATGAAAAGAAGCAGCTGCTGGCAGCTTGTGCTTCTGAGAACACAGCTCGCAAGTTTGTTCCTGCCTGAATTAATGAAATACAGACAAATACATTTGAGCATTTGAAATTAGGAGAAATGAAAAAAACAGGCAGACAAACTGGTTCCAAAAAAAGTAGTGTTCCAGCTGACAGATGTTTTTCTTGTACTTTATTTAGTCAGTATCATCAAACAGTAAAAAAAAATCCCCACTTGAAGATTAGTTTCTCATCTGATCTATAGCAAGAATCAGGTTGCAACCAAATAAATAAAACAAATGATCTAGAAAGAAACAGGACTAAAAGCAGAAAGTAGTGTTTATACTTTCACTCAAACGTACACCACTGCAAAACAACTTCTCCCTGATGTATCATTCCAATAAAATATTCAGACTGTGTATTAATGCTTCTACAGAGCTGCTTGAAGAGGGCATAACTCTTGCGGCCCTAATTGCATTACATGGGTCCAGAGAGAACCCTGTTTTACCCAGAACCGTAATATTACTAAACATTAACTACAGGCTGCATATGTTTAAATGTTCAAAAGGAATGACTCAACATGAGAAGTGTGACGACAGACTGCAAAGAAATTGTGTTGCAATGAGATGTGCCCTCGCTGTATGTTATGTTAATAGAATGAATAATTGTGTCCCCTTTGTAAGCCCAGAAAATTGCCTAAGTGCACATTTCTTTCTGTTTGCCGAAGTGTTAAGCCTAATGGCATAATTATGGCGCCTGGTTTTTGTTTGTTGTCCATTCATCATTTTGGTTATCATTGTTGTTGGTTACTGATGGAGGTAATTTTACCTCAACATAATGAAAACTTGGAATGTTTGTGTGTGTGTGATTTTTCCTTGTCCACCAGTTACACATGCTAAATATGACTGGGTTATTATATCAGGTTATTCTACCCATGTTCTTCCACAGCATGGCCGTAATGTGTGGATCATAAACTTAGATCAGCAACAATATCGCAGGAAGCCGACGGAGCTGTGCGTGCGGGCACGCGGGGAGGAGGACTGGTCCCAGGACGTCCGGCTGGAGCGCAGGGAGAAGGGGACCGGCTCCGTGGTGCAGGTGAGGACCAGCGCCCTCTCGCCCCTTCAGCTTCCTGCGTTCCCATGCAGCGGAGGACCACCAACGCGGCATCAGCTTTGCTCTGTTGTGTCTCAATAGACCACAGTAGGTAGGATATTTATTTGCGTCGAGAAATCATTTACATAGGTTTTTTTTGTTGTTGTTGTTTGGTAGGACTGCAGTTCAAAATACTCATGATGTCATTTGAGACACTGGGAACACAGTTTACAAAACTGCATAATCACAAACACAAACCAAAAACAGGAAACGGGAATGAATAGGGATGAAGGAGTTGTGACCATGTATGCTTACTCAAATGATCGCCTAAACTGCTTTCGCTTATTATTACCATACAGTACATACTAAATTGCCTAAGTGCACATTTCTTTCTGTTTGCCGAAGTGTTAAGCCTAATGGCATAATTATGGCGCCTGGTTTTTGTTTGTTGTCCATTCATCATTTTGGTTATCATTGTTGTTGGTTACTGATGGAGGTAATTTTACCTCAACATAATGAAAACTTGGAATGTTTGTGTGTGTGTGTGATTTTTCCTTGTCCACCAGTTACACATGCTAAATATGACTGGGTTATTATATCAGGTTATTCTACCCATGTTCTTCCACAGCATGGCCGTAATGTGTGGATCATAAACTTAGATCAGCAACAATATTTACGTATGTATGTTTTTTTTTGGTTGTTTTTCATGGTCTGTATCATTCATGATTCTGTTTCTTTTGTGACCCGCTCTACAAAAATGAGTCTGATGTGGCCAAAACAAAAAGAGTTATTCATATGGCTTGAAAGAGCAAAAAAAAAAGCTTCAAATTGGTGTATGTTGGTTTTAGATTTTTTATGATTTTCTGAAATAATATATTTTTCACAAATGTCAAAAAGCCACAGAGAAAAACAAGCTTTTTAAACCACACTGTTGGACCTATATTTGGACACAGGAAAGTTGCAGCTTTCGGTTGATGCCAAAAACGTAACGGGGGTGAATATTTTATTTCAGTGAACTTTAAGAATCAAAATCAATACTTCCGGTTTTATCTGAGAATATGGATATAAAAAATGCAAAACAAACTAATACAAAAAATTGTATTTTTCAGAATAATCACCCCACAACATTGAATCGCCCTGTACATCTAAACATGAGCTAGACAGCACCAGTCTTAGGGAAGGTAACAGTGTCTGCTGTTCATTGTTTAAATTTTATTTTATTTTTTTTAAATATTGGGGAATGGTCATGGTCGGTTGGAGCCTATCCCAGCAGGCATTGGGTGAGAGGCAGAAATACACCCTGGACAGGACGCCAATCCATTGCAGACCATGCAAGTTCCCATCAATCCATCCATCCATCCCCATGTCCAAATCCAGATTCGGATGTGAAATTTCATACCTGGGCTGTGTTCAAATACTTTATAAATGCTTGTGACTTGGAAAAGACTAACCATGATAAGGAATTTTAAGAATTTCTTAATAAAAATAAGGACACATGATCCATTCTTGTTTGCCTCGTTCAGTTAAAAAAATTATGCATCCTTTGCAGAAGGGATATACATGACTGCTAGTCCTTTGATGCTTCTCTTAAAGCAAGTAATGGAGTTAACCTGAAAACATCTGGCACTTAAAAAACATCTGGGGCTTTCCTCAGACTTTGTAAGGGGGTCCAGGGGCATTCTGCTCATTCCTCCTGGTCCATTCTGGTGTTTCCTCTATTGCTGTCTGCCTTTTTTGTCTAATTATTTTCATGTCCTTTCTTGGTGATCGACTTTTCCATCTCTAACATAACAATTCTGAGTAGGATGACCCAGTGAGTCATTTTTGTAAGGTACAACATACTGTTGGTCTGCCTAATTGCACATTTCTAATTCCTTTCTTTGATGCAGCTATGAGCAGACACTAGTGTTTTGGTATCAACTGATTTATAACTGATTATAAGACCATAATTACAATGTTCATCTCATCAAAATAACTGTACTCTCTCTCTCTCTCTTTCTCTCTCTCTCTCACTCACTCACTTTACTTTTTCCATAACTAATCCTGGCTCTGCTGGCTGAAACTCATCTGCACTGTCACTGGCTGTGCCGTGCACGCTACCCTCTGGAAAACCATGAAAGAAACTTGAGTATTAATACAACATACTCTGCCTAATAAAAAATATATATTTTGACATTGCTTCCCTTTAAATTCACATTCAAGACGCAAGATGTTTATTGTCACACCAGTTTCATACTGTGGATAAAACTGGGTGAAAAGCTTCAGCCAGGAGGCTCCAGTAACATAAAGTAATAAAAGTGACAAAGTGGGGGGAAAAAAAGAATCAGAACAAAAACAATAGGGTAGCCTATCAGCAGCTTCGCTGCTCGTTCCCCAATAATCAGTCCCACCAGAGGATCTCGCAGTTTTTTTGTGATGCTTGATTTCGCGGCAGCAAAGTGCGATGTTTTGTGTGTGTTTGTTGCAATGAAGCTGCGGTAATTGGTGAAAGTTGCAAATAAAAATTGTGATTTCAAAAATATATACGGAATTAAATAAAAAATCATATGTAAGCTAATATAAGTTCAGTGAGAACTAAACAGTACTGTCTAACACAACTGGAAATATTGTGGAGCTTGCGTTCTGAGTGATGGCTCAATATACCAAAAAAATTTTATTTGCAAATTGAAATGTGAAACTAATTTTTTTGGACCTAAAAATCACAGTTAACGTGGAGTAATTATGTTTGTGCTCGTGTGATACCCGTAAGTATCCTATGTGTAAACACGGAGACCCCAAACGCGCTTTTATTATGAATAGGGTTGCCGGACTGGGGCATTTTTCCCTAAATGTAGGGGAGTCAATGATACAGTGCATATGGAAAGTTTTCAGACCTTTTCAAGTTTTACACATTTTGTTATGTTTCAGACTCATCTTAAAATTGATTAAATTAATTTAATTCTCATCCATCTACACTCAATAACCCATAATGACAAAGTGAAAACATGTTTAAATTTTTTTTTGCAAATTTATTAAAAATCTAAAACTGAAATCTCTGATTTACATAAGTATTCATACCCTTTGCTTTACCGTATTTTTAAAGTATCATATTTAATATTTGGTCGCATATCCTTTACATTCTGTTACTTCCTGAAGTCTGTGACCCATCAATATCAAAAGACTCTCGATATCTTATTTTCAGGTACTATTACAAGCAATACAATAACCTCTCTGCATTTTAATTGATCTCTATGGGAATTGGGGGGTGAGACTAGACTCAGCTGTAAATTACACTGTTACATTATGGAACACATGGCTGGCTAAATGGCTGTAAGTCATCAAGGGTCTGACCTATCGAACGAGCCCCAAACCATCACTCTGTTGCCAGATATGGGGTAGATGTGGATGGATCACTGCAAGGGTTATTTTTCCGGACTCATTTTCCTATAGAACTCTATGGGGAAAAAAGTCAGGAGAAACGACCCTTAAAGTGATCCATCCACATCTACTCCATATCTGGCAACAAAATGATGGTTTGGGGCTCATTTGATACCTTAGACCCTTGATGCCTTACAGCCATTTAGCCAGTCTTGTGTTTCATACTGTACCAGCGTAATTTACAGCTGAATCTAGTCTCTCCCCCCAATTCCCATAGAGATCAATTCAAATGCAGAGAGGTTATAGTATTGCGTGAGGTTATAGTAAACATAACAAAATGTGTAAAACTTGAAAGGGTCTGAAAACTTTCCGTATGCACTGTATATGGGGGATTTTAAAAGGAGGGATGGGGGGAAATTGTGAGAAAATTGTATGGGACTCAATTGAAGATGGGGGATTTTCCTAATTTGTTTGGGGAGAAAATTAATTCAGGCATCTGGCAACACTGATTATGAAACCATTTTTACACTCAGTAATGATGGGGAAACTAACCCTGCTTCATGAAACTCGCTACAACTGAGGAGATATCTTAATAAAAACATTTTGTCAGTTGCCTATTTGTGTATGAAATCAATTGTGTTGTGTCCCCTTCGAGCCGGGGTGTGTAGAAATATAGTGAACAAGCTGTCCATCAGAAGGAGGATGAGTAAGGATAAAAATTTAATTAATTTAAAATCTGGCTCTCCAGAGAGCGAACGCAGCCATCCTGCAGGCAGTGGCGCCACCAAGGGGTGGCCAGGGGGGCCACGGCCACCCTGATAAAATCGCTGGCCCCCCCTCTCGGCTCGCGAGTCGCATATGCATAATATGCTTCCGAGTCTGCATAATATGCTTCTATCTGATATTTTACATTAGGTACTATTCATTTAAATCAATAATGTATATTTTTTGTATATAATGTATATATTTTTATATACTACAACAACATAATAGAATTCCTGAAATTCAGTAATGGCTTTTGGTTTTGGTGTGCCACCCCAAGAGTTTCAGTGCCCCCCCCCCCCCCCTGGCCCCCCCTATGAAAAATTTCTGGGGGCGCCACTGCCTGCAGGATATGATCCGTCTTCCCGTTTCTGCTGGCTGAGGGAGGTTGGCGTAGCTAGAGTCTGTCAATCACGTAATCCTAACAGGTGACCTGTTGCCATGACGCGGAGCACCAAGTGTTGCTTAGTCACAGAATGCAAGCCACCTGTTAGGGCTTTGGCACTGAGTCGGTTTGCATGAAGCCAAATCCTTCTAACATTCGGCAAGATATCCTAAGTATAAAACTCTGGGCACTTAGCCTCTGTGTTGCCAACGTCTCGTTTTCCCAGTGGGAGATGTCCTGTGACCAAAAATGTGAACAAATAAAACCCAGAATGAGCAGGAGAGTGGGGGTGGTATTTTCAGTGCATATCACAAATTAAATTTCACTAGTTTCCAGTCTATTTTAAAGCACATTAGCAACACAGAACTCATTAGAGTTGATCTCTTCACACTACATTACAGTGAACACCTGACATAGATTTAATCTAATTATGGGAAAGAAGGATCACACAAATATGAAAGACTGCCGCATGAAGTGCCTCTGGAGTGCCATGGCTGTTCTAAATGCCATGCTTTTATTCAAACATTTGGACTAATCCAATTAAACTAAACTTTGCAATTAGATAAAACAATTGCTCATTGGTCATTTCATCAGTTTGTCATGGAAAGATGTTTTAATCATTGTCACACAACAGCCCAAGTCATTACTGGAGATGAACTGAAAAGAGCTATTCAGCTCAGTTTAACTGAAAATGCGCAAGTGTACATGCAAACATGTGGGAACATGAAACTCAGATTAAACAGATTACACTGGAGATGATATCAGTCTAGAACAAAGATTGGATCCATGGAGTATCCACTGTTCTCACCCACAATGCCTTGCATGGTCATATTTAAAGAGCATTCATGCCATTTCTTACAGAAAATAAACTCTAGGGAAAGTTTGGTTGAACTAAACGTTAACAACCCGCCGCCTAGTTGCAAAAAGTACACCACCCACCCCACTGTAAGTCATTGGAGAAAGCCAAAAAAGAGGCCACTAATGCTTTCTGTGGAAATAATAAATTAAAAATAAATTTACACAAGAAATGATGGTTTAACTACATAATCCAATCCCTTCTAGTTCTAATGTATCCCCATGGTCAGATTTTTTTTTGATACATGTGCCAATATTTCTAAATTTCGATTAATTCTAGTGGATGAAATAGAGATAGAGAGCAAATAGGCCACACCCACCCCTAAGTCAAATAAGGAAGCCTAAATCAAATAAGTTATCCAATTGTCAAGGTACGGTTAACTATATTGCTATAAGTAACGCTAAAACATTTAGCAAATTGCATTTTGCACATATGCAAATTGTTTGTAGTGGAATGTGGATAAATCGGAGTGCTATAACGTTACAGTAGCCTATTAGGCTATATTTGCAAAAGTGCTAAATATTATCATCCACTAACAAAAAAGTTAGTGTGTGTGTAGATTAAACGGTGAGACAAAAGAAAAAGCAATCAGCTTTCAATGAAAATCGCATGCCAAGTTTTTATAATATATTTTCTACAATTTGCTAAACTTATTTGTTAAAATACAGTTGGTAATTTGGCCAGACAAAAAAAACCATGCAGGTTGTAGGCTAAGCCAGCAAAATAGAAGTAACGTTAGCCTATTAGGCTACCAATAACAACAATAATAATTATAATAGTACCTAGTAGTAGTACACTATAACATTACTGGTAAGGTGTAGTTAGACTTGGGTGTTTTGGTCTTAGATTAAACCATTATCTTACCTGCTGACATTTTGATATTTTGTAAATATCAAAGTAGCTATGTAACTTCTGGCCATTCCATGGGATGATTTCTCCAAGTCATGCAAGAAAAGGAGAAGGGACTTTGAGAGAGTCCAACAATATTGCGTTTGTCAATATACCTTTTCCTCTCTAGTAGACACAGGCTACCAAAATAGTCCTTTGACATGCTGAAATGTGGTGTTCTTCGCACTGAAATAAAATATTCTAGATTAGTAGTTCTTAGCTAGCTACCAGTGTTTTCCCGTTGCTGAAAAGCTCTATTCCTGACATGCTGAAAAAAAGGGTGGAGTCGAAATGGGTCCATGGTGAAGTAAACCTCAATCAATACATACTTTGATCTCAGGCGAATAAAACCGTCCTGTTCCACTAAGAAATTCTGGCTGCAGTCTGAACCAAACGCTTGTTTTGTTTGCCCTTGAGAACAGCTGTTATCAGCGTTTGGATTTGGAATAATTAGTTAGCTGAAGTGCTTTTTTTCCCCGCTCTCCTTATTCCTATACCAATTTTATCCCTCTCCCAATCTTTCACCTTTTTATCCATCCCTCTGTGGTGCAAGCTAGTAACATTAGCTTGCTCCTTGCACAGCTCAGCATGGAAACGAACTAATCACTCACGCGTCGTTTTTACTTGGTGCACTGCTCATTTGTCATATAACACTGCTCAAAAAAACTAAGGGAACACTTAATCATCACAGTATAACACCAAGTCAATTAAACCAAACCGGTCATGCTGGATGATGTTGCAGGCAGCATAACATTCACCACGGCGTCTCCAGACTCTTTCACGTCTGTCACATGTGCTCATCTGTGAAGAGAACGGGGCGCCAATGACGAACCTGCCAATTCTGGTGTTTTCCGGCAAATGCCAATCGAGCTGCACGATGCTGGGCTGTGAGCACAGGTCCCACTACAGGACATCGGGCCCTCATGCCACCCTCATGGAGTTTCTGACAGTTTGGTCGGAAACATGCACACGAGTAGCCCGCTGGAGGTCATTTGGTAGGGCTCTGGCAGTGCTCCTCCTGTTCCTCCTCGCACAAAGGAGCAGATACCGGTCCTGCCGCTGGGTTGTTGCCCTTCTACGGCCCTGTCCAGCTCTCCTCGTGTAATGGCCCATCTCCCGGTATTTTCTCCATGTTCCTGAGACTGTGCTGGGAGACACAGCAAACCTTCTTGTGACGGCACGTATGGATGTGCCATCCTGGAGAAGCTGGACTGCCTGTGCAACCTGAATGGGCTGCAGGTACCGCCTCATGCTACCAGTAGTGACAAGGGTACTAGCAAAATGCAAAACTAGAGAAAAATCAGTCAGGAAGGATAAGGAGAGAGAAATGGTCTGTGGCCACCATTTACTTTTTGGGGGTTGTCTTGCTGTTGCCTCTCCTGTCCATCTGTTGTCACTTTCATTTTCACCAAAGCAGGTGAAATTGACTTATTCAACTTATTCAAAACCATAGCAAGCACTGGGTTAAAGACTACACAAATATAACAAGTTAATGCAATAGTTCCTGGTTTGAGGGTGTATTTTATGATGAAAAAGATCATAATCTTTAAAGCCAGTTTTTTCAAAAAAGCTCTTCAAGTGATACCTCATTAGCTCTGTAGCTCTGATTCCGTAATTTAACTTCATATGAAAAACTCAAAAAGTTACATTTTGAAACCTGTATCTGAAGCATGGATCCAGTCACAATTGTTTCAAAATAAGCCCCAAAAGGGTGAACCAACCCTGACGCGAAGCAAACTAATATACACCGTAATGTATGAAATAAATTTTTTATAAATATTATATTTGGTTTTAGGCATCTTTTCAACGTACAAATTTCCCTTCCCTTTCAAATAACACACATTTTCATATGCAAATTAATATGTGATGATGTCATACATATGCAAATTGACATAATACGTCATCGAGCAACTTCTAGAGTATGTGTTACCTTCTTTCATTAGGAAAAGTATGGGGGAGGGTTTAGTTGTACACTTGACTTGTGTTTGCTCAGGGGCTGGGGGGTAAAAATCGAATTGTTTTAAGGGTTGGGAAATGTTTTTGTGTGTTGTGTTGTCTTCTGCTCCAGAGTATTGATGCTGTTTTTTGCCTGTAAAATATCTTCTGATTTTTATAGTATATATTTTGATACATTTGATGCAGAGTGGCTAAAATAAAGGAGTATCAAATGTCTCTCTCTCTTCCTTTCTCTCCTGCTGCTGCAATGCACCATTTACAAAGTGATTGTGGCGCCCTCTGCTGCACTCAGGAGAAAATCAAAGCATGGCTTCAGTGTCTTCCTTTTCTCAGATTCTGTTTGGCATGTGGGAATCCCATTCCCAGTTTAAAGGATAAGATTGTGAGAAGGCAGCAGATAAATGGAACAAACTTTAATGATACAGCTAGCTTCATGTGCACATCTCTGCTCTGCTCCGCTGACCTGACACGAGAGCGGCTGCTCGCTATGTCGGACTCGCCTTCGGCGTAAATCAACTTTCCAGCTCATGCAGGGAAATAGTACAGCGATGCATCGGGAAGACTCCTGCTAGTATCTTCTCCTTTTCTTTTACCTCTGACTGGATAAACCAGACCTCAAGCATAGTATTGCTCAAAAATATGTACAGTGGAAAGGAAACTACAGAATGTTTCACAAAATATATATATTTTTAATAATCACATGTAAGCATAACTGTACCAGTTTGTAAATGAATGTATGTCCAAGTGTATGTGTATGGTCATATATTTAATTTAAGGGGTGCTTGGAGTTCACTGCTATAAAAATTATTGGTCTTTCGCCACATGATTTAACATTAATACCCAATTTGTGAAACTTGTGTTGTGAAAAATGTGAATGCTCACAATGCAGATTGCTTGCCCTCTAGGAATAAAACGCCTTTAATCAGATCCACTTCCTGTTTCTGCACAACATGCTGAAAGCATGGGAGGAGAAGGTCAAGGGCATGTCCAGCGCCTGAGTAAAGAAGAAAACCAGAATGATGGACAGATCTCGCCCCCCTTTCCTTTAACCCTATCTCACTTAATTTCTTCCCCTCTGAGTAGGGTATGTTATAAAACTCTCTTTCTTTATCTCTCTTTTCTCGCTCGCTCAACTCCATATTTGAGTTTTAAACAGGAACAAGTCATGCTATGTTCTGTCTAATTTCTCCACGTTCAAAGGTTAAAAAGTAAAAAAATCCAGCCCCAATTCTTCATGTGACACGTGCATATCAGAGGAGCGTGATGTGAACATGGGACTTAAATTAAAAAAGCTTTTGCTTTCAAAGGGAGTGGAAATGAAGACGATGTTGTGTGACCTCTGTGAATTCGCCATAGCATTTATAGCTGATTAATGAAGCGTGTCCAGTATTTTTTTTTTAAAGGCCACCATTAATTTAGCTTTTTATACAGTTTATGGAAGAGTGGTCTCTGAAATCATGTGTAAATTAGCCTAAGAGTAAACAATGGAGGCAGACAGAGAGAGAGAGAACAAGAGAGAGAGAGCAGGGGGATAGTCACTCAAAGCACCATTTCTGAAAATTTGCAACGGACCTGCATCAGACCTCAGACATCACTGGTAATGTATGTATTAAGACAACTATAGAGCCACATTCACCTATTCAGAGAGTTCCTTAAGCTAACAGGTCCTGAAGTCAACACAACAACGCCACCACCAGTCAGCTTTAGGACAGTACTGCAAGAACCAGTTAGACAGCCAAGAAAATACACATTTGCAAAACACATGGGGGGTATTTCACAAAGCGGGGTTAAGGATTTAGCTGGCTAATTTTAGTAGTTTCCTATTTTAAAATACTTTGAAGTAACCCAGGCTCTCATCCAATCATATGTCAAATATTTACAAAAATAGGGCAAATACAGGCAAACCTGGCCAGTTTCAGTTTACGCCATCCTGGAAGGTGGTGTAGAGCCCCAACAGTATAGACACATACGATTAAAGTGCTCTTTTATCCCAGAATAGATTTGAATGTTGAATGCGAGGTCCAACAATGTGATATGAATTCAATGGCCAAGGGTTAAATCGGGAGAGATATTTACGTGGATGTAATATATGTATGTTTTGTGTCATTGTGTGGACGTAGGCTATCTGTCTTTCATGTTTGTAACTATGTGACTACGGTGCTGCTTTAAGATGCAAGATACATTTCTGTGTATATCATATCGTATTTTGAATAATGTCTCATCACGGGCTGATAAGAGTCGGCTCGTGACTCAATTAATAGCAATGGCATTCCTCATGGAATTAATTCCTTGCGATTACATTACATTACATTACATTATAAACATTTAGCAGACGCTCTTATCCAGAGCGACGTACATAGTGCTATGGTAGTGTAGCCTTATGAAATTTGCATCCACTTTAATATCCGACCAGTTCTTTCTAATTTCCAAAATCGTTCAGCTGCTGTGACATGCTGCCACTCCACAAATTTTTTTTTATCAGTTATGCCAATACATTTATTTTTACTTCACAATCCGTGAAGTTTCTCTTCTTTGTTTTGCAGTCTGACTATGAATTGGAATGACAAGCAGATTTATATTCAAATCATATTCATATTGGGAATTCCATTAACCATTTATGGTTAATTGTGGGAGTTAACAGGGCTGGATACAAGGCACGTCCACGTTTCAAGTTGAATTGCGTACAGTTGAGCATACAGACGGGTATATAATTAAGGATATTTTTGAGCATTTGCAGTTTTCTCCTTTTGTGTGTATGTAACCGTGTAGAACCTGCGCAAAGTTTTACAAATGAGGCCCCAGGTATGTGGCCACATGCCACTGCATAAGGGTGGCAGAGAGGACACTGCAGAAAATATATTGTTGTAAATAATAGAAAATATGATAATCACCTTGGTAAAAAAATATTTTTGTAGCTGCTAATTATCAATTTTACTTTCCTACGCAATTTCTCACATTATTGTCTATTGTTTAAGGCCTTTCATACTGTAGATCAGTGGTTCCCAACCTTTTTTAAGTACTGTACCCCCAAAGCATTTCAAGCCAACCTAAAGTACCCCCTACTACGCAATCAATCGTGGTGATCCCCAGGATATATCATTAATGTATATAATTAAGTCTATATATATCATTAATTTAATTATAACTTTTTATAAAAAAGTAAGACTCAATCTCCACAATTAATGTGACACTTCAATCATATTCAATCATAACTAATCATATCAATTATAATAGCCATTGTTTATAGACTTTAAAAAAAAAAAAGTAAGGCTCAAACTCATCAATTAATGTTACACTTGAGCCTGTTTCTCACTCATCAGTTTTGTGAGTCTGGGGGAGATTGTTGCAACAGCTGTGACCAGGTTATTCTCCAAGTTGAGTCTGTTCCTGTGTTTAGTTTTGATGTGGGTCATGGCGGAGAATGTCACCTCACACAGGTATGTGGATCCAAAGGGCAACAGTTCATTCAGGGCATGTTTCCCCAATTCAGGATACTCCTTCTCCACATCACACCAGAACTGTGTCAGTGGTGTGCTTGAGTACCTCATCTTCAGGCTCCTATCTGAGGACACATCTATGAGGTTTTATTGCAGTCTGGCAGGAATGCTGCTGTTAATGTACGTCACAAATGGATTACGCACCCAGTCCAGTTTGGAAGACTTGTTGTCAATATCAGGGAAGTACATTACATTACATTATAGGCATTTAGCAGACGCTCTTATCCAAAGCGACTTACACAACTTCTTATTACATGTATCCATTCATACAGCTGGATATATACTGAAGCAATTCAGGTTAAGTACCTTGCTCAAGGGTACAACGGCAGTGTCCTACCTGGGAATCGAACCTGCAACCTTTCGGTTACAAGTCCAGTTCCTTAACCATTATACTACACTGCCGCTCCCGAAGTAGGAGTTGAACTCATTCTTGAGCTTGGACAAATGTGTGTGCACTATTTTCACAATTGGAGCTCTGTCACATTCACCAGTAGCAATGTATGCGTTCAGCTGCAGGAAACAACTTGTATCCCCATCTTCACATTTGCTCTGCCAGAGCTTGATCTTCTCCATGAATCCACATACTTTGTCATACAAGCTAAGAACATGTGTGTCTTTACCTTGAAGAGAGAGATTCAGCTGGTTGAGTTTGCTGAAAATATCGGAGAGGTATCCCAGCCGAGCTACCCAGTCAGCGTCGTTGAACATAGCCACAAGGGGGTGCGTGTGCTCCGACAGAAATTCCCTCACTTCATTGCGTAGCTCGAACAGCCGCTGTAACGTCTTCCCTCGGGATAATGACCGGACGTCGGCGTGAAGCAGTAGCTGTTCATGTTCTGACCCACCGTCTTGACAAAGTGACTGAAACAGTCTATGATTCAAAGGCCTGGACTGTATGAAGTTGATCACTTTTACGGCATCATTCAAAACATTGTTTAACTCTGGACTCATTCTCTTGCTAGCTAATGCTTCTCGGTGAATCATGCAGTGCATCTATGTAACATCAGGGTTTACCTTTTTGATGTGGGCCATTAATTCATTCACTCTGCCGGTCATCGCCGCAGCGCCGTCTGTGCACACATGAGAGCAGGATTTCCAATCCAGCTTGTGTTGAGAGAAAAAATTGTCAATAACGTTTAAAACGTCCTGTCCGGTAGTTCTCCCCGTGAGTTTCTTGCAAAACAGAATGTGCTCGTTCATCTCCAAAGTGTCTTTGTAACGCACAAACGCAATCAGTTGTGCTTCCCCACTGACATCCGTTGATTCGTCCAACTGCAAAGCGAACGTACTTTAAATTTTTCCACCACTTGGTCAATAATGTCAATTCCCATGTCGTCGATCCGATGGCACACAGTATTATTTGACAACGGCACTTTCTTCAGGACATCAGCTGCTTTCTTATCGATCATCGTTTCTGCGAGAATGACAGCAGCAGGCAAGATTAGCTCTTCGGCTATGGTAAATGGCCTTTTCGACTTAGCCACGAGTAGCGACACGGCATATGATGCCTCCAAAGCCTTGGTTGAGACCGATGTCGCTTTCTTTAGTTTTTCTTGGCTTCCCTTAAATTCAGCCAGCTTTTGATGGAAAAACTCCGCGGGCTTATCCACACAGGAGGGATGCCTAGTACTGAGGTGGCGATGTAAATGGGACGGTTTCATGCTATTATTCGAAAGCACGTCGCCACAGAGGAAACACATTGGCTGCGGCCGCTCTGTAGTTGTGGCAGTAAATCCAGAGAGCACATAATGTTCACCAAACTGACGATGCTTCACGTTCTCTGTTTTCTTTTTCTTCTGAACGGGTTCTCCTGATTCAGCAGTATCACCTGTGCTGTTGTTGCTGGATGAACCAGCTCGACTCAGCCATTTATCCATAACGTTAACTGAAACTTTGAAAGAGGCTTGATATTTTGCTAGCTAGCAAGAAAACCAGCGCGCCACTACGTGCTCGTGAGCGGAGTAACAACTGACAGTCCGGTGGGAAACTGATCGTCGCGCGATACGAAAATGTATAGCCAATAATAATATATAGCCAGCAAATTATTACTTAATTTTAATTCCCCCAATTTTGGTTACATTATTACAGATTATGCATTATTCATTATTTGGGTACAGTTTTCCTGTACATTTTTTAAATGTTTTTTTTTTCTTTTCTTTTTCATTTAAAAAATCTTTTCAGGTACCCCCTGGGGACCACCCACGTACCACTAGGGGTACGCGTACCCCCGGTTGGGAAACACTGTTGTAGATCATGGAATTATTTGAAATCGTTTGACTAGGTGTCACTGATCAGATGGCCTGTAGTATGATGGTAGTTTGTAAGAGAGTTCCACAGGGTTCAGTGCTAGGCCATCTTTTGTTTCCTATCTATATAAACTTGGTGAAGATGTACCAGATGCTGCTTTTCATTTTTATGCTGATGACAATGTTATATACTGTTGTGCTTCCAGCCTGAATACAGCTTTTGATAAACTGCAACATGCTTGTAACCTATGTCGGGGAATCGAGGATTAAGTAAAAATGGTTTATATTCATAATTCAGGTCAAAATAAAGTGCCACAAATGCAAAGAAATCTTGGGAAACATGCAAAAAAAAACTACGACCTAATTCCCAAACATGTACTGCAGCTTGATGTCACACCATAAACAATTTGCTGGTAAACTGTTCTGCTTAATTGTATTTCACAAAACTTTGGTTTGAAAAATCGTTATACATTTAGGCTTAAAAGAAAATACTCAAAAACTTTCATACGGCTGTACATGATTTTTTTTCAAATTATTAAACCGATTTGTGCTTTTCTGCACTTCATCACGAGTAGTTCAGCTGTGTTCAGTTTGGCATTGTGAAACTCATCCAGTAGCTGGAGTACCAATCCCGTGGCTTCTCGTATTTTAGCCAAAGGGGTTTTGTACTTGATTGCAGTTTTATGCAAAACCGTTGTCAATTGGGTGTATTTTTTTGACTGAAAGTACAATAGGCCTATCTGAAGTGGTAAAAACTAGCATCGACCCGCCTCCACTGCGAGTATTATTTGCTTTCCATTGGGTTTTAAAACGGTCTGTCAAATATTCCAGCCAATAGCCAAGACTCTTATCTTTCAGATAAGCCCTCATTCAACACAAAGCCTTTGCAAGTCACGTAGATACATCTCTGCGTAAGAGGGAGAGGCACCCGGGCGTAATTATCAAACCAAGATGGCGCAGAGTGTTTTTAGCGTGTAGCATAGCTAGCTACATTCCACTTAGTAAAGCATAATTCATTGAGTAACGGCTGTTCAACTTTTTACTTTACAGTCTCTTTCATAGTTTTTGGTTAGTTATGTCTAAGTTATTCAAGCGTTTCTCCATGCAGCAGGTCCTAGCCCTAAGATGTTTTCGCGATATTGTCTCAGTGACGCAAGATAACAGACTTTTTTGCCGGTATACCAGTGTGAATTCATTATTATGTATAAAACTAATCACTCTGAATTAAATGAATATACAGTTGTGTTAAAAACTCAGTAACCTGATGAACCACTGTTATTAGTAGTAGTGATATTTCTGCATGGCAAATAATTTACTTGTAGATGTAGTAGTGTAATAGAAAAACTGTCATGACATGCACGCTGCTTGTTCTGAGTCATTGACTCATTCATTGAAAGGGGCATGTTCAAAATAATAGCAGTGTAGAGTTTAATTTGAGAATTCATTCATTCTGTGAAAAAAAGGTGTCATTAATTGTCCTTTATTAAGGAAGAAGGGAAGCAAATGTCTCACACATTGTTATAAAATATATTTCCTTCTGAATTGCTGAATTTACTGAATAGTAAAATGGGCCGTTCCAAACATTGTTCGGAGGAACAACGTAATTTCATTAAAAAGTTGATTGGAGAGGGAAAAACGTATAAAGCGGTTCAGCAAATTATAGGATGCGCAGCTAAAAAACCCGAAACACACGGAAGAAAACGAGCAACTACTGTTAAAACGGATCAAAGAATAGTCGGAATGGCAAAGATTCAGCTAATCATCACCTCCAGAAAGATCAAAGATGATCTAAAATTACCTGTAAGTGCTGTTACAGTCAGAAGACGTTCAATGGAAGCTAAGCTATCAGCAAGAAGCCCCTGTAAAGCACCATTGTTGAAAAAACGGCATGTGCAGAATCGGTTCAAATTTGCCAAGAAACAAATGGCGTAACATTCTGTGGACTGATCAGAGTAAAATTGTTCTTTTCGGGTCTAGTGGTCGTCGACAGTCCGTCAAGTACTGAATTTAAGCCACAGTACACTGAAGACAGTGAAGCATGGTGGCACAAAAATCATGGTATGGGGACACTACAGTGTTGGGCCTATTTATCATATACCAGGGATCATGGATCAGTTTGAATACATCAAAATACTTGAAGAGATTATGTTGCCGTATGCCGAAGAGGAAATGCCCCTGAAATGGGTGTTTCAACAAGACAATGACCCCAAACACACGAGTAAGCAAGCAACATCTTAGTTCCACACAAAAAGGATTGAGGTAATGGAGTGGCCAGCTCAATCCCCCGACCTCAACCTCATTGAAAACTTGTGGGGTGACATTAAAAATGCAGTTTCTGAAGCAAAACCCAAAAATTCACAGAAACTGGAATGTAGTTTGTTCATTCTGGGCTGAAATACCTGTTTCTAGGTGCCAGAAGTTGGTTGACTCAATGCAACTCAGATGCGCAGCAGTTATGGTTACAATGGTTATGCAACTAAATATGAGTTCAGTCATTTAAAGTGAAGTTAAATATTGAAAAATTTCTTCAGTTTATACATTAAGTGTTTGAGTATGAAGAGAAAAATGTCGACAATGCTATTTTTTTGAACAGATTAATATTCCTTTTCTTTGCTTCCTGTAAAAGAATAACGCAGATGTAAGACTGAAAAATTGATTATCAGTCATAAACCCTTGGAGCTGGTGGCAACTTCTTTGAGGGTGCAATAAAACAATTTACCAGGTGGCCTGAGAACTTTTTCCCTCTGACCTCTCATGGCCTTGTAAACTACAACTGGAATTGACCCTACATATTCAACAAAGCTGTATGTGTATCTTGCATCATATGTATGTGCATGTAAATAATTGTGGATAATATGATAAATGTGGTGAACTGGGATTAATATTAATTGAAGTGTGGGGTATGTGAAAGTATAGGAGGGGGAGGAATAAAGAAAGGAGGATTGTATAAGTTATCAGGGATGCGCTTGTCCATATAAGTATCTGGAACATAGAGTAGCCATCACCGGGACCTCACCTGATATCTAGATAAATGATAGGGAAGATCATAAGATCACGCGCCGTCGTTAAAAATATCTTATTACTATCACTAGATCAGGTGGAGTTCAGGCTATGGAGATCAGGCTATGAAGTTTATCTTCTTGGAGGAGTGACATCTCTTCCTGCCAGACCTTATTTGGACAAACAAAGGGAATTGGGGAATGTGGCAGGCCTGCTCAGGACTGCATTTTAGAGAAGCCCAAAGGGATATTCAAGGAGAATCTGCTTAACAGTTCTCCTGGTACTATAGTCACACCGTACGGAATCATTTGTTTATATACTTTGTTAGTGAACTTGTTCATGTTTATTTGTCTTAGCAGCATGTTATCCTGTGTTTAGCTATAGGTATTGAATGTGTTCGTGTTTGCTCTCACAGTCTTAACCAGTGAGTATTGTCATTAATAAATTACCATGTTTCACATAATCAGCATTTTTCTTTTCAACCCTTTTTCCAGCTTCAACTGCTTCTGAGCTGCAGTGTTCCGAGCACTCTGGTATGTATGCTTGAGTCTCAGAGTCAGAACCCCTGCGTCTCGCTCAGGGCTGAGTACAAGTTCCCAGTATGGGAGAATCTGCGTAACAGGTCTCCTGGTGCTGTAGTGGTACCATAGTCATTCAAGTATGGGGAAGATTGTAACCGACTTCACACACCATGCATATTCTGGTTCTGTGTGTAGCTGAACAGGCTAGATAAAATATTTACTCTCCATTTCCTTTCTTAAATCTTTACATTCTGTAATTGACTGCTAATTCTAAGCTAATGACCTCCCTGCCTGTTATTCAATTATTTTTATATTTAACTTGTGTGGTCTCAATGACTCTCATCCATCTTATACCCTTTTCAGCCTAAATTACAACTGAAGACTCAGGGGGACAATTCTGACCAAGGACCAGAGCCGGTTTTTGGCATAGGCAGTATAGGCAAATGCTAAGGGCGCCACCACCCAGAGGGGGCGCAACAAATGGGAGAAAAAAAAAAGTTTCGCTTTTAAAAATAATAATCATTGTAATAATTTTTGACTAATACTACTAGTTAACACTGTTATTTCGAAATATTAAATAACCCCACAACAACCAGCGTAGCTCTATAGCATAGCCTATTAAATAATAATAATTTCTTAGTTCATGTCACCCCGCCCCCCTCCAGCCAGGCAATTAGACTTTACCTGCGCTCCCTCTCTGGGCAATGGTAAAGTGTGGCTATCTGACGTGACCCTCGCATTATATGCTATCAACATGTCGAAAAGACCAAATCTGCCGAGTGCTCAGGGAAGGAAAAGAAGGAAAGAAGAGGAGGAACAACGTGAAAAGGGCAGAGGTACAGTAGCGTTAATGTGATGAAATGAATTGTCTAGTGCTCTCTGACTTTAGGCGCATCCTGCCCCGGTACCGGGGGCGCTTGGGTTGAAGAGGATAGTGCCAGATAACGTAAGTTAGCTAGCTAATATTACTGTAGCTGAGCCGAGCGTTACATTAGCTAGTCACTAGTCACTCACACTAGAGTGCGGATCGGGCCGCATATTTCTGTCCGAACCTGACCGAGTCCGAGATAGTAGTAACCGAGCCCGACCCGAACCCGACAGGAATTCTGCTTGAGCCCGACGCAGTTAATGTAAGGCACTGAAGCGCTGACATAGTGTTTCCCTGTCACGCAGTTGTTGTTACCATGGTTACAGCTTCCCTGTTTAGTGGACACTGGGCACCTAAATGAAAAAATTAAATAATATATTTATAATAAGGTTGTTCTTGTGTTGAGTGTGCGGTTTACACTGAACCATCAATTATTGGACAAAGCTCAGTGTGCCCCTTCTCTTTTTTTGGACGTACTCTTGCTGCAACCTGCACCTCTGAGACACGTGTATGTTGAACTATTTTTCTGTTGGTAATCATACTTTTACTTGAATACAGTTTTTTGGTACTCTACCCGCCTCTGCTGGCCATTGTGAACGTTCCTTTGCACATTGTTTCATTGCATTTGGAGGTTGTTTCTGGACTTGTGAAAGTAGCTTTTTGTTCTCAGTTGCCGATTAAAGCCGTGTCTTTTATTTTCGGTAATGATTTAGCTGGAGAAAATGTGTTTTCTCTGCCTGAAGTTACGAATGAGCCTAGCATGAATGACAGTACTGATAACGTGGCATGATCATTTCTCTCTGTTTTCACTGCGTGTGTAGTGACACACACAATATTCGGTATCATCTTTATTTATTTCACACTAGATTTTCACCAAAAACAACTTGAAGCACCATGTTAAGTAGGCTAACCCATCCTAATTAGTAGTTCAAAAGTAAAATGTTCGCTAGTTGTTCGGCCGCCGTGACCGAGCCCGAACATCATTTTTAAAGTTTAGTCCGAGCCCGGCACGACCCGTCGGGCCCCGTCGGGTTCGGGTCGGGTATCCACCCTCTAACTCACACACACACATCAGCTCTCTCAGTCACTCTGCACCTTCTTGCTAGCTAGCTGGACAGCGGCAAGAGAATGGTCGCCTCATCTTGAAAAATACATAGACTATGCGTGCATAACAGTAGCCTACATAAAATAAAAGTAGGCTACATAACAACTAATAAAAATAAGAGAACTGTAGTACCAGTCATCATCAGGGAAATTTGGTCTATTCAGCAGGTGTTAGTCCTGTGTCATACTGTAGGCTACATTTTTATTGACATCTGGTTACCCTGTAATCAAAATGCTATTCCTTTTCATCTCCTTTATAATTAATTGTTGTAGTAAGCCTTTGGTTTGTTGTGTTACAGTTCATAATCTCTAAAGTTAGTTTATATAGTTAGTTACATCAGTGTTTTAAAGTGCATATCATTAATGTTAATGCCAAATAAGCTTTCCCATTATGCTATATTAGTATTACACTGCAGTTTACTGCTTTTTTTTGGACTGTAAATGTAAATCTACATTTCATTGTAATGACAATAATGTTTAATTAAATTTCCATTAGTATGCATGCCCATCTTATGTACAGTATAGCAGACATGCATCTTTTTAAGTTTTTCATCTTTATTCTTGTAAAAAAATAATAATTACTAATAGACTAACACCCAATGGTAATACACTCTTCTTCTATATTTTACCTTACTTTATTTATGGCAGTAGGTTACTGGTTTCTTTAATATATATATTAAAGATAATATATTGTAAATATCTATAATAATAATGTCACTTGTTCACTGTTTTGATGTTAACTGTGCATGTTATTGGTAGTGAATAAACTGTGATGCAAGGGGGCGCCAGATAAAATCTTGCCTAGGGCAGCCAATTGGTCAGAGCCGGCCCTGCCAAGGACCAACTGATCAGTGGCCTGGTACAGCAAGTCTTTAGTGGCGTTCTCAAGTTGGGAAAGGCAGCCAAGTTCTGCCCACAAAACAGGGTTGGTAGTGCATGGTTCTGGTGACTTGATGTGAAGAGAAACCTTGGACGTTCTACGTCGGTTCTTGTCAAATTCGCCTTAAGGAGCCCTCTGAATG
Source organism: Ilyophis sp. 1 JC-2022 (assembly GCA_022702515.1). NCBI lineage: Eukaryota > Metazoa > Chordata > Actinopteri > Anguilliformes > Synaphobranchidae > Ilyophis > Ilyophis sp. 1 JC-2022. The sequence continues at coordinate 86,606,560 of CM040403.1, read as the reverse complement.
CACTCTGACCTGGGCTCGCAACTATCTATGTAAAAAATAATGCATGTATTGTGTTGGCTAGACCCCCAACCTCTGCATTCTCCAACGAACTGAGATTCAGCAATAATGCTGATTCCGGCAAGCATACAGGTGCAGCTCAAAAAATTAGAATATCGTGAAAAAGTTCAATATTTTTTGTCACTCATTTCAGAAAGTGAAACTCATCTATTATATAGATTCATTACACATAGAGTGAAATATTTCAAGCCTTTATTTCTTGTAATTTTGATGATTATGGCTTACAGCTAATGCAAACCCAAATTCAGTGTCTCAGAAAATTAGAATATTTTGCTTTAATATATTTTTAAAGTATCATATTTAATATTTGGTCACATATCCTTTGCATGCTGTTACTTCCTGAAGTCTGTGACCAATCAACATCAAAAGACTCTCGATATCTTATTTTCAGGTACTGTTACAAGCAATACAATAACCTCTCTGCATTTGAACTGATCTCTATGAGTAGATTCAGCTGTAAATTACGCTGGTACAGTATGGAACACATGACTGGCGAAATGGCTGTACGTCCTCAAGGGTCTAAGGTATCAAACGAGCCCCAAACCATCACTCTGCGGCCAGATATGGAGTAGATGTGGATGGATCCCTTTAAGGGTTGTTTCTCCTGACTTTTTTCCCCGTAGAGTTCTATAGGAAAATGAGTCAGGAGAAATAACCCTTGCAGTGATCCATCCACATCTATTCCATATCTGGCAACAGAGTGATGGTTTGGGGCTCGTTCGATAGCTCAGACCCTTGATGACTTACAGCCATTTAGCCAGCCATGTGTTCCATACTGTACCAGTGTAATTTACAGCAGTTTCACCCCCAAATACCCATAGAGATCAGTTCAAATGCAGAGAGGTTATAGTATCGCTTGTAACAGTACCTGAAAATAGGATATCGAGAGTCTTTTGATGTTGATTGGTCACAGACTTCAGGAAGTAACAGCATGCAAAGGATATGCAACCAAATATTAAATTTGATACTTTAAAAATATGTTAAAGCAAAATATTCTAATTTTCTGAGACACTGAATTTTGGGTTTCATTAGCTGTAAGCCATAATCATGAAAATTACAAGAAATAAAGGCTTGAAATATTTCACTCTATGTGTAATGAATCTATATAATATATGAGTTTCACTTTCTGAAATGAGTGACAAAAAATATTGAACCTTTTCACGATATTTAAATTTTTTGAGCTGCACCTGTATATTGAGTAATGGTGGTACCTAAGGATGAGTCGAGTGTAACCACTCCGAGCTCCACGCATGATTAAAAGCAAATTCTAAATTATAATTTTAAATGGAGTCAGATAAACGAGTAAATTAATTAGTGATATTTTACACAATAACTTTTCCCTTTTCCCACAGCAATAGCGGAATACATCACGCTTAAACCTTCGCTCCGAGCTATTCCCTCATTGGTCTAGCTGCATGGGTTCTACACAGACTTGATACAATGTGTTAATGCTTTGATTTGGAATTGAATGTGTAATGTTTCCACTACATTTGAAATATGGAACTAAAAGCTATTAAAAAATATTTGCACTTTATTCACTTTTTTTAACGCACTGCTATTTATTTTAACACCACTGTAGCTAACATTACTATATTGTAACAATGGCAAGCTAGCCAGCAAAATTACACATAGCAGCTAGCAATCTGTTTGTGTCTGAGATGAGCTGTTTCGAGTTTCTTTTGAATGAAATGGCATCTGAAGTATTTGTTTAGTAGTTATTGTTCCACATGAGTAAATTGTTCTGTATGCAGTACAGCAGGCTGTGCAGGTAAACACATGAGCAATTTATGCATGACGTAACATGAGGGAGAGATAACATGATAAGTTGAGGATTAGTTTGTTGTTGATTATTATGCACTGATGTTTTTATTTTATCTACGAAACTGGTGGACATTTGATTTTATATCCAGTTTGCATATACCTGGACTCTGGGGCTCTGGTGGAATATAAGATTCACTGTGCTGCTACATGTGTTTGGAGAGCTTTTTGGGGACCACGAGTAGGCTAGTTAGCTGTGTAATATGAAACACACCAAAAACACATCTAAAAACAAACTTTTATTGACAAATTATCTAATTTCATTGTAAAACTTATAAAATCAATCATATTGAGACGTTTCTGGAACCGTGCCATTTTGCACAATTTGGCATAATGTGTGCCAACTTTGGTAACCAAAATGGTTCAGTAGAATTTGAATGGTTTGAGATATTTACACCATATTTTTAGCAGAGATGGGCAGCATATTAAGAAATCACAAAGAGGAATTATTTCTTCCATAGCTCTTGTAGCTCATCAGGTAAAAAATCTGAAAGTTGAATGTAGGTACCCGTTTCTGAGTTTTTTCACAATTTCTGTACATATATTGTTGTAATTAAGTAGCAAAAAGTGTATGAATATGAATTATGACTGCTTATTCATAATTGTGCAGTTCTCTCTTTTAATGAAAGCTATGAACCATATGTGTAGCCTTTACAGTTTTTGAGATAAACAGCTTTGTTTGTCACTAGTGAAAACAGGTGAGAATTGGCATATATTGCCCTTGGTAGGAAGAGGTTCATTGTGAATGTGTCTCAGCAGGGGGCCCAGTCCCATGATCACAAGGCCAGAATACGTCCCTGTATCCATTACACAGCTTTAGTCTATTTAGTGTCATCATTAAGGCAAAATAACACTATTTATGCTATTAATCAATATTAGAATGCACATAATATGAATTTCAGATTAAGCTTAAATTTAGCTTGCCGAAATTCATTGCCTGTGATCTGTCTGCTGTGAGAACGGCCTCATGGAACTGATGTTTGACAATGCTTCATTGTATCATCAAATGAAATTCGTTAAACAAGCAAGCTATTTTTTAAAGACGGAAGCCAAGTTTATATGCTCAGCTGTTGCAGTTGTTATAACAACATTAAACCGCATATCATTTCTAAAATAATAGCACTGGTGTAAGCTCCCATTTTCCCGTCACTATATTTCTGGGAAACGGGAAATAGTTTGGTCAGGAATTACCGGAAACCCATGCCGCATGCCAGTGTTAAACCCTAATGTGTAAGATTATTATTGCATATATTAAAATACATCATAATGGTTAGTCCGAATAATACTGATCCTAATATTGATCATTATATTCCGTGCGTGCAAGCTGGATTGTTTCGCCAACTGTAAATTGTTCTTTTTGCAATCAAGATTATTCCCTCCCTGGAAAATCTGTAGCATTCATAACTGCCTGCAGATCCAATATCGAAACACCGTCCCTGTTCGAAACGCTCTCCTTACTATCTGTGCCCCCTCATCTACAGGGTTGTCAATGAACGGACATACCATGATTGAAACAGTCAAGATACATTTGTTTTTATACACGACATAATCGGGTCCAATATTTCCATTAACGACCATCTATGTTGCAAATGTATATGTCGTCGACTTGTAGATAGCTACACAGACCCCTATGCCTAGTTTACACCTCTAAAATATTATAGAATAGCTTTTTTGAGATATCCTACAAAATAATATTATGACATAAAGGGAATAATTTTATAGCAGAACCTGCAAATAATAACTCAAAAACTTGAATTGTAAATGGTTTAATAATATGACAACATAAAAAGGAATTACTTGACAAAAAACATGTTCTGAAAAAAGCCAGTGGTCCGTCCGAGTCGGTGTCACTAACGCTGGCTGAAAATAAGTCAAGCTTGAACCATGTTAGCCTGCTCCAGGCTAGTCCCAACACATATCTTGCCATAGCGATATAACTGGCATCTAGTCAATCTTGCATCTAGTCAAGAGTTATCCAAGTACCTATCCAGACTTACTGAAATAAGCCAGGTTTACAGCTTAATCGCGCTTCATGAAATACCCCCAGGGTTCCCAGAGCTCACAAATATGTGCTACAAACCTACCATGATTGAACCAATGGGGTGTTTCTTTGAGCAACTCCCCAGATCCTGACTACCTGCAGAAACAAATTCAGACTTATAAACAGGGTTTGAATTGTCGTTGAACAAGTGCCGCTCCCCTTGTTAAGTCAAATTGGGAAAACCAATGTTAAGATAAAACAAAAAAGATAAAACAAAACACAGTGGGTTCAGTCTAATTAGTTATTTTCAGTCTTTGCATCATTTCCTCTTGTCCTTTCCTCGGTCCTTAGCTGTACCCAAGGGAGGACGTGAGGAAGAGATGCATGCATAGGCGTAGTTTTTAGTAGGGACGCTAGGGACATGTCCCTACCAATGTCACGGAAACAAGAATTGTCCCTACTGAAAACTATAGTTATAGGCGTAGTATAATTCAAAAACCCATTGCTGTCTTCCAAAAAAAGAAGATCTGGTTGACAGCTGCATCAATAACCTATTGTCAAGATATCCTATTATCTGCCATAGCCAATCAACAACCTGGACTGACAACAACCTTTCCCTCCCTTGCCTCGTTCCCAGTGAGTGCCACGAGCTGTCAGTCACAGCCGTGTTCATCAGCGACAGGCAGCGCAAGCACCCATTCAGACTATCCTGTCTCTGTTGCACAGATTAGATGGGAGCCCATATTGCAGCCCCCCCTCTGTTATGATGGTCGCTCGGGCAAGTGCCGAGGGTTTCTTGCCCAATGTGCAATTTTTTTTAAAGCCCAGTCATCATGGTTTATTTCTCAAGCGTCCGAGGTAGCATTCATACTTTCACTACTCACCGGACCCACACTTGACTGGGCTACCCCTTTAATCAATGACAGTTCTCCGATATTAGCAACTACTAAAGCACTTATGAACGAAATGGAATCGGTCTTCAACTAAAACATTTCGGGTCGGGACGCAGCTAGAGTTCGCTATAAAGTTCCGAACGTTAGCAGCTCAGACAGGTTAGCCAGAGGCTCCCCTGATGACGTTATTCTCGGATGCATTAGACAAGTCTGTTCAGGATGCGTTAACCATTCTAGTCCAATTCACTGGATGCATTAGTATCTGCCGCTATTCGGACCGAATATCTCTCTCCCAGTAGTTAAATCCCCTTTGCATAGTACTGAGGAGCCCATGCAGGTAGATGGGGTAGTGTGCCCATCTTCCAGTGACACCACTTCTAAAATCGAATGGTGTCATTACTGCAAAAGGAAGGGTCACGTTTACAGTGTACTAAGCTTAAGGGAAAAGGGGGGTCTTGCTAGAGGAACCGGGGCTTCTAGCGGGACTTCAGAGTACTACACCCCAAATTTATTAGCAGTCGAGCTTTGTTGGGGAGAGCACTCCCTTCTGGTCAAGGCCTTTATAAATTCTGGGGCCGTGGAGTGTTTTATTGATGCCCCGTGGGCAAAAAAATTTAAATACCGGTCCAGTGCCTTGATCAGTCTCGATTGATTACCGCTCTCGACGGTCGTCCGTTGGGTTCAGGCTCCATTAAGGAGATTACTTCTATTCTCACCATGTCTACTCTTCAACACAGTCACGTTGAGAGCATTCAGTTCCTGTTAGTTGATTCCGCTGCTTACCCTCTTGTTTTGGATCACACGTGGTTAGTGAAACACAATCCCCATATTAGGTGGGGAGGGGATAATTTAGTGATTCAGCAATGGGGGTCTGTTTGTACCGCTCAGGGTTATCTCACTCTTTCCAGAGTTTCCGAGGAACGAGTGGACATTTCTGATTCTGAGTCTGAGCTGGAGGAAGTTGCTTTTCTTCCAAATCAGGAGGAGTCGGTCTTAGGTTCTGAGGCTGGTGATGAGAGTTTGGAGTGGGACTTCCTGACTGATGGATATTCCAACTGGAGAGAGCTCTCTACTGATGAGCTTTCCGATTCTGAGATTCAGCTGCTCCCCTCCTCCTGACTTTTCCGCTCAGAGGGGAGCAGCTGAAATGGCTGGGTCGTTGGAATTTTCCTTACCGCATAACGTTCCTACCGAATATATTGAACTAGCAGAGGTTTTTAGCAAGCAGAGGGCAACCACCTCCCTCCCCACCATTCATACAATTGTGCCATAGAACTCTATCCGAGCACCACCCCCACCAGAGGGAGTCTATATTCCTTGTCTGCCCCTGAAAGTACGATTATGAAGATGTATGTTGAGGAAGCGCTTGCCAATGGCTTCATAAGGCCATCCACCTCGCCGGCTGGTGCAGGGTTTTTTTTTCATTAAAAAAAAAAGATGGAGGGATAAGCCCATGCATAGACTATTGTTCGCTCAATGCTATCACGGTTAAGAACCGTTACCCGTTGCCCCTGATGAATTCTGCTTTTGAACGCCTTCAGGGGGCGGTTATTTTTTCCAAGCCAAACCTCCGCAATGCATATAATTTGGTGCGCATGTGGGAGGGTGAAAAACCGCCTTCAACATGCATAGCGGCCACTATGAATACCAGGTCATGCCGTTCGGGCTCATAGTGAACCGGATGCTCTGTCGTGCATTTTTGACCAGTCCGACAGGCCCAGTTCTTCCAAACCCATTGTGCCAGCGGCCCAGATCTTGGCTCCCGTTTTATGGGATATTGAGGTAGCCGTACAGAGAGCATTGCGTCTTGATCTGGGTCCAAGGGGAGGTCCTTTGAATTCCCTGTTTGCGCCTCCAGAGTTGAGGTCACAGGTACTTCAGTGGGGTCATGCCTCACAACTAGCTGCTCATCCTGGTGCCCACCGCACTAAGGATTTCCTTTCCAGATGGTTTTGGTGGCCTGGATGGAGAAGGATGTGCGCAAGTTTGTTGCCACCTGTTCAGTTTGCGCACGGAAAAAAAGGCTCTCATCTTCCTTCCTCAGGACTGTTGCTTTCCTTGCACGTACCTAGTCGACTTTGGAGCCACATAGCCTTGGATTTTATTACCAGATTGCCCGTATCTCAGGGCAACACAGCTATTCTCGTCGTAGTCGACATTTTCGACAGTAGGACATTTTCTCGCACTAGCAAAATTGCCATCTGCTCCGGAGACCAGCAAGTGTACATGTAGGCCAAATGCATAATCAGTTGAGGTTAATTAAGGAAGCAGTCATCGGGACCATCTGATGCTCTCTTTGTAGCTCAAAAACAATATTTGCTCTCAAATTAGTGAAAATTTTTTGCGTGCTCTCACAAACAGTCCCTAACAAAACTCGAAACAAACCTACACCCCTGGATGAAAGGATGAGATACAGGGACGGAGGAATCGAGGCAACATGCATTACGCAAATGGAAAGACAAAGTCCTTGCTCAGTCAAGCGTCAGTTTAAGCGATGTCAATTACTAATGATGTTGCACAGCTGTATCATCTGTCAGTGGGCATTTAACAGATTGTTCTGGTCTCAGAGCTTGTTTTTGCACTGAAAATAGTAGCCTACTGTTTTACTGGATGCTGTTTTCAGGCCTACGGTAAATGATAAAAAAATAGTATAATAGCCTAAAACATGAATTGCATCAGTAAAAGATGGCCAATTCACATAAATAGATGTAAATGACATTATTCTTTCTCAGTCACACAGTTTTAATGCCACGGTTCCCACTTCTGCTCATTATTATGCTGGACAAATCATATGTCTGTTTGTAAAATTATGGCTGAACTATAATTGTTAAAGTTTTATTTTTGGTTTGGCGGGTGATAGACTGGGAATTCAGAGAGGCCCACAAATTAACTGTCTGCATGTCCAAAATCAGAAAAATGAAGTTCTCCTCCCTCATCTGTGGATATGTATGATATCTGGTCCCCACAGAAACATGAATTATAATAAACATTCCTTTTATCAAGTCACATTGGCAGAATTAGTTGATTTTTACTGGGGTCAGATATGACCCCAAGGGATATGTCATCACCAAAAGTCTTAAGGCAGACACAAAACAATGATATAGGTAATTCCATAAAAAAAATCAACCAATGCTTCCCATCTGACCCCCTCAAAATCACCATATTGTTTTGTACATCAAACTATAATCCATTTAATGAAGCTATAAACTATGAATATCTTGCGAGTTATGTCCCCTCAAATTCTGGCTCTTTTTATTTCACATGAAATTTTCAGTCATTTTTGAGCCTTCATAGCTTCATAACTAAAGGTTCTAGCCACATGAAACACAACTCCAATGTATTTTTTGAACACAACTCCAATGTATCTTTGAGCCCTGAAAATGTCATGTGGCTAGCACCTTTAGTTATGAAGCCATGAGGGCTCAAAAATGACTGAAAATTTTATGTGAATTGAGTGACTGAAAATTGAATGCAAAATAAAAAGAGCCAGAATTTGAGCTACGCCTAGGTACTTCAAAGGGCCATAATTCGCAAGAAATTCATACACTACATGGCTAAAAGTATATGGACTCTTGCTCATCCACATCTGCCGCAAAGTTGGAAACCCAGAATCATCTAGAATGTCACCGTATGCTGTAATGTTAAAATCAGCCTTCACTGGAACTAAGGAGCCTAGCCTGAACCATGAAACAGCCCCAGACCAAGGTGTGGCCACATACTTTTGGCTATATAGTTTAGTATAAAGTAAAACCATTCGCATAGCTTCATTAAATAGATTATGTACAAAGAATAGTTCATGTACAAAGAAAATCTGGTGATTTTGCAGGGGTCAGGTGGGAACTTTTCCCAGAATTGATTGATTTTATGTGGAATGACCCATATACATTTATTGAAGGCAACTTTATTGCCAAAGTCAAAAAATTTCAGAAGAATCAAATAAATACCTTAAGTAATAAAATTGAATGAAATTAAAGCCCAGGGTCAGATCTGACCCCAGCTGGTCGCTTCAGGGTTAAATAGCGACAGGAAGAACCAGAGAGAAAATGAAAACAAGACATGAATCCGTAAAAAAAAAAACAGAACAAGTTGTTTTTCTTCGGGAAAGATGACTCCACTCTCCACTGTAAATAAGTAAGGGACAGTGAGATCATTTTCTGTTTGGATACTGTGCTGAAAATGTTAGTCTTTCTGCCAAGCTCTGAACTGACTCTCATTTACAGCAGGTTGCGAGCAGTTATACAGAGCTGGACATGCTGCCTAAGGCCTGCGATGTCTCACCAGATACACCACAAAGCTCCTGGCTGCCAGAGAGCTCACTTTTCCTCGCACACTACTCATAATCTACCTACGCACCATCATGCACACACACACACACACACACACACACGCACACACACACACACAAACACAAACTGCTGTCAAGTAACTTTTAGCCTGTGTTAGCCTTCACTAAATGAGTAGTACTATAGGTGTACTAATGCCAGTGTGTGTGTGCGCGTGCATGCATGTGTGTGTGTGTGTGTGTGTGTGTGTGTGTGTGTGTGTGTGTGTTCTTCTTCTCTCCCCGGTCCCTTGTTTAGTGGGTAATATTTGTTTTAGCAATTTTAATCCAAGATGAAATTAAATCAGCTTCAGACAAAATGTGCCCTTTTGTTTTGGGTTGAATTAACCAAAGTTCAGCCATAAAAATCCACTACTAGATGATGTAATGCAGTAATATGATTTTATATATTATATTCTATTATATTCTATACAAATTATATTCTCATTCTAATGTGATAGATTTATCTCAAAATTATTAAATTGAGCTGAGAATCATGTTTACATCATAATTTTGGAAGAAAAGAGCGCTGTGATATTATATTAAGGGAAACAATGGGAAAATATATGCAATGCAAACAATAAGATACTTCTCCGCTAGTGAGAGTCTGAATCCCAGAGTACTTGAAATTTAGTGGAAAGGAAGCAGCATTTTCAGGTGACATGCTTAATGATATATCTCTGCATGGCTTTTCAGTTTATGCACTCTTGATATTTTGAGGAATATTGAGACTGAGATGAAGAATGAGGCAATGTCAGGGTTTTTCCTGGCTCAAAATGAGGCGAAGGTGCTACCAGAGTGGCAAAATTTTTTGTTCTTCTTTCCAAACTTTTGCATACTGTACATTAAAAATCAAGCAACCATGCTGCTGGCTGGTCTGGCTGGCTGCAGCGGTGCCACTGTCCTCAGTGGCATTATCCCTGTCTACAAGCAATGTATTTTAAGAGTTCTAATAATTATATGATTGAAGAAAAGGACAATTATAATATTAAAGCATATTTAATTTTTTTAAATAAAGGTGCCCTGTTCAACAGTAAATTAAATACAACATAAAATCTAATGTGTTAATTTACACAGTTAACAAACAGCAAAGTTGTTTAAAATCAAATCAGATATAACATAAGCTAATGTTTTCATTTACAGATCACAGGGGCACAAAGCCAGCAGCAAGTTACAGCATGAGGGCACAATGCTTTTGGCTTAGGTGACATGTCATGCCCTCCTTATTATGTCTGATCCAGGTAAATTTGTTGAGCCGTTGCAGGTCAAAACCACTGGCTCTGTGTTTTTGAGGACGTCTAGGAAGATGAATAAAATCATGTAAACATCGGCTTTGCGTTAATACCAGAGAGGGTATTGACACGGCGAGGGGTCACTCTGAGCTAAAACATGTCGTGGGCGGGGCCTGAGCGGGACTGTGAAGCAAACCGCGGGAAGAAAATAAGCAGACAAGAAGCTGGTCTGAATGCATTGGGGTCAACGGGGAATTTTCCAAATGTGGGCTTCTCTTGCTTATATTGTTTTGTTACAATGTTATGATATGTGTGCCATTCATTTCTAGATATAAATGAGATGTATAGAGGAATTACAGCCTAATTGAACATTTCTGAAAAGTCGTTTTTTTGAGAATTAACTGACGCCTGCGCCTATTTGTGTGGGAAATCTTGTGCGGGCGTTAAAGTTGCGTCAGATACAAAGTTGCTCCTAGCACCCAGCTACCTAGCTTCTTGATATCATATTAAATGTATATACATCTTTAGCCAAATAAACAATGTCTATTAACATACATTGCCTATGTGTGTTTGTGTTTGCTTGTACCTACAGCAATGAATTAACTGACTGCAGCAGATAGCTAGCTAGGCTACTGTAAACTCCGTCACAGACATATTTTCTTGTTAAATATAGCAGAAAATCTTGCAAAGACCCTAATTTCTGTATGTGGCAGGCTATTTTTGGTACAGAATTTAAAAACGCCTAAATTGTGCTCGGCGGTTGGCTGCAATAATAGGCAAGTCACTTTTGGTGTATTCAAAATCTTTAATTTACATAAGTATTCATACCTTTTGCTTTAACATATTTTTAAAGTATCATATTTAATCTCTGGTCGCATATCCTTTGCATGCTGTTACTTCCTGAAGTCTGTGACACATCAACATAAAATAACTCTCGATATCTTATTTCCAGGTACTGTTACAAGCGATACTATAAGCTCTCTGCATTTGAATGGATCTCTATGGGAATTGGGGGGTGAGACTACATTCAGCTGTAAATTACACTGGTACAGTATGGAACACATGGCTGGCTAAATGGCTGTAAGTCATCAAGGGTCTGAGCTATCGAACGAGCCTCAAACCATCACTCTGTTGCCAGATATGGAGTAGATGTGGATGGATCACTGCAAGGGTTATTTCTCCTGACTCGTTTTCCATTTTCCTGCTTTACTGATATTTTTCATAAAGCCTGATGAGACTTGTCCCATGTGAATTGGCACCTCAGTAATTAGGGGTGATTTTTTTCTCCTGAAAGGATCCGTTGTTTTTTCCTCATCTTTGTCTGTATCTTTCCGGGTCAAGAATTATGCAGGCTCTGGTGGAAGTAGCTTAATTAATGCAAATTTAGACATTTTTGGTGTGGTTCTTATGCCAATAGTTTTTAAATGTAGGGCTACTCCCAAATTTACTGAACTCGCTTTGTAAAGTAATCACTGATTCTACGAGCCATATCAAAGCTGAAAACATTACACTGATGAGATGTAACATTAATTTAGGAAACCATTTTAAGAAATTGGACGTGCTTGGATGCAAAAGAAACAATATTCACCTGTTTGAACAGCCACGAAATATCAGGGTGCTGCCTGACACATTCCTGCTGTAGGGAAAAATAGATGCTCTTTGGAGGAAATTGCAGCTTTTTTCTTCTTAATTTCCCGGTGCACTGTGCTGATTACAATACAGCGCCACCATATCGGCGTAATGCGCAATTGCAGTTACAAAGACAGAAATACACTGAGTGCAACGCATGTTCGAAAATAGTGTTTTCCATGAAGACACGCCTCCTAATTCTCTATGCAGGAAAAACCCTGAATGTTGGCTACCTGGTTGAAGACACAATATTGGCAAGTAAAGACCTGCTAAATTACATGATTGACAGTTGGTCAGCCTTCCCCCAGATGTAAAAAAAATCAACTGAAGAATGTGTTCAGTATTGGCTGTTGTGCATATTCATAATCTTTGAGTTATGGGTTTAGCCAAGAAAGCTGTTCCTTATACAGAATGGGACGTAAAATTTTTCTTTCATTTCAGAGAGAGCAGAACTCATCAGGATGCAATATAAGAATGAGAAAGATTATTAATTTGCATCAGTCACTGAGTTATGGAGAAAACAGCTCCTCTCTCCCCAATGCTGATGACTTCACCATGTTCAGGAATATCCTGAAGAACATTAATGATCATTAAAGTCAATGCGAAGACCGCAGGCTCATCTCCCTGCATTTCCGAGCAGGTGATGAAGCTGTATTCGTTAAAACACGGCACGCGTACAGAATGGCTGTTCGGATCTCTGTTCACACCCAGACCTTCTGTTCTGTCCTGTCTGACAGGCTCGTTAAAAGCCAATTGCGAGATTTCAGTCATTGCTATTACCTCTCTAGGCACTTTTCAGCACTTCCATGAGATTATAGGTATATGTGGTTGCACTCAGTGCCAAATTGTAATTAGTAGGACGCCCTTAAGGCTGTTCTGGGGTTGCTGGACAAAATGGCTACCTACCTTTGTCAAAGCAGATTTTTTTTCTCATTCTGGCAGCAGTATTATATGTTTTCTAGACCAGGTTACACACTCTCTCATTCAATTTGGTTGTATTGTTTTAAGTGATCCAATAAAAAAAAAATTCAGTTCATACACATTGTTTGTGGCCTATTTTATGAATATTTCTATGATACATTTTAAGATATGCCCATTCTTTTAAAGGGTGGTGGGCGATGGTTATGGCCGATGCAACTGATAAAGTCTGTTTTGATGGTCCCTAAGACCCTAAAATGATATATCCTCCTGAAACCCAGCAATTAATTTAATGAGTCTCTGGTCCTAATCTCAAGACATATATTATGTTGAAACCTACACGACAAGGGACATTCAATAAAAATAAAATACAACTTGTTTTTGTCCTCCAAGACACAAAAAAAATAATTAAATACTACTTTTTTTTCTACCAGGTCTCAGGAGGATATAATTGAAAGGCCAAACTAGTGAGGCAATGATCCATAAATAGGAGTAGACAAGTATCACCATGGACACCTACGCTCAAACAGGACATGTCTGGCCTTTCTTTCCCTCGTGTTTCTTAATGCTGATAGAGTGATACTCGGATTGCGACAGCGGGACCAAGGCACGGGGCTCTGAGGAAACGTTGGAGGTCATCTGAGGTAAAACAAGTTGTCTGAGTTGAGTAGCTTCAGGCCCTGTCAGTATGGCATTATCACTGAGGACAGACGCGTCACTCCAGATTGCCACCCTGATGAAAATGTCCCCATGCAAAGAGGGTAGACAGCTGCCACTCTTATGTTTGCCATGGGTCTCGGTGAGGAGTCTATTAAATGTGTTGGACTGGTAACAGGCCTGTTTAAGATATATCATTCTCTTTATGGTGGACTGAATTAGCAAAAGTATGATGTTGACATTAATATTATATTAATATTATAGTTACAATGCAAGCAGTGATATTTACACTTGCTTACTGTACCCATTTTATACGGACGTACCAACAAAATGCATGGGTACGCATGTGAGAATTTTAAAATTATTTACAAAGTTAAGCAAACAAGAATGATGATGTCCAAATAATTTCACACAAAAAGAGCCGTATTGGCAATCTGTTTGCTAACTAAAAAATATAGTGGGTATGAGATGGGTGTGAATTCACTATGGTGCTCATACCCAGCCTTTTTCTTTCCATTGCTGCATGCTATTTCTAAATGTCACTGTACCTTCATTCAGCATCTCTACATTGGGCTGAATTGGATTGGAATAGACATGCTGTTAATGTTGACTAACACTTGCACATGTTATTCAAGTCAAATATATACTGTATACAATTGGACTGGATTGGAAAGGACATTAAACGCTAGCAGTATGAGTTAGCAAATGTATTTTTATTCAGATGAATAATAGCAATAATTGACAAACTCTTTCTTCAGTGACAGGGAACCTAAATGCAACCAGGGACAAGCAGCCTGCTACTGTGCACTGTACACAGTGTCAGCAGGTTAATAGAATCGTACTGGCACAGTGTTTTGATTATAAAGTATTCAGCCAAATTTGCATGTATGCACATTTATTTGTAAGTTTACAGAAAAGAGGAGAACAGGAACAGAAGTAAACTTCAGACCTGGACCCCCCCCCCAGCAAAAAGAAAACCTAAAAACTGCCTCTGGAGGAACCAGGCTAAATGTTTCATGCTGTTTAACACCACAGAATCATACTCCATATTAAAGGCAAGAAAAGCACTGAAAGAACCCAAGGGCCAGAAGGGTATAGAACAATTAACTTTAACGTGTGAAAATAACAATTCTATTTTAAATGCATTTTATTCCTGTAATACCTGTTATCCGTCAATTTTATTGCGCTCCTTTATCTATTCAGGACATCCAACGTCACATTTTTGTCTCTCTTTCATTCACACACTTCAACCTTGCAGCAATAACACTACTAAACTAAACTAAAATCTTGACAATCGTGATTGAGTAATGAGCCCGAACACATACAAGAAAATGATCAGTCTGAGCTGCCAGAAATGAAGAGAGTAAGAATAACTCCAGTACCAGGTTTGGAAACTTTCCAATGCTGGTAGACCATTTTCCATAGTGTGCTTTGATTCCTAATGTAAAAAGGCCCAAAGACCTGACTTCAGATCAGCTTTTAAGTGGATTATATAGAGATGCCAACATTTTTTTCTGAAGATTTAGAAAAACAAATGTACTCATGGATGACTTTAGTTAAATAATGTATCAGTCCTTTAGTATGCTGGTCCAATTGAGCTT
Organism: Ilyophis sp. 1 JC-2022; assembly: GCA_022702515.1. NCBI lineage: Eukaryota > Metazoa > Chordata > Actinopteri > Anguilliformes > Synaphobranchidae > Ilyophis > Ilyophis sp. 1 JC-2022. The sequence goes on along the minus strand of CM040403.1, from coordinate 86,591,453 downwards.
CAACCTCATAGCCAGTCATGAAGCAGCAGTTTCTGAAAGACAAGCTTTTATACAGGAGGAAGGTACAGGACAAATACAGAATGTTTGATATCTGCTATAATTTTACTTTTTAAATCATTAACCTTTCAATGTTTAATCACCATTATAAACATCTGTGTACAGATTAACACCAAATACCTGAGCTATTATAATTGTGTGGAATACTGGTAATGGTAAATTCTGTTGTTACCAGGTGAAGATAGGTGAAATAGCTTATAACTTAAAATTTGGCTTGACTTGCTAATTATATGCATAATTTTCTAATACATTTTATGGCATTTAGCTGACGCTTTTATCCAGAGCGATTTACAATTTGTGCACAAAGAAAAGGCCTAGATTCGTAAATCACCAGCATTCCAAGTAGCAATTATTGAGAGTGAAATGGTCGGGCCATAACGCACCCGCGATACGTAATCCTATGTCACAAGATTTAACGTGTGGAAGGGAAGGTAGAGAGGGTTTTTTAAAGATAGATAGGACAAAGTGTAGAAGAGGGCAATGGGAATCAGGGTGGAGAAGGGGAGGAGAGATATTTCCTGAATAGATGGTTTTGCCAGAAGGTGCGGAGGGACTCCTGTCCTGGCTGAGATGGGCAGGTCATTCCAACAGTGGGGAGCCAGTAGGTAGAAGAGTTGAGGCCGGGAGGAGAATGACCAGGTCGTCCATTTAAAGAAATGTGCTTACGTGAAAGTTAAAGATGACCAAGTACTTTCTTTTATAAATGAGGCCCCTGGTCTTGAAAACACCCAGAGTTTTTGCCTCTACCACATGACCTGGCAAACTTTTCCTCACAGCGACTACTCTCTGTGTGAAGAAGTACTTCCTAATGTCTGTGCGAATTTATCTTTTTCTAATTTCCATCTATGCCCCCTCGTTCTACTAACAGAACGCAACCTGAAGAATGTCTTGTAGTTAACTTGTGTTAATCCCTTTTATGAATGTAAAAGCCTCGATCAAATCACCCCTAAGTCTCCTTTTACTAAGCTTATAGAGATTAAGTGTAACGTGTTTTGCGGTCTCCCTCAGCATAGAGAGAATGAGAGTGGTTCCTGCAGTGGCAGATTGGAGAATTGCGGAACACGATTGAATAATTGAATGATTGAGTGAGTGAGTGGTTGGTACTCATGGGGTAATTGCTTGATGGAAGTGGGAATGCAAGGGGCTGGGTTCCCTGGGGGAATAGATGGAGTGCACCTGGGGTAGAACAGGAGGAATTTACGGAAGGTGAGCGAGAGAGGGCGGTTGGTCTCTGAGCTCCTGCATGTGTGGCGGTGTTTTTTTTAGTGTGTGTGGTTATTTTGGTCGGACGGCTTGTGTTCTTTTCCTTTTTTAAATTATTATTATGTTTATTTGTGGTAGCCCTCCTAGCAGTGTGGTGTTGGTAGGACTCCACGCTCCTTGATTTCTTTGTGTTTAATGTTGTTTGTTTGTGGCGTGGGATGTGAGTGAGTGTGGTTACAGTATGTGTGTGTATGCCGCCGTGCCAGTCTGTGGGCTTTTCCCTCGTGAGTGTTGCGGGGCCGGGCGGCTGGCTGTTCCCCGAGGTGGGCTATTAAGCGTGTAATTATGAGTGAGTGTGTGCCCATTGCCTGTAACCTAAAATATATTGAGCACAGTGTGTTTTACAAGTGGTGCGAGTGACAGCGTATACCGTGTGGTGTGTGGGGATAGGCACGCTTACCTGCAGGTGGGGTCCGGCTCGTCCGGCAGAATTGAGAGAGTGGTGGGAGGGAAAAGGAACCCACAGAAGGGCATAGCCTCTGCCAGTCGCGTGAACAACTTGTTTTTTATGAATTGTGACTTCAATAAAAAAGTTTTTACCTTTTACTTTTGTCTGGTGTACTGTTTGGAGAGTGGTGGATCTTGCAAAACCTGGTCCGGGTTCGGTAGTGGGATTTGTCCGTTTTTGACCCGTGACATAAGTATCCCAGTTTTGTTTCTCCCATAAAGTAGTCCTGCCTTATGTTTTTATTTCCCACATGTAGAACTTTACATTTAGCTATATTGAATTTAATTTGCCAGGTTACTGCCCACTTCTGGATTCTGTTTAAATCTTTTTTAATTACTGTGGTAGGGGGGCGTGGCTTTAGGCGCAGCTAGCAAGAGAGAGAGTGAACGCGGGCGGTTTAGGGAGCCGGCACAGCTGTGAACAGTCAGGCAATTGGGGACGATTGATTATATGATGGGTGTTGTCAATTAACCAATTGCCTTGATTGTTCAACAGTGAGCCTGAGAGCGGTGAAAAGGGAGCCTCGCACAGCAGACGAGAGATAGAGAGCACAGGAGTGCAGCGAACTATATGTTTGTAAAGTGAAACGAGAATAAAGCAAAGTTCTCTTTCAGCCAGACTGGGTTTGTGTTTCCTTCCACGAGCAGGAATAAGCACTCGTTCTCACAATTACTTTAGTAGATTCCAAACTGTTAGGTAAACCTCCCAGTTTTGTATCATCAGCAAATTGAACTCATGTATTTGCAATGTCCCTGTCAAGGTAATTTATGTAAATGAGAAAGAGAAGAGGCTCCAACACCATCACTCAGATAAGATCCCTCCTACTACTACTCTTTATGTAAACTCTGTAGCCACTTCCGAACCCATGCTAAAATGCTTCCTGTAATTCCTACTGTCTTCATTTTGCCCACGAGTCTCTCATGTGGTACTTTATCAAATGATTTTTGGAAATCTAAGTATATAGTATCATAAACCTTCAGCCATCAAAACTCTCGGTAGCTTCCTCAAAGAATGACAAAAGGTTTGTTTGGCATGACCTTCCCCTGCGAAAACCATGGTGGCTACCTTGTTATTTTCAAGACATAATTCCAATTTGTCTCTGATGATAGATTCTAGTATTTTACATGTGATTCAAGTTAAACTGACAGGCTGTTTCCTGGATCAGTACGGTCCCCTATCTTATATATTGGTATTATATCACCTTGCTTCCAGTTGTCTGGTATTTCTCCAGATTCTAAAGACTGTCTAAAAATACCTGCCAGTGGTTTATAGATGATCTCATCTCACCTAACTCTATGAGTCCCCTTGGGTATATGACATCAGGGCCTGATGCCTTATTCGTCTTTAGTTCATGCAATTTATCTAGTACTTCTATATCCCCTGTCTCAATATCAGCTAAGACATTCTGAGTACTGAATACACCTTCTGGCCCTTTAGGACCCTCCTCTGTTAAAACCTTCAACAAAGCTGTTTAAGGCATCAGCAATATCCACATTTTTAGAAAGCAATAATTTGATGCGGGCAGCCACAAATCACCCCAAATACTAAAGACACAGGTGTGAAACATTACACAAGTTAATTGTCTATATCAACATCATTGAAAAAATCAATTGTCACACACCTCAGTTTATGAAATAATGTATTTCTGTGGCTGGAAAGTTGGTTGTACGCTTACTTATAAAATAGCTCAACATCTCCAACCAGGCTATACAATTTATAAGGCACATCCCTTCTGGAAAAAGAATATTTTGCAATATATTGTAAATATATCAAAATTATCATCACAATATATTTAAAATATACTGCGGTATATTACATTTCCATAAGAGATCTTTTCCTATTGATTACATTTTTTTTTAATACTAAATTTGGCACTCAAGATAGGGCTGTACATATCCAACTCCAACCCTATTTTGGAATGTACAATTATCTGCAACTGCAGTCGCATACATGTGCAAGCCCCACTGCCAATTTGGAAGAGTATAGGATATACAATGGGGTGCAGAAATTTGGGCACCTCTGGTCAAAATTCCTTTTTTATATCCAAGTGAACAGAAGCTAACCTGACCTATAAATGGTACAAAGTTAAACATGACACATTACTTCAAATTCTTAAGCAAGATTAATTTTTATTAAAAAATATTAGTTTCAAAATGATAAGAAAAGAAAAACGGCCCAGTGCAATAGTTTGTGAACCCTGTAACTCTTCGAGCAACTACAGGTGCAGCTCAAAAAATTAGAATATCGTGAAAAAGTTCAATATTTTTTGTCACTCATTTCAGAAAGTGAAACTCATATATTATATAGATTAATTACACATAGAGTGAAATATTTCAAGCCTTTATTTCTTGTAATTTTGATGATTATGGCTTACAGCTAATGAAAACCCAAATTCAGTGTCTCAGAAAATTAGAATATTGTGAAAAAGTTCAATATTGGAAACTCATGGTGTCACACTCTAATAAGCTAATTAACTCAAAACACCTGCAAAGGTTTCCTGAGCCTTTAAATGGTCTCTCAGTCTGGTTCAGTAGGCTACACAATCATGGGGAAGACTGCTGACTTGACAGATGTCCAGAAGACAGTCATTGACACCCTCCACAAGGAGGGTAAGCCACAAAAGGTCATTGCTAAAGAAGCTGGTTGTTCACAGAGTGCTGTATCCAAGCATATTCATAGAAAGTTGAGTGGAAGAAAAAAGTATGGTCGGAAAAGGTGCACAAGCAACAGGGATAACCGGAGCCTTGAGAGGATTGTCAAGCAAAATCCATTCAAGAATTTGGGAGAGCTTCACAAGGAGTGGACTGAGGCTGGAGTCAGTGCATCAAGAGCCACCACGCACAGACGAATCCAGGACATGGGCTACAAATGTCGCATTCCTCGTGTCAAGCCACTCCTGAACCAGAGACAACGTCAGAAGCATCTTACCTGGGCTAAGGAGAAAAAGAACTGGACTGTTGCTCAGTGGTCCAAAGTCCTCTTTTCAGATTAAAGTAAATTTTGCATTTCATTTGGAAATCAAGGTCCCAGAGTCTGGAGAAAGAGTGGAGAGGCACAGCATCCAGTGTGAAGTTTCCACAGTCAGTGATGATTTGGGGTGCTATGTCCAGTGTGTTTTCTGAAGTCCACAGTCAACGCAGCCATCTACCAGGAAATTTTAGAGCACTTCATGCTTCCTTCTGCTGACAAGCTTTATGGAGATGCTGATTTCATTTTCCAGCAGGACTTGGCACCTGCCCACACTGCCAAAAGTACCAAAAGCTGGTTCAATGACCATGGTATTACTGTGCTTGATTGGCCAGCAAACTTGCCTGACCTGAACTGACCTTTGAACATTAGCCTCTAAAATGTCTTGATATTTGGTGGAATCCATTCTTCCTTCCACCTGCACAATATTTCCTGTGCCCCCTGCTGCTATACAACCCCAAAGCATAATGGATCCACCTCCATGCTTAACAGTTGACAAGGTGGTGTTCTCTACAAATGCTTCACCCTTTTTTTTCCACCAAAAAGTAACATTTTGGCTTTGTCATTCCAAAGCAGATTGTTTCAAAATGCTTCAGGTTTCTCAAGGTTTTCTTTTGTGTACTTCAAATGCTTTAAGGTTTCTTTCTGGCAACTCTGCCATGTAGATCTGTATTGTTTAAAGCATGTATTGTTGTCCTGTGAACAACTAGACCTGTGTCTGCTACGCTTTTTTGCAGCTCTTTTGCAGTGATGTGTGGGTTCTTCTGAGAATTTCTCACCAGATCTCGGGCCATTCTATCTGAAATTGTTCTTGGTCTTCCATATCTTGCCTTGACTTCAACTGTTCCATTTTTTTCCATTTTCTGATAATGTTTCTGTACAGTGGAAATAGCTAGTTTGAAACGTTGAAAGAGTTTTTTTTAGCCTTCTCCTTGTTGGTGGAAGTGAACTATGTTGCTTCTGACATACTTGGACTGTTTAGAGCAGGGGTCACCAACCTTTTTGCAACTGAGAGCTACTTCAAGGGTACTGAGTAGTACGGAGGGCTACTTGTTGGATTGTAATTGTTGACGAGGGGGGGGTGCTATCAAAAGATTTCGCGGACCTCGATTGAAATTGTTGACGGGGGGGGGAATAAAATACTGTTTATTAAATTGTTCATTTAGCGTATTTACCGCGAGTGTTCGTTTGCGTGCCTAAGTTAACAGTAAATTGCCGATAACGAGCCACGTAGATACACGCGTTATATTGCTATTTTTAGAACATGCCTCGCGGGTGACTGAGAAGGAGCCAACGGGCGACCGGGTGCCCGCGGGCATAGGGTTGGTGACCCCTGGTTTAGAGGAACCCATGGTTGTTATCACCAGACAGAAGGGCCACCGCAGTCGGATGCTTTAGAAGGCATGGAATTATTTCAGAATAAATAGTTCAGCCCTGGAATTATATTCGCCTGACCCATTGAAGCCCTAACAAGTAAATGACCTGGGCCTAGGCCTTAGTAATCATCTTTTTAAAAAGTAACAAAGAATAATCCAAAAGGGTTCCAAAACTTTTGCACAGGACCTTTTTCCTTTTTATTATTATTTTGAAACTGTAAAAAAATGAAATAAAAAGTCTTCTTGCTTTAAAAATGTAAAGAAATGTGTCATGTTTAACTTTGCACCATTTAGAGTTTGAATTGAATTGTGTAATGACATTACATTACAGGCATTTAGCAGACGCTCTTATCCAGAGCGACTTATACTTTTACATTTATCCATTCGTACAGCTGGATATATACTGAAGCAATTCAGGTTAACCCCTTAGTGCAGATGGCATATTTGGTAAATCATGGGGGTACTCTGTTTAAGGCTTTATAACTCCAGGTGTGAGCATCACATAAACTTGGTAAATGGCTTAAATGAAACAAAACCGGTGTACCATTTTTTGGTACAAACTTAGATTTGTTTATTTTCATAATTTAAGTCAAAATAAAGTGCCGGAAATGCAAGCAAAACTTTGCAAAAAATGCAACAAAATATATATTTCTTCAAAATACTGAGAGCTACATAAGTGAAACAGATAAAACTACACATTTCCTGGATCATAAACTCCTTGTCCACAAGCATTCAATAATCGCAGGGTGATATACAGAACTACTAAAGATCTATGACACGAAATGTAAGCAGTGTAGCCTGATGTACCCAGGGTTTCCAAACCTATCCAAATTGGCTAAAATGTGAATAGCTGTAAATCTTAAACTAATCATACATTTCAGTGCAAATCAACCGTTTTGACTCATTTAACTCACCTTTTTATCATTTTCATGTGGGATTTATTTTGGATCAGTACAGGGGGGTGGATATCTAGGTGTCCAATAACCTACCCAAAACCTCTCCGAGAAATTATTAAAAAGCCTTTTGTCCTTTATAAAGCATATACATTTTACCTTACGATCACTTAATGGATGAAAACATTGATATTGCACAGTTTCAGTTCAGTGTTTGATGCCAAGTGTGCCATTTTTTCACCATTATCCTTCATATACTGCTTCATCCTGTGCGGTGCCTTCGTGGCCAACATGCACTCATCAATGGCATGGTCTTCAGTATGCTGTAAGGATCTGGTCCTGCAGTGGCTTCACTCTGAACAGTAGAGGGCACTGCTGGAGTGGCAGAGGTGGAGGGTCAAGCATGTTATATGAACAAATTACATAATGCAGAAGCATTATAACACTGTGGTACACACAGCTAAATATGAAATCATTCACTCTTGTACTTCAGTAAACACTTTCTTCTGTATGCTACATTATGTTATATTTTGTTGCGTGCTCTAGGATGGCATTACTCTGTAGTGTGTTTCACAACTGTTGCTTATTTATTTTATTTATTTATTTTACATTCATCTTGCACACATCTGGACACAGTACATTTGAATACATATTTTCCATTCCCTAAGTGAAAAGCATCACCCATGGATATACTAATACCCCATAGAGTACATTATGCACAAAGAAATTACAATACAATAAAATAATATCGGAAAACACTACCAATGTTCTAGCTTCACGGCAAATCGAGGCATAAAATAAACTCCTCAAAAAAAGGTTGGAAACGTTATTTCGGTCGATTATTCCTCCCCTTTAATAATACCAATTGGTATTGTATTTTATATCGTTGGAAAGCCTGATTAGTCACCTTTACAACGAGGTACAACTTGTAAGGATCGTGCATTCGTGGAATGAGCAACACAGCTAACCGTGTGGGTAGCGGCCCAAAAAAATGTGCCTAAATCCCCTGCAATATTCTTCTGTTGGTATTCACTCTCGTTTTGAGCTTCAAGTGCTGGCAGATGCCATCCCACAGCAGTGTGTGACCAGGCTGGTGACCAGCATGAGGAGGAGGTGCCAAGCTGTTGTGGCTGCGTATGGATCTTCCACACGCTACTGAGGTCCCTGACAGTGTAAAATGAATAAAGTGTAAAAATGGCCAATATGTGTTGTTTTTTCCTTATTACTGTGGGAGAGTGCAATCATCCAGTCCACCAAGCAACTCAAAACGAGAGTGAATACCAACAGAAGAATATTGCAGGGGATTTTGGCACATTTTTTTGGGCCGCTACCCACACGGTTAGCTGTGTTGCTCATTCCACGAATGCACGATCCTTACAAGTTGTACCTCGTTGTAAAGGTGACTAATCAGGCTTTCCAACGATATAAAATACAATACCAAATTGGTATTATTAAAGGGGAGGAATAATCGACCGAAATAACGTTTCCAAACTTTTTTTGAGGAGTTTATAACGTACGACTGAGCAACCAAACAGAACAGCGCTAAAATACTCAATTTCATTGTGAATGCTATGAATTCTAACAAAGCAGGCCACCACGAGCCACTACGGGAACGGCACGAACACAATAGTATCAATACATTACAGTTATTTGGCAGACGCGTTTATCCAAAGCGACGTACAATAAGTGCATATTGAAGGTCATAGACACAATCTACGAAGCAAAGTCACGAAAGCGCTACTTTCTCACAACGTAGAAGCTATCGCTAGTCATCAACCGAATACAGTCAGCTATACATTCTAAGCTATGAGATAGCTAAACCAAATAGAAAATAAAAAATAAACGGAAAGAACGTACTATATAATTTGCCTTATACATGTAGTTATTCAAGGTGGAGTCTGAAAAAGTGTGTTTTCAAATATGTTCAGCATTATTAGCAGGCTAACAGTGGTCTATTACGACCGATGCAAATACAAAAATAATGAAAATATAGCACGCAGTGGAAAAACGAATGTATATAATCAAAATATTACAAGCAGTAATACTTACATGTCGAGGAGGATATCTTCCCCATATTGATAGGCACCTCTTCCACAGAATCTATGCTACAGGGATTAGAAGAATCTCTGTTGTTGTCCTCTTCTGACCGACTTCGGGGGAAAACTACTAAAAAGTCACTTCAAAGTTGCGCGCAGTTTTATTGCGTAACACCAATTGCGTCATACCAATTGCGTCATACCAAATGCGTCAAACCAAATGCGTCATCTGCGCATGCCTGCGTAAAATTGTCGTGATATAACAAGTATTGCAGTTACGCTCGCCCTTAAATAGTTAATCCAAGCTTTCAATTACACATGTAAATTACTTTTGGGAAGCTTGTCGTGCCTTCTATTGGATAAAACAATTGTCGATCAAACCAGAATAAAATTGAAAGCGTCACAGCAGTGCAATCAGGAAGGGGGGGTTACGCAGAGCTAGTTTCGTTTGTCTAATAGTGTTCCAATGCGCTGTGTATTTTTCAAACGGATTGTCCAAGACAATAAATGACCACGGAATCTTGAAAGGGACATATCTACGCTTAAATCCACGGGAGGATTGCACACAAATTCAATATTTAATAGCAGATATTGATAGTAGAATGGCATTGTATGATTTCACTTGTTTATGTCGGTATTGATTGAGCAGCGATTTGCACCGCTGTATTTGCATACGGTCGGGCTATTGGTGGGTTTATCTGGTTGCTGGACGGAATTCTGATATTATATGATGAATACATATATTTATGAACTCCCAACATAGACGCTATTGCCCACTATGTCACGCATGGGTAGGTATGCATATGTTTGAGTAAATCATTATACACTTACTTCAACCTTTCCATTACTACAGTATTTCTTTACTAAGAGTGTGTTATTCCTGCATACAGTTGAATTATTTAAACATCCACACTTGGTTTTATGTTACATTGTGTTATATTACAGTCATTTATCTCTTTTCCAGAGTGGCTGTGCCAAGTCTATGTGCAAGTTTCCTTGTCTATCAGACTATGAATGCACTGAAATTTATATTTAATTTCTGTGTCTTGATATTGAATACAGAAATGCAGAAAAATATTTACAACTAGAAATAACTGCCTTGGGGTTGCATGCCTTCGCCAACAAGTCAAGTTGCAGTTTACAGCCATGTCTGTCCAGACTCATAAAATACATGTAGTGAAGACTTTGAAGGAATTTAATTTAAAAGGTATGAAGTGTATTTATTGGCAAAATGAAAGTTATTACTATATTGACAATATTGTGTACTCAAGATAGTCAAGTTTATAATAATTAGAATAGAATTGTATTAGAGCTGATTTACCCAGTTCACTGTGAACTGCATTGTGTTCATTACTAGGGATAGCTGCTACCACGGGCGGACTGGCCATCGGGACGTTCGGGACCAATCCCGAAGGGCCGGTCCACTTCGAATCTCAAAAAAAAAAAAAAATTATTATTATTATTAATGTATAGTAAATGTTACGCTAGCTGTCAGTACTGCGATGCGGTCCACGTTCGGGCATGGGCCGGCCCTCCTCACTTGACGCTCTCTGCATACATTACACATTCAGTCGTGACTCGTGTTGTTTGCTGTTCAGGTGTTCAGAGTGAACTATTACGATAGGTTAGCTTTAACGTCAATCTTATTACTGAAGGGGGAGATAAGAGCGGCCCCCATGATGACGAGAAGGATTCGTCCAATTGGAAGACAGATTCTCACAGACGCAGTTTTAGAATTATTTTTCGGCTGCTATGTGCTTGAGTTGGACAGAAAATGCTGTGTGCTGAGCTAAATAATTATTTCACAAATCTGTAATGATAGTCTTCAGAGTATCGTGACTATGGAGGTAGATTTCTATCAAAAATAAACAAGCACAAAAGTATAATCCACAATTGTATTTACCATCCACACACACACACCTCTCAATTTGTGTTTCGTAAAAATAATCCACATGTATGTGTTTTCCATCCACACACAAACACCTCTCAATTTGTGTTTCGTAAATCATCATTTGGATGAATGCAAAAATTATATTCACAAATGCAAATAACATTTACAGATATGTTTCCAATGTTCACATGTACAAATCAAAAGCTTGGCTTGCGAATTGGCAAATCGACATTTGCCGATCGAAGGACACGCTTGATCTGCTTGGATTTACGGACAGAATTTTGAGACAAATATTCCGCTGTTTTTCACCGTGCCGATTCACGCTCGTCGCTTAACTTGCGATTCGTAAACTAAATTTCTTCTTCTTTGGTGCTACATAACACGGCGGTAGTGTTGTTCGGCTCATCAGCGCCACTTTTAGAACAAGTGGCCAAAATTGCACATTAAAGAAGTGGATTCATGGTACATTTAATTAAAACAACCGAGTTTTGAGTTTATTTAGGTTGTAAAGTTAACCCCACGAAAAAAAAAGTAATTGCACAAAACTCCTATCAGATTGCATGTAGCTAGCTAGCTAGATTACATTACACAGGGGTAGGTCCGTACATTGATAGGAACTAGGAAGTACAACACTATGAGCTAAAATAAGGAGAGCACTCCATGCAATTTGAATGATCATTTTCATTTAGGTGTCTTATCTACTAGCTAGCTAGCTGAACAAATAAAAGATTTCATAGGAGACATCGGTATCAGTGAGAATAGCTGCCAAATGAATTTAATTGGCTACAATACTTCACATGGTTGAGTTTGTTTTACATAATCTTTTCCATGAGGGACGAAAGAGTTATGTAGCTACTGTGTACGGACCAGTGGCGGCTGCTGACCTGAAAATTGAGGAGGTTGAAAACTTCCCCTTAAACTGATTATTGGTCTCAATCATTTCCCAATGATTTTCCTTGATTAACAATAGGCTACAGCGTTTAATTCACAAATGACTCAATGCCATCAAATGTAGCCAGTTCTCCTCAATTAGGCTATTAGGCAAGTAATTCAATTATTTTAATTTGCGTCGCAAAATTGTGTTCATTTTAATCAACATTATAATTGTGGATACATCTGCTCTTTTTTCTCCGCACTCAAATTCCGAGAATATTCATGGATATTAAACGATCTTAAAGCTCAGCTTTTGTTCGATTATTTTTATTGCAGGTTGTGCATTTCTATTAACGTGTACTTTTCCGTTTAATCTCCCTGACATGGTGTGAAGAAAGACGCTGTGTCCTCACCTGCTAATTATTGTTCAGATCGTCGGCACACTTGTTAATCAAGGGAAATGATTGGAAAATGATTGAGACCAATAATCAGTTTCAATAATCAATTTTCAGCTCAGCAGCCGCCACTGGTACGGACCTACCCCTGTGTAATGTAATCTAGCTAGCTAGCTACATGCAATCTGATAGGAGTTTTGTGCAATGACTGTTTAAAAAACTTGCCATCGCAAGATTAGCGTGGGGTTAACTTTATAACCTAAATAAACTCAAAACTCGGTTGTTTTAATTAAATGTACCATGAATCCACTTCTTAAAGATAATGTGCAATTTTGGCCACTTGTTCTAAAAGTGGCGCTGATGAGCCGAACACACAAACCGCCGTGTTATGTAGCACCAAAAAAGAAGAAGTTTAGTTTACGAATTGCAAGTTAAGCGAGCGTGAATCGACACGGTGAAAAACAGCGGAATATTTGTCTCAAAATTCTGTCCGTAAATCCAAGCAGATCATGCGTGTCCTTCGATCGGCAAATGTAGATTCGCCAATTCGCAAGCCAAGCTTTTGATTTGTACATGTGAACATTGGAAACATATCTGTAAATGTTATTTGCATTTGTGAATATAATTTTAGCATTCATCCAAATGATGATTTACGAAACACAAGTTGAGAGGTGTTTGTGTGTGGATGGAAAACACATACTTGTGGATTTTTACGAAACACAAATTGAGAGGTGTGTGTGTGTGGATGGTAAATACAATTGTGGATTATATCTACGAACACAAATTGAGAGGTGTGTGTGTGTGGATGGTAAATACAATTGTGGATTATACTTTTGTGCTTGTTTATTTTTGATAGAAATCTACCTCCATAGGTGTGTGGGCCTCTGAACGTCTGAACGTCCCGGGCTGAATTTGTGTCCCAGTCCGCCCCTGCCTGCTACTGTATGGGAAGAATGTGCTTTCTTATCTGTTCTGTAGTTACTTCGATGACCTTTCTGTATGCACTTACTGTACGTCGCTTTGGATAAAAGCGTCTGCTAAATGAATGTAATGTAATGTAATGTAATGTAATTGACATGTATGATTCCAGTGAATAATTTCCAGTGAGAAACATGCTGTTTTCACTATTTTTACAGAGGAGTACAGAGGACTGATAGAGAAGCTAATTAGCCAGCCAATACAGTTTTGTCATTTTTTAATTTGCAAATGAAATTAGGAAACTGTACAGTACCTGAACATGTTAAAAAACATACATTTGGCCGCTGATCACTGAGACATAAATTGAGATAAAGCGGCTGAGAACCATGCAAAAAATAACAAAAAACGGATGGAGGGTTGAATTGTAGAAAGACCGTTTTCTCAGCAAAACAGTGGTAAGCAAAACATTATAATGTCACAGTGAAGTTGCCCTTTTAACTTTTGGATATAAAATGTCATCACTTCATTATTTTATCCTATTAGACATTTGTGTGAAATTTTGTCATAATTAGCATAGGAGTTATGGCCAAAAACATCTTTTGTGAGGTCACAGTGACCTTGACCTTGATCACCAAAATCTAATCAGTTCATCCTTGAGTCCAAGTAGACATTTGTGTGAAATGTTGTCATAATTAGCGTAGAAATTTTAGAGTTATGGCTAAAAATGTCTTTTGTGAGGTCACAGTGACCTTGACCTTTGATCTTTGACCACCAAAATCGAATCAGTTCATCCTTGACTCCAAATGGATGTTTGGGCCAAATGTGAATAAATTCCCTCAAGGCGTTCCTGAGATATGGCATTCACGAGAATGGGACGGACGGACAGACGGACAGACAAACCGAAAACGTAATACCTCCGGCCACGGCAGTCGCCGGCGCGGAGGCATAAAAATGGTGTAGTTGTGTTTAAGTACTGGTTATGAATAGTGATTCTCAGTTGCAGTGGTCTTCAAACTAATGCATGGTCTATGAGAACCCCCTGATCACCCATTGGGAAAATTTGTAAAATAAATAAGTAAGTAAATAAATAAATAAATAAAGCTGGTTTTCTGTTGTTACATCATGAGGCTTTCCTCAGATATAAAATTGGAACTAAAATAATCCCAGAATAGAAATTTATAACTGTGCTTTGTAGTTTAGTTTTTCCACAAGAGGGCAACATTAGCACATTAATTCAAAATGAGAACATAAAGGCAAACAGTGTATCTTGCTTAGTGCGATATACAGTATGTGAAAAAATAAACTGTGTACTTTAGAGATTAAATAACATATACAATTAGCTATACTTTACTGTACTAAAATTATCTTTCTCTTGAACTTGATAATGGTATGGTTCGTAAATGCCAGTACTCTGGCATTTTAATGATGTCACTCTTACTTGTCTCCTTATTAAGTAGCCATTTAAATGCACAAGTTTAACTGTATAAATAAATCCCTCACACTCCATCATAGATTGTGAGAGCTGAGTGTTTTTATTCACAATAGCTGCCTTGCATCCTGGAGGTGGAGTGTACTTGTTAACCTCTATCCCCTTGTAAAGCACTTTGAGATCCATGAAAGATGCTGTTGAAGTGCACTTTGTAATTTATTACCAATTTAAAGATACTCTGACCACTGACCATGAAACCAGTCCAAAAGAGTGTCACGCTGCAAGCTCATAATCACATCCCTGTCTTTGCTGCAGCCCCTTGGGTGACAGAGTGATGCTGTTGCAAGCCCACTTGCTGGCCTGGAATTCACCCTCAAGGCCAGTTTGGTTGTTGACAAGCCACGTGCAGTCCTGTAGCCTGGTGGCCGAGGGAACATCATGCAGGGCACACAGAGAGAGGCTGATGTAAGGAATATGCTTCTATATCCTAGGGGTACTACTTATGTAAGGTGTTTAAATTTGGTAGTCATGAGGATAGATATACAGTGCCCTTCACTATTATTGGCGCCCCTGGTAAAGATGAGTAAAAAGGGTAAAAAAATACCGTTTGGTGAATTAGCTTAATCTCACACTGAAAAAAATGAGAAAAATTCAACCTTTAATTGAAGTAAATTTATTATGAGAAGAAAATAATTCCTAATCAAGAAATAATTATTTTTAACAAAACCACAAATATTGGCACCCCTGCATTTATATAAAGTCAAGCCGGAAAGTCTGCACAACCCTTTCACCTTCTCCACGTTTTATTACGTTACAGACATATTCTACAATAGATTGAGTAAATTTTTTGTCTCAAAATTCTACACAAAATAGCCCATAATGACAAAGTGAAAACAGGTTTTTAGACATTTGTGCTAATTTATTAAAAATCAAAATGTAAAATATCATATGTACACAAGTGTGCACACCCTTTGATATGACACCCAAAAGTGAGCTGAGGTGCATTTTTTTCCCACTGATGCTGCTTGAGATGTTTCTACAACTTAATTGGAGTCCACCTGTGATAAATTCAATTGATTGGACATGATTGGGAATTTCCAACACCTGCCTATATAAGGTCCCACAGTTGACAGTGCATGTCAGAGCAAACTCCAAGCCATGGGGTCAAAGGAATTATCTGCAGACCTCAGAAACAGGATTGTGTCAAGGCATAGATCTGGAGAAGGGTACGGAAAAATCTCTGCAGCTTTACAGGTCCCAAAGAGCACAGTGGCCACCATCATTCGCAAATGGAAGAAGTTTGAAACCACCAAGAATCTTCATAGACCTGGCCGCCCGGCCAAACTGAGCAATCTGGGAAGACGGGCCTCAGCCAGGGAGGTGAACATTTTTTGAACCGCAAATGGAGGCGTGATCGCTCTGAAACAGCCCGTTTAGTTACCCTTTAAAGCACTAATAACTAATAATAATTCATAAGGGTTGAAGGTATGGAGTTCTAAATCTAATGATTTTGTTTAACTTGGCTCTCACGCACATATGACACCAAAACAGACACCAGGTTTACCAAAAATATATTTATTGAACAAAGAAAAACAAGAATACTACATTCTACGAAATAGGAGGTGTGGGCATTTGTGTGTGTGTCTGCCACGTGTGTGTTCAAAGAACAAAGACGTAATGTGGAGTGAGCTGACTGCGAGTGGCTACTAGATTGTAGATATCGTTTTGATCTAACGTTACTATAAACAAATTTACGCACATCTTTCAAGAAATAACGATAACTATCTACAGTAAGCCAAAATTGAAATCACATGAATGTTAGTAAAGGTTAGGAAAGAGGAGCCAACCATGAGGCCTGCTTTGGTTAGTTGAAGTACTACTCTCAACTATAGAATGGTAGGCCATCCGGCTAGCTTGCTGCTATAGCTATTATTACCGTATGATTACAAGTCAGTACAATCAAAAATATCAAGAAACAGTTCAGACTAAACTTTCTAAGCTATGCGTGTGATGTTTGATCGGTCTTACTAGAGTTCTGGTGGAATTTGTGTTGCAGATGATGTGTTTCCTGTGGAATGCCTGGAAATGTAGTCCGTTGTCCTTAGAGCTGGACTTGAAGAGGAGACATGCGGGTAAGAGCCCAGCCATATTCAGGGCTGCTGACCTTCTGTCGGCCCAAAGCTGAACGGACTGGAAAACGTTATTGTTAAAGCAAATTGGATTATGCCGATGATCAGCTCCAGTATCCCATAAGGCACTTGTGTGCAGTAATGATAAGAGCCCTGGACTCTAAGCTAAACCCCTGGCGTGGCACTGCTGTCATAACCATTCCTCTCTCCCCACCCGCCCAAACGAATGATGCACAGGACGTTTACCTCTATTTCTGCTGTTACAAAAAATAAAGAGTGAGTGAATGAGTGAGTGAGTGAGTGAGAGGGAGAAAGAGAGAGAAAACTTGATTCCCCCTTTTGAAATAGAGTGCTATTGAAAAAAGTGCAACCCTCCAAAAATAACCTAGTTGTGCAAGTTGAGTGACACCTGAAAAATCTTCAGTGTAATAATTCTGTGAGATGTCTCCCAGGAGGCAATCCTTGCTGCCAGATAGTGGCACATGATGGAAATGAAAAAAAGTTGTATTGTTAGTGGACAACATATAGCAAATGCAGTACAAACCACAAAGCAGTGCTACAGTAGTTCCCCAAAACTGTGGAAATACATGCCACAGTTCATACATTTGAATGCTACAGTACACAGTTTGCTATTTATCTAGTATGTCTCTCACTAAAGTATACAAAAAAATATGTCTAACCTGGTGCATTTGAGAAAACTTACAGGTATTCCAGGTAATCCTGGTTACTGCCCTTAAAGAAACAGGACATACAAAAATATTTTTATGACACCATGCAACTGTATATACACATGCTACCTTTGAGTCCCCAGTGCTAATGGGACAGTACAAATATAAGATGCTGTGGTTTCACATTGACTCAAGGTTGAAGGCTTCATTTGTTGATAAAAAGAGAGAGCCATTAGCCATCTTTCCGACCGAGCGGTTGTCTTGTTGCCACAGAACTCTGCAGCGCTTGTAAAACTTAGGCGAGTTGATTAGTGGAAGTGAGCACATACATGATGTGATTGGTTGGATGAATGTGGGCGTTAGCAAAGGGATGTCTTAAAATCTGATTGGCTAGAGTAGCTCAGTGAAAGAAAAACCTTTGTGGATACATTTGCACATCTTGCTGTGAGGAATGTCTCAAAAATCCAAATGAAGGCCCATACATTGATACATTTTTTCCCAAAAAAATAACATTACATTACAGGCCTTTAGCAGACGCTCTTATCCAGAGTGACTTACACAACTTCTTATTACATTTATCCATTTATACAGCTGGATACAACGGCAGTGTCCTACCTGAGAATCGAACCTGCAATCTTCCAGTTACAAGCCCAGTTCCTTAACCATTATACTACACTGCCGCCCTAAAATCATGTGTCAAGTCAGTTCGGGAGAGATTTGTTTGTGAGTGCAAAAACATATTTGTGAACCAATTATTTTGCTTGTAAGGTACGAAAAATATTTGTGAATCTCATTTTATTTGCGCAAAGTTCATATTATTTATGTAATGAGACAATAATAACCCTGTATGTGCCCTAAATGATAGGATTACACAAGTAATTTGCCTAGCACACGTGCACTTCACATATGGTGCATGCTGTCCTTTAGTCCGCTGTATATTTGCTATGGCCGCTCAGGTTAAGTGGCTCGCTGAAGGGTACACAGTCGCAGTGCCGCACCTTGTGACATCAAACAGCGTATGGAGCTGCCAGACTGGATCACTGACCGATATGGCAAACTGCTCCCCACATGGCTCCTCTCCTTTATTTTAGAGTGGTGCCAGGTGCTCTGTCAGATGCTGTGGGTCTGATAAATAAGTTGTGACGGGCATCACGCATGTACCACTGCTTGCCGCTCCGCCTGTGGTCACAGTGGGCCAGAATGGGTCAGCACTACCATCCAACTGGATGCAGGACAAGGGGAGATGAATGTATCGATATGTATCATGTATGTATAAACAGTGTCGGGAGCTGCTAGGAGGCAGAGAGTGGATTGCTCATGCCGGATCATAGTTTAAGCCTGGATCTCTCTTCTTTGTTTATAAGTCAAAGTTACCATGACTACAATCGTGCCATTTTGTTTTGGTCTTTCTGTTGTTTGGGGAGATATATTTGCATTGAGGCGTTTTTTGGCTCTATCTCTCTCTCCATTCTGCCCTTGTTGTCTTTCTCCCGAGAGAGCATGCAGATGAAGCATTGAGGCTGGAATGGAGGGATGCAGGCCTTCTGACAACACAGGGGTTGCCATGGCAAGCTCAGCCAAAAAGACACCCACTGTCAGCGTGCACGTTTGCATACCCAGATGGGCTGGGCAGCCATCCTGAAAGAAGACTCTTCAAACAACAAAGGGATCACACATCTGTCCCTCTGATTGTGTTACATATTTATAACTATATTATGTGACTATATTACCATACTTTTAACTTTGTTTCATGTCTTCATAACATTGCCCTGGTTTAGTCTCAGGACAATTTCATGTTTATTTGCTCAGCTACATATTTTAGATGCCAGATTTTTTAAACTTTGTTTCTTCATCTTGCCAATTTATAATGACCAGTTATACCGCTCTAGTTGCCACTATGGCACCTGTGGTTGTGCAGCTAATATGTTCATACTCCTCCGATGTGTATTCCTCCTTTCACACCCTCAGTCGACATAGTACTACAGGTGAGAGTTCGCGCCAATTTAAGATTTTCCTTTCACGGTGCTGGACGTGGGTGCTAAAAATAAATAATTTAACTGTAAGCAACCATGGCACAGACAGGAGAGCTCATTTTATGCATTTCATGGCAGACCCAACTGTGTCCCACTGCCATGATTGATGATCTACTGTAGATAAGGGCGGTACATGGTCTAGTCTAGCCACTCAGGAGACTTTGGCTTTGTGCTTTACTTAAAGATGCAACAACACCCACAATATAAGAGGTATGGTAAAGTCAGGTTTCATGACTTGTCATATGCTGAAGATCACTGACATATCCAAACTAATCTTTCTACAAAATGAGAAATGTCTCTCATCTTTAGACTTTTCTCTCTATAACAAAACACTATGATTGGTCCATATAAGTGAGCTCTTGACACAAACTGACAGCTCCCCAGAATATTAAAAAGAGCGTGCTCCTGGTATTCTCAGAAAATGCGTCTCCTTATTTCAGAAGGTCATTACAGCTCTGTCCACTGGGTGGTGGTCTTTTCCTTTCTAAAAGTAGTGTTTCTTTGTCTTTAGAACATTGAGTTTGGGTGCCCGTCATGAAGCAGAAAGGAAAAAGTCACTCTTTTGCATTAATCAAATGATTTGAAATAAGTTTTCAAATTTTTTTCTCGTTTGCTTAAAACAAAAATGCTGTAATATTCTTTGTGATCGGCATACTAGTAAACATTTAAAACTAGAAGAGAAATAGAAAATGACAAGGAAAGGACACTGTTATGGTAATGGTTTATGGTAAATATAGTCATATCTGCCTTTCATCTCCTGATTTATGAATATTCCTTGTTAATATGACTTATTATGTTGACTACATTGTGGTTATATTTCAAACCTGTCACATGTTGAAAACTATAAGGACAAATTCTGCAGATTTATTGATGTGCACACGCCTTCCCCCTCTCTTGGTGTCGACCTGTCTGAACATGCAAAAAAGCCATATCCCCTGAAGTATTACCCTTTTTCCTCTCTATCCTTCTTTTTCCCCTCTACCCTCCTCTCCCTCTCTCTTTTTCTCCTCTCAGGCACCGACTCTACTCGTCTCCTTCTACTCATTTCCTCCCTTCCATGGTCTTTTGCTCAAATCAAAGATTCTCTCTTGTTCTCTATAGAGCTCTCCCCTTTTCTTCCTTCATTCTCAGTTCCCCTCACCCTCTCTCTCCGTCCATGGGGTAAGCAGGTGAGCGAGGAGTCAGACAGACGGTATCTTGATGCACATGCCTCCTTGGGGAGAGGGGCTACTGGGATCTATACTTTCCCATGAGCACCAAGAAAGAGTTGAAACTACAGGTGGATCCATAAATGTGCGTGTTGTGTGTTTGTGTGTGTTAGCATGTATAAACAGTAGGTGTCAGTATGTTTGTGTGTAGTGTATAATGATTATACACACACACACACACACACACACACACACACACACACACACACATATATATATATATACACACTGCTCAAAATAATTAAGGGACACTTAATCAACACAGTATAACACCAAGTCAATTAAACTTCAGGAATATCGATCTGTCCAGTTAGGAAGCGTAAACGATTGTGAATCAATTTCACCTGCTTCGGTGCAAATGAAAGTGACAACAGATGGAAGGAGAGGCAACAGCAAGACAACCCCCAAAAAGTAAATGAATGGTTTTGCAGGTGGTGGCCACAGACCATTTCTCTCTCATTATCCGTCCTGACTGATTTTTCTCTGGTTTTGCATTTTGCTAGTGCCCTTATCACAACTGGTAGCATGAGGCGGTACCTGCAGCCCATTCAGGTTGCACAGGTAGACCAGCTCCTCCAGAATTGCACATCCATACGTGCTGTCGCAAGAAGGTTTGCTGTGTCTCCCAGCACAGTCTCAAGAGCATGGAGGAGATACCGGGAGACAGGCCATTACACAAGGAGAGCTGGACAGGGCCGTAGAAGGGCAACAACCTAGCGGCAGGACCGGTATCTGCTTCTTTGTGCGAGCCCTACAAAATTACCTCCAGCGGGCTACTCGTGTGCATGTTTCTGACCAAACTGTCAGAAACAGACTCCATGAGGGTGGCATGAGGGCCTGACATCCTGTAGTGGGACCTGTGCTCACAGCCCAGCACCATGCAGCTTGATTGGCATTTGCCAGAGAACACCAAAATTGGCAGGTTTTCCATTGGCGCCCCGTTCTCTTCACAGATGAGAGCAGGTTCACACTGAGCACATGTGACAGACGTGAAAGAGTCTGGAGACGCCGTGGCGAATGTTATGCTGCCTGCAACAACATCCAGCATGACCGGTTTGGTTTTATTGACTTGGTGTTATACTGTGATGATTAAATGTTCCCTTAATTTTTTTGTGCAGTGTATATATACAGTCAAGCCGGAAAGTCTGCACATCCCTTTCACCTTCTCCACGTTTTATTACATTACAGACTTATACTACAATAGATTGAGTTAATTTTTTGCCTCAAACATCTACACACAATAGCCAATAATGACGAAGTGAAAACAGGTTTTTAGAAAATATGCAATTTTATTTTACTGACAAAAATAGGTTATTTAGGGGTTACATATCTGTACACACCCTTAGCCTAATACTTGGTTGCTGCACCTTTGGCAGCGATTACAGCTTTAAGGCGTCTTGGGAAAGAAGCTACGAGCTTGGCACACTTGTTTCTGGACATTTTTGCCCATTCCTCTTGGCATATCCTTGCAAGCTCTGTCAGGTTGGATGGGGAGCGTCGGTACACAGCCATTTTCAGCTCTTTCCACAGATGTTCAATTGGATTCAGGTCTGGGCTCTGGCTGGGCCACTCAAGGACATGCACAGACTTTCTCCGAAGCCACTCCTTTGTTCTCTTGGCTGTGTGCTTCGTGTCGTTGTCATGTTGGAAGGTAAACCTTCGCCCCAGTCTGAGGTCCAGAGCGATCTGCAGCAGGTTTTCTTCAAGGATCTCAGTGTAATTAGCGGCATTCATCTTTCCCTCTATCAGGACTAGTCGCCCCGTTCCCGCTGCTGAAAAACATCCCCACATCAAGATGCTGCCACCGCCATGCTTCACTGTAGGGATGGTATTAGCCAGGTGATGAGCGGTGCCTGGTTTCCTCCAGACGTGACGCTTGGTATTCAGGCCAAAAAGTTCAATTTTGGTTTCATCAGACCAGAGAATCTTGATTCTCATGGTTTGAGAGTCCTCTAGGTGCCTTTTGGCAAACTCCAAGAGGGCTGTGATGTGCCTTTTACTAAGTAGGGGCTTCCGTATGGCCACTCTACCATAAAGGCCTGAATGGTTGATCTTCTGAAAGGTTTTCCCATCGCCACAAGAATACGCTGGAGCTCTGTCAGAGTCACCCTCGGGTTTCTGCTCACCTCCCTGGCCAAGGCCCATCTTCCCCGATTGCTCAGTTTGGCCGGGCAGCCAGGTCTAGGAAGATTCTTGGTGGTTCCAAACTTCTTCCATTTACGAATGATGGTGGCCACTGTGCTCTTTGGGACCTGTAAAGCTGCAGAGATTTTTTCCGTACCCTTCTCCAGATCTATGCCTTGACACAATCCTGTTTCTGAGGTCTGCAGATAATTCCTTTGACCCCAAGGCTTGGAGTTTGCTCTGACATGCACTGCCAACTGTGGGACCTTATATAGGCAGGTGTTGGCAATCCCCAATCCTGTCCAATCAATTCAATTTATCACAGGTGGACTCCAATTAAGTTGTAGAAACATCTCAAGCAGTATCGGTGGAAACAAAATGCACCTCAACTCACTTTTGGGTGTCTTATCAAATTCACTCAATATTTCACTTTGTCATTATGGGCTATTTTGTGTAGAATTTTGAGACAAAAAATTAACTCAATCTATTGTAGAATATGTCTGTAACGTAATAAAACGTGGAGAAGCTGAAAGGGGTGTGCAGACTTTCCGGCTTGACTGTATATATATACGTATATACAGTGCCCTCCACTATTATTGGCAACCCTGGTAAAGATGAGTAAAAAGGGTTATAAAAAATTCACCATTTGGTGAATTAGCTTAATGTCACACTGAAAAAATGAGAAAAATCCAACCTTTAATTGAAGGTTAAAGGTTTATTATGAGAAAAAAAAATCCCTCATCAAGAAATAATTATTTTTAACAAAACCACGTTTGCCACAATTATTGGATTTACTCTGTAGAATAAAGAATTTAAGGGTTGTTTCTCCTGACTTTTTTCGCCATAGAGTTCTATAGGAAAAAAGTCAGGAGAAACAACCCTTGCAGTGATCCATCCACATCTACTCCATATCTGGCAACAGAGTGATGGTTTGGGGCTCGTTTGATACCTTAGACCCTTGATGACGTACAGCCATTTCGCTAGTCATGTGTTCCATACTGTACCAGTGTAATTTACAGCTGAATCTAGTCTCACCCCCCAATTCCCATAGAGATCCATTCAAATGCAGAAAGCTTATAGTATCGCTTGTAACAGTACCTGGAAATAAGATATCGAGAGTCTTTTGATGTTGATGGGCCACAGACTTCAGGAAGTAACAGCATGCAAAGGATATGCGACCAAATATTAAATATGATACTTTAAAAATATGTTAAAGCAAAGGGTATGAATACTTATGTAAATGAAAGATTTCAGTTTTCGATTTTTAATACATTTGCAAAAATGTCTAAAAACATGTTTTCACTTTGTCATTATGGGCTATTTTGTGTAGAATTTTGAGACAAAAAATGAACTCAATCTATTGTAGAATATGTCTGTAATGTAATAAAACGTGGAGAAGGTGAAAGGGGTATTCAGACTTTCCGGCTTGACTGTATATATGCATGTGTGTGCATTCTGGTGGTTGGGGGGTAGTGGAGCTCATTCACAAAGGCTTACTGATTACAATTACAGCTCATGAGCTTCTGTCATTGTCACCAATGCTGTCTGTCACCCATCACCTAGCCTGGCTGGAGGGACACCCCTCTGATTACGCTTTTATTTCACAATGAACCTTTTCCAACTCCCCCCTCTCTCTCTCTCTCTCTCTCTCTCTCTCTCTCTCTTTTCAGGAAATGAGCAGAGCCCTATGTCTTCTGAGAATACATGGATTGGGTCATTTATTTCTGAGCTATTTTTCCCTTTTCTTCTTCCTAAAAGCAGTAATACTGCTAAAGCAAAACTGAGGTGCATGCAGCCATGTCCTCATGAGCTCTAGTTTCCCTCCTATAATGTTCACATCAAACCATTGGCAACGATAGCACTGTCGCACTGTACTTTGTAGTGTACTGTGTCTTTTCAGACAGAGAACTTAAAATGACATTGTAGATCCTTCAAAAACATATAATTTTAAATCATAAAGTACTACTATATATGCACTAGTTAAAATTAGAACAGCAGTTATAATGCATAAATACTGTATATGAATAGTTTTGCCAATGTATGACCTTAAACCGTTAATCATAACAAACACCCTTTTGCATGTCTCATTTTTACAGTCCTACCTTTTCAACTGTTGTATGTGTCCTGCTCTACCTTTGAGTCATCTCAGATGCATTCCCCATTTACACATTAGCCGAGGTAAAATAAACAAAAGTGCTATCCTCACCACCATTTGCTTATTAGAGAGGCGAACGAAATTACAGGGAGAGATCCATCAAGTGTATAGAAATGAATAGATAAATAAAATTAGCATTGATCCATCACAACAGACTGCTGCTGCTTGGCCACGCATGCTGGAGATGAGATGTGTTGTGGGTGTGTGTGTGTGTGTGCATGTGTGTGACTGTGCATATGTCCGCACATGTCCTATATACTGTATGTGTGTGTGCGTTTGTGTGTATGCTTGCATGTGTGTGTTTGACTTGTACACATGAATGTTTATGATGTATGTGCCTGTATGTGTGTATATGTGCATAACAGTGCTGTGTGTTAGGGAGTGTGTGTGAGTGTTCTGTGTTTGTGTGTACGTGAGAGACAGAGAGAGAGAGAAAGAGAGAGTAGGTGTGCTTTGTTTGTGCATGTGTGATAGTGAAAGCATGTGCAAAATAATTTATGTATTCCCTCTCTGCAGTAAATAGCTGAGGAATGGTTGCAGAGCTTTGGCCATTGTACATGGATCTGCTCACAGAAACACATCATTGCACCTCACTGTCAATACCTGGATCCAGGGTCTCAGGAAGTGTTTTCACACTCTTGTAGTCCCCAAGCTGATATCCATTCTTCTCCCAGATAGCAAGGGAGTATTGAATCAACATTGATATTGTGTTATAAGCATCTATATCGGTCATCAACCTATTTTTAATGGTCGAATCAATATTCACTTTCTGATGGTAATGGTCACCGATTTATTAGGTTGAAATTGAAACATTGTATCAATGTATCAATAACACCCAAGGTCATCATACTGATGAATAACATAGATTTTTTAAATCAGATTAATCAGATTCAGAGCGCTTTCATTTTCAAATTAAAAAAACCGTTAGAATTATTCATTGCCTGTTTCTGCGGTCGCTGCTGTAGCCTACAGGCGACGCTCGTATATAGCTACAGTATGTGTATGTTACGTGGTAAGTGAATTTATTTTTTCTTGGTTAAATTGGTTAAGTTCAAAGTTCTAGTTGCTACGACGAGGGTGAAGTAGGAAAATAAACAAAATGAGACTTAACAGCAAAACGTATTTGTGGTTGATGCTAATGCTGCATTCGTTTATTCATTTCCAACTAGGAGCAAACACCCTTTCAACTAAGAGTTCCATGTCGGAAATCAGGGGTCGAGAAATCAACCCCGACCTCCCGACTAGGAAGAACTTGACATCACATCATCATGGCAGCTCACACCGTGACCGAACAGTAAACAAACATTATTTTTAGACGAGACACTTCAACTTTCGTTTTTCAGCATGCAACTATAGCTAGCTATTGCATGCATTGTGTCTATTAATCAGAGGTTTCAAATTAATAAATCAATTAAAAAAATTTAATTGATGTCAATGTGTTATTTATTTTAGTAGCTATCATTAGCTATGATAGATTACATTGATAATAAATTTATTTCATATCAGTTACGTTGATTTCCATTGTTAACATCAACATTATTTCAATGCATTGATTTAACGTAAACTCGATGAGCACCTGGACGCAGAATCAACATCAGAGATCAACATTCTTCTTCTTTTCGTGTCTTTGAAGCATGTGGTTATATGACAGTTTCCCATTTCTTTACACAGTCCTTTGCATTATTATTGAACTCTGCGAGATATTTTAAGCTGCACTGGTTGGGTAGTAGAGGGCAGACAAGGCAGTGCTGCATCGTATGGTCCTCTTCTCCACATTCACAGATGGTTGGGCCAGTTTTGTAGCCCCATCTGGCCATAGCAGCTTTTGATCGCCCCATTCACTTTCTGATGGTAATGGTCACCGATTTATTAGGTTGAAATTGAAACATTGTATCAATGTATCAATAACACCCAAGGTCATCATACTGATGAATAACATAGATTTTTTAAATCAGATTAATCAGATTCAGAGCGCTTTCATTTTCAAATGAAAAAAACCGTTAGAATTATTCATTGCCTGTTTCTGCGGTCGCTGCTGTAGCCTACAGGCGACGCTCGTATATAGCTACAGTATGTGTATGTTACGTGGTAAGTGAATTTATTTTTTCTTGGTTAAATTGGTTAAGTTCAAAGTTCTAGTTGCTACGACGAGGGTGAAGTAGGAAAATAAACAAAATGAGACTTAACAGCAAAACGTATTTGTGGTTGATGCTAATGCTGCATTCGTTTATTCATTTCCAACTAGGAGCAAACACCCTTTCAACTAAGAGTTCCATGTCGGAAATCAGGGGTCGAGAAATCAACCCCGACCTCCCGACTAGGAAGAACTTGACATCACATCATCATGGCAGCTCACACCGTGACCGAACAGTAAACAAACATTATTTTTAGACGAGACACTTCAACTTTCATTTTTCAGCATGCAACTATAGCTAGCTATTGCATGCATTGTGTCTATTAATCAGAGGTTTCAAATTAATTTTTAATTGATGTCAATGTGTTATTTATTTTAGTAGCTATCATTAGCTATGATAGATTACATTGATAATAAATTTATTTCATATCAGTTACATTGATTTCCATTGTTAACATCAACATTATTTCAATGCATTGATTTAACGTAAACTCGATGAGCACCTGGACGCAGAATCAACATCAGAGATCAACATTCTTCTTCTTTTCGTGTCTTTGAAGCATGTGGTTATATGACAGTTTCCCATTTCTTTACACAGTCCTTTGCATTATTATTGAACTCTGCGAGATATTTTAAGCTGCACTGGTTGGGTAGTAGAGGGCAGACAAGGCAGTGCTGCATCGTATGGTCCTCTTCTCCACATTCACAGATGGTTGGGCCAGTTTTGTAGCCCCATCTGGCCATAGCAGCTTTTGATCGCCCCATTCCTGTTCTCAGGCGGTTGAGTGTCTTCCACTGGACCCATGGTGCTTCTGAGCCAGGAGGGAGGGCTTCAGAAGGGGGGATTCCCATGTCAATAGGAGGGGGGTCATTCTCTAGCTTTCTGGTCCATAGTTGTAGTCTGGTTTCCTCCTGAGATGTTGTTAGGGGCTGGACATGGCTGAGGAAGCTTCTCCTTGACTTCAGTCGTTGGGCCGGGGGTTCACGTCCGTGAAGGAGGTGGCGTTCATCACTGGTGGCCTTTGTGATCTCTACTCGGCTGGCAGCTTCCCGTCTCACATCTGCATGGGCAATGCCAGCGAGGAGATGCAGGTTGTTCAGGTTGGTAGGCTTCAGGCAACCAGTGATCAAGCGGCAGGTGTTGTTCAACGCTGGGTCTAGTTTATTGGCATGGGTTGATCTCTCCCAAACAGGACACGCATACTCCGCAGAGGAATAGCACAGGGCCAAGGCAGTACATCTTAGTGTGTGTGCTGTGGCTCCCCATTTGGAGTTGGTCAGTTTCCGTAGGATGTTGTTCCGGGAGCTGACTTTCAATTTGGTGTTTTTGATGTGTTCCTTGAATGAGAGGGTGCGGTCCAGGGTTACGCCAAGGTAGACAGGGTTGGTGCAGTTCTCAAGTGGTGTTCCAGACCATGTGATGTTAAGAGGTCGGTTGGCTTCCCGGTTCCTGAGATGGAACGAGCAGGCTTGAGTCTTCGCAGGGTTTGCGTGTAGGTGGTTGCTCTCGTAGTAGAGGAGTAGCTCATCTAGGGCTGAGTTAGAGAGATCAACATTGAATCAATGCTTCATTTTATGTTAATTCAACATTGATTCAATGTTTTCTTGCTATCTGGGCTGCTATCCTCCCTTAGATCCAAAACACAACAAGGGTCACAGGTCCTAATAAAAAACATCAGGCCACTGGGCAAACTAAGATCAAAACATCACCAAGGAAATATGGATTTTGTTGTCCTTCCTCTTGATTTGTTTTTATTGATACAAAGTGGAAAGCATGGCCTGTGAAAACTGAGATTGTGTGAAGAGGGTCAAGGCCTGTCTTGTTTGTCAACTTTGTTCGAGGTCATATTGAGTACCAAGCCTGTAGTTAGGGGGCCCTGAGCCCTTCTGTGATTGTGTGTTTGGCGGTTTAACGAAGCGACGGAAAGAAGAAATGTTTGATGTCTCGCCTAATCTGATCCATTGTGCTGATGGAAAGAAGGATAATTTTGTCATTTAATGAAGCCCCAATGCTTGAGCACAGCGGAGCTCATATAAAGTTCATCAGAATTTTAAAGTCAAGTTAGTCTCAATAATGATGTTGCTGCACTTCTAGCCGCATTGGAATGGGTCCCATTAGAATAATAACATTAGGTAAACATTAGTAAAATTGGTTGCCGACATTAACATAAGCAGAGTATGGGGCACCCAGCTGAAGAGACTGGTAAATTTGCAGTAAAGCACAAGGTTAATCATTAGACCCTGTAATTTGTATGGTTTTGTTTATGTTTTGTTTCTGCCTGCCCTTGAAGGTACCTGGATGTGGAGTTGTGGAGTTTGCTGAAGATTTTTCTAAAACGCTTGCTCTCTTGGGCAAATGCTCAGACCTTGTGCTACATCCTGAAGTAATAGATTGCAAAATTCTTGATCACAAATGAACATTTATAAACAATTCAAAGCTGATTTTAGTTGGTGACTATGATGCATATGGTGCATAACTGCAATGTACTGCATGCTACTTGACATTTAAAGTCAGTGTGTTACTGTAAGTGGATTAAAGATTAATTATTTTAATGGACATTATTGAATTCTGATTTGCAGTTTGCTGGTTCATATTGATTTGATACTTTTCTTTATCCAAGTTAACTTGCATTTACAGAGACAATCCAGGTTAAATGCACCCATTGTGTAATGGCGGTGGCCCTTCTGAGACCCAAACCTACAATCTCTGGTTACCAGTGAGGATCTTTACCTGCTGCCAATGAAGCCCTGTATGTCTGCTTGTGAAATCGTATGTATGCTCACTGTCTGTAGTATCCGAACGATCTGTGTTGGTCCGTGAATATATCACATTAAGTCATGCTAAGGGTATATCGGTATTCCACTTTGTGTAGTGAGTGAGATTCAGGACAGAAATAATTCCCAAGCATTCTGGTTTGGTTAGGGATCTTGATTTCTGAAGTCCAACTGGGTTTGCATTTCAGAAAAAGTGGGTTCTTGCCGATTTTAGTTCCAAAATTTCATTGTGAATTTGGTGACAGTTGATTTCTTCCGATTGCATGCTAGGTTTTAATAGGTTTCAAAACCACGGTCTTTCAGTAATAGACTGTCAGTCTGGCAAGCCAAAAGACCCAGGCCTCACACAGGAATTTAGTCCCTGGGTAAAATACATATGCACATGCTGAACAGGTTCAATATACCAGTAGGTCTGCTGCATTAACAGTAAACTTGGAGGAAGTTACATCTGTGACCAGGAAA
Source organism: Ilyophis sp. 1 JC-2022 (assembly GCA_022702515.1). Taxonomy (NCBI): domain Eukaryota; kingdom Metazoa; phylum Chordata; class Actinopteri; order Anguilliformes; family Synaphobranchidae; genus Ilyophis; species Ilyophis sp. 1 JC-2022. Next base: position 86,561,219 of record CM040403.1, on the reverse strand, counting down.
ACAACAAGTAATTTCTCTGCATTTATTTTGCAGTGATGAGATATCATATATTTCATAGCTAACTAGTACGTAGCTACAAAGTCAGTTTGTTGTCCCAATGTCTGGGTTTGTTGCTGATGGTTTGTATAAACCACAGTGCCACAACTTTTTGGCATTATCACAATGTTTGTAAGGAAAAAGTATTTGCATATTGAACAGACCTGATGGGCTGGCTAAAAGTAGCAAGCTAGATTTACCTCGGTCTTATGTAACAGTCGTGGAGCAGGGTAGCCTATTCTTCCACAACTGATTAAAAAAAGACCAATTATTATTTACAATACAAGCAACCTAAAAAATGCAAATCTGAGAGAAGGACTGTAAATGCATTGTAAGTCAAAGTTGAAACTGGCCTATTTTGAATGAAGGTCAATGGTAGCTTAACAAGGGCTGTTATTTGACTAAGATGTCTTGCCTTTCTTATTATATTCTTACTGTGACATTGTAAAGCATTGTCAGTATTCCGTTCACGCTCCCCAAAATTCCTGCTCTCATGCAGTCACAGGTCAACCCCTCCCCTCCACCACAACCACCAAATTGGTGTGTCTGTCCGCTCTGTTATCGCAGACCTGAGTGTTTTGAACCATGTCAGGCATGGGACAGCATTGGAGGTCTTATGCCCCTCTGGGAGACTGACTAAAGGAAATGAGATGGGATAAGACAAAATTTTGCACACAGCTCTGGAGATGGTTATCAAATCTGTGATAAAAAGCAGAAGCCTGACAGATTTAGGGGTTGGGAGAAACTGCAATGATCTGATCTTTCTGCTAAGTGCTGGGTAGTGTCAAGACCATGACAGTCATATGAAACATCAGTAATCTTTATTAAATTCAACACCCATGACAGTGCTAAACATCATCAATGACCTCCAATTAAGATCTCAATCACTGATTTGCCTTTTGCACATGCTTTTCTACCGTTTAATAGTTGACATGTAGTTTAACAGTTCTATGATAGTTGCTATCATATAGTTGCTGGACTCTTTTCTCAGTGGAGATGCATTCACCTACTTTTCAAATAATGTGCACGTTTTATCTGCAGACCACACACACGAATATGTACACATGCACACACCAAGCCCATATTCAAATGGACACACAACACTCATGACATACATATTTGCTTTACTACTGAACCTGCACGATTTCAGCTACGCATATTGCGCATATTTTTGCCTGTGTTTTTTGCCTGAGTCATACCAGGGTGCAGGGTGCAGTTGCGACTCTGTAATTGGATGGGAACAAAGACCCGAGAAACCCGATACTCTGACCTGCTGGTTTGCCATCTGGCCTGCAAGGCACACGAGCAGACAACCGGGGGGGGGGGAGAGGTTACACCGCCGGCAGGGTGTATCGAGGGCCCTCGTGTCACGGTGGAATGATTTTCAGTCCGCGGCAAGGCGTGCCGGCTGACACCTCTCCCGGCGAGCGGCGGGAAAGGTCCAGCGGGCCTGGCAGGGTCGAGGCAGTTATGGATCATCTCTGGACAGGGGGGCAAGGGCCGGAGGCATTGCCCAGTTGACTCTGTGACCCCTGGGCTGACCGGACGGTTGGAACCTATTGACCAACTGACCCGCAGACAATTGGCAAGTGCAGTCATGGGAGGGGGGAGCAGAGGGTTAGGGAGAGCCTTTTTAAGAGCCTAAAGAGTGGAGGAGCACAGTGGATTCTACTGACACTTCAACACAGTTGTGCACTCATACATGGAAAAGGATGCACATACACACTGTCACACAAACACAGATGAGAGCTTTGAAAGTTGAATCTCATCCAGGCAAACATGGTGAAGTTCATCCACATGCTTGTTGTTTCTGTTTCTGTCTGTCTGCCAAAGTAACCTGGTGAGAATTTCTATCCCTCTTCATATGTGTACTACTCCAGGCAAATCAAGTCTAAAATAACCTATTTTTTATGAATAATCCATTTTCCGAAGATTGATTTGTTTCCAAAATTTACAATTCCTCAGTCTGGGGGAAAGAAGGAATACACTACATTATTCATAGTTGACTCATATTCATTAGCTGATAAACATTGATGAATGATTAATAAGTAGTTACACACATCTCATTTGGGATGCTGTCGGTAAAACCCACAACGTGGTTGGTACGGATGGGAACCCAGTATCCCCCTCTCTTGGCTATGGATGCAAATGAGGGTGTTGTCAATCTGTGAAATGTCACCACTGTACAGTAATGAAGAACCTTTGTAATGAATCTGCATCACAATGACAGGCATCTGTGGCTGTAATATCCTGTATGTCCTGATGGATTTAGTTGGCACCAGTACAACTGCGGGATCAGTCTGCTGTTAGTCTTCAGAGGCTTAACTTTGACTCAATGTTACTCTACTGTTTTCTTCACAGGCACATTTTGGCAAGTTCACTTTGATGATAGTTAAACCATACTGTAAAGAAAGAAGCTAATGCTTCCATTGAATTATTAGTAGCATTTAAGGATAAATGTTGATCGATGTCAGGTGCCCTTAAGCCATAATTGGAGCCCACCCACCACTGACACCCCCGACCAATGACGGCTGCTAATACAGGGCACTTGGGCTCTGCCCCTCCTGAGACATTGCATTGAATTCCTCTCCCTCCAAAAATAAATAATTCCCAATTATTTAGCAATAAAAAAAAGTAAACATGAAACAAAGTTGAGTGCTTTCAGCGATAAAATGTGTTACATTTTAGTTCGGTGTCACTCGTCACTGTTTTCCAATGCAAAATCCAGTGTCCTGGCTCTCTGGGGCACTTTGCGAAGATCAGTGCATGCCCAGATAGTGATATTGGACTGAATCATTAGCTTAGCTTTGCCAGCTCCATAGACTCCCCTGAGGGCACTGGAAGGTAGCGCCCATGATGTTATCCACCAATTGACCACTAGGTGTCACTTGTCACTCTCCTGCATCTAGACGTAGCTAGGATATACAGTGAGCACCATAATTCAACACATTTTTTGTTATTTTGGTTTTGTACTCTACACAGTAAAAAATCCAACTTGCATATCGTTGGCCAGACAATAATTTATCAATAAACTGTACTCAGAAATGTGAACTGGTCAAGTTCAACTACCAAAAACTGGTCTAACAAACCACCCTATATTTTGAGCTTATGTTGATATTGGTATTGGCTAAACGTGCCTTTCATGTTATGATCAAGTTCGCAAGTGTCGAACTATGGCAAAATGTACTATTTAGTGTTCTGAAATAGTCCAACACGTCCAACTAATCTGCGCATGCTCTGTGCGATTTTTGGATCGTACGGGGTCTCATCACAGTTTGCAGGGGAATTTGGGGATATGCCAGCCTATGTGCCAGCCATTTTGTGTATCACCGGTGACACCATATCAAGACAGTAAGCTGCATCCAAAAAAGACATAAGGTCAGTATTTTTGGATTTAAGTGGTTTGTTAGCTGCTGTAATTGTAATTTAAAATTATGTTGTATATATAGCTAGTTTGTGTATGGTTGTATTCTACTGATAGCTAATGTTACTACGGCTGACACTGTACTAGCTAGCTAGCACTGCTGTAGATAGCGATCGTTAGCTAGCTAGCTAAGGTAAACATTGCAACGTCTTCCAAACAATCACGTCTTCCATATTCACGGATTGCCCCAGGACGTGGTATCGGACTGCGGTCCTCAATTTGTTGCTAAGTTTTGGCGCTCCTTTTGTGCGCAGTTGGGCACGTCCGTTAGTTTGTTCTCCGGTTTCCATCCGCAGACTAACGGACAGACGGAGCTCACCAATCAGACACTGGAGAACACCCTTCGCTGTTTGGCGGCCTCCAATCCCACTTCATGGAGTCGTTACCTTCCCTGGGCTGAATATGCCCATAAAACCCTGCATAACGCCTCCACGGGTCTTTCTCCATTCGAGGCCCAGGTGTGTTATTTGTCTCCACTTTTTCCTGAACTGGAGAATAACGTGGAGGTGCTCTCTGCACCTCTCGTTTGTCCGGAGGTGTCGTGCGGTTTGGAAGCGAGTTCGTTCCTCACTTTTGCAAGCTTTGGTTAGTCGTCGTTCAGCTCCCTCCTATCAGGTGGGTCAGCGTGTCTGGCTCTCCACGTGGGATTTTCCCCTGCGGGTTGAGTCCCGCAAACTTGCTCCACGTCCTTTTAAGATCGTCCACAAAATTAACTCAGTTACTGTTAGCCTCCAGTTGCCGCGCTCCATGCATGTTCACCCCACCTTTCATGTTTCCCGACTCAAGCCAGTGCTCGTCAGCACTCTTGCCCCTGTGTAGAGATTTCCGCCCCCTCCTTGGGTCGTGGAGAGAGGTCCGGCTTATAAGGTCCGCCACATTTTGGCGGAGAGATGAGTGGGTAGGGGTTTTCAGTTTTTGGTAGACTGGGAGGGCTATGGCCCTGAGGAGCAATGTTGGGTCCCATCAAGAAACATTTTGGACCTGGAATTGATTAAGGACTTCCATAGGGATAAGCCTGAGGGATCGTCCCTTAGAGGGGGGGTCCTGTCATGGGTTGTGCTATTCTTCCCTCGTTTGCTAGTTTTCTTCCTTTCTGCACCGGTTAGCAATCCATCAGATTTTTTATGCATTCCATCTCGGGGCTTTGCTCTTTTACATTACATTACAGTCATTTAGCAGACACTTTTATCCAAAGCGACGTACAGTAAGTGCATATAGAAAGGTCATCGAAGTAACTACAGAACAGATAAGAAAGCACATTCTTCCCATACAGTATCAGCTATCCCTAGTAACGAACACAGTGCAGTTCACAGTGAACTGGGTAAATCAGCTCTACTACAATTCTGTTCTAAATAGTATAAACTTGAGTACACAGTTAGACAAGAAGACATACCATGAGGTCCTAGATAAGTATTAGTCCAGGTGGAGCCTCTTCCCTGCTAATTATTCATTCTCCTACCTGTTAGGTATTTAAGCCTCTCTCTTCCGCTTCCGGACGATTTGTTATTATTTTGTGCCTTCACAAAGTCAGGGTTAGTTGGTTTTGATCTCTCTGCTGTTTTAAAGAAGATTATTTATTTTGTTTCGCAGTTGAGATTTTCTTCGGCCTGGAAGCCTAGGGAATTAGTTTTTCTGTTCTCATTTCTCTTCCCTCTCCTTCGCTCCCACTCTCTTGTTTCTGAGGGTGTGAGTTTTATTTAGATTTCATTTATTTCACCAATTATCGGGCGTTATAGTCACGTTCCGAAGGTGCATTGTTTTTGTTCTTCTCTCTGCTCGTGTTTACATGGCTAGCCCATTTTATAGGGGTGTATTATTGTTTTGACTACTACCAGGGACTTTCTATCCCTTTTTTCCTTTGTCGCCTTTGGCTCATCGTTATTCTGCACAAATCCTCACACTGTTTAGAAATTATAGAACCTTTAGTACATAGTCCCTCCCATTTTCACTGGAAGGGTTGTTTCTCCTGACTGATTTTCTTATTGAACTTTTCTAAATAAGTCAGGAGAAGAAACCCTTCAAGTTATCCATCTATATCTACTGTATATCTGGCAGTAGAGTGATAGTTTAAGGCTTATTTGATACAGCAGACCATTGATGACTTAGAGCCATTTAGCTAACCATGTGTTCCATACTGTTCCAGTGTAATTTACAGCTAAATCTAGTCCCACCCCCCAATTCCCATATAGATCCATTCAAATGCAGAGAGGTTATAGTATCACTTGTAGGAGTACCAGAAAATAAGATATCAAGAGTCTTTTGATATTTTTGGGTGGTGTAGGTTGAGATAGCCCCACCTAGGAGAACTGCCACCAGCCGCCACTGCCCCCTTCAAACACCTTTGCGTGCACTCCTTACCCTCTAACCTGTTACAGTGACCCATTGGCTCCCCCTCCCAATAACTGAGAAATATTTCTGGAACATAAAGTTGCACTTCTGAACCCATTTAACTGTGTTATGTAAAAAAAGAAAACGCACAATCAAGTGTAAATTTCTGAAATGTTTTTTACATAATTCCTGCACCATTTGACCTAGAGACCTAAAAGCAATGTTATTCGATGTACCGCCTCACAAAGAGGTACATCGAAAAAGTCCATCAAGGAACAATTAGACTAACATATTGGATTTTAAAGTGTATGGATTGGTGTCACGTCTCGTGCCTCTACATCTTAGTCCATTCCGTTTTTTCGTTTCTATGTGTTTTCAGCATTTGCAGTCCGTTCCGCGTTTTCCATTTCTCCCCATTTTTTGTCTCCTTCTTCCCGCACCTGATATGTGTTTCCTCATGTAGTTTCATCTCACCTGTTCCTCATTGTCTCATCGTTAATCTGGCATATAGTCTCCCCTGTTTCTTTGTTCTGTGCCAGATCGTCTTGTGCCCTGCATTCATGATTGTGTATCCAGCATTTTCTCCTGCCTGATCCCTGCTTGTTCCGAGTTCCTGTTTCCAGTTCTGTGTCTACCCATCCAGTTCCTGTTCTCCTGCCTGTCTTGCCTGTTCCTGTCCAACCCTGTTCCTCCTGCCCGCCTGCCCTTCCCCATCCTAGCCCTGCTCCAGCCCTTCGCCCTCCTATTCTCCAGCTTCTGACGATCTCCCAGTTCTGACCCTTGCTTGTTCTGGACTTCGTTTCTGCTCATTCTAAATTGCCCTGTTTGCTGGACTCTGACCATGTTTCTGTCAACCTTGAATAAAGCCTTATTTCCATTACCTTTTGGTGTCTGCGAGTGGTTCCGATCCGTTCACAAAACAACATAGTGTTATTGACCACATTCTCTTGAGATGGTAATATGAAAAAACACAGGGCTAAGTTACATTAATTTAATTTATTTAATTAATTACATTAATTAATTTACATTAAGTTACATAATTTTGGGAAGTTTTGTATAGCATTGCTTTGGAATAGAGCTAGTTTATTTAGTGTGAGCTACGTACGTTAGGCAATATTGTTAGTTGTAACTTGGCCACATTTTGATATCAATAATTTTAAAGGCAGGCCTAGTTATTGCAAGTTGGAATTTTTTAAAAGTTTTTTTCCCATAGCCTACTGTAACTTTACGTTCAGTGTTAGCAGTAGCCTACCAAACTATGTCGGCTTTTGTGTAGCCTAAATGACCGTCTTTAAAACAAATGTTTGTGAAAACATGTCGCCTGGCACAGTTATTTATTTATTTTTAAATCTTTTTTTACATTAATGCAACAACGCAATCTTAACCAGATGATATTTTGCGTTAAAACCTTTTTCTCTGCTTGACAATATCTGTTCCCATGACTGGGATAACTGCCGTGGTGTCAAGTGACTGAATTGACTGAATTGCAAACTGAATTTAATTGAAAAGTAACTTAGGATACAAGTGAACAGTTAATATTGTAAATATTGTATACATGTCTTTGCCTTTGCAATAAAAAGACGATCTTTAATGCATTCTTGTATGAGAAAACCATAACATGTGCATACTGTTTTAGTCCAAAATAAAATTACAAAAGAAATTTAGTAGGCTACCTGGCGGGGATCGACCCCAGATTTCTCACACGGCAAGGCTTGACGCTTACCACTACACCAAAGGTTTTTGGATACAGTTATGTGATATAGGCTATAGGGCATTTGTCAGTGTATCGGGCAAATGGAATATTTGTTTCCATACTGCGTAACGTTAGCTGAAGTGGTGTCGTCTGACTTTCACCATTTCACTGAAGCATAAGTGAAACATTGAACAGTTAATATTGTAAACATGTTTTTTGAGTTTGCAATAAAAAGACGTTCATTAATGTGAAAATAACTAATAAATTAAAAGTATAACAGTTGCACATTGTTTTTGTCGAAAATAAACTTGCGCCCTGGTGGGGATCAAACCCCCAATTTTCTGTGTCAGAGGTAGCAACTCCAACCACTAGGCCACAGTAGCTTCATGCAAAATGCAAAGCCATATCTGTGATGTGTCCACATTAGTTTGAAGCATTTTTATTGGTCGATAAGTTTGGGATAGCAGGTTTGCGATGTTGTTATCCAATGGGGAGAATTATTCTTTGAGGGTATGTAGGCAGGAAAAATGAGAAGAAATGGAAGAGGAAGAAGAAGAGGAGGAAAGTTTGGGGCTTTATTGTGTGGATGTGTGAAGTTGTATCTGAATGCTGTGTGGTTACATGAAGTCAGAACATACAGAGGTTAATGTTTTTAAGGGCTGAGAGTCTGTGGTCATTGTGGTTACTTCTGTAGGAAACCCTGAAAAGTACCAAACTTTCTGTGCTGTATAGGTATGGTGCATGCCCCGCCAAGCCGTAACTTGGTGGATGGCTTACCTGCCATCCCAATTAGATCAAGACTCCAGCCCTAAAGGCTAAGCCCAGTCCAACCACATGGTGACACTATAGAGATTCAAATATAAAGATTTTTTTTTGAAGTTATCTAAAAATCACTGTCTTTTGAAAGATTTCAAACTTGCAACAATGACAAATGCCCTCATTAGGAACATAAATATGTGCTTTATGGGTCAGCTCTGGCTTTAAAGGCCCACACGCATATGTATCATGTTGTTGAGCTTTTAACATAATCCTGGAGCTTTTCAAATATGTTGGCAATGCAATGTTTCCGAGTTCTTAGTAAAACAATTTCCCACATGTCATGACATTTGCATAATTTTGTTAAAGTTGTGATCCACCATCATATATTCTCTGTGTTTGGCATCTGTTGCTTATATTGCTTGAACCCCAGAAATCGCTGCTCGCAGCTATATTTAATTATTGTTCTCTGCTACAGACTAGTTCCTAAATTTAATACAATACTGTATAATGTCACCTGAACAGTGTGTAACCAAAAAGTAGTACTAGTACAAATATACGTATAGATAGATAATCCACACAGGCAAATTGTTTTGTAAATAAAAACATGCCAAAATAAAAGTTCTAAGACAGTAAAACCAAGAAAAGAGAGTTTCCACTTATGCCAAAGAGGAGCATGTATTTGTAGCTAGCAAAAGGCAAGCCTTTAATGTTAAAGCAGGAGGCCCAGCCAACCAAATCATTTGAGAGTAAATGGGGCCTTTATTTCCTTAATAAGGAACTGCAGGTTGACAGAATCTAAAACCAGAATGTAACAGCTTAAATCTCGTTGTGAATGAAAGAACAAGGAGCCTTTTCAAAGCACAGCATGAATACAGAAGTAAGGATGATTTCAATGTACAATGTACAAAATTGAGTAATATTGGAATAAAAAAGTGGATCAGATCAGCAGATGTTGATTTGGAATACAGTATTTTATTGAAACAGTAACTCAAGCATGTTATTTGATCTGTCTTAGCCAGGTACGTTAATTGAGAATTGCATTGTCTTTTTGCAGTGATAACCTGGAGAATCAAAGTGAGAAAATAATGCAAGGGAAGGTATAGTCACACAGAGGTAGAGAGATGGTTTGATGGCTAGATGTAGAGAGCCAGTTTTATGTGAGGATATTTTTATTTTGTCTGTGTCAAAAAGTATGGAAATAGTAATAAATCTCTTGGGGTGAGGTGATTTTTCTGCAATTCTATGCTCCAGGGTATTCCATACACCTGCAATGTCACACTGCTGATATATTACCCAGGAACATTAAAAAAAGCCACCACCAATATCTGAAAGTGTGGCAATTTCTCTTTTAAACCAATAAGTGGATAAAGATGTTCTCTCCCAAGTCAAAATACAATAGCCATTATTGAGCCATATTTGTGCCATGTCATATCCAAGCTGTTTTTGTTTACTTTTATTTTCTCTCTATTTGGAATGACCAGTTAATTGTGTTCTTGCTTATCCCTAAAATATCAATTTATAAGAGCTTCACACGCAGAGGTTCAGTGGGAGGGCCAGGTGGGCTTAAAACTATGGGCACCTGATTGACCAGCGAGTTTTAAACTGAAGCCCCCCCCTACTTCCCGGGTGAAACCACAACCAATGATGTTCCTCCATGTGTGGTTGCTGGCCACAGTAGCCACTAGAACACTTCAGTGTCCATACCAGACTGTGTGGACCAGCTGGACCATACATAACTAGCACTGCTACAAAAAGAAATATGACGTAGTGACTAATTTTCATCTATGACGATGAACCCAATTTAATTGTGTTTCTTGTACTATAAATTCAATCTTTGCATTGAGTTGGACTATATGAGGACTAAGCACAAGTACCCCGCAGTTATGCTGTACTGTCTTCTTCAGCGAATGGTGTTATTCTGTTGACAATTTCTAGCTATGTGCCAAGCTGTGACTGTCACCACAAGCGTAGGGGTTAATTAGAGAGGAACTGCCACTTAGTGCCTCTGTTTTCATTAGGGCTCTTAATGAGTTCCTAACTCCTCATTATTTTTTATCAGTGTGCTTTGTGAAATTATTTTATCTATGCTAAATAAGTGTACAATCCATTTAAAAAAAATAGTTGTATGCCATTTCTCCAGCAGAGTTCTTATGCCACATGACTGAAGATTTGAAGATTGTTTGCATTTCTCTTTACCAGTGTCTGGAGTCCAAATTTAAACATAATCATAACAGTCAATAGGGGGAGCTAGAGGCAACATACGGTTGAATAAATATTGGAGGGAGTGAGTTAATATTAATAATACACATACAACCTTTCTTGGGAACAAGGCTACAAGCTCATCTGTTCAGAACTCATTCAATTGTCTGTTCTGTTTTGCTGTACACAGGAAACCACAGTGGACAACGTAAGATGAACCGTCATTCTCAAATAAACAAGATTATTTACTTTTTGAATTGACTCTACGTCAGCATGCATTGGCATTAGGGAATTTTCTTTCTATTATTATTTAATGTACGTTTTCTTGTCCATCTTATCTTGTAAGCTGAAAAGAGAAATGAAAGAATTACTACTTGACAATATCTTTGTAGAGGATGACATTGGGCCTCATTCATGAAGCGTTCCTAAATATATGCGTACATTTATGTCCGATGGGAGTTGGTACAAAAAATGTACCCCGGATTTATCAAACCGTGTGGAAAAGGTAGATTTTTTTGTATTCACGTACGATGCGCGTCCATGTTATTTTGTGATTAGCATAAATCCACGCCCATGAATTGCCTTATATGGAGGCTGTCACTTCCATTTAAAGGTCCATACTTAGTCAGAATGGCCTAGAAAAAGCAAAGGAAATAATTATTCTGACACTGAAATCGAAGTTTTATTAGCAGATGTTCAATCAAGGAAAACATTTTTTTTTAATATTGATATTACCGGCGTAAAGGCCTAGCAGGAGATAACATGTAGGCTACCATTAATACGAGCGCATTGCTTTATCACAGCCTGGAAATAAATTAAACGTTATTCATTTAGTAATTCTGTTGGGGTTCTGTGCATGTGAGTTGTGGTTTGAAATCGGGTAATCACATGGGCTACCTTATTTTAGAATCTCTCTGGCGCGTTCTAATTTCGGTCACATTGATGCGCATGTCCCACACAGCTCAGGTTTTACTGGGATATAGCCTGCTGGCTACATTCTAACCGGTTAAAAAACTTTCACTTTTAAATAAAGTTTACCCGGTTTTCCCCCTGAACGCGAGACAGCGTTTCACTGACTTTTCAACAAAAAACGTGCACTGGGGTGTGCAGTCTATGGCACCGATAAAATTGGACAGGTTGGCAATTTCATAAAAACCCCGCTTTACCTCCACCTGACTTTGCATCTTGTAGGGGAACTGGATGTACGCTGGCATTAGCTGGATTAAGCTGTTGACCAATTGCAACCCTGGCTACAGACATGTAAGCCACTTTAAAGAAAATGTAATTGGTTAAATGTGTGTTTTAATTAGCATAGGCTATGTAAGGTCATGTAGAATTTCTATTTTTAGCCATTTACAAGACATAGGTGACTGGGAGCATTCATTAGCCTACGTTATGGGTCTAATGAAAGCTTCATAGCCTACAATTGATTAATAGGCGTAATCTAAAGTGTTTGCTTTTTACATAATTTATTACGTTTCCAATGTGTATTTCAAAGGCTACATTTAGTCTTGTGAATTTAACAAAAAATATAAATAAATTAATATTCTAATCATCATTCAGAAGCTACATTTACAAACATTCTGAATTTACGAACGAGGTACTGTGCTCCAGAGCATCTGCAAATCTCAGATACAAAAATGTTGATGAATACCAAAATACGGGCAAAATTGCAAATATGAACGATTTACGTAAAAATTCGTTCTGCTCGTGTTTGATGAATGAGGCCCATTGTCTGCAAATTATATTTGATGTAACTTCGGAAGTTTAAGCAATTGGGTCAAGGAGGTTATACAGATTGAGTGGGCTCATGTCTTTTAATGATAGCATTAATAATAAAGAGAGGGTAGCCTTGACTAGTGCCTCTTGAAATAAATGATTGGGAATAGCCAGACCCAGTGTAATTTCAATGTGATGTTAACCATATTAATAAAATCCCAGACAAAATCCATATGACAAAGCAGAGGAAATTACTCAAGGCAATCAGTCATATACAGTCGATTCTTTTTAAAAAAATGATGAAATGTATTTACGAATACTTTTCTGTGTTTACCTCTGTGTGTGTGTGTCCACGTGCGCATGCGTGTATGTGTTGGGGATATCCGCAATAATATTACTAAACTGAACACTGAGACAGAGGGAGAAATTGGATTCCAGAACAGTAGATTAGTGGGATGTGCCTGTATCTTACGGTTTCAAATAGGATCTGATTGGACTAATTAAATCTGATTGGAATAATTTAATCTAACATTCTAATTTTATGATGTAATTGAATTGTGATTGGAAGATGAATGAGTATAATTGGTCCCTTTGTTATTTCCACAATGTGTGAAGCACTCTGTGGAAATTGTATTCCAGTGGGTGCCACACCATATTAATTTCAACTGATTGACGCATTGGAATTATAATCACCTGCACTGTGCTGCAGAAACAAGAATTAGTTTCTGCCCTGTTGAGTAAACACTCCAGATTAGGCCACTATGTCACAGTTTGCCATTTTTAAAATTCATATTTTTAAAATTAAATTTTTTAAACCTTTTTTAAAAATTTGGAATTCCAAGTTTGTGTGTGTTCATGCTCATCATAGCAATCTCCTGTCAATTTTAGAGATGGCAGAAAAGCATTCTTTCTAAAATGTGATGTCAAGCTGCGGCTTCTTTTCACACCACAGTCTACCAGTTAGTGCTGCACAGAAATTTAGCTGAGGAGGGACAGTTAATGTGTAGCTTATGCATGCAGTCCGATTGACATGTGGGGGGTTGGTGGTGTGCGGTGAAGTCTCTCTACCTGAGTGATGGTGCAGCCAATTATGCTGTAAACCTGTGGGGTTGCTGCCAGTGACCACACTGGTACAGTCTGGTCTTGATACCAGACCGTGGGGCCCATCCACACAGTAGAACTGTGCCTTAAGAAGATGAGCCACCTTACCCGTTAATTTATCATTAATTTAATGATGAAATAAACCTGTACCTGGTGCCAGGAGCGAGATCAAGTGTCTGTTCGAAACAAAGGTCATTGTAGAAACCGCACAGCTAAACCAATGAGGGGATAACTGCGGTTGAAGGTTTAAACGTGATTTCTCCACCTGTTGCTGTGGGAAAAGGGAAAATGATTAAAGTTAATAAAGAAATATGAATATTCTTGCAACCGGGTTAGACTGCTCTTTAGATTCACTGGATTAGCTAATAAGGGGCCACAAATCAAAGATACTCGTACCACGTTACCTTCCGCTTTTAGTCTGGTCTACCTTGACCCAGTTTATCCAAAGAACAGCCTGTGTATATTGCAATAAATCATCAGCCACCAACGCTGATTCTGTACTCGTTTTATCTGACTCCATTTAAAATAATAATTTAGAATTTGGGTTAAACCTGCGTGGAACTCAGAGTGGTTACACTCGACTCGTCCTTAATTACTAGTCCTCAATTATCAATATATGCTTGCCGGAATCAGCATTATTGCCGAAACTCAGTTCGGTGGCGAACGCAGAGGTTGGGGGTCTAGTCAACACAATACATGATATTCATTTATCATAGATAGTTGTGAGCCCCAGTCTGAGTACATTTAAAGGGCTCCTTAAGGCAAATTTGATAAGAACCGGCATTAATGCCCATGGGTTCCCATATCAAATCACCAGAACCTGGTTCCTTAAGGCAAATTTGATAAGAACCGGCATAAATGCCCATGGGTTCCCATATCAAATCACCAGAACCATGCACTACTCTGGGTGTATTTAAAGAGTTCCTTAAGGCAAATTTGACAAGAATCGGCGTAGGACGCCCATGGATTCTCTTCACATCAAATCACCAGAACCGATACACCAACCCGACCTTTACAATTGGACCGTCACTTGCCATCTACCCAACTTGTGTTATGCCACGTCTGTACCAGGCCGCTGATCAGTCGGTCCTGGGTCAGAATTGTCCCCCTGAATATTCAGTTATAATTTAAGCTAAAAAAGGGTATAAGATGAATTAGAGTCATGGAAACCACGCAAGTTAAAAATAAACATAATTTAATAACAGGCAGGCAGGTCATTAACTTAAATTAAAACATTAAATTATACAAAACATAGATTTAAGAAAAGAAACAAAGTAAATATCTTACCCAGCCTGTTCAACTACACACAGACACAGAATATGCACGGTGTGGGAAGTCGGTTACAATCTTCCCAGATAGGCTTGTCTCTCTCCTTTTTATGCCAAATCATGTGTTTGAACCAGGTGGCAGTGCCATAAATTAACCTGGACAGGATGGTCAATCAGGAATTTAGCCCCCCATTGTTAGGGGTGTTTGCGCAGCGAGAGGGGAAGAGGAGGCAATTACCAGAGAGGACATTTCACTGTTACAGTTTTTCCCTGAGTTCCTGAAACTATGCTTTATTAAACTCTATTTGGTATGAAATGTATTTCAGTAAATTCCTTGATTTTACCTGAATCCATACATACCAAACAGTTTAAGATGATATTATATTATGGTGTAGTTGTCATGACAATTCCCTCCTAATGTACCATTTTACATACAATTCCTGTTACTATCACATAATACAGAATGTAACAATATAAGAATCACATGTGCAATGTTCGTTGGTTATTACATGGTTATTTACATGGTTATTTAACACTCTTAACAGAAGTTTTAGAGTCCTGGTACAGAAAAGAATTAAATAGTGTAATGACAGGGGTGCCCAAATGAGGGCACTGTGGTATTGTCCAATGGTTTTCCCATAGGATTTGTCCAGGTTTTGGGTTACTGTAGGTCACAGATGTCCTGGGCGGACATTCCTTTACCATTGTCTGGCTGTGGTCTGGATGCCGTAAATGCTCTTTTATGAGCCATTTACCATCAAGGAAAACAGTTCCAATTGTATACCTTTCAGCAAATGGGTCCATTTGGGAGGATGATGTCGGACCTCAAAGGAAGTCAGAGTAACCTATTATTTTATTACAAGGCCCTCTGATCCTTCGAAGTCAATGCAGTTCCCAGATGGCATTTTTCCGGAATCCCACTTTCACTCCCCTCCTACATCATCATCCTGAATCAGACCGATGCTATGGATATTCACTTTCCCCAACAAGCAGTAAATTGGTATCAGAAGATAAATCATGTGTGTTCTCACTTTAAAGAAAAAATCCAAAATTAAATTTGTATTCAAGGCTGCTCGTTGATTCAGTTATTTTTAATGAATCCCCTCAATGAGATTTAATGATCGGCTGTTTCTCCGGGCCGCCTGGCACACCACTACACAGCATGGTGCTGTTAGCATCCCTCTATGAGCGCTCCACTGATCTGATCAGATGTGCAACTCAGCCACACTGCAACTAAAGACAAAGCTACTAAAAATTCTCTCCCAAAATGATAATGCAGTGACTTTTGCCTTTGTAATTACTGTCACTCTCAACGTACACTCGTGCTCGTTACATGCTGTGTTCTGTCTGTTTTGCGAGTTCTGATGGTGCAGGCATGGCCATGCTAGATTGGGAAGATTTCCTGCAGCTGGTTAGCAGGCTCTATATCCTGGATAGCCGAAGCAGACACTCAAAGCAGACATTACAGATAATAATTTAAGCTTTTCTGAGACTTATCCAAAGTGACTTACAAAGCATGTGATAATGCACATTTTGTACATTTCCACTGCTGAATTGTGACTGGAGTGAGTCAAAATCAGGCCAATACCAGTCGGAAGTTTACAACAGTACTTGGTCACCAAAGAAAGGAACCCTCCAACTTTCAACACAAAGTTACTCTCCTTCAACGTCTCTCACAGTTTCTATTGAGCAAGTCTTATTTCTTATCGTGGAAAACCACACAGTAACCACAGAATGCCGTCAAATATGTGCAGCATTCTGAGGTCTGTGATGCTTTTGTGAGATCTATTCTCTGTAGCGATTTAATGCGTACACATACAGCATATTGCTTTGTACGGTTGAAATAAATGTATTACGAAGAGCTCAATATACATTCATGAATATGCTCTGTAGTTCAGATATCACCGTAATGATATGATAGGTAAAACATATTACAAAACATTAAAAGCACTCCGTGTAATCACAATGCAATGCTTATGTGATGCTCATGAATGCAGATAGATTTGCAAATTGTTCCAGAAAAAAGAAAAGCATAGCCTACTGCGCTGGAAAATAAATTAAGGTAAATTATTCAGTTGGACACAGAAAGCATACATCACACCAATACAGCTCATAAGATCCATTAGTGCTTTGAGAACCAGAACATTTTCATCTGGGTTGAATTTCCTCAAACAGCTATCCTCTGTGCAACTTAAGAGAGAAACTGATGGACCTCAGATGAATCCCTTTATATTCCTGCAGCATATCTGACCTTACAAGCTTGGTGAAAAGCTCTGCCGCTTGAAAATAATGTATAATACACATACTCAAACATAGCTCCTCTACTGTAAATCCACATAGATTTGTGTAGACAACACTAGCAGTAGTCCACTATGTCTTGATCATTACATTTGTCATGGAAAACAGAAAAAGTTCATTGTTAACCCATTTGTGTAATATTCAGCACCATTTGTGTGAGATTGCAGCCTAGGGAAAAGTGGCTAGCATGGTATGTTGAATATGAGCTGATGTCATTGGAGAGGAGGGAGTTTGTGAACAAACCACACTCATGCAGCATATTCTCAGAGTGAGTAAATATTTTCAGACACAGCAAAAGCTAAAAGCCAACACAGTAAAAACTGAAAGATTTATGTAACGAGGCGCCGCTGATGCTAAAGCACACTTCCTTTTATTTTAAATTGAGACAGCACTTTTTAATCTCTCCCTCTTTGTTATTCTAATTAGCTAAGTAATTATATACAACAAAGGTCTCTCCTCCATTCAATTCAAACTGGTGAGGTAAAAAAAGGAAGAGAAAAAAAACATAGACTTGACATGACACATGGCACTGAGGTCAGTGGCAGACCTCTTGCTCTATATCACGCTCACACTTGGCTTGTGAAAGGCTGCGAGGGCATGAAAATGGCCGTAAATAATGAACAATATGAACAGCCAGCCAGCAATTTAAAGTTCCATCAGGAGCACAGGATTTGTGTTGAAATATGCTGGCCTGTTCCTCTCAAGGTTGCTGCAACTTGCAGCAAGAAGGAGAATAGAAAATAGAGGGCCAAAGCAAACAGAATTTTCGGGAGAGGTAAAATAGAATACGGCTCCTACTAGACACCAGGTTGCAACACTAGATTCCGGGGAACTGGGGTAACAGAGGCAATCAGCTTAGATCAGGCTTGGCTGATCAGAACTGCAATCAGAACCATATGGCAGCGTCACATTTATTTTTGCTTTGAATTTCAGACTTCACACTTTCTTATGCATTATTTATGTAGCTGGATATCTACTAAAACAATTCTGGTGCCAATGGCTAAATAGCAAAGATCCATCAACCCACTTGAACCCACAACCTCTACACTGTGTAGTGGTTCGTGGCTGTTTGTTTGCTTTTCTTTTGCGGCTCTCGTCCTACCTTCACGATTGGGAATCAATTGGTTTTTTTCCACGTTCCATTTCGTGGTTTGCCAGCCTCGTTATTGTTTTCACCTGTGCTTCTACCTGCAGGGTACTTCAGCTTCCATTCCATTATGACGGTAGAGCCGGCAAGTGTAGAGGGTTTCTGGCGCAGTGTCAGATATTTTTTAAAGCTCGGCCATCGCGCTTTATTTCTCAAGATTCTGAGGTGGCGTTTGTGCTCTCGCTGCTTATGGGAGCCGCCCACAAAATAATAAAATATAATTTTACTTAATATTAAGACACTTATGGGCGAAATGGAGTCTGTCTTCGACCATAACATTTCAGGTCGGGAGTCAGCTAGACGGCTTCATCGCCTTCACCAGGGTGGCGATACTGTGGCTGAATTCACCGTAAAGTTTAGAGCGCTGGCAGGCGAGACAGGTTAGTCAGAGGCTCCTCTGATGACATCATTTTCTGAGGCATTGGACGAGTCCATTCAGGATGCCCTAGCCATTCTCGAGCAACCTGATTCTTTAGATGTGCTAGTGTCCTCCGCTATTAGACAATTGTCTACGGGACCGTTTAAAGCACAGAGAGGACCGCCAAAATAGTTCTTCTTATATCTTGGTTAACAAATTTGTTCCTCCTGCAATAAAATCCCTATTGCCTAGTACAGAGGGACCCATGCAGATAGATGGGGTTTCTAGGGTTTCTGATAAAGATTCCGATCACCGGGTTGAGTGGTGTCGCTACTGCAAAAGGAGGAGTCACACTATCAGTCAGTGTGTCAAAATGAAGAGAAGGAGAATCTAAAGGAATCAGGATCTATAGCGAGACTCCAAGACACTACATCACGTACCTTATTACCTGTTAATCTCCGGTGGAGACAGCAGTCTATCTAGGTTGAGGCTTTTATTGATTCCGTGGCTGTGGATTGTTTTATTGATGCCCAGTGGGCTAAAAAGCATCACATTCCTGTTCAGCGTCTTGAACAGCCTCCTTATGTCACTGCCCTCGACGGTCGCCCGTTAAGTTCGGGTAATATTAAAGAGATTACTGCTATGCTTACTATGTCTGTTCATCAGGATACCCATACTGAGAGGATTCAGTTTTTCTTAATCAATTCTCCCACTCATCTTCTTGTGTTGGGTCATACGTGGCTAGTTAAGAACAAACCCTAGATTAGGTGGGGAGGGATAAGAGGGTCATCCTTCAATGGGGTCACATCGCATCTTCCAGTTTGTTTGGGGAGTGTTTTGACACTTCGGATTCCGATTCTGAGCTGGAGATTATTTCTCTGCCTAATCGCAGAGAGTCCGTTTCAGAATCTGAGGTTGGTTACGAGAGTCTGGAATGGGACTCTCTGGCTGATGTAGATGTGTATTGGGAAAAAAAACCTTCTGAGGACCCCTCCGACTCGAAGATTCAATGGTCGCCTCTTCCTGGGTCACCTACTCAGGGGAAGGATATTGAGATGGCAGGAACACTCAAATTTCTGTTACCTCGCAACATGCCGATGGAATACGCCCATTTAGCAGAGGTATTTAGCAAACAGAGGGCAACTAACCTTCCGCCCCACCGCCCTTTCGATTGCGCTATTGAGCTGTATCCTGCTACTACTCCTACGAGAGGGAGTCTTTATTCCTTGTCAGCGCCCGAGAGTGCGGCTATGAAGGACTATATCGATGAGGCATTGACTAATGGTTTCATAAGACCATCGACCTCGCCCGCTGGCACGGGGTTCTTCTTCGTTTAAAAGAAAGATGGCGCTTTAAGACTATGCATTGATTAACTATTACGAATCAATACCCACTTGCCCTTATGAATTCGGCGTTTGAACGTCTCCAAGGAGCTGCTATCTCTCACTAGCGCCCCCTCGGTTTTTCAGGCATTAGTCAATGATGTACTACGGGAGATGTTGGAAAAATTTGTTCTTGTGTACTTGGATGACATTTTAATATTTTCTGCCGATTTAGAGAGCCATATTGGGCACGTCAAATAGGTATTAAAAGCCCAGTTGGAGGCTAAATTATTCATCAAGGCGGAGAAGTGCTCATTTCATGCTAGCAGGGTCTCGTTTCTGGGATTCATTGTGTCAGAGGGCAAGGTCTCCATGGATTCCGAGAAGGTCTCTGCTGTACTTAATTGGCCTACTCCTAATTCTGTGAAGCAGGTCCAGCGTTTTCTTTGGTTTGCATATTTTTATAGGCATTTTATTCACAATTTTAGTGCGCTCGCCGCACCTATTACTGCCCTTACCAAGAAAACATTCAGACTGACAGACGTTGCGTGATTTGCCCTTGAGGGTTGAGTCACGGAAACTGGCTCCACGATACATTGGACCTTTTAAAATTATCCGGAAAATAAATCCAGTAACAGTCCGTCTGCAGTTGCCACGGTCCATGCGGATTCACCCTACGGTCCATGTTTCACGGCTAAAGCCGCTGCTTATCAGTTCGTTGTCTCCTGCTGAGAAACCCCCTCCTCCTCCTTGGTTTGTGGATAGAGGCCCTGTGTATACCGTTCGCCGTATTGTGGCGGAGAGATGGGTGGTGGGCAGGGGGTGGTAGTTTTTAGTGGACTGGAAGGGGTATGGTCCAGAGGAGCAGTGTTGGGTTCCGGCCAGAGATATTTTATATTCAGATTTAATTAGAGAGTTCCGCAGTAGTCAGCCTGAGGGATCGTCCCTTAGAGGGGAAGTCCTGTAGTGGTTCGTGGCTGTTTGTTTGCTTTTCTTTTGCGGCTCTCGTCCTGCCTTCACGAATGGGAATCAATCAGATTTTTTTCACCTTCCGTTTCATGGTTCGCCAGCCTCGTTATTGTTTTCACCTGTGCTTCTACCTGCAGGGTATTTAAGCTTCTCACTTCCGCTTCTCCGGTGCTTTATTGTCTTACGACATTGCTTTCGAGCCAGATATAGCCAGGAACTAGCGACCTCCTGATATTAAACTTTGTTTATGTTCAGGGGGGACTTGCTATAGCTACTTAACCCTTTTCTTGCATTTGGTTATACCCTCCTTCCCATACTATTTCCGGTCAAAATTGACCGGTGTGTTTTGCACAGTGATATCTCTGGAACCCCTAATCCAATTTTGATGGTTGACATCTCATTTGAACAGTCAAAGCAAGTAGAATCAAGGGGTGGCAGGCAAGACAGTGTTTCATTGAATTTTGAGTGATTTATTCAACAGTGACGCACCTATGATATTTTCGGTCAGAATTGACCGCCATAGGAAATTAATGGGTATGAGTATATTATGTTCATCCTGCAGATGGAAAACATCTCCACACACACACACACACAAAGACACACACACACACACACACACACACACACACCCACACACACACACACACACACACACCATGTTGATGTTCTGTTATGGTCTTTTTTTAAATATTTCTATTTCAATAAATGTTCATTGAGGAAAACAGTATCAGTGTCTTATTTTATATTCATCACAGTGAATGCAGTGAATGCTGAACTTGATGGGCCCACCGGTGGGTCCGGTGGGTCCGGACCATATACTATACAGGTGCAGCTCAAAAAATTAGAATATTGTGAAAAAGTTCAATATTTTTTGTCACTCATTTCAGAAAGTGAAACTCATATATTATATAGATTCATTACACATAGAGTGAAATATTTCAAGCCTTTATTTCTTGTAATTTTGATGATTATGGCTTACAGCTAATGAAACCCAAAATTCAGTGTCTCAGAAAATTAGAATATTTTGCTTTAACATATTTTTAAAGTATCATATTTAATATTTGGTCGCATATCCTTTGCATGCTGTTACTTCCTGAAGTCTGTGACCAATCAACATCAAAATACTCTCGATATCTTATTTTCAGGTACTGTTACAAGCGATACTATAACCTCTCTGCATTTGAACTGATCTCTATGGGAATTGGGGGGTGAGACTAGATTCAGCTGTAAATTACACTGGTACAGTATGGAACACATGGCTGGCTAAATGGCTAAATAGAAGGGTTAATCGGGTATAGGATTGTTTTCCACCTGGTAGCATTTGGTGCTATCTATTTTGTACTTTGTTGTTCTCTCGGAGACAGTGTTTCTTTGTACTTTCGGTTTGGTTTTTCACTCTACTGGCTTTGAGCTACGGCAGCTGAGAGTGTTCGTTTGTTTGACTATGTTTCCCGTTTTTAGCTCATTACATGAGCTCGGGAGATTTAGTTAGTATTCTACTAGTTTTAGTAATCCGTCCGTTTTAGTGGGTTATTTTCAGTTCAGCTGTTTAGCCTTAAGACATTTTTTCTTTCTTCCTTTATTTATTTTCTCTCCCTATATTATTTGTCCTCACGGTGGTGAGTTCACTTCTTCTGATCTCCCCACTTTTGCGTGTGAATCTCCAATCTATCAATAAACCCATTACACACTGCTGTTCAGTAACATAGATTGCTATTTTTCAGAAAACCATTTTGACGGATTCATGTGAGGAACCCTTATCTTTTACCTTTCTATTTCAGTAGATTACTCTGCAGACAGACGTGAGCTGTTGCAAGCAGGGATATTTGGTATTGTAGAATGTTCACATATACAATAGATTTACATATTAATCCAAGGCAGTTGCGATGCTCTGAAAATACATTAATATTTCTTGGAAATGCATTTTCCAGAGACAATGATAGAAAATTGTTGTTCTTGAATTTTTTAAGTTTTTATTTTTTTAAATATGATTTATAATTGTATTGTACCTATGGAAATGGGTATCTAGAACCCCCCAAACATTCTCCTATGATGTTAATGAAATATATATCAGAGCAATGTGGCAATCTCTCTCATGTGTGACATTATGTGGCTTGCACTGTTCAGGCCAAACTGTCCTGTGTGATATAGCCTGCTTTTGGGAATGGTCAGAGGAGCTAAATAAGATGAAATGAGTCTAAACTTTAATTCAACATGACTACGTAATTTTTACCATCTTTTATCCTTCTCCCCAGTCCTGGTCTTACTCTAGAATAATTCATAATCCCTGCCCATTCGTTTGTTAACAGATAGAGAATGGTTCTGGATAAGTGTCTGGTAAAACCAAAATACCATAGGTGTGCACTTGCCCATGAGAAACATTAATATCAAAATGGTGAAGAGATGTAAGCTGCCTCACAAAAGGCAAAATGTTCCAGCCGTATAAAGAGGAGGCAAGTCTGTTTATTATTGAGCAGTGCTAGATATGACATGGGATGCATCAAAACAGATGGGCAATGGAAAAAATGGTAAATGTGTGTTTGCTCCTTGTCTGATTGCTACTTGTACATGCCATGTCAAGAGCTCTTCAATAATAAACAGATGGCAGTCCTTGAGAAGGAGAATACAATTCCATGGCAAAATGATCATTCTGAAAAACATTTATCACAGTCCATAATCCTGACTGAACTGTAAAGCTGGTTGGCAGCATACAAATATACCTGAAATCTCACAACATTAGTTGACCTAGTCAAAATAATGAAAAATTTGATTTTTGAAATACCAATCATATTTTGTATTATGTTTTTGCCCTCTAAAAGGCTCATGGATGACCTATACATTGCTAAAAAAAAAGTGCACTCCAGACACATCAAAGTTGACGGTGTTATCAGAGCATCTGGGATTGATCTACAGTTGGATCATTTTGGCAATATTTCTGTAAATGTCACTAAACTCAGTCCTTCAATATTATGTTACAAATCTTCTGTGGAGGTGCAAGAGAGAATAGCGTCACTATAAAAAACCTCACGATATTCTCTTGATTCCTTGTTCAGTTATTGCTTTTGGTCTATGCTAGGCGGTATTACCCAGAACAGCTTATTGACATAGAAGAGGTGAGTTCAGAATATACATTTATCGTACAATAAGGGGGCAATCCAAAACCAATTTATTTCTCGTATCTGTTGGCTCCAGGTTTTAAGAACACAATCATATCTTGGATGTCTTGAGTGCCGGAGATTTAGGAAAGTCAGGTAATGTTATTACAGACATTTGTCCCTGGCAACGGCAAGCTTTCTGGGGGAAAAATATTGTTCATAAAATGATGGATCCAGGGGAGTTGGTGTTCGAGTTATCCATTGATGGTTTAAACTACTGAACATCTTACAAAAGCTTGCTAAAGGGACCCATACAATTGCAATAGTTAAAATGTCATCTCATGAGACAAAACACATAAACACACATCTTTTTGTCACTGGAATAAAATCAGACAATGGTAATTTGTTGGAGTGTTTATAACAGTCTTATAATACAACTGTAACATATCTGTCTGCTGAAGGTGCATATATGAAGTATATTACACACATTGGGCCAGATTCAGAGTTAAGATAATCACATGCAAATGGAACTTAGTCCTGAAATTCCACGTAGCTTAAGCTATTTGTGATTTAGACATTTGACTTATCCACAGTTTTTAGCATATCTCCAGTATATACAGTGGTGTTCAAATAAATAGCAGTGCGTTAAAAAAAAGTGAAGTGCAAATATTTTTAAATAGCTTTTAGTTCCATATTTCAAATCTAGTGGAAACATTACACATTCAATTCCAAATCAAAGCATTAACAAATTTTATCAAGTCTGCGTTATTCTTTTACAGGAAGCAAAGAAAAGGAATATTAATCTGTTCAAAAAAATAGCAGCGTCGACATTTTTCTCTTCAAACTCAAACACTTACTGTCGTAACTGAAGAAGTTTTTCAAGATGTAACTTCACTTTAAATTACTGAACTAATATTTTAGTTGCATAACCATTGTTTTTGATAACTGCTGTGCATCTGCGTTGCATCGAGTCAACCAACTTCTGGCACCTAGAAACAGGTATTTCAGCCCAGGATGAACAAACTACATTCCACAGTTCCTGTGAATTTTTGGGTTTTGCTTCATAAAATGCATTTTTAATCAAATCAATATTTATTTATATAGCGCATTTCACAACAAGTTGTCACAATGCGCTTCACAGAAAAAACCCAGCCTAAACCCCCACAAGAGCAAGCCAGAGGCAACAGTGGCAAGGAAAAACTCCCTGGTGTAATTAGGAAGAAACCTTGGGAGGAACCAGACTCAAGGGGGAAACCCATTCTCCTCAGGTCGGCTCAGGGTTTAGATCTTAAGACCAGCATGGTCAAAACTGACTGGCAATATCCATGATAGTGGAAATTGCAGCAGCTGTCACCCCACAAGTTTTCAATGGGGTTGAGGTTGAGCTGGCCACTCCATTACCTCAATCTTTTTTGTCTGGAACCAAGATGTTGCTCGCTTACTCGTGTGTTTGGGGTCGTTGTCTTGTTGAAATACCCATTTCAGGGGCATTTCCTCTTTGGCATATGGCAACATAATCTTTTCAAGTATTTTGATGTATTCAAACTGATCCATGATCCCTGGTATACGATAAATAGGCCCAACACCATGATTTTTGCGCCACCATGTTTCACTGTCTTCACAGTGTACTGTGGCTTGAATTCAGTACCCGGGGGTCGTCTGATGTACTCTCGACGACCACTAGACCCGAAAAGAACAATTTTACTCTCCTCAGTCCACAGAATGTTACGCCATTTCTCTTTGGGCAAATCGATGTGTTCCTTGGCAAATGTTAACCGATTCTGCACATGCCGTTTTTTCAACAATGGTGCTTTACGGGGGCTTCTTGCTGATAGCTTAGCTTCGATCAAACGTCTTCTGACTGTAACAGCACTTACAGGTAATTTTAGATCATCTTTGATCTTTCTGGAGGTGATGATTGGCTGAATCTTTGCCAATCTGACTATTCTTCTATCGTTTTGCTCGTTTTCTTCCGCGTGTTTCGGGTTTTTGTTGCCATTTTAAAGCCAATCAACTTTTTAATTAAATTACGTTGTTCCTCCGAACAATGTTTGGAACGGCCCATTTTGCTTAGCAATTCAGAAGGAAATATATTTTATAACAATGTGTGAAACATTTGCTTCCCTTCTTCTTTAATAAAGGACAATTAATGACACCAGTTTTTTCACAGAATGAATGAATTAATTCTATAATTAAACTCCACACTGCTATTATTTTGAACACGCCCATTTCAATGAATGAGTCAATTACTCAGAACAAGCAGCGTGCATGTCATGACAGTTCGGACTGTTGTTTTTCTATTACACTACTACATCTACGTATGTGCGCGGGGTGGAGATTTGATGAAAATGAGGCATGTCTGCAAGATAAGAGTTTTCGCTTAATTGCAAGTTTGATCAGGAAAAAAGATGTTTTATGTATAGCGCCACCAATGGATTATTATGAAAAATATAGCCTTTTTCACAGAATTAGAATGAATGCATTTTATTTGAACATAATATTGGTCTTATTTTCCTTTGCCTAGCCTATACTTGCAATGATCAAAAAGCTGTCATAAAAGGAAAAATATGTTGTGATGCAGGCTGGGGAGGGCCACAGCATCACGTGGGTGAACAGACAGAAAAACAACAAAAAGGATAATTGAACATTGTTCTTTATTTAACGAGAAACGCTCACCAAGACAAAAGGGAAAACATAGCCAAAATCCACACAGCAGCTAGTCTCAAAAATTGTCCACTGGGTCCTTTTATAAGGCAAACTAATCAGTGCTGATGGTGAACACCTGGGCTAATCACGACGAGCCACAGCTGGTTCCCCTGCCTGGGTGTAATGGTGGTGGCATCCAGTAGAGGGCGGCACCCCAATGTAAAAGTATGATTGACCGTCTATCATGCCAGACCAATATTAGATGGATTAATTGATAGACAGTGTCTGTATCATATTCGCTTTGACAGAGAGACAACTTTGTAGGCTACTTTTGTCAGCTCAGCCAAAATGATTAGGAAGTACAAATGAACTCACTGCAGTGTAGGCTACCAGTGCTCCAGGTCACAATGTTTCTCTCCTTCCTAGCCACATCCTTCCAGCTTGTAAAAGATGCAGCACTCAAAAAAATAAATTGTTTTACAGTGGTTGCACATAATATGCTATTATTAAGTACACTTGACTTCAACTGGTTAAGTTGAAGATGTTGCTAAAAATATTGTGTTCAACCCCAGTACATAATTTCCACCTGGTTTCTACTCAAAAAATATTCCCTGCACATCCATAGTTTAAAGTTTGAATTGAAGAAGAAGCTGTATCATTCAGAAATTTGCAACAGAATACATTTATTTCAGAATAGTCACATACAGTATTTATATAATAACCATAACATATGTCGCCTAATGTATTTAAATACATTTTTTTTAAACATGTTAAAGCAACGGATTTGCGACGGGTGGTCGCTGTGGAAATGTCGACCGTACGGAACTTTGGCGAAATGTAACAAGATAAACTCTTCAGGGTTAATCAGAAAACAGCTGTAGCTGTTTCCTAAACATATTTATATGAAAGATTTTGGAGAAAATAAATTAGGTGTCTTCTAAACCTAAAGTGCATCAGGTAGTATATAGTAAGTAAGGGAAAACAGCGAATGCTCATTTGTACATTTAAAAAAACTTTATAGTCTGTGGTGAGGAGGGTCATAAGTGCTTTGGGCTATTAATAGCACCCTCCTATTTTATGGCACTGCAGTGTAACTGGAGAAGCTGAGGTTTTTGCAAGTGGCTACCCTTTTAAAAAATACTGCGTCAAAATTTACGGGGTTTTCTTAAAGCTGTAGTTTATAATTTCAGACAAACATTAATATTTTAATTGAGATGGATACGTCTCAACCACTAGGGGCAAAGTTTATAGAGTTAATATTGCATTGCGTGCAACCACTGTACAACAATTCTTTTTTGAGTGTGTGATGGGTATATCCCAGTCGTCAATATCTAGGAGTTATGATCATTTCATGAAGGCTATGATGTAAAATATTAATACATTCACTGCCTTCCCCACCACCCAAGAGCAAATACGATTCACAAAGGCAGGATTTAACAAAGGTAAATGCGGTTATAAGAGGTGGAAGAAGTACACAAATCCCTTAAGTAAAGTGCAAATACCCACAAACAAAACACTCAGGTAAAAGTTAAAGTACCACTTGGAAAGTTATACTTAAGTATATAAGTACATACTCTTACATGTACTTACGTATCAAACGTAAAAGTAGTCATCGGAGGCAAGGTATTTGGGGATATAGTAGTCTAGGTAATTCATTATGCCATGAATAACATTTGAAAATAGAATGTTTTAGTCATCTACGTCAGTGGTTTTCAAACTCGGTCCTGGGGGACCACTGTATACTGGTTTTCGTTCCAACCACA
The DNA here is from genome assembly GCA_022702515.1 of Ilyophis sp. 1 JC-2022. NCBI lineage: Eukaryota > Metazoa > Chordata > Actinopteri > Anguilliformes > Synaphobranchidae > Ilyophis > Ilyophis sp. 1 JC-2022. The sequence goes on along the minus strand of CM040403.1, from coordinate 86,533,094 downwards.
ATTGCAATACCAGAATTTTAACAAGCTGTCAATTGTTCTTAATTAGATGTTTGTCATATTTCGAGGGATTATTTACCCTCTTATGCAATAGCTATGCATGTCATGAATAATAAAAGTCCAATATTCTCATTGTGCTATATTGCATTACAAAATATTTTTTTTTTTTAACTGATCAAATTAAAGACTGAGGTGAATCAATAGGCTCCTAATTGGTGAAATTGTGGATATATGGCCACTAAAACAAACCATTTCATAAATAAAGAAGAAAATACAAAGAAAATGATAACAGGCCAAACCTGTTATGAGAACCAATCGGAACCACACGCAGACACCAAGATGTAGTTAACAGGCTTTATTCAGAGTCGACAGACAAGGATCAAGGGCCAGCAAATAGTGCAATGCAGGATAGGCAGAATCGTAGTCAGGTCCAGGCAAACAGAGCAATTCAGAGAAAGCAGGGCGAAGTCCAGAACAGGCAGGTGTCAGAACCGGGAGATCAGTCAGAGGCTGGAAAACTTGGATGGGGATGGACAGACAGGAGGACTGGAGCAGGGCTTGGACAGGGATGGACAGGCAGGAGGACTGGAGCAGGGCTTGGACAGGGATGGACAGGCAGGAGGACTGGAGCAGGGCTTGGACGGGGATGGACAGGCAGGAGGACTGGAGCAGGGCTTGGATGGGGATGGACAGGCAGGAGGACTGGAGCAGGGCTTGGACAGGGATGGACAGGCAGGAGGACTGGAGCAGGGCTTGGACGGGGATGGACAGGCAGGAGGACTGGAGTAGGGCTGGACAGGAACAGGCAAGGCAGGCAGGAGCGCAGGAGCACAGGAGCAGGGCTGGAGCGGGACTTGAACGGAGACAGGCAAGCGGGCAGGAGGACTGGAGCAGGGCTAGACGGGAACAGACAAGACAGACAGGAGAACAGGAGCAAGGCTGGATGGGGACAGGCAGGAGAACAGAAGCAGGGCAGGAGAACAGAAGCAGAGCTGGAACGGGGCTTGGACGGACCCGGGCAGGACTGGACAAGAACAGGCAAGGCAGGCAGGGGAACAAGAGCGGGACGACACAGTGCTGGAAACAGGAACTCGGAACAGGCAGGAGAAAATGCTGGAAAGTGTTGACAAGTACGAATGCAGGGCACAAAACAATCTGGCACAGAACAAAGAAACAAGGGTGCTTATATGCCAGATTAACGACAAGACAATGAGGAACAGGTGAGACTAAACATGAGGAAACGCATATCAGGTGCGGGAAGTGGAGACACGAAATGGGGAAAATGTGGAACGGACTACAAATACTGAAAACGCATAGAAACGGAAAACCAGGAACAGACTAAAACAACAGCAGTGTCCTACCTGGGAATTGAACCTGCAACCTTTCGGTTACAAGGCCAGTTCCTTAACCATTATACTACACTGCCGCCCCTACATAATTAGGAGCAGGGGTGTCACCAGAGATATATGTTTATGGGTACTGAGCCTCTACTCGGGAAGTCTGGGGACATGCACCCCCAAGATAATTTTTTTTTTAAAAAGCAGTCCCAAAATGGTTGTTCCCCATGAGTTTTTATAGCAGAAATAAGCCTATAATCAATAAATACTAATATTTAGTTGTTGCAAAAAAAATTCTATAAATTGCTTCAATATATAGCAATAGGGTTGGGCTGATGTACAATACACTACCATCGTCAATCAACTAAAATGTATCGGCATCGGCAATGGTTGACACATCGTGATGTGTAGCCTATTCTAGCTTGATAGTTTATAGCAAATTGCCTCAATGGCAGTGGAATTAATTTAGGCCTGTCCTGTAGATTAAATTTAACCAGCGATTTGTTTTTTATTGCAATTAAAAACCAGATTCCATAGCATACATCTAAATGTTCATGTACGCATTTATTACATTTTAATTGTGATCACCCTTCATGAGCAGGGAATCATGTTGGGGGGTGGGGGGAAGGATTCCCTCAGAATTATACTCTCCCGTAAGCTTCTCCCTATCATTAGAAAAAAAAACTTTTGTAGCTTTATCAAAACATCCTCACTTTATGAGTCAAATAAGTTACCTACATAGCTAACTGTAAACTATTATCTGTCTGTATTATCCAGGCTATCGCAGTAGCCAACTGCGGACATAATACCAAACAGTACCAAGAATTTCGAACAGTTCGCCTAAATAAGGCCATGGATGGTGAATGGCTTCAACCATATATGATTAAATATTTCTCTGCACTGCAACAAATGATGGTCCCTGTATGCACTCTTTTCAGCTACAAGAGATTCAGCAAAAATTCCAGGTAAAAACAAAATCTTTTCTGTTGTAGCAGAGTTGTTGCATAACAAATGAGTTTGTGTAGTGTTAGTCTGAACCAGGCATTATCTGGCTACAGAGCTGGTAGCTACACTTTGGTAACGTATAGCCAGTTCGAGCTAACGCAATCTATACGGCATATAACGTTAGCAAGCATGCTGTTACGATCCGCTCCGCTCCCCGTCCCTTCCTTGGTGTTTTCCTCTGTTTTCCCTGAACCTGATTGTGTCATGTCTGCGTTCAATTCCTTATTGTGTCCACAGTGCACCATTACTACTCGCACCACATCTTAATTACACAATTCACACTTAATTGCTTTCACCGCATTCCTCATGCGTTTTCTAATTGTTCAATCAATTCGCTGATTTCGCATGCATTTCCCGCAAGCTGCAGATTATCAGCTCTAATGACACTAGCTATATTAACCGTGCTGTTCCTGTGATTTGTTGTCAGAGTATTACGGTCCTGGTCTCGTTTGTACCTGTTTCCCTATGTACTAGCTTGCTAGACTCTGCTGACTACCCCGGTCTGGATTTTCGACACCCTGGCTTTCCGGTGTGGATCCTGACTCTGCCTCCGCCTGACCCTTCACTGCTACCCAGGCTAAAACCACTCCTGGCTACTTCGCTGGATCCTGTTCACCAGTTTTCTGCGGGTTCCACAGTGGATATTGTTTTTGGTTAACCCTGATCTCCCGGTGTGGATCCGACCCGGGATTCCTTAAAATAAAAACCCTTGTTTTCAAAAGAAAGACTTCTATCTCGTCGTGCATTTGGGTCCTTCCCTGCTGGTCATCACACATGCCCTTCTTCCAAGTACTAGCCACCGAATAAAGTAACGTTATCAATACTACCAATTACCAACTTAGCTATTCATTAAAGGTAATTACAGTTGTCTGGAAAGCAGAAAGTCCATTCATGTTGAAACTTTTGACCTACCTGTCCAGTTTGTCTTTAAACCAATTTGTTCACAAAGATCTCACCACCTTCTGAAATTAGCACCTATGTTTACTTCAGCTTTCGAGCAAGCTTTATCCAATTCCCTTTTATTTTTCTTTCCATGAAATAGTGCCGGTGTAACTGGTCACTGTGAAATGTCTAGCTGGTGAACTGGCTACTGGCACAGTCAATCTCACAGTTGATTGGTCCACAACGTGGTCATGGTCATAAGCCACTGTTTTGAAAACAAAATTCAGAGCTAATTGCTGGTTTTAGAATACAGAATTTGAGGGTATAAACAGAGATTTCTATTTTTTCTATGATTGCTACCAACTAAGCATGACCGTTCCCCGATATTTTTCAAAAATTACATACTCTAGCTTTAAGCAGATGGCTTAAGTTGGCCATCTCTGAATCCGGCGCATAGTTTCTTTCAGTAAAAGAATAATAAGTAAATAATAAGTATAAAGCATGGAAATGGGATAGCTAGAGAACTATAGGTATAACTAACATGTGCCTGGTCTCCATAAAAAAATCAGGAGAGTTATTTTGGTACCCCATAATAAACTGCACATCTGAAGCTTATTGCTCACAGACTTGTTCACACATTGATAGGTTAATCTCCTCATAATGTAAAACTCTTCGGTCTCCTCGACCCTCTCACCCACCATAACCTCGATCCAGGCAACTGCACGTTTTGTCTCTCTGCCATCTTGTTAGCATTTTTATTGTTTTCGATTTTGAAGTCGCACAAATCAATTTAGGGACAATGGCCTTTGATTTTTCTTAATTCTGGCTGAGAGAACCCATTAGGATTGGGTTCACAGCAATATGTACGTGTGGTGGGCTGGATCACAGGAGAAAACCAGACTAATAGCATTAATCTGAGCTGGATACCACGCATGAATCTTGTCTTCAATGTTGTATTGATCCAATGACGGGATCGTGAGGCCTCATGAATCCCAAAATGGGTGGAGCTACTGTACTTTGTAGTATAAATTACCAGTTTGTGTAGATCAATCATACATCGTTGTACAATTGTCTTGCTTAAATTGAAGAACATTTCTTTTGATTGGTTCATACAGGTCAGTAACTGACAACTCTATTATGGTGTCGATGAACCTTCACTCTGTTCAACAGTGAAAGCTACTGGAAACAGGCCTTTGCCCTCTTTTTGCTCGTTGCCTCAAATCAAACCAACATGGCTCCGCTTATACACTATTCTAAGGGCGTTCTGGCATTTTACATTACATTACATTACAGTCATTTAGCAGATGCTTTTATCCAAAGCGACATACAGTAAGTGCATACAGAAAGGTCATCGAAGTAACTACAGAACAGATAGGAAAGCACATTCTTCCCATACAGTAGCAGCTATCCCTAGTAATGAACACTGAATGCAGTTCACAGTGAACTGGGTACATCAGCTCTACTACAATTCTATTCTAAATATTATAAATGTTGATACACAGTTCAACAAGAACACATACCATGAGGTCCTAGATAAGTATTAGTCCAGGTGGAGTCTGAAAAGGTGTGTTTTCAGGCCACGACGGAAAGCAGGCAGGGTTGGCATGGAACGTAGGGGAATGGGAAGTTCGTTCCACCACTGGGGAGCTAGGGTGGAAAAGCTCCACAGTCGGGAAACCTTTTACAAAGAAACCTGTGCTGAAATTATACCCGTTTCCCTCACTTTGTAAAGTCACCCTGTGGTAATTTAAGTGATAAATATGTTCTAGTTGTACCATTTTCCTAGGCATTGTGCCAACTAGGGAGACTGAGGCGAAACATGGGATGAGAGTTCAAACCAACTTGCTTGTTTATCTATCATTTACACAGACGGGTTTCGGCGGAAAATTAAATGCATGTGGGGAATATGGTTTGTGTTGTTTTCATTTCCCTCTTTGCTCCTTCTGCTTTCACCGCAGTGCATGAAACAGGTCCCCTCTCTTTCAATACTAAATTATGTCACTCACAGTGATTAATAAATATTATTATGGCGTCCATGTTGTAATAATCGAGTTTTTTACTTTTCGACTATAAAGTAAATACAAGGCAAATGTACATGGTACTTCTTTTGCAGTTGCAAGAAGTCCTTTCATCATTACAACAGTATTTAGCCTGTCACTTCCTGAAAGTCTAGACTAAAGGTTTGCTGTAACAGATGAGTTTAACTGAAGCCAGCTTCATTTCTGTACTTCACAGAATTCACAATTGATGTCCCCAGGGAAAACCCTTGCCTCTACCCATAGTAATAAATGTTTGAGATGCATTGCACATATTTTGAAACATTTAGGAAATTCTTTATCATTTGGATTTCATATTTTAAAACACTTTACTTTTTTATGTAAGGAATGATGTGGTGGAACATCAAAGTTATACGCTCACACATTCTAAAGGGATTTTCAAAAGCATTGGTTTATAATATTTCAAGTCTTCACATGGTTCTTCTACATGTGCTCTTCCCATCCATATATTTTGTGCTCAAAGAACTTGAATAAAGCACAATCCATTCTTTGATCAATGATATACACACACACACATGCAAAAACACACATTTTAAATCCTCTGAGAATTTAATTTGATTTCTTTTACACAGCAATACATGGTCAAAATAGATGTTGTGTTCTGTTTCTTGTACTTTTTTCTGATAGTTTCAACACATGCCTTTGTTTAACTTGCTATTACTCCAGGAGAGAGCCAAACATGATATCATGACATTTCCCGTGGAAGACGTGTGCTCTCGATATCCTTTTTCCAAGGGTCCAAACCCATTAGTAAAGCTAGCACTCCATTTGCATTAGCACTAACCCAGACCAACACTGCTGAGAGACCTCTGCATATCCGAACAGCCAGGTGTGGGAAACTATTGACTTCGTGGGACTGGCTCAAGCTCCTGGACAGACACAAGGGAGATGGTCCCAGTAGTCAGGAGCAGTCTTTTATTTCAGTTGTGTATATGGAGAGTGCATTACCTCTGAAGGCAAATTTAACCCAGATTCAGTAAGTACCCTTTAGCGTGGGTTGGTCCTCAAATGGCTCATATATGCGCAAAGGCGATAATGTCACATAATGAACCTTCTCCAGACTTATAAAGGTGTAACTGATGTGTAATTGCTTTGTAAAGATATGTTGAATTTCTTCAGTATAAACCTATGCTATACTGGCAAAAAATATATATTTAACCAATTTCCACTTTGGTCTATTCTTTTCATCTGCTTATAATGCACAAAGAATAAAACAATAAATGCAAATTGCTAAAGAAAAGAAAGAAAAGGTATACTACATACTATATGTATACATATACTACATGTATACTCTCAGCCTCAGTTCAGAAACTCTAGAGATTTTCATTTAGGTCTTCTTTCTAGAGTCTACGATGAACGTGGTAAAAAAATAGGTGAAAATAGGTTTACATTTGCAAAAAAAATACCATGGTAGTGCCTACATATTTCTTTAAAATTCCGAATCACAGTTTTGATGCTTGCTGATAACTGGGTACATGTCTCTGAGAATAATTCAGATTCAGACCGAGATTCAAAGGGTCATTTCCCACCCAATATTTTGCGGGCAAAAAGGTGAGCAGGGCAGAATGGAAATAAATGGTGTGTGAACTAGCAATTCGTCCAAAAGCACGCCTCGACTCTAAACTACCGCCAAGCACGGAGAGTTAACCACAATTCACTGTCTTCCTCTGACCAGGTGCAAAACGTGTTCAGACCACTGATTTTCAACACAGTGCAATGAAAAATGTGCGTCTGTTTCCCGTTAACAGAAGGCTTTTTTTGTTGTGATGCTAGCACCTGCCACCTGACGTGACAAATGCATCTCTCTTGCAAATAAAAACCGTGTTTAATCGGTGGAAATGACTGAGCTGACCGGTGAAACACCTCAGATCCATTTGTAGATGGATGGGGGGGAATTGTCGTTTTACATAAATGGAGAACTACTCATTCCAGAACCAAGGCAGACATGCATTAGAGGAGAAATAGAGGTGGGTGGGTGGACAGGGGGGAGATTGGATGCAGATGGGGTGGGGGCTCACAGTCATATTCTATCTAAATTACTCAAGCATTGGCCGTTGTTAAAAATATCTGCAACTAATGGAATTGATGTGGAGGAGATGTGCGATTAATCATGATTGTTTGTGCCTATCCCGATGCTATTGGATTAACACCACACTCCCTGCCTCGCTCACATGTAACCTCACGGCACGTTTATTGCATGACAACAGCAGGATACCATCATAAAATATGACTGAATGTGGCTGAAGTACTCTGTTTAATGATCGCCAACTTCCTTCCTGAGCTTTTAAAAACACGACAGGCTCTGTCCCGGTCAACAGGCCCTTCAGGATATTGGACAAACAGTTTATTATGGAAGACTTGCAATGCAATTTATTCTGAGACCAAAAGTCATTAAGATCCCGATAGGGTAAGGCAAAATTGATTTGATTCAGGAATGGATTTTTTTTTCTTTTTCCTTTTTTCTTGCTGTATGTGCTGAATTGTTCCATGTTCATTATTGTCTGAACACTTAGTGATCCTATCTAGAAGAAGTGTAGTGGTGTTGCCTATTAAAATATAGCGTCACCCTTTTGTGTTATCAATCTCCCACGGAGGCGGAGGTAGATTTCTACCTAAAAATTAACACCAGTTCATGAATTAACATAAAGAACTCAGCAATGTTGTCCTTACAAAGGCAGGGTGCAAAAAGTACTTAAAACAGGGATGCCAATGATTTTGAATTATTTTTTACTTATCTAAAACACGCCTGTACATACACACGCACGCACACATACACACTTGTGTGTGCGTGTGTGTGTGTAAAGCAGAAGCAGTGTTAGAAGCAGAAAACTTTGCATCCCAGAATTGAGAGGGTAGGAGAAAGCAAGGGAAACTGAAGATGGCTGCTGTCTTGCTGGTCACAGGATTATGAACCCGATTGATTTGTTGTGGAAATACGCATGCCTGCTTTCATCCTCTCATCCAGCTTTAGCTACAGCCTCCCATGTGATGTGACGGTTGGGGACTGTGCATTTTGGGCCAGCCCCCAATCAACGTTGCCTCTGACCAACAGATAGTGCCAATGCTCTGCTGGGGGCGAGGTGTTGAGGCTTCTGGCAACTTTCCCTGTCAATCAGCAAGTCGGCGATTGCTTGGCGGGCTGGCCGTTATTTAATCAGCATGCGTTGTGTGAGAAGATGGTTTTACTGTGCTAAAAGGGGCACACACATAGCTTTAAAACCAGTTCTGCTACCATAACAGCGTGAGAAATGTTTATGAACTGAACCAAATCTCAGAGAAAAATTCTGACCAACGCAAGGAAGAGGAATGTGCCATTAGCCTGAAACATTAGTTTTTTTTCTCAAACAATGAAAAAGACAAAATGACCTGAGCTCTAAATAAATTTGAATTGGTGAGAGAATAATTCTAGTATAGGAAGAGCTGACCACGTGAAGCTTCAACTGCACGTCTCAGATTAATATGTCCACACTACCTTATGACAGCCTTGGCAGCTGGTAAGACGCTTGCTGCTGCCATGGCTGTGTCTCCCTGCAGGCTGTTCGGGTACAGCTCTTTCTGTCATCACCATCAACTCCAGAAAAAGACACAACATAACAGGCCTGCCCTCTGTCGATTACAGTGCTTAATTCATCCAGTTACCGGGAAGATTAGCATTCTTAAGATTTGTTTTTACAGGGCCTCACAAGTGGCTCTGTCTATTTCTGGCCAAGCTCTGTAGCCTAGACATTGCTAGTTTGGATCAGGGCTATGTAATTAGTTGGCTGTGACTGGGAGTCTGCTGCAGTGGGGTGCATTTAGCTTTGTTCTCCTAGAGTTTAGTCAGATTCGTCAGGTTACCATTACAGATGCCCACTAGTTACATACGTTAGCTTACAGGTCACCAGCTGTTATTGGAAATTCATTTTTGCATGCACAGATGCATAAACACACAGATTGCACACATGTACAGACACACATATGGATACACACACACACACACACACATGCACAAGCAAGCACACTTTTATGTACCCACTCTCTCTCTCCCCCCACACACACACAGATTGGTCGATATAAGGAGGACCTCCATCTGATATGTGTTAATGAATCTGGGATGAGGGGAGGGGATTCAGGATGTAGTATTGCTCTCCTCAGCATTGCTCCATCTCCCCCAGGACCTAAACCCCCTCCTTTCACAATCAATTAGTGAACATCCTTTCCCAATGACAGTGGAGACTGCACCTGTCAGCACCCACCCCTCTATTCTCAACCCCGATGACCCCTTTCTTTTTTCTTCCCTGCACAGCCATCATGTCGATTGAGAGAGAGAGAGAGTTAAAGAAAGTGGGAAAAAGGGACAAGACCTCCACCAAATGAAGTTGCTTTTATCCATTTCTGTGGCCGTCTCAGTGCTCTTTTGAGTGATGGTTTGTCAGCCAATCCGGTGTTCTGATCAGCAGCAAGGGTTATGATGGTGACAGGTGTCAGGCATTGAAAAATCTCCACAAATTTTTTTTTCAATGTACAAAAATGGCACGTTACATGCATACAAAGCACTGCCTATAACAATATTGGCTATCTAAGCTCGCACAAATTAAACTAGCTCTATTCTGAAACAATGTGGGAGGTGCTCATGCAAATATATGACTTTAGCATGTATAATGTGATTAACTAAACCCAAAATAAATTTTGTGAAAAGTAATTGCACATGCATTTTAGTACGAATGGGAAGCAGGTGTTAAAAGACACACAATAGAATGATTGCGTAACAATGGGGGCTAATTAACTGACCCATTCCAGCCAACACTCAAAATACACAAAAATAGAATTTGTGAATAAATACATCATGAACAGTAAGAATAAATACATTTTAATCATGAAGCAAATAGTGTTACAGAATACAAGAGTAACTAGTATATGAATCAAACAAGCAATACAACATGTATTATAACAAACAGTGATAACAAAGCAAATTAAAACTATCAAAATCAGATGTTTCAAATGTGATTTTATGTGACACTAACAGGGCGAGTAGTATAGTATAGTTATGATCATCTCAGCCCTGACAAACAACTTACTCCAGGCAGAGTAAGAGACTAAGAGACATCCAGTGACACAGTTCCTAAGTAAACTGCCAGCTTGTTTAGTGTAACAGTAGCCTACACCAGTAGCAACGCCACACAACTTTTACGAAAGGTTTCACATGGGTCAAGGAAGAACTGATAAACTTCTGACACAAATTAATTAAAATAACAATACTAATAATAAGGACTAGGCCATGTCTGCTTATGGTTTTGTTAATGTCTTTGGTAGCCTTGTGGGATGTTGTCAGACTGTGCTCTACTGAGCACATTTTCTAGTTAGGGGTCCAAGCAGCGTAGCTTTCTTTTGTCTTTTTTTCTCCCCTTTCACCTAAAATTCCCGTGGCCTAGAATGAGCAATCTTGGTATCTTGGTATAGTTGTTGGGATTGGTGAACTCTTGGATCCTTTAAATTCTGTGGTGGGGGGAGGGGCTCGGAGAGAATCGCTGCGCACAAAAAGGCCCTGGGCGAGTTGGAATCACGGTCAGGAGCTGGAGGAGTCGCGCCCTGTAGAGGACGTGGCGCCCTCCCTTCCTACTACCGGCTGACGGGGTTGTATAGCGGTGGTTCTCTAGCGGTTGCTACATGGGGGGAATTGAATTAGAATAGGGATTCAATTGGCTACTAAATTGGGAGAAAAATGGGAAAAAATCAGAAAAAAGAAGAAGAAAAAAAAGAAATGGTCTACATGTGTTGGCGCCATCTAGAATTGGCCGCCATTTTGTTTTAAATTTACTCATCGGGTGTTTCTCAATACCAAATCCGCACAATTACGTAGTGTAGTGTCAAGTGTCCCGACAAAAGGGCACTTGCAGAAACACGTTCTTGTGAATAGGATGATGTCCTATAACGGGCAAAGTTCTGTTCCAAAGCAAAGAATGCAAAAAAGCGTGGACGCTCAAAGATCCCGGAAATGTGCGGAAGCAAACTCGCCCAAACAAGTTTGCAAACTTGGATATCCCATCATTCATTGCGCAAAGCGATGACATACTGTTACGTTCCCTAGGAAGACCCAGACGCAGACCACAGGATAATTCCAAAGGGGTAGTTTATTGTCCGTTCCTTAATCAAGCCAGGTAATCAGAGATAGCGAGGTACAAAAACGACAGGCAATAGAAATGAGACAATCCAAAATCCAGTAAACCAAAAAATCAAAAGGCTAAAGTACAAAAGGGCTAGGCAGGAGAATAGTCAAAAACAAAAGCTAGGTTGTAAACGGTAATCAAAACAAGGCAGGCAAGGGCAAGGCAAAAGAGTAGTCGGAATGCAAGGTTGTCTCAGGAAAAACTATCAAATCTCTGGCTTGGAAAAGGCGTAGGCACAGGATGAGTAGATCACCGTTCTGACAAAGGACTGACGAAAACACAGGGATTAAATACACAAGTAACTAATGACACAAGAGGAATCAGGTGTGTGAGAGGGAGGGACTCCAAACGAGAAACAATGAGAACACATTGGGCGGATAAACAATCACGTAGACAACTAGGGAAAACGCGGACTGGATTGCAAACATATACACGATAACAGATGACCTGGAGTTTCAGGAAATCGTGCAAAGATTAAGAGAATAGGGAGAGAAGATCAGATGCAGCTGGGAATGATTAGCAAGGACAGAACAGCATGAAAATGTGCGCTCTAATATGTTAGTGAGATTAGTAACTATACACACCCCTGCCGTTAGTATGATTAGTAAGTATATACAAATTAGTTTGTTAATGGAGTTAGTAGATCTTATCTATCATTAGTATGTTAGTGGTAATTAGTAAATCTAATTGCTCAGAGATAGGTAAGAAGCAAGAGGGAACCCGAACACCAATGAAAACACCGGAAAGGTACTGAGACGTAAACTGGGAGTGACAGATCGAATGTAAACAAGCAGACACAAGACAACTAAGAAAAAACCGGAAAGTAATCAAGATGCTGGAAAATAACAAACTACATGACAGACAGATCACAGATCCTTACACATACGACACGGGGGAAGCTTATACACTGGACTGTCAGGAAAAGTTGCTGCCTGGTTTGTAGTATAGATCGGTTTGTTGCTATTTTCTAGAGTTTGTGGTTTGTATAGTGAAACCACCGTCCAAATGTCAGAAGCACGCATTGCATCTCAAACAGGCTACACAGAGCCCTGAAGCAACGGTGCACAAACTGATAGCGACCCAAAATCTCCTGTACACAAATATGTAGGCTACATTACAATGCAATCAGGCCTATATAAAGTGGTAGTTGCCAATGTTAATGCTATACTGTATTTGTAAAAATAAATGCTAAAAAATGTAAATGATTTAACACATTTTTTTTACTGTTCACATTTGACTTTTATATGATCGCGTAATGATCGATTAAACGTATACGACAAGAACCATTATCCACCGAAGTACTTAGTTGCCATGCACATAGTTTTCGTTCAATTAGCAACCAAAATGAATGAATGGGTCTTTAAATAAATTTTAAAAACTCGATAAAACCTACCATTATTTAATGATTTGTGTGGAACATGCATCTGGTGAAACGTCGCCTTGCAATTTAGCTTGCTTTCAAGACTGAGTTTTTTTAGCTGAATTTGAGATGTACAGTCAAGCCGGAAAGTCTGAATACCCCTTTCACCTCTCCATGTTTTATTACATTACAGACATATTCTACAATAGATTGAGTTTATTTTTTGTCTCAAAATTCTACACAAAATAGCCCATAATGACAAAGTGAAAACATGTTTTTAGAAATTTTTGCAAATGTATTAAAAATCGAAAACGGACATTTTTCCTTTACATAAGTATTCATACCCTTTGCTTTCACATATTTTTAAAGTATCATATTTAATATTTGGTCGCATATCCTTGGCATGCTGTTACTTCCTGATGTCTGTGACCCATCAACATCAAAAGACTCAATATCATATTTCCAGGTACTGTTACAAGCGATACTATAAGCTCTCTGCATTTGAATGGATCTCTATGGGAATTGGGGGGTGAGACTAGATTCAGCTGTAAATTACACTGGTACAGTATGGAACACTTGGCTGGCTAAAGGGCTGTAAGTCATCAAGGGTCTGAGCTATCGAACGAGCCCCAAACCATCACTCTGTTGCCAGATATGGAGTAGATGTGGATGGATCACTGCAAGGGTTATTTCTCCTGACTCATTTTCCTATAGAACTCTATGGGGAAAAAAGTCAGGAGAAACAACCCTTAAAGGGATCCATCCACATCTACTCCACATCTAATCTGGCCGCAGAGTGATGGTTTGGGGCTCATTTGTCACTCGTTATAACACTGCCCAATTACTTTTACCATCCATATAAAACAATACACATTGCTAAAAATGTTATTTTAATTTTATTTTTTCAAAATGGGTGGAATATCCTTTTAATCAGTCAACAACAACTTTTATGATGGAGAAGTAGATAAGCTGTCCCAAATGTGTTATCTTCTTTTCTCGATTAGTCTCTTCCCCTTCTTTCCTCCACATACTTCCTGGGTAGGAGACGATTGGTAGTCGGGGAGTGGAGTAAAGGAGGTGAGGACTAAAAGGTATTTGGATGCACCCTGTGTCTCCACTATTTGCTAATTGTTTTTTATACTGCTTGGACCCCGGGAATTTATTATTATTATTACTTTGTTCAGAAAATTGCATTCACAAAAAAGACATTTTAAAAGTAATTTATACTTTATATTTTACATAATTTTAAGATCAATATTTTATAATAAAATATTGTTTAAAATAATTTTAGCCTGTGTGCTTGATCATTATTATCGCTGCATGTAACGTTGTTGCGAAATTACATGGTTGCCATATATGCTTTTGTTGCCTCGTAAATATACTACTGTGGAAGTTATAGGCTACTTGGAAGAGTGACAGTGAACCAGAAATACAGAGGCAGAGTTTAAAAAAAAAAAAGTTTCAGCTATCGGTACAGCAGTTCTGTGTACGGCTGTTCCAGCTAGCATTATGCCATCAAGAGTTTGTTAGCTAGCTGTCCGGCTAACATTAATGATTATTATTGATGCCATATACCAGGGCTGACTAGCTACCTACATTTCAGTCATTTCAATTTAATTTTAATCAAACTGAGCTTAAATTAGCAAGCTAAGTAGTCTTGCAGCTGCTGAAGCTGTGTAGCTAGGTAGCCAGCTAGCTGTATGAATAAAACAAACATGTAGCTGGCTACAGCATGTTTTGGTTAAAGAGTAACATTCTAGACAGCACAGCTACATCGGGACGTATAGGCACCCTGTCACTGTCCGTCTGCAGGAGATGTCACATCTTCCCACTCGGCAAACTACCTCCAATCTCTCACAGACGGAGCGCATATCTCCTACAGAATGAGCTGTGCTCAGTGTGTTGTCTGGGGTTAACTGTTAAAAATGGGTTTTATGGCCTACATTCAGTCATGTAGCTCTCTGAGTCATTAAATGATATTACCTGGGATTTGCATGTGAAATGATAGAGAATGTACTTCAGCAATAGAAATGAGCTTCCCACAAAGATTATACAGCTCTAAAAGCAATTGTCTTCATTTTTGGCAATTATTAGTTAGCAAGCAAAATAGCTTCCAGGGTCTGACGTATCAAACAAGCCTTAAACCATCACTCTGCTGCCAGATATGCAGTAAATATGGATGGATAACTTGAAGGGTTTTTTCTCCTGACTTATTTTTCCATAGAGTTCAATAGGAAAATTTGTCAGGAGAAACAACCCTTAAAGTGATCCATCCATATCTACTGCATATCTGGCAGCAGAGTGATGGTTTGAGGCTCGTTTGATACCTCAGACCCTTGATGACCAGCCATTTCGCCAACCGTGTATTCCATACTGTTCCAGCATAATTTACAGCTAAATCTAGTCCCACCCTCCAATTCCCATAGAGATCCATTCAAATGCAGAGAGATTATAGTATCACTTGTAGGAGTACCAGAGAATAAGATATCAAGAGTCTTTTGATGTTGTTGCGTCATAGACATCAGGAAGTCATGGCATGCAAAGGATATGCGGCTAAATATAAAAAAAATACTTTATTCTACATTATGTCAACAATATACCAATATTTTTTGATGGGGGGGGGGGTTATGTATAAAAGGTTATATAATTTCTAAACGGTTCATCCGATATGGATGAAAATACCCTCAAATTAAAGCTGTCAGTCTGCACTTCAACCTCCTTGTCATTGTATCCTTTCAAATTCAAAGTGCAATAATAACAAGATAATCAATTTTATTCACTTCACCTGTCAGTGTTTTTAATGTTGTGGCTGATCGGTGTATGTCCAAAAGCATTAGACATGTTCACATCCTTGCCCATCACTAATTTTGCCCGTACAATTGGCTACCTTGATCAGACTACTTTGATCAGATGTTGTTATGGGCAGATGTATAGCTAAATCTCCAATGGGGAGAATTGTTGATTGTGGAACTGGAGCATTTGTGATGACAAAATCAGCAGGAAAAAGAGAACAGGTAAAAAAAATTGGGCCTTTATTGTGTGGACATGTGCAGAAGCTACTGAATGCAGGATTGCCCTCCTCACCGACTGTGTTCAGTACCTACGGGCAGAGAGCGAACGGGGCTGTTGTTGTCTTTTCCAAATTTATGACAGCATCCATGGCAGTATATTCCAGCTACGTTGTATTTATTTTCAAATAGAAATTAGAATGATCAATATGCAATGTTGACACATTACAGATTTTATCTAAACTAAATATGAGTAGCTAATCAGTCACGTCAACAGAGAGGCCATCTGGTCTAGCCTAGGCCCCTCCCACTCCCTCCACAATATAACACTTGTTATTATTTAGTTAGCCATTCATCAGGGAAATTTCTATCACCTTCATGTTGTATTGTATATTTTTAACACACATCTGTAGACATACTAATGCAGTTCCAGATGATTACCTTAAGGGAAACAACAGAAAATCTGTGACACACCTGAGGTTTGAACCAGTAACCAGTGTCCTATCAGCGGCTGTGTGTCATTCTCCTCCTACAGTCTGGAGGGTTGGCGCTTTTGGATAAACCCCCCCTCTCAAGCCAGCTTTCCTGTACTGACCTTGAATTAACTGGAAAACTGGGGGGGGGGGGGGGGGGGATGACTTTGCGGTTGTAACTGTGGCTGTCATGGCAGATTCTATGAAGCGCTGTGTAGAAGCGCCCATAATTCCAACGTTGCTGCTGGCCCCAGCCAATTGGCCCGTGACGGCCTTTAAATTCAATCTCCAGAGTATAAAACAAATTCACCCTCTGGGTGAGTTTGAAATATACAGTATGTTAGATTGAGGACTGCTGATGGTATCTTTTAACATTGCCAATGGTCCTGGAACAAATGATTTGCATAGAATGCATACAATGGGAGAGAAACAATCATCAATACATTGCACGGCTGTATAGAATCCTGTATTTAAAATGTCTCAGTTGGATTTGGAATGACATTACGGTTACTCTTTTCATTTTTCTTGATTGCATGGAAGGGAATGGTATTTTGCAAATATAGGATGTAAGTTATTATTAATACGTCGTTATTATTAATACTTCCATAACTCATCTTGCTAAACAATAAAAGTTTTTATTTAAATGTTCTAAATTACTTATGACCACCATTAATGGAACTAATCTATATATTATCAGAAAAACATTTATATTGCATGTGCACCCAGGTTAATGTGCAAAGGACAGGGCTTAAACTCTTTGTAGATCATTTGATAAGAATCCGAGACCATAGTGTATACAATAGACTGTACCTTGAGAATCTAAAACCGGTGTGTGTGTAATAGACTGTACCAGGAGCCTAGACCGCAGAGTGTGTATCTGGATAAGGCCAGAATTTTGCATAATCATCCTTGTGCTGGACCTCACTCATGCACATACACCCCCAGAGCCCCACAAAACTTCCCTAATTGGCCTGGGGCAATAGCAACAGCACCAGTTCTGGCTCAGTCTCCAGGCTGTCAGCCTGCAGGCTGCAGTGACAGGTAACCTCTTAATTAGGGCCTGTCAGTCCAAACAGCCTGTGTGTGTTTGTGTATGTGTGTCTGTTTGTGTATTTGTGGGTCTCTTGCTCCCCCCCCTCCCTCTCTCTCTCTGTTTGTACTGCAGGGTAGCTCAAACAGTGCCTTGGAGCTGATGGGTTGTTTATGTGTCAGCTGAAGGCTTTGGGAGCTTGTTTGCAGTGAGTGCTCGGGGCGGACTGCACCGGCCGCTGTGGCCTCTGTAGCTGACCTTGGGCTCACAACCCTGAGCTCGCAATGCCTCACTCTGTCAGAGCAATATCCATTCTGCAATTATACCTTGGTTACATTTTCTTTATATTTGTTTAATTTCTCCCATTCGTTGGATGGTCTTCTTAAACAGCCTGTTTAAAATGCCCCGGCATCAGCCTTCAGTTCACTCCAGTGCACGTTAAATTATTTACCCGCCCTGTGCAGAAATCGGCAAACAGCCTTACAGTAACCCAGTAATAAAGCAGTGTTACCTGAAAGAACAATGCTGTTGGCAGCACTTTTTGTCCAAAGACTGCATTTTTCCCTTAAGTTCTTTTCTTTCTTTGTTTCTTTTTTACCTTCCAAGGGTCATTGGAGGTCTTGGTGCAGTATTTGCCAATACACGACCACATTAATATAGAGGGAGTGCTTACTTTCTCATCCTTTCAGAAGTGGCTCCTCTGTAAAGGACCCTATGTCTTCTGAAAGCTAAATAAAGGACTGTAACAATTTCACATCAGAGTTGGCCCAGCACAGCACAATGGACATTGTTGTCTCAGAATGGTGTCGTGACGTTTGTCTTAACCAAGGCCCAAATTCTTGCTTGTTATCACATTCTGTTATATAGAGGGAAGCCTTCAGATTACACGTGGTAAATTCATGGGCGTCTCTCATCACCTCAATAGCAGAACTGTGATTAGATGGAATATTGCCTTCTGGGTGGAGGCATCTGCCAGCCCTCCCTCGGTCTCTGTGTGTAACCATCTGAACAGTAAATGTTGTCATCTTCTAACAAACATGGCCCTTAGCATTTGTCAGTGTGGTTGTAGCAAACCATAAAATATGGGAAACTTCTTTTGACCTTTAAAGGGCAATTGCCTTTTAAGGGGACAATCTGCCAAAAACAAAACAAAACAAAAACATCAATTTGCATGTTATTTCTTACTATAATATCATTACTGTATTCCATTATCTCGGAAGACAGAATACCTTTGATTTACATTCCTGGTACGCTGGTACCTTAGAACTTAAACAAATCATTCTTGTTTTCTAAAATGGCTGGGGATACTGAACCCCCTGTGCTAATTAGCATATCCTCTGTTTGCCAAGTACAGCCCAGTAAATGCTAAACTGGGGTTCCCAAATAAATGTGTTATAATTGTACAAAATTACAGCCATTAAAATGATTTCTTATACATTTGTATTGCGCGTGTAAACTAATGGCTTCGCTCTTGAATGATTGCATCCTCTTGAGTGACTCTACCACCTGCACCCACAAAAAGAGAACTAGCTTAAGTGCATGCGCCTCTTCAGTGCACTCACCATCAAGCCTGTGACAATTTCCAAACAAAAGGCCACACGGTACTATAGGAGAGCAACTAATGATCTGAGGAGAGGTGTAGCTCTCACTGATGGCAGCTGGTCTACTGTGAGCATGTGGTACACATTTTTGAAAGGAACTAATGCAGTGGTAAGCAGAGGAACGCTGCCCAATTTAAACTCACCCTACAGCCGACGGGACTACGTAGCGGAAGCTCAACCGACTTGGTTGCAGGGCCCATCCTGTGCCCTGTTTGCTTGTAAAGGAACTACAAAAGATCTCACAAGGTGAAAAGGATGATGAAACAAGGAGCAAAGCATGTTGAAACCTTTGTGGGTATGGAGACTGCAAGCTGCTGGCTGGTATATTAAAGTACCCCCTTTGAGCAGCTGGCATTTAAATATTTTTTTTAAAGTTTCTTTTGGGGACTCAGCAATCAAAGTGATTCTGCCACATCAAAGCCACTGACACTGTCTCCGAGGGGCTACCGTTTTCTTTCCAATCACGTCCTATTAAAAGAGCAAGCATTGCATCCGTAGAGCACAGAGAAGGGAGGGGCTTTAATGTTTGAGGGCCCCCCTGGCTCTGGTTGCCTAGCGACAGTGAAGATGGGTGGGTTCAGGGGCCAGTGGTCAGAGCCGATCGCAGGCCCCCGCAGCAGAAGCAACACGAATAATTACATTGGGCACCTTCTAAATGTGCCCAATGCAAACATCATCATCGCCCACAATGGCAATAATTTTGCATCATTATGGAATATGACCGGTAGCCGGGGACATTAGAGATGGAACATTACACCGCCACATGCCGTCTCTCAACTGCTTTGTAATACAACACGTGAATTTTTTTTGACATGTACTAAATATCATGAATGAGTGAGCAAAAAAGAAAAAGAAAAAATGGCATCAAAAAAAAGCTGTGAGCTCACTGTGTTTCCCAGTTCTCGTCTAATTTGACTGTCAGCTGTTGAGGTTCGGGAGGCTCGAACACCAGGGGGTGAGTGATGAGCACGGCGGGAACTTGACAGTGACCTCGGCAACTGAAAAAAAATTATGGGGTATTTTTGAGGGGCGGAGAAATGCAGCTGTGCTGTGACTGGCTCAAATTGACAGGTCGCAGGGGCTTCAAGATTCAGGGCCAGGGCATCCGTAGTGGGGATTGACTAGCATGACTGTACTATTAGCCGTGCACCATTCAGGATACATGCTCCTGAGAGTCACTTTTCATTGTGCCGAATTGCTCTCGTGAGACACTGGAAGGGCTCTTGTATGCAATAGCGCAGAGTTTTTTTTTGGTGAGATACTTAAAATGGTTCAATGAGCAATAATAAAGACTGGGTATATCAGGAAAAAATATATCAAATCATGGGATTCCCGGCTGGCACATCCGGCCCTAGTTCCCATTTCAGTGAAGTACAACATCATCTGGAACCAAATTCTGACTACACTGGGGATAAACGTACAGGAGAGGCAGCTATTCGCTCTGTATGTTTGCCAGTCTGTTCAATCACAAACTCCAGTATATATATTCTCAGTCATGTGTCAAGGAAAAGCACAGGACATTGCTGCCTTCTGTAGCCTGGCTTCAGTCCTTTCATTGCACAGATAACATTAATGCATGTGTACAGGGAAAAGCTGATGGAAAAGCACAGATCTGCCTTTAGGGGCATGTACTACCCAGCGCTCAACCGACCACGTATTTTTTCGAACATTCACAGACTTTAACTCTTGTACGTAAGAAAATGTGTGCATATTTTCTGCATCTTATCCATACTAAACACCTGTCTTTGAGAACTATTCTTTGAGAGTGCAGACTGGGCGGTGTTCACATTCCAGTTTATTTTAAGACCGTCATATGATTTTTCCAGCAAACAGTACCCTTCTTTCATGTTAGCAGCCATATTAAAGAAGGGGCACTTATTTCACGTGATCGTGTTCATCTAAACATTTTATATAAGGCGGCATATAAGGCATTTTTGAGTACACTATTCAAGAGGGTACACAGTATTCACTCTTTTTTTAGTAGCTCACATCTTCTGCTAAAAAGAAAATGAAAAGTACATCATTATGTGGTATTAATAGTGCAGATGTGCGTTCTATGAATTTTCCTGTTCTGACTGAGCCCAAACCCTTAGTATCACATGCACAGTAATGGTTTGCGGCTGGTTTGATACCGCAGACCCTTGAAGACTTACAGCCATTTAGCCAACCATGGGTTCCATACTATTCCCGTGTAATTTACAGCTTAATCTAGCTCCACCCCCCAATTCCCATTCAAAATACAGAGAGGTTCTAGTATCGCTTGTAAGAGTACCTGAAACTTAGATATCAAGAGTTTTTTTCTTTTTGATATCCTTTTATACCCAGTCATGATAGCATCACCTGTTTACTTGTGGAATGTTGCAAACAGGTGTTTTTCGAACTTCCCAGTCTTTTTTTTCCCCTGTCCCAACTTTGTTGTAGGTATCAAATTCGGAATTAGCGTATATTTACAAAAATCAATAAATTTGATAAGGTAAAACATTGCATATCTTTTCTTTCTACCGTTTTAAATTAAATATATTTAAAAGAAAATTTACAAATCACTGCTTTCTGCTTTTATGTGCATTTTACATACTGTCCCAACTTCTTTAGAATTGGGGTTTTTATTTAGCCTGCTAGATACATGTATCTATCGGGCGATGCATTGGCGACGTGTCAGCAACTCTCGGATCATGTCTTTGAACAGTTCATACATAGTGATCGTCGCTCATGGGAGCGAGTGTCGATTTGCCTCTGATCTGGGGCTTTTGTTGGCGATCTGTGAGTGGAAAATCAGGGCTTTTATCAAGTAGTGTGAACTCGGCATAACAAAATTCACACCTACCACAAGCTAATGAACAAAATGATTTTTCTCATAAATCCAAGTGTCAAACAAAAATGCTGTGAAAAATAGAAGATATTGACTCAGAAATTCACACAATTCTGAGTTTGTGTTGAGGAATTCTGGAGGATGAATACACAGCATACACAGAGTCAAGAAATGGTGTTAGTCAAAAGGTAGCCTGTGTTACGATCTCCTCCGCCCTTCCAGTTCACCTTCCCTTTTGTTCTCCATGTTTTCCTCCTCCCTCTTGTTCCTTGTCTCAGTTTTTTGTTTCTTTTGTCTTCCTCTTGTGCAGGCTGGGCATGGCTTCCCTCCTCGTTTCCCTGTTTTCCACTACATTATCTCGCAACCAATCACTCGCTATCCTCTCTCACATTCCACACACTCCCTCATTGCTCATTCAATCAGGCATGCATTCTCACACTTTAGTTGTTAATTACCTCATTAAACCCACCTATATATTCTCCCTTCTCTGTCTGTATCGTTGCCAGTTCGTGCTCTTTGTCTAGATGTTAACTTGTACTCGGCCTTTGTATACCCGTGTTTTGACAGCTTGCTTGTTTGTTCACTTGTTCAGTTTTGTCGCCGCATTCTACCAGCCTGCTTGTTCCAGTCCTGCCACTGCTCACATTCTCCTGCTGCTACTTCTAAATCTGAGGCCTCAGCCCAAGGACATTGCCTACTTCTAAATCTGAGGCCTCAGCCCAAGGACATTGCCTACTTCTAAATCTGAGGCCTCAGCCCAAGGACATTGCCTACTTCTAAATCTGAGGCCTCAGCCCAAGGACATTGCCTACTTTTACATCTGAGGCCTCAGCCCAAGGACATTGCCTACTTCTACATCTGAGGCCCCAGCCTGAGTTCTACGTGAGCGTTTTCAAATGGATCACCGGAGAGTTCCACAAAAGACCGTAGTGATAATTTCAGGTGTCAAATGATATGACCACATTACAACACCATCTCTGTACATCCAGGTTAGACTTCTCTCCTTGCCTAACAATCAGTTTTTGATTCAAGGTTCTGCCTTCCAATGCATACGGTGTGGTTGTTGACTCAGGGAACTTTGTTAGTATGCAAGCTGGTCTGGATAATTGCTTTAGCTTCCTGAGTGGCTGCTGAATGCCAAAGCATATTAAAAGCCCCCAGAGTAAAGCCCTCCAAGTCAAGAATGTTGATCTTGAATTAGAACATGATTTCAGCTTTTCTTTATCTAATGTTTTACTTTTCAACACTGTGTACTGATCTTATTTCTGATCAGCATCGATTTCTCTCTTCATAAGAACATTTATTTATTTATGTTTCTTGGCTGGATGAATATTAATCTTATTTACGCCATACGGACCCTCCTGGAGAATAAATTACGGACAGTAATGAGTCCAGTGAATTAGATCATTAGCTTGATTAACCAGGCCCATATGTTGCACTTATAGGACAACAATTAGGAAACAAATAAAACAGGCAAGGTTTATGAATCATGATTATACAGTACAGATTGTTTTATTTCTGTTTTATTTTCATTGTGAAATAGAAAGGGGGAAAATCAATGTTGAAGTGAAAACAAATCATTTTTATTATTTAGCTTATTTCTGTTATCGCAGTTCTGATTTACCAAGCAGTACTTGAAAGAGATGAAAGTGTCTCACCCTCTTGCATTGTTGTTTTGTTTGAGAGTATAAGGAAAACCCTGCACTGCTTCTCTCTCTCTATCTCATTTCCATTATCACCACAGGTGAAATGAACACAAAATAACCTCATTAACACAATCAGATAACTTGATAGCAAGTGCCCAGCATCTAATTACATTACCAGAAAAATGGAAAGAAAGGCTACTTAATAATTAATTAATTAAGGCTCTCATATATAAAATAGGTTCCTAAAAAGGTCTTATTCTTTATATTACTTTGGATCCAGAACATTAATTAACATTAACAAGCTAGTATTCTTGCCTAAATGACATCTCACACACAGTGATGTTTGTTGCGTTAATGTAATCTGAACATCAAAATAAATGGTTTTTATTATTGTTTTTAACAGCTAATTTTTTTTTAGGAGAAACACGCTTTTCTTAAATTGTTTCCTGACTGTCTGTTTTCTCATGACTGAATAATCATGACGATGACTGATGGTGATATGGTACACGTGAATGATTTTGAGTGTTGAGCCAGCGCTACATCACTCTGATTAGTCAGAGCTGATTGGGCACAGCCGTGAGGTGATTTCACCCACTGCATGTAAAACCAGCTAAAATGCAAGAAAAGGAACACAACATGGAACCCATATGTCATTGTAACAAAGAAAAACAGAATGCTCACATATCGCTAGTGTTAGACGCTAAAGGTCTGGTTTCAATAAACAATTATCCTTAATTTGTATGTTGTGTTTTTCACAAAGTTTGGTTAGTTTGGCAAATACCAAATTTACTCACTAAAATGTTTGTGAAAGAGCAAATAATGCTTGTGTGAGTAAAACATAAATGTTGACAAATGTTGATTGAACTGGGTTTTGCTGTTAGTAGCACTCACAGGAAGTAATGTGCAATCTGCAGGTGTTAAAGCCAAGCACAGTGAAGGCCAGATCATGCAAACTCATCGAGACGTGATCATTCTTCATCTTCATGATTGCTTTCTTTTTTCTCTATAAGTTCCACTGCAACAAAAAATACAGGTGACCATCTTCCCCATCAAATGTTAATCTTAATGATATACATATACTCATATTCAATAATATGACTTTTCCAACTGTTCCAAAAGATATTTTTTGTTCTATAATAAATTGTTGAATTTTGTGCATTGTAATTGTTTGCATAAAATCAGTGAGGTCAAACTATTGCAGTCTTAGCTGTTGGACTGGAACATCCCTGTCTCAATGCTGTGCTATCCATTGCGCCAATCGCCTCATGATTTAGATAGAAAACGATAAAATACACAAACAGAAAGGAACACATGTATGCATACACACTCGCACGCTCACATACACATAAACACACACAAGTGTGGTGTAGCCAGGAATTGATTTTAAGATGAGCCTGAACAAAACATTTCAATGTATATATTATTTTTTAATCAAATCCGCACTCCAAGATACAGCCTATAACAAACCGTAAAGCAACAGTTTGCATGGGAGCACACGTACAGCAATGTTTTCCTCAAACAAAATAATGAAACACTTGTCACTTGGCTGTCTTTTCTATACAACAGAATCTATAGTATAAACCACATGTGATCAGGCTCCCAATATGACCAGACAAAGCACACACAGTAGTATCATTTAGGAAATAAAAATGCCTAACGTGTAGCTTATAGCACAGAATCCAATTACTTATCAATCTCCAATGGAGAGGTAATGAAATTAATGCAAAAGCCCATGCTGATTAACACGCACACACCGCAACGAGATTATAGTCAAGTCAAGCTTTACTTATAAAGCACATTTCATACAAATGTGCAACACAATGGGCCTCATGTAAGAACATTCTCCTATTATTTTCTTATCTTTCTCTTATCTGTTCTTGAGAGACGTTCTTGTTTGAGGAATTCATGTCGGATTGGCCAAATCTTCTTAACCTCCAGAAATCTTCTTACGGGCATTCGCCTGTTTTTAACTGAATGTGCATTCACATGAATTCCCTATTAGCATAATTAACGCCCTCAAAATTACATATAGGGGCCAGCTGTCCTGCCTCCTTTACCCAGTAGATGCATTCATAAAACTGGCATCTCACCTAAAAAGGGATAGAGAAAAAAAGGTGACCAGTCTTTATGAGCACGTACTTCAAGACACGTCCCACATAACTGCTTTGCTGCACAAATAAGAAGTTGTGTGTTGTCCTGGCCTCAGCCAATCATAGGTGGGGAAAAAGAAGAGAAAAATAGGTTATAGTTTAATTTGGCTTTTGTGGGCTGCAGTGAAACGAGATGTATAAACGAGATTAATATAGCATAAACCCTTCTTAGCAGTGATGGCATAATGATAACCTCTGGCACCTTTTTAGATACATTTTAAGAGTTCTGAAAGTGACATAATAACCAATTGCATCATATTTACCTCTTCATGAAATTTTCTTCTTGGCCAGAATATAATTTAAACATCTTAAAAAGTAGTAAGCTTTTTTGACTGTTGGAAGTTAGCAATCGCTGGTGATTAAATATTTTTTCACACGGTGATTATTTAAAACTATTATTGTAATGGATTATAGTGGTGGATAATCAAATGCCAAGGTAGGGGGATCAGAACAAGTCACTCACGCAGTGAGGACCAATAAAGGGTGTAACACAATAATAAATGCAAAAAAAGACAGAAAACTATTTCCTTGTGGCTAAACAGCCAAACGAAAATCAACCCACTAAAACAGGGCGAACTCGAATAACGAGTGAAACACAAACTAAATCTCCCGAGCTCAATACTGGAGCCAAAATGGGAAATTTAGCAAAGAAAAGAACACCTTCAGCATATAAATTTGGGCGGCCGAAAAGATAAAACCAATACAAAACAGACAAAGAAAAACTGTCTCAGAAAGATCAGCAAAGAACAAAATAAATAGCCCAGAATGCTAACAGGAGAAATAAAACCTATACCTGAAATAAAGCTAATAGCAAGTCCCTCGTGAACATGAACAGTGTTTAATATCACAAGGTCGCTAGTACCTGGCTATACCTGGCTCAATGCACTGTCGAATGACAAAGAAGCACTGGGGAAGCGGAAGTGAGGCACTTAAATACCCCACAAGTAGAAGCACAGGTGAAAAGAATAATGAGGGAAAGCAAACCCCGGAACGGAACGTGGAAAAAATCCGCTAGATTCTCAATCGGGAAACCAGGACGAGAACCGCAATGGAAAATAAAATAAAAACTCCAAACCATGACAATTATTTGGTAAAATCTCTCTCAAGTCAATTCAACTTTTTTATTAGCATGACATAGCACACAAAGCAGAAAACAATGGTAATAATAGTAATAATCGTGAACCATTTTTATGAATAAATTTTTTTTTAAATAATTATTTTTAAAACGGCTATGGCAAGAAGCTACATAATATGCAGCCAAATTTGCAGAATACTGATCCTTTCCGAGGAGTATGTACATTTGTTTAGTTTCAGGCAGGTCTGGGAAATTTGGATATATTTTTGTGAACTTTGGTAAGGAATTATCTCAAATTTGTTTTGTATTTTTCACATTTAGTGAGGAAATGCAGCTCTGTCTCAACCTGGCTGCAGTGGGAGCACAGCCTCTTTTCTTGGGGTAGCCAGGTCTGCCGGTGTTGGCCGGTCTCTATAGCCAGGTTGTGCTCACTGAGTCTGTACTTCGTCAATTTTTCTCTGGATTTGCAATTTTCCACTGTGGGGAATTGTTCTGCAGTGTATTCTCATGTCAGGTTACTTTGATGTTTTGTCTGATTTTCCCAATGATTAATTTTCCTCTCTTCTATCATTTACATTATCATCCATAACTTGAACAATTCTACTCCTA
Source organism: Ilyophis sp. 1 JC-2022 (assembly GCA_022702515.1). Classification (NCBI taxonomy): domain Eukaryota; kingdom Metazoa; phylum Chordata; class Actinopteri; order Anguilliformes; family Synaphobranchidae; genus Ilyophis; species Ilyophis sp. 1 JC-2022. The sequence goes on along the minus strand of CM040403.1, from coordinate 86,505,909 downwards.
TTGTGATGAAACTTTGTGGAAATGTTGACAGTTGGGCACTGACCTAAATCTTGAATTGTTTCCCAATCGGTCAATGCCCGACTTCACAGTGCAAGATCAAAGTTTTAGCCGCATGCATATTACGTTCAGGGTCGACATTAGCACAATTCAGCATCTCTCTGAGCGCCATTCTAGTTCAGTCTGTTTTATGTCTGTTCTGTGGAGGGGTAAAATTGTATTGCATTGTTTATGGGGGTGCCAGCAGCTGAAGGGTGTTTTATTGTTTTTCAGAGTTCAGTAAAACTAAGGAAATGGCTGGTGTAGGGAACTTTATTCTGAGACAGGCAAGATGACAATATTTATAAGCAGGCTCAAATGTCTCAAAATAGGGAGCAAGACATGGTTAGGCTTTTTCAAACTATGATAAAAACAAGAATTGAGTTTGAGTATCACCAAATAAATAATATAGAATATGCTGTGTAAAATGTGTTTTGTGTACCTGCCAGGACAATCTGTTGTTGTTGTTCTTTTTATGCTGCCATGAATAAGACTGTGGTGTATTGTTTCCCCACTCCCCCTCACCCCCAACTACTGGTGAGTATCTATGTGTGTTTCTGATGCCAAATATGAGGTTTCTGACTTGTAATTGCTGTGGTTAAATGCATGATGAAGGTTGTTCAATAAATTTCTTTCCAAAAGTCATGATTCTCTTTCGTCATCTGGATTCAATTAAAATCCTCCCTTGAGTTTGACTTACAAGTGAATACAAGTAAAATTGTTTATTTCTTCAAACACACAATTTGGCATGTTCATTTTAATATTTGCTGATTTGCTAAATTTGTGTTTATGAACAAAAACAGTAGACGTCTCTCTCTCTCTCTCTCACATGTATGTGCACTCTCATTGTTACCTCCACTGGCAAATACTAACACACACATGCACACATTCTAACATTACTATACAACTGCTGAAAGAGGATTATCAGTACAATTGTACTTTTTTCTTCCGAGCCTGAAAGGTGAGCTGGACCTACTGAAGCAGGAGAGGCAATCCCTGCCCTGATTGGGTTAAGGCGTGGAGGAGCCTTTTATAACAAAGGCTGGTTTATCTAAAGGTGGACGATTTCATAATCGTGCACCATAAAACTACAATTACAATATTCATGGTTTGAGCCTCTTTTTAAAGAAACCAAACATGAATATGAATATACTGAATAGTAATACCATCCCAAAGAAAGGGAAATAAGTGCAATCTTTTGTCACTATAGACATTTAGACTTTATATTGATTAGTTCAGTTAAATGTCAGATGGGAATTCAAACTTACCATCCAAAGTATCTTAGCTGGCTAAGATAGTGGCAATATAAGACAATTGGGGCACAGGATAGCTACACACACAGATAAAGGAGGGATGAAAAAGAGAATACGTCATTTTGCATTAAATAGCAATTACGAAATAAGAAAGGTTTTCTATAAATGTATGTTGGTAACAAAGTTGTCAACTTTGGTGAGCTGGCCAAATGCGTTAATGTGATACTATCCTGTATGTACTGTATCTTTTGGCTTACAAAGACAAAAAATACAGTGCAGACAATATAGCCTGTAAATAGGCTGATACACTGCACTGATAAAAAACGTATGTATAAAATAAAATAAAAAGCCCTGTAATATATAAAATAACACACCCTGTTATATATGAAATAAAATATTAAATTCTGTTCTTGGAATCTCTTCAGAAATTTTTTTCCTTTGAAAACGTTTTCATATGTAAATAAGTATATGAGGAATCCATAAATATGCAAATTGTCATATGATGTCATCTCGCAATTTCTAGTGACTTCTAGAGCATGCGCTAGCTACTTCATGTGTGAAAAAATTGGCAACTATGCCTCAGAAAGAAGGAGCACTTGGCAGACAGCAGGAAAGAGGTGGGGCTCACAGACAATGTGCAATAGAGAGAGAAGTCCAGGAGGTAGTCTGCATGGACCATATTTGCTTGTTTGGCTTGGTTGGGAAGAGTAAGTGTGGACAAGGGAATTTTCTAATGTCTCCCCCCAGACATCAATAAATAAAGTTCCATATGTACAGTAGCACTGCAAGGCTGAAACAACAGAGCATCTTTGAATAGAGTATAGAGAAGAGAATATTTTTAAAAGGGACAATCTGCTTCCCCTGTCTCACAGCAGTTAATTTCACAGCACATCCAGCCATCAGGGGATTCATCTTGAGAAAAACTGTTTTTTAGGGTGCTTCTGGAGGCGTTAGCCTCCAGCGCGTATAGGAATTATCACGGTCGATGCTGTTTTGTAAAAAAGAAACAGTCCCCGCTTTGCTACCACGTGCAGCTCTGATGTTTCCTGAAATGTCGTGCTGGGGTAGAGCTCCCCAGCTTCATGGAGCTTCAGAGAGATGACATCGCTCGGCAATGACAGTCTCGGATTGTGGAACGCCACGGACTCCCGCTGTGTTCCTCAGCTCCTGGGCTCATGTTTTCATTGCTCTGTTTCTCAGTCTTTTCAGGGCCATTCGTGGTCCCCTGTGTTCGGTGTCTGGAGACCTGGACTAAACCGCGAGGCCTGGACTCAATCAAAAATATGCTTTCTCTTTAACTCTGAGGAAGTTGTTGAACAGAATTGAGTTTTATGTGTGTTTCTGTGCATGTGTGTTTGCCTGTGCATTATGTGTGTACTTGTACATACGTGTGAGTGTTTGAGTGTATTTGGGTGCATATGCTTTCATATATGTGTGTCTGTCTGCGTGTGTGTCTGGGTCTGTGTGCATGCAAAACTTTCTCGTTAATACAGGTTATTATCTTGTTTATACGAGATCATTTCTCGTTTATACAACTCAGTAAGTTGTATGAGATTCTCATTTATACGACATAGTAAGACGTTTGTACGAGAACTCCGCTCTGAACTGATTTCAACATGCATTTTAAGTGCAATTAAAGCTATTTGAGTCCTTGCTTGTGTAGTCTAGTTTGTGCGTCATTTGAACATGGGGAGCGGGGACAAAACACTTTAAAACATCGGCTAATGTTACGCAAAAACCAGACTGTTGTCTGCGTTTTTAACTGCGTTCTGTAGGCCTATTGTGTGATGATCGGGACAGGAACCCAAACGCAGACCAGGATGTATCAGAAAGGGAACGTTTCTTTCCAGTCCAAGGTCAATAGCCAGTAGATCGGAGTACGAGACAGTACAAAATCTAATGCCAAAAGAATAATCAAAAAACAGTCCAGAGATTTAAAAAAAACCAGGAGAACACAGACAGAGGTACAGGAGGGCGAGGCAGAGGTGTAGTCAAGAAACAAAAAAAGATCAAAACCAAATAAACTCAATAAACAAACCAAAAGGCAAAATCGAAGTTGTACGGAAGGGCGTCTCGGAAATCACTAACAAATCACTGGCTTAGAAAGGCATAGGCACAAGAGAAGTAGATCAAAGTTCTGACAGTGAATGAATACAAACTGGAGTCTTAAATACACTAGGGAAGATCACACAAAAGGAATCAGGTGTGCAGAGGAGGGCGAGGACACAGGTGAAAACAATGAGGGTTAACTAGAACTAATTATACAATAAAAAGGGAAGACGTAAGACACGGACTGGATATCACGTAAACACAATGATAACAACTGACCCGGAGTTAACAGGTAACACGTGCACAGCTCGGAGGGAAGGAACACGGAAGTGGACACACGTGCAGAGAATGCAAAATCACAGATAGATACAGGGATAGGATAACAAGAGGGAGAATGACAGCTGCAGGTAGAAACTCAAGATAAATTAGTAATTAGTAATGTTTGTAGAAAATTCTAAATCCATAATGTTAGTAAGTTAGTTGTTTAGTATTATGTACACGTTAGTTTGTTAGTAGGTATAGTGGTTAGTATAATATATAAATATTAATTAAGTCAGAAGGAAGAAAACGAGATACGAAAAAGAAAACGAGGAAACCCGAATGTACCAAAATCACCAGAATAGTGCAATGACAAAAACAGGGAGTGGAATCTCGGGGAACACGGAACAAAGACAGACAAATGCAGAATAATAACATATTGGATGAATGATGCACCTATTATAGACATAATATTAGTTGGCAACATGTGGTAGTGTTTATAGTATTTTATTACAGATTAGGCTACAGTTAATCTACAAATCGGTAGCCTATTTTACAGTGCTATTGTCAGTATCTGAGTTTGTGTAGTACTTTTCTGTTACTTCGTTTCGGTTATGTTCGGTGTTGTGTGTGTGTTTTTGTTTTCATTCTCCGTTTCCCATCCATGTGCTTTTGTTTTCACTTCCTCATTGTGTCTCCCCCATCTATTTATTATTTTACATCTTTTATTTATTTCATGGCATATTTATTTCCACTCGTAGGGCCTATTTATTTCAAGTCATATTTATTTCTAGGCGTATTTATTTCAAAACGACTGTCAGTCAACATGAAAGGGACAGGGTCAGCTATGATCATTGGTTGCTCTCAATCCATAGAAACCTAGACACCGCTCAGATTTCTGGGCATCCGCCATAATATGCTGTCAAGATCAGCTATTCTATTAGTAAAATCCAATTTTAACTAGGCTAGGCTACAAAAGTTGTCAAATTGTATTAATTAGGCCTAGTTATAGGCCTAAATTAATTTTAAAAGTTCAGAGAAATATTAATAGGCTACTATAATTGGGGACATCAACGAGTTCCACCAGGGGCCCACCATGGATAGGTTAAGCGTACTTGACAGGGTAATAATGACCGCAAACCCGTAGTTTTAATCCAGGACATCGCATTCCGCAGAAATTTAGCCCAGCTATAATTATGAAATGAGATGGAATTCTTCGAGCAAGTTGCAAGTATTCCACTTGGCTTTTTAGATAACCTTCACACGTTTAGATACCATCACTTTTCTTAACAACTTGTAGCCTACGCATGCAATTTTACTGGGGTTAGCCTACTCATAGCTGGGGAAACATAGCTTCCTTATCCAGGAGATCAGCTTCATTGAGAATGTAGTGTGATCCACCATATAGAATTCGATGTACATATGACATACCCAAGTAACTATGTAACTATGCACTGTGGCAGGCTGTAGCCTAGGTGATAGCCTAATGCAAAAAAAAGAACATTATTATTAAAGTTTGGAGCCACGTCTCACAGTTATCAATGAAATAGATCATGTGCAATGCAGTCTAGCATTATTAAACATCCACTGAAAGATATGGTGCCTTTACCATAGCTTATATCATAATCCTGACAACATTTTGACGACTCTCTTATGTTTATAGCTACCAAGCCGAATAAAAAATAAATGAAACCTAAATAAAAATATAGGTTTTTTGCCGCACAAACTGAGAATGAGAGTAGCCTACATTATATAAGTAGGCCTAAATTAACTTAATATTGTGGCATAAATACAATATCTCCATTCAGACACATCAGCAAATATTACTGTAGCCTAGGCCAGGGGTTTTCAAAGTGGGGGCCGCGGCCCAACAGGGGGCCGCCAGGGGGCGCCAGGGGGGCCAATTGGAAGGGAGAGGAAAATGGAAAATGCAAAAAAAAACAAAAAAAAAAACACATTACATTTTATTTTACTTTTTTTTTCAATTCAATTCAAAGATTACTGTGCCGGTTTAAAATAAGATATAAATTGTTATAAATCCTTTCATATCGAAATTAGGTATTTGCCATGCCCTTCTTTCAATCGCAGCCAAAAACTAACCGTCTGCCTGTCAGTCAAAGCGTTGCGTTGAGCTGCTAACGGCCCGATTATGGAATCAAAATAGGGTCAAAAGTATTGTGTTGTGTATTAAGAAGCTGTATGTTAGATTTTTTTTTATTTGCCAGTGTAATTTAAAAGTAAAAAAAAAAAAAGCCATTTCGCAATAGGGGGGCCCCAGCCAGAGGCTACGACTATTTGGGGGTCCTTGGCATGGAAAAGTTTGGGAACCCCTGGCCTAGGCTATATGTATACCATTAAAATGAGGGAGGTTTAGCCGTAGGCTATGAGTTGGTAAGAAAAGTGAAGGTAGCTAAACGTGCAAAAAGCCACATGGAATACGCAACTTGCTCTAATAATACCAGCTCATTTTGTAATTATAGCCAGGCTACATTTCTGCATAATATCTCTATAATATACATCACTCATCCAACGCAGTTAAAAACGCAGATGACAATCGTGTTTTTGAGTCTATATTTTAAACTGTTTTGCCCCATGTTCAAATGACACATGAAGTAGCCTACACAAGCAAGGACTCAAAAATAGATTTAATTGCACTTAAAATGCACGTTGAAATCAAAGTACAGAGCGGAGTTATATCTCGTACAAAAGACTTACTATCTCGTATAAACGAGATAATATCTCATTAAAACGACTTACTAAGTCATATAAACGAGATAATAACTCATAAACTAGATAGATCCGGTAGGTAATTCTTGCGCCAGAAACAGCGTTAATGTGCCGATGCATCAGAAACCACTCATCGGTCCAAATTTCCACAGAAGCAAGCGTTCCTGGTAGTATATATCTATGGTAAATAAACCGACCTGCCGACTTTTTTGCTAGTCTTTTCTGGTAGTTTGCTAACAACATTGAAGAAAATAGTACTTTTATAAATAACTTATCAGTATCATTTTGAGACCGTTTTAGCTGCCCTATAGAAGTGAATGGAGAGTGACAAATACCCTATTCTGGATTATCACCCCAGGGGAGTACAGAGCAACTAACGAACATATTTCGCTACCATTTGGACTCATATCATGGCCCGGTAAATACACAACCCGAAGTTTGACCAAAGTTCAGTTGTGCTTTAATCAGATTGTATGCTCAATTGAAGCATATTGAATCATTATATGTTTCACTGTATCTTTTCTGCATCGTATCTTAGATTTACATTACATTACATGCATTTAGCAGATGCTCTTATCCAGAGTGACTTACACATACGCATTTACATTGTATCCATTTCTACAGCTGGATATATACTGAAGCAAGGCAGGTGAAGTACATTGTTCAAGGGTACAACGGCAGTGTCCTACCTGGGAATCGAACCGGCAACCTTCCGGTTACAAGCCCAGTTCCTTAACCATTATACTACACTGCCTAGTTCAGATACGTCTGCACAGCCACCAGGGAGTTTAAGATCCACGTATAAACAAACAAATGCAGGCATCCCCTGATAAAATCTAAGAAAATGTGCTTAATTCTCAACTAATTTTGTGAAATTTGGCTTGTTATAAATGTGATAAATTTATCTGTAACACAGGTTACTTGATTTCAGATTTTCTCAGAACAGCTAGGCTATTTGTAAAATGCCCTTTTAACAAATCACTTTTAATCGCTTACAGGATAACTCCCAAGTTTTTTTATTTTCTGTTTTTACAAACTATTTCCACCATGCTGATTGGTAGGCTAATAATAATATTTTTTACACATCTGTCTTTGTCCACCAAGCGAACCTGCTTTAATCAGTGACTTGTTGAAGTCACTGCACTGATCTAGATTTTGTTTTTTAATTGCACCTTATGTTCTACTATGGCACTGACCTGACTTATCACTAGGGGTGGGACAATGCATTGATGCATCGCGATGTGAATGTGTAAATACAACTGCATCGATCTGTAAGCTTAGAATTGATTTTTTATGAATTTATGGTTTAAACGCTATTATAATCAAGTTTATTCAAAATCATAGCAAGCACTGGATTATGGATTCACAAATATAACAATTTCATACCATAGTTCCTGGTTTGAGGGTGTATTTTATGAAGAGACAGGGAAGAATTCACAACAAAATCTTTAAAGCCAGTTTTCTCATTTAATGATTGTTTTTGTTTTTGCATTTTCAATCTATACTTTGAGTAATTGAAAATTATCTGTTTGATACTTTGTTATTATTAAATGCTTGTCTTTTTCTTCTTTTTTCCTGATTGTATGCATAATTATTCAAACAGCTTAATGCATGGCATTGTTATAATCAGCAGGGGACAGTCATTGTTGTGAGATTGCCGATGGGCAGATATAGTAAGAGAGCAGGGAGGGAGAGAAATGCAGAAGAGAGAACAGCATGGAAGAGAAAGTGTGAAAGAAGTAGACTGATCAAGGATTGGAAAGAATGAAAGTGAGAAATAAACTGAAAGGGAGAAGGGTAGCTTTAATTTTATTATTCGTTAATAGAGGGAGGGAGTTAGATAGAGAGAGAGGGGGGGGGGGGGGGGGGTCTCGAGTACTGATATTCTCTGGTAAAGGAGAAATCATGCCATAGCCACAGTCCTCCAGAGGCTACAGTATTCAATTCACACCTTTTCACTTGATCCAACTAGGCAAGAGCGTAGGTTTGCATTTGAACGGAAGGGACATGTCCCTACCAATATTTTGGGAGGACAGAATTGTCCCTACCAATATTTTAGCAAACTCGTTTGCATTATCTTTGGAGTGAAGTCATATTAGATCATTCTGATGTGCCCTCCCAGTGGCAACGTCTCCAAGACGACCAATTTACGCATGCTAGCATTTGATTGGCTGAAATGGAGAAGGTTCTTTTTCAAATATTCACTCAATCTGAAGGCTCACATGACATCACGTTCAAATATCGTACTTACTGCCAGACACGGAGGAGGTGAGAGATGATCTGTGTGTACTGACAACGGTTACTCTTTTTCTCGTTGAACGGTAAGTTATCAGGGCTCAGGGCTGTCAGTCCATACCTCAAGCACACGTTAGACTTTCAGATGACTGTCTTACTCCGTTTCCTGAGGAAGGTTTCCTCTATTGCCTGCACTGAACACATTTTGTCCATGCCAACACGTTTTGTACTTTGTAGATATCATGCCACCTCCACCAAAAAAGATAAGGGACATCAGGAGCGTTTTCACCACCCAGACAAGCGTAAGTCTGTAGTAAACTAACTAGCCAGTAGCCACGTTGATTTAAAATGAAAACCTGCTTGCTACCTAACGTTGTCATAAAATTTCTTCTTACCGTGAAAATCCCCGACCTGTTGACAATTTGGGACAGATGTTAAAGTAAATCTATCATCACGGCAGCACTTTCGCCACAAGTCAGCAATTATACCAGGAAATGCCATTTTTGAATACAAAAAACGAATGAAAATGAAAAGTTCTTGTTCCTCATTCTTGTGTCCAGTTCTATGTTCCATCCAGTTCCTGTTCTCCTGCCTGTCCAGCCTGCTCCAGTCCTGCCTGTTCCTGTCCAGTCCTGCCCCTGCCCACCTGCCCTTCCCCGTCCCAGCCCTGCTCCTGCCCTTCGCCCTCCTCATCCCCTGCTCTGACGGATTGCCCAGTTCTGACCCCTGCCTGCTCCTGAACTTCGCTTTGACCCATCCTGCTTTGCCCTGTTCACTGGACTTTGACCTTTGCCTGTAACTGACCTCGAGCCTGCCTTACCTGCATTGTTTTGTTTGCCTGGACATTGACCTGTTTCTGTTGACCATGATTAAAGCCTATTCTTATTACTTCTGGTGTCTGCGATTGGTTCTGATCCGTTCTCGTGATACCTACTGTCTTTTATTACCATCCAAAAAGCATGTGAGGCTATTACAGCTGAAGCAGTAGGTTCAACGGTTCTTACTTTTACAAAGTACAACATTCCTACACTACCGATAATAGAAAACCAGTGATTAAATATTAATTGCAGCTGCAATATCACAGACCGTGTATAGTAGGATATTAATTTGACTTTAATAGTGCGTTCAATGTCCAATGGTATCTTCTGTTATCGACTTGTGTTGTCTTCAGCCTTAAGAAACCTTTCTCTCTCTCTCTATTTAATTTAACTATTAAATCCTAAAAATGCTTTATTGGCACAACAAATGTAACAATACATATTGCCCTACACATACAGCCAAACTTGTGTGTTTATCATAAATTGTGACATCACGTGGCGCTGTAATGGTGACATGTAGGCTCTGTCTCTCGTGTTCATGTTTGTTCATTTGAATGTGTTTTGTTGTGTGGGGCTTTTGTCTTTCGTTTTTTTCATGCGCTGTGTGTCTGTGTGAGACGGAGAAGCGGGCTGGAGATTTTTCAGGGCACTCCTGTTGCTCGTTTTTATAATATTAACAAATTGTCTAGTCGGGATAATTTTGTTTGTGGTCGTCACCATGGAGACGCGTAGCAACATATGCTCGGGAATGTCAGTTGGATCTGCAGTAACAAAGTTTACGATCACTCTTCACCGAAGTTGATGTCGGGACTGCAGGCAATCTTCAAAAGGCCAACAGGGAAGGAAATAAGAAGATAATGTGGGGAGGAGTGAGGCGACAACTGGGAAGGCTGATGCAGTTCGGTTCTTTGTTTCGACAGTGTACAGAGACCGCAACACTGCATGTATGGAGGAAAGTTGTGGAGGCGGAATTTGTGTGTTGGACTGCTTAATGACACTGGACATCTCGGGACAGCGGGGGCTATTTTTAATCATGGCTGCATTCCACTTTAATTCACATATAGTCTGATTAATGCAATGATTCTATTGAATGTCTTTATTTGATATGTTTGTTTGTGTGTTGTGGGTCTGCCCCATGCCCCATGTCTTTTTTGTTGTTACTGGTGGCTACAACTGAAGTTCCCTAACAGAAAAATAAAAGTTATTCTATTCTATAACTGCTTTGTAATTAAAATAACTAATAATATCAATAGTATGACAATTAGCAGGTGTCTCTTTTGCTATCTCTCTTACTCTCTTTGTTAACCTGTGTCCTGTGTGTAAGGTTTACTTATTAGCACCTGTGAAACTGTTAACCTGGGTCAAATATACTCAGGAGGTTATTGGGATTTTAAAGCAATACGGAAATAAAATATATGTAAAAATACTCAATATACAGGTGCAGCTCAAAAAAAATTTATAACATGAAAAAGTTCAATATTTTTTGTCACTCATGTCAGAAAGTGAAACCCATATATTATATAGATTCATTACACATAGTGAAATATTTCAAGCCTTTATTTCTTGTAATTTTGATGATTATGGCTTACAGCTAATGAAAACCCAAATTCAGTGTCTCAGAAAATTAGAATATTACATAAGATCAATAAAAAAGGATATTTTAAACAGAAATGTCAGCCTTCTGAAAAGTATGTTCATTTCTATGCACTCAATACTTGGGTGGGGTTCCTTTTGCATGAATTACTGCATCAATGTGGCGTGGCATGGAGGCAATCAGCCTGTGGCACTGCTGAGGTGTAATGGAAGCCCAGGTTGCATTGATAGCGGCCTTCAGGTCGTCTGCATTGTTGGGTCTGGTGTCTCGCATCTTCCTCTTGACAATACCCCATAGATTCTCTATGGGGTTTAGGTCAGGCGAGTTTGCTGGCCAATCAAGCACAGTATTACCATGGTCATTGAACCAGCTTTTGGTACTTTTGGCAGTGTGGGCAGGTGCCAAGTCCTGCTGGAAAATGAAATCAGCATCTCCATAAAGCTTGTCAGCAGAAGGAAGCATGAAGTGCTCTAAAATTTCCTGGTAGATGGCTGCGTTGACTGTGGACTTCAGAAAACACACTGGACATGGCACCCCAAATCATCACTGACTGTGGAAACTTCACACTGGACTTCTGTGCCTCTCCACTCTTTCTCCAGACTCTGGGACCTTGATTTCCAAATGAAATGCAAAATTTACTTTCATCTGAAAAGAGGACTTTGGACCACTGAGCAACAGTCCAGTTCTTTTTCTCCTTAGCCCAGGTAAGACGCTTCTGACGTTGTCTCTGGTTCAGGAGTGGCTTGACACGAGGAATTTGACATTTGTAGCCCATGTCCTGGATTCGTCTGTGCGTGGTGGCTCTTGATGCACTGACTCCAGCCTCAGTCCACTCCTTGTGAAGCTCCCCCAAATTCTTGAATGGATTTTGCTTGACAATCCTCTCAAGGCTGCGGTTATCCCTGTTGCTTGTGTACCTTTTCCTACCACTGTTACGATCGGTGGACAGGGACCCAAAAGCAGGCAGGGGTAAAGAAAACCGAAGTTTAATAATAGCAAAAGTACAGTTCCAAAACCAAAGGGACGTCAAAAAACAGGCAGGGGTCATTAACGGGAAGGCACGGCAGAGGTACGAAAACAGAATCCGGAATCAGGGTCGCGAGAACACGGACTGAAGTCAAAACCAGGATGGCAATCAGATAGAAAAACAAAACAAACAACAGAAACACAGACTCGGAAAACAACTCAAACAAGAAATACTCGGAAACAGATATGCTCACTCGGGGGGGGAGAAACAGGCAACAGACTCACGCATATAAATTTTTGTAAGACGAACTCGCAACGAGGGACTAAGACAGCAGGTATAAATGCAGGTGTAGACAGGTGCAAACACTTAGCTTGAGAATAGCAGGAAATGGAAAACAGCTTGAGAACTGAGACACGTAACAAGGCGATTAGTAATTTGTTAGTAGTTATCCTATCCTAGCCCTGACGTTAGTAGTTAGTTAACAAGACAATGACTGGATACGTAAGGAAACATTAAACAGCTGTGGAAACGTGATGAGAACTAGATTGTTAGATTGTGTTAGGAATAATTCTATTAAACCCTGACGTTAGTAGATTAGTTAACCGGGATAATAATGTTAATGGGATAACAGGCAACGATACAATTGTTCAGGGGGGGTGAAAAGTTTGTAATGTCCAGAATGCAGAGCAGGGTGGGTGGAGGGGGTTCGGAGGAGGGAAAACAATGACAGGACAGCGGCGCATGAGTGACCGCTCAGGAGGACGGCGGCGCAGACTGGACCGCTCAGGAGGACGGCGGCGCAGACAGGACCGCTCAGGAGGACGGCGGCGCAGACAGGACCGCTCAGGGGACGGCGGCGCAGACAGGACCGCTCAGGGGGCCGGCGGCGACGGCTGCATCGCTCAGGGGGCCGGCGGCGACGGCTGCATCGCTCAGGGGGCCGGCGGCGACGGCTGCATCGCTCAGGGGGCCGGCGGCGACGGCTGCATCGCTCAGGGGGCCGGCGGCGACGGCTGCATCGCTCAGGGGGCCGGCGGCGACGGCTGCATCGCTCAGGAGGCTAGCGGGCTCGGCCGCTCAGGACAGGAGGCTAGCGGGCTCGGCCGCTCAGGACAGGAGGTTAGCGGGATCGGCCGCTCAGGACAGGAGGCTAGCGGGCTCGGCCGCTCAGGACAGGGGGCTAGCGGGCTCGGCCGCTCAGGACAGGGGGCTAGCGGGCTCGGCCGCTCAGGACAGGGGGCTAGCGGGCTCGGCCGCTCAGGACAGGGGGCTAGCGGGCTCGGCCGCTCAGGACAGGGGGCTAGCGGGCTCGGCCGCTCAGGACAGGGGGCTAGCGGGCTCGGCCACTCAGGACAGGAGACTAGCGGACTCGACCGCTCAGGACAGGAGGTTAGCGGACTCGGCCGCTCAGGACAGGAGGTTAGCAGGCTCGGCCGCTCAGGAAGCAGACTCCGCAATTTGAGAGGAGGCAGGGAACGGGACGGGACTGGTGGCGTGGAACAGGACCGGACTGGTGACGTGGAACAGGGCGGGCCAGGAGGCCCGGGACCGGAAGTGCCCGGAGGCACGGACCGGGGAGGGACAGGTGGCAAGGATCGGGGAGGGACAGGAGGCACGGCCCGGGGAGGGACAGGAGGCACGGGCCGTGACGGAACCGGAGAGCTGGAACGGGACGGGCCAGGAGACATGGACCCGGGCGGGACAGGGGACAAGGACCGGGGCGGGACAGGAGGCATGGACCGGGGCGGGCCAGGAGGCATGGAACGGGGCGGGACAGGAGGCATGGAACGGGGCGGGACAGGAGGCATGGACCGGAGCGGGACAGGAGGCATGGACCGGGGCGGGACAGGAGGCATGGACCGGGGCGGGACAGGAGGCATGGACCGGAGAGGGACAGGAGGCATGGACCGGGGCGGAACCGGAGAGTTGGACAGAACTGGGACGGAAAGACGATGGATCCTCCGTCAACGGGTGGCCGAGCCCGTCGACGGAGCTGGGAACCAGGACCCCATCGTTTCCTCCCGGGCCCATAGCCCCCCGGGCAAAAGGCAAGACGGGTACCATCAAAAGTTGATGGTTTCGGGTTGTGGCTAGGCTCAGAGCTGTCCTGATGGAGAGATAACTCCGAGCCTAATGGAGTGGGAGCTGGGTTGAGGAGTCCGGGGTGATGGGTGGTCGGCATGACGGCGGGCAAACTCTGGATTTTGCCCCCAGATCCCCATGAGGTATTCCTCATAGGAATCAGAGCCGAAGGGGTCAATCTCCATGTTGTAGATAGGTCTGCTGAGTCCCAGATGGCGAGTTCGTACTGTTACGATCGGTGGACAGGGACCCAAAAGCAGGCAGGGGTAAAGAAAACCGAAGTTTAATAATAGCAAAAGTACAGTTACAAAACCAAAGGGACGTCAAAAAACAGGCAGGGGTCATTAACGGGAAGGCACGGCAGAGGTACGAAAACAGAATCCGGAATCAGGGTCGCGAGAACACGGACTGAGGTCAAAACCAGGATGGCAATCAGATAGAAAAACAAAACAAACAACAGAAACACAGACTCGGAAAACAACTCAAACAAGAAATACTCAGATATGCTCACTCGGGGGGGGGGAAACAGGCAACAGACTCACGCATATACATTTTTGTAAGACGAACTCGCAACGAGGGACTAAGACAGCAGGTATAAATGCAGGTGTAGACAGGTGCAAACACTTAGCTTGAGAATAGCAGGAAATGGAAAACAGCTTGAGAACTGAGACACGTAACAAGGCGATTAGTAATTTGTTAGTAGTTATCCTATCCTAGCCCTGACGTTAGTAGTTAGCTAACAAGACAATGACTGGATACGTAAGGAAACATTAAACAGCTGTGGAAACGTGATGAGAACTAGATTGTTAGATTGTGTTAGGAATAATTCTATTAAACCCTGACGTTAGTAGATTAGTTAACCACACCCGTGTTTAGCCAGTTAGTAATCATGCAGGTCCTATATAAGAATTAGTAGTGCAGGGTAATACGAACGAAGCGTACAGGAACAAAAGTAAAACTCTGAGAGGAAGAGAGAGAGACAGCACAGAACGCAAGGCTGCGGAAAACATGGAAAAATGTATGCTTCAGAAACTGACAATACTAAACATGACAGAATAACAAAACAGACTCAGAACATAACAACCACACTTTTTCCTTCCTCTCAACTTTCTATGAATATGCTTGGATACAGCACTCTGTGAACAACCAGCTTCTTTAGCAATGACCTTTTGTGGCTTACCCTCCTTGTGGAGGGTGTCAATGACTGTCTTCTGGACATCTGTCAAGTCAGCAGTCTTCCCCATGATTGTGTAGCCTACTGAACCAGACTGAGATACCATTTAAAGGCTCAGGAAACCTTTGCAGGTGTTTTGAGTTAATTAGCTGATTAGAGTGTGACACCATGAGTTTCCAATATTTAAATTTTTCACAATATTCAAATTTTCTGAGACACTGAATTTGGGGTTTCATTAGCTGTAAGCCATAATCATCAAAATTACAAGAAATAAAGGCTTGAAATATTTCACTCTATGTGTAATGAATCTATATAATATATGAGTTTCACTTTCTGAAATGAGTGACAAAAAATATTGAACTTTTTCACGATATTCAAATTTTTTTAGCTGCACCTGTATATTATTTTAATCTCAATTCCATACAATATATATGGTTAAAGCACAACTGAACTTTGGAAGAACTTTGGGTTGTGTAGTTACCTGGCCATGATATGAGTCCAAATGGTGGCAAAATATGTTCGTTAGTTGCTCTGTGCTCCCCTGGGGTGATAATCCAGAATAGGGTATTTGTCGCTCTCCAATCATTTCTACAGGGCAACAAAAGGATATAGGGCATCAGAAGGAGCCTTGATGCGCATGTGTTCAGATAGCATTGGGCAGGTTGCCAATTTCATAAAAACCATCCACTTGGCTTTGCATCCTGCAGGGGAACTAGATGCACGCTGACATTAGCCGGATTATGCCGTTGAGCACACCAGGTAGTGTGTGGCTCAGGGATGGCTGGGATATCCCGGACCTGTCAACAATCTCCCGCTGAACAGTCCCCATTACTAAGAAGCCAAGTACGGAAAGGACCTGGACATGTATGGGAATGGCGGCATTGGATCCGTTTGTCTTCTCAGATTAGACTCTAACAGACAAAATTCTGCACAAATGCAACAGAATTGTCCTAAGTAGTCAAAAACGACTAACCAGCCATTCATCACTCTCAGCCAACAAAACTGTGCGATCCCTAAAGATACGTTCTCTCCAAAGGACGTGGTGCACCAACTCCTCCAACCACAGAAGATCAGCCATTGCAACGCTACCTACAGAGCTGTGAGCCACTTTAAAGCAAATGACGTTCATTGGTTAAAAGTGTGTTTTAATTAGCATATTTAATGTCATATATTTATCAATTCAGAAATATAGTACTGGGAGCATTCTTACATTATGGCTCTAATTAAACAGGTTCATATCCTACATTTCATTAATAGTGTCATGGGTAGTGGCTGTCTCTTTTTGTTTTCTACCATTGTTTTCCGTTTGGCGTCGTCTGAAGCTCTATCGGATTTTTTCTTCCGCCGTCCCGGTGTTTGGATCTCTCCAGGTCATTATCTCCTACACCTGTGTTTGGTTTCCGTCAGCTATATATAGAGCTTGACTTCCGCTTTCCGGTGCTTCTAGATTGACGTTGCAGTTGACGTTGCAGTAGGACTAGAAAGCCGGTATAGGGTTTATTAAAAAGAAAAGAAAGAAAACAAAGAGCTGTAGTTACAGGCTTGCTATTTTGGTTCATTTCTTTTCAGTTCTCGACCTCTGATATACGCAGATCAATTAGTGCGTGAGGTCATTTCTTTGGTTGTTAGTTTCTCGCTGTTTTAGCGAATCTCCGCCTCCGTTTGAGGTTGTTTTGAGTTAGCCTTGTGTTAGGCAAGTTTTGTTTCCGCTTTTGCGTTCCCCTTTTACTAGTGCGGTGTAATTAGTGCGGTGTGGTGTAATTTGCGATCGTAATTTATTACCTTTGCATTGTGAATTTCAAAGTTTAGTTTACATTTAGGCCAGTCAAATGTCAGGGTTACTGAGACGTTTCATTGTCCTTTGTTTAAAGTTAAACCTTGATGAAAGGAGAACTATGGTTCTTGTTCTTATTTAACAGATGAATTAAACAATCATGGACATTTGTACTACAATAACAAAGCTGTGCAAAGTGTTATATCTTGTTTTGTAAGTTTATGTTTACACAAGTTCCAATCTTCCGAGATTGTAGAATGGCTGAATATCCATCCTGTCTAAAGCCCTTTCATTAATTTTCTATACTATACAAATCTTGAGTAGTGACCTTGCTCTTACAAGGGGTATAAATCATATTTACCCCTCTCCCTTTCATTTTAAACCTCTGTTGATGTATATTTCTATTATTTTTAATATCTTTCACAGTGATGACGTCCATCATTTTTCTATTTGCATTTTTCAATCCCTAGTCACTAAGCGGTCACAAAGACTCAACTGGCTCAGAATCTCTCTGCATTTCTTGACGTTTGCTCATGTTTGTGTCATTGAAAGAAACATGCACACTTCACACACATATACACACCCACATATATACTGAATACTTTTCTTATATCATATAGCACAGTGACCATTGGTCTTCGGTAATAGCACCACTGTGCAATTGCTCCATATATCCTAAATTGTCTTAGAGGAAGCCTATTTTCCTGGGTAACCTACAAATTGTACAACTTATAAATTATCTGGCCCATTTAGGCTGTTAGAGTTACACCAGACCAACCAAGGATAAAGCACCTTGCTTCCAGGGGATTCAAAGCTGCCTGCAATATTCATTATATCATAAAAATCCAGTTCAGTGTTCTAACTACTCCACACTCCCACACTATTGTTACATTAATTATATTACAACCCTCAGATCTAGAATCCAGCACTCTACCCACAACTCCACACTGCCTTACAACTGTGATTCTTATTAAATTATAGCCCTCAAGTGAAGAGTGCAATGCTTGTCCTGAGTGACTGAGTGTCCAGAATGCACAGTGAGGGGTTTGTGGTGCTGCTCACATTCAAGGTGAAACTCCACACACACTTATCTTTCTATTTTCCGCACATCATTTGTATAAGTGTATCCTGGGAGCTTGTGCTTTTGCTTTTACCCAACAGTTACCCGCCTGAATGCCACTCCCAGGAACTGCGAAGCCATGCTGTCCCCTGCTTCGAGACATCAGCGCAGCTCGCTTCCTTGCCCCCTTGCACATGGGAAATGTCACATCATGAGAGCCTCGGTCGCTGGCCCCGCGGCACTCAGCTAGCATCGGCGCGGCTGCCGCACACCCATTCCTTTTTATCGTCGTGTTTCTCTCCCGTCTCACCCTGCGCTGCTAACCGCATTCTGCTCCAGTCTACTGGGCCCACGTAGCTGTGAGAACTTTCCATCAGAACCCCTCCCCCCCTCTCCACCCACCCGTCGGGAGACTTATTTGTATTCACAACAGAGATCCACCAGGACACACAACAGCTGCCATGCATTATCTCCTTAATTTGACAGATTTAATCTAGAGCTGAGGTAATGCGTCCACTCACTTACATGTTATTAAGACCCAGGCAGCCTTTATTAAGTCCACTTAGACAGAGGTCTAGTGTTCTGGATAACACCCCCATTGATGGGAGCGAACAGGGTCCTCGAAGGCCAAACTGTGCTGTTGTTAATGTCTTGAGCATGTAAGGAATAAAATACTGTACCGCGGCCCACTAATATTTGTATAGTGAGTCAATGCTATGCTCCTGCTATGTTCCGAATGTCTGCTTCTTGGCAAGGGGGAGATGAGAAGCCTCCGCAATGCCCCTCCCACATTAACATGTGGTTGGATGCATGCAGACCCCTGGCCCTTTGTGAATGCCTGCTGTTTATTATTCTCCCCTGAAAAATCAGCTTGTTTTTGTTATCAGGTAATGCTGTTGACCACACTCATGATGTTGTCTAATTTAATTATGATCTTTATTGCGTACTGGTTAGTTGTTTTTTTTGGTTGCTCTACCCCCCCCGCAGTTTCTAGCAAAGTTTTAGAAACAAAGCACCATTAGGGTTACACTAACCCCCCCCCCACCCCCCACCCCCCACCCTTAGCCAAAAAACCTGTTTGAACCTCTGCTGCACTGCATGAAATCTAGATTCAGTCTGCAGCCTCGTTAGTAAATAACAAAAACGATCGCATTTGCGTAATGTTCTTCGTATCACAGGCCTTTACTGCAGCAGGTAAAGAGAATTAGCACGGCGACCGGGTACCGCGCATAGTTTTGTGTAGGGCGACAAGCCGCACAATAGCAGTAGCCTTCTTAGACAGCATTCCCGGGTAATTGCGCTTCACGCCAATTTGCTCAGCATGCCAATGACCTGGAATAATGAAAGTAATGTTTCACCGAGAGCACCAGAAGAGCGCTCAGAAATTCGTAACGCCTTGCCTGAATGCTCATGACCGTAATTTGACCCGTGCGCCTGGGGAATCCATGACTGTAACTACAGGGGAAGGGTGCATGTTGGTAATCAGGCTCAGACATGGAACTGTAATGGCTCCATGCAAACAGCTTCCTTATGAAAACATGGATGTTGTCTTTTCCCATGGCGACCTAGCTCAATCAGGGGTCACATACATGCAAACGCCCTTCCTCTCTCTGATTTTACTTCCAATTTGCGCACATTGAGCAGTCTGGGAAATAAACATGCAAGTGATGTGATATTTGATGCAGAAAAGATACTGCAGTTTATTACACACAGGGCTTTACGTACTTTAACGTGGTGTTGCCCTTAACTGTAATTTCGCTGACACGGTTTCCAAGTTAGTCGCTTCCTGGACTGCATCTTGAGCTCAGTGCAATTATCCATTTGATTAAATTGGACATTTCCTGACATGGTATTGTAATGAATTGTTGTCATATGTAAATTATAGTCAATGAAAGTGTATCTCCTAATTAAATTGTGTGTCATTCTCTTGGTGGCAGACTTAAAGGCAGGGGTTTGTTGTGTAATTCATTCAACAAAGAGAATAGGTGTTACACAGTCACGGAATAGTGGGGATTGTTTTAATGAAAAAAATATATGAGATATTGGTAAGGGAATAAGGCAACACACAACACACGCTATAGGAACTGGATATTAGTTATTCTACTTCTCAGGATTATGAAATGCAGCAACCTCCAATGGTTTTTGATCCAAATTTTTCTCTAATAAAAACACAAGAATAAGACTACTGAGACGGATGTGTGCGGGTTGGACCCGTAATGCACGACTCAGAACACTGACTTGATAATAAATACCCAATTAAGTAATAAATAAATAAGGGCTTTATTATGGGGATATCCAAAATCGTAGTCACACAAGCAAAGACCAATAAATCCAGCCAGACCAAAGATACAGTACCGAGGGAGAAGGCAGTCTCGAAATCGGTATCCGTGCACAAGTTCATTAACCAGAGTAACTGTCAGCGGAGCAGAAGTACAATACAGGGGTAAAGCAAAGTTCGTAGTCGTGGGGCGTAGCAGGAGTCAGACCGAAGTCCTATCCGCGGGGCAGAGGTACAAAACAGACAGCAGGCAAAACTCGTGGTCAAAAACAGGCAGTGGAAACAATAGGCAGGCAGTAACGATGGTCAGTAAACAATAACGGTAGATCAATAACGGTAGTCAAAACAATGGAAACCGCTCAAAAGTGACAGTAGTAAACTAAAGGCAACAATTTCGCAAAGACATGACATGAACACTGATCTTATATGCAGGTGTAGACAGGTGCAGACATTTAGCTTGAGAACAGCAGGAAATGAACAACAGCTTGAAAAAATGAGACACGTAACAAGGCAATTAGTAAATCGTTAGTAGTTATCCTATCCTAGACCTGACATTAGTAAATTAGTAAATGACATGCACAAGAAACGTAAGGTAAACATGAACACATGGTTAGAGAGTTAGTATTACCCAATACTGATCTAATGTTAGTAGATTAGTAAATAGACACGGGAGAATGAAACAATTAGGGAAGCGTGAGCGACAGCAAGAGAAACAGCATGAATGCAAGGCTGCGGAAAAACACGGAAATGTGTACGCAAACAATGAACTGCATCGTAACATAAACAGAACACAAGCATGACATGAACAGAAAATAAACTGTGACAAACAATAAACATGAAACGTGGCATAAACATGACATAAACGTAACAACTACACCTCTATTTCTACAGAAGACCATTCAGACCAATTACATATTGCATGTCTTGGTGGGCACGCAAATCAAATCAATATTTATTTATATAGCGCAGTTCACAATTAGTTGTCACAATGCGCTTCACAGAAAAACCCAGCCTTAACCCCCACAAGAGCAAGCCAGTGGCAAGGAAAAACTCCCTGGTGTAACTACGAAGAAACCTTGGGAGGAACCAGACTCAAGGGGGGAACCCATCCTCCTCTGGTCGGCTCAGGGTCTAGATCTTAATGACCAGCATGGTCAAAACTGCCAATGTCCATGATAATAGAATTTGCAGCAGCTAGATGACAGTCCAGATGTGGCGGCAATGATGGTGGGGAACTGGGTGTCGATGGGGGCAAGAGAAGCTGGCAGCGGTGGTGAGAAGGGAAGGGTAAGCGGCGATGGACAGGAAGCTGGACAGCAACTCTCGACATGCGGGGCATAAGCCCCACCAGCAGAATGGATAAAAAGAGAGAGAGAGAACAGTTAGGGAAAGTGTAATAGAGCACCAGGAAGTGGAACACCAACTGGGGGGGGGGCTGGACAAGTACCCCCGCCAGGAGTAATTTATGGCTGCATAGCTATGAAGACAGAGTTTGAGAACCCATCATGAGAGGGTAAACAATCCTACCCACCTATCAAGAGCCAGCCCAGGAAGATGGGGTCACAGCTGTTGACAGGTGACAGTAAGGAAAGGATTCCACTCCACATTACTCTACGGCGAAAGGCTTCTCTGGTGCTGTCTCCGAACTACAACTCGTTATAAGCCTGATCATAAAGGTGCATTTTTAATCTAGACTTAAATATTGAGACTGTGTTTGATTCCCTTTTGGCAATACATTTTGGCCGGGTGTTCCACAGTAGTGGCGCTCTGTAGGAGAAAGCTCTACCACCCGTCAAGCTTTTAGATATTCTAGGGACTATTAAGAAGCCTGCATCTTGGGAACGAAAAGATCTTTTCGGTTTATATTGTAAAAGCAGATTACGTACAGACGTGCTCAAATTTGTTGGTGAGTAAAAGATGAGTAAAAAGGTTTATACAAAATTCACCGTTTGGTGAATTAGCTTAATCTCACGCTGAAAAAATTTGAAATCTTAATTGACGTTCATTTATTATGAGAGTAAAAAAATCCCTTATCAAGAAATAATTATTTTTAACAAAACAATTGGCCACTATTATTGGCACCCCTGCATTTATATATAGAATAAAGTATTCATGAAACATCTGGACTCAGAAAACCCAAATGCAGACAGCATAAGGCAAAAAAACGTAGTTTATTTCCAGTCCAGATAAAAAGCCAGGTAATCAGATGTAGAGACAGTACAAAATCAAAAGGCAGGATAATAGTCAGGAATCCAAAAATCTAAAACCGGAAAATCACAGGCAATGGTACAAAAACGGCAGGCAAAGGCGAAGTCAAAAAACGTCAAAAAACGTCAAAACCGCAAAAACAACAAAGGCAAACAAACAGAATCAAAAGGCAAACTCAGTCGAAAAACAGAAGGGTGTCTGAGGAATCTCAATAAATCACTGGCTTTACTGTCACAGGCTCAGGAAATACAATCGACGTTCTGACAAAGTTGAAACGGAATTGTGGGTCTTATATACACATAGGAAAGGGAGGGGTAACAAACAATGTGAGGTTAACACATTAGGTAAACAATAATTCAATCACGAGAACATAACGAAAACATGGAAGGGACTCGGAAACATGCGTAACAAACAACGGGCTCGAATAGGAGCAGAGTGCGCACAGTAATCAGGGGAGGTGAGATCTAAGTACAAACAGCTGGAACGAATTACATAGGTAGCTCAGGAGCAGTTGGAAATGCAGGTAGAAAAGTTATGTTAATTGGTTTAGAAAAGTGCACGTAACTAATAAAGCACCCGAGTGATTGTTAGCACGAGTTAGTAATATATACAATTATACACGGGAAGGAAATCAGGAAGTAGCAGGAAAAGGAGACTTTGGAAATACAGCGTTAAACCACGAAAACTCCCGAAGTCACCCGAATAGTGCATGCATGAGACTGGGTAAACAAACACACAGATGAGACTCAGACAAGACATGAACAGAGGGGAATGAACAGATGAATGAAAAATAATAAATCCAGAATAAATAATGAAATAATAATACAAACAGACAGACAGAAATACAGAACATAACAATTCATTTTTAATATTTGGTCGCATATACTTTGCATGCCGTGACTTCCTGATGTCTGTGACCCAACAACATCAAATATCTTATTTTCTGGTACTCTTACAAGCGATACTAAATGTCTCTGCATTTGAATGAATCTCTATGGGAATTGGGGGTGGGACTAGATTTCGTTGTAAATTATACTGGAACAGTATGGAACACATGGTTGGCTAATTGGCTCTAAGTTATCAAGGGTCCGCCGTATCAAACAAGCCTTAAACCATCACTCTGCTGCCAGAAATACAGAAGATATGGATGGATAACTTGAATGGTTTCTTCTCCTGACTTATTTTTCCATAGAGTTCAATAGGTAAATTTATCAGAAGAAACAACCTTTAAAGTGATCCATCCATATCTACTGCATATCTGGCCAGACTCTTGATGACTTATAGCCATTTAGCCAACCATGTGTTCCATACTGTTCCAGTGTAATTTACAGCTAAATCTAGTCTCACCCCCTAATTCCCATAGAGATCCATTCAAATGCAGAGACATTTAGTATCGCTTGTAAGGTAAATCTGAGTCTATAGTAAAACCTAGGTATTTTGCAGCTGAATTTGGAACAACCATCAAAATTTAAAGTAGATGTACACAATTTCTCCCTTCGTGTTTTTGGACCTAAAACCAGCATTTTGATCTTCTCTGAGTTTAGGAGCAGGAAATTGGAGAGCATCCAAGCTTTAATATCTGCACTACAAGACTCTAATCGAGAAAGTGGTAGTGCCTCGCCGGGTTTCATGGAAATGTATACCTGCGTATCGTCCGCATAGCTGTGAAAATCTACCCCATGTGCCCAAATAATATCACCAAGGGGTAGCATATTTAATGAAAAGAGTACTGGCTAGCGCTGATCCTTGTGGAATAACATATTTCATTACTGAGTAACTGGATACTTCTTCATTTAATTTAACAAACTGTTTCCTATTGTATAAGTATGATCTGAACCATGCTGATTGACCATTGAGTCCAACACAGGCCTGGAGTCTTTTCAGTAGAATCTCATGATCTATTGTATCAAAAGCTGCACTTAGGTCAAGGATTACAAGAACGGACACAGAGTTTTGGTCGGCTGATAACAGTAAATCGTTAATAACTTTAACAAGTGCCGTTTCAGTGCTATGGTAGGGTCTAAATCCTGACCAGAATAGTTAATGGATATGGCTTGAGCTGAGGTATGCAGCAAGTTGATTCGCAGCAGCTTTCTCTAATATTTTTGATAGAAATGGAAGATTTGAAATGGGTCTATAGTTTTCCAGTTTTGAGGTTTGGTTTCTTTAGTAATGGCATTATAACCGCCATTTTTAGTGCCTCTGGTACATATCCTGCTACTAAGGATGTGTTAATGATTT
Organism: Ilyophis sp. 1 JC-2022; assembly: GCA_022702515.1. Taxonomy (NCBI): domain Eukaryota; kingdom Metazoa; phylum Chordata; class Actinopteri; order Anguilliformes; family Synaphobranchidae; genus Ilyophis; species Ilyophis sp. 1 JC-2022. The sequence goes on along the minus strand of CM040403.1, from coordinate 86,481,155 downwards.
TTAACAGATGCTGGCCTAGTACGGGAAAAAGTTCTTTAGCCAATTTTGTAGGGACAGGTAGTCGGTTTTGAGGACATAACCAGTTTAGACAGCTCCTGCATGTCAATTGGCGTAAAACAGTTCAATGCCACTATTGATACATCTTCCTGTGTTGACCAAGATCTGGGCTGTTCATTGATTTTGGGAGGAGCGATGCCTAGAGGAGGAGGCGATTTGGAGATCTGGTCTCTAATAGTTTCAATCTTCTGATTTAAAAAATTCATGAAACCATTACTGCTGTAAATGCACAGCTTCAAGGCACTGGTGCATATACTGTGTCCTGAGAAGTGCAAAGTTAAAGCCATTCCCAGAGAAAGGGTCTGGGGGAGCCTACTCATCATTTTCTCCAGTCCTCTGTGTTTTTGTGTAAATTGAAATTGATTTTCTCAATGTTCCCTTTTAAATACACTTGACGCTGCAGCAAAGTAGAGGTTTGCTGAAGACGAAGACACTTCATGCGTTATTCAGCCGCCCGAAGCCTCCTCGTCCCTCTCACCCGCCCGGGGAAGTTGTCCTTAGCTTTAGCGTGTCCCTTAAAAACCTGGACAGTAAATGAGGCTAGCCCTCAGCAAAAAACTGGGTTAGGGGGCAGTGACTAGCCTCTCGGCTCTGCGCTGAGCATCATCTTAGGAGTTAGGGCATGGGATGGAGACATGAAAAATGGAGTTTGAGAGTGGAGGGGACAGGGAGAAGGGGGGAGGGGGTAAAGGATAAGAGAGGAGTGCAGAGGGAAGCGGGGGAGTGGAAAGAAGGGGGGATATTGATGATGGGAGTAATAAATGTGAAAATATAACATAAAAGGCAGAAGGGGTATGGTTAGGAGAGGATGGTGTACAGACTTCATCTCAGGTGTGGAAGACAAAAATGAAAAGGGAAACAATGATAGAAACTGAAGTAGGAAAGAGGAGGAGGTTTTTCAAGGGCAGTGAGCAACAAGCATTCATCAAGGGTAGGAGCTACACGCATTATTGAGGAGCTTTGACAGAGTGTGTTGCCTTTCGGACAAAGTGAGTGAGCAACATGTTTAGTTTGGCAGGGACTGACAAGACAAAAGCAAGCCCATAATACCATGTAACCTGGAGACTACAGCTCCCTCTCTAAATAAACTTGCACTCTTCCTCATTTAACGCTAGGGATTATGGGAGAAAGAGGAAGTTTAGATTTGGAGACACTAAGTCCAAACTTGTCCTTTGACTTTAGACTTTCGAATAAGTCTTCGAACTTTAGACTTTTTCAAATACTTTCACATTTTTTATTCATTTTGCTGATCGCTGAGCTCACCAAAACTGTATTTTGAAGGGGGAAAAAATGACAAATCAAGAGAAACAAAAGTTTTTGTTCACAAATGGTGATTATATCTTTAGGGTTAAATTTTTTGTGTGCATTGTCATTCCCTTGACAGTACTGTTGCCCTTGCCAGATTTCCAGAGGAAGTCCAGAGGAAAGAATTAGGGAAAAAATATTGACAGTTTACTAAGAAGTGGAAGAATAATGTCATTATGCAGTTTGCTCCTGAGTGTGTCTCAAACAATATTTATATTATGTCAGTGAAAATAATTAATAATTAATTAAGGCATAAACTATTAAAGTTCCAGGATTTATCTTTGTATTTATTTATTCTCCCTATTCAGCATCTCTGCATTCTTCCCTTGATTGACTATATTGAACATTTCTATTGTAGAGAGAGACATACGTTACCAATGCATATTCTTGTCACCTTTTTTTTTTTATTCAACACTTTGAATGAGTAATAAAGTGGAAAACTATATTAAAATGGAAAAACAGTGATGCAATCATTTGGCTATGTCTGATAAACGGAGGGAGGGAAAACAGCGTCATTTAGGTGGTGAGTTCAATTCAAAGATGGCCACACAGAATTACAAAGACATACTGGACGAATTCTCTAATGGCAAAAGAAGATCACACTTCCACTATATTGTCCACAATCAGACCGGGCCTCATAGCATCAGTGGTCACCATATGAAACCTCCCACACAATTAATGTGGACAATTTGATACCTCTGATGGAGATTCAGAATTGGCGAGTGAAATTGTTTTTTGAGAGAAAGGTATGAGATGAGTATTATTTTCTGGGTCAAAGCTAAAAATTTATTTTCGCATTTTCTTTCAAATGTATTCACGCTGCCTTGAACATTTTACAGCGAGGCCCTGATTCTGAGTGGATTTCCATGAATAATTTATTGATACAGAAGACCCGCAGTTAGCATTTTAAATGCATTGCCAGAGCGAAACCTCCACCTGTGCCTGTGCATGGCTGTAATTATCGCCTATACCCTCCTTTCACAAGCCCATCTAATTAATGTGCAATTTCATGGACCTCCTTCCATGAAAGCCAGGATTTATTCCATTTCATGTTCACCAAGTTGATGTGCAAATGGAAAGATACCACATATAAAAGTACCTGGAATAAAATATAATTTTTTGCTATTTCTGTTCATGGAGATAATTACATTTTAATTTGGGTTTATATGAGTGACATTTAGCCTTGTTAAAAAAGTAAAATATGTTGAAGTTTGAATCACTATATTGCATATCAATTATATTTTAATAGTATAAATTATAGCTATTTAATTAATGAATATACAGTTACCTGTACTGTAGGATATATTTAATAAAATTAGCATACTTTGTTAGAGAGATAAAAACAGTCAGAAACAGCAACACAAACTCGATTGGCTATAGGGATTCAATATCGTGTTGCTTTCCATGCCTTTATTTGGCGACAGGAAGTCTTAAAGTTCAGAAAATGTCTCATATGCCTTGACACAATGTCATTGTATCATGGTATCAAGTGTATTCAGATGTTGCAACTGAATTCACAACCGTGGCAAGAATTAACAGTACTGTTATGTAACGTAACAATTTAAAGTGGAAGTAACTTCAGATAGCACTTCCTCTTGGTTCTCTGGCTGGCAGGTGTCTTTTTGGGCTCTATCTGCAGGATGTTTCACAACTTAAAAGGGTTACTTAAAACTGTCATTATTGGCAACACTAGTTGTTATGGAAGTTGTTCCAGTTATGGAAGAAACAGCTTCTGGATGTGGAGAAGGTTGAGGTAATAGCTAAGCTATTATGAGTCAAGCCTATATTACCTAATACATATACCTATATAAGCCTAATAACATTGCCTAATCTTCTTCTGAAAAGGTGTGTGGAAAAAGCAGACATTGGGATCAACAGGGGGTGGTGTGCTTCATTACAGACAGCCATTGTTTCAGGACAACACCTCCATTTACATTACATTACATTAATTTAGCAGACACTCTTATCCTGAGCGGCTTACAAGGAAAAAGAACATAAGTGCATCCACCAGAGTTATGGGAGCAACAGTGCCAGTCTTGGCTAATAACATTCGCAGACTAGCGAGTGTAAGTGCAACATCAATCAAAGTACTAAATATTTGTTAACTAAGGCCTGCCGCAAACCAGAAAACAAATCTGATTCATATAGCAAACATCCTTCAGCCTATTCAAGACTATTGAACCACAAAGCATGCTATTACAATTAAATAGACAAGTGAATGAAAATTACATTTGTGGGAAGTTAAAGGGCATTTGGTAGGTTCCTCAAGTGCATAGAATCTTTTTCAAAGTTTAAAATATTAGAGTTATACAACCAATATTAACATCAATCATCAATTGTATGTATTTATTATTATGTTCATGTAACTACCACACTGTCACAAGTACCTAGGGGTTTCATGTGATCATGCCCACTGAGTGTGTGATGTAGCCTTAGGTAAGCAAAAGATTGATTTGCCAACAGGCCTATTAGCCAAACACTTAAAATTACATAAGAAATTATATGTTATAAATAAAATAAATGTGAGTGTTTGTGGTGGTTGTAATACTTGTAATAAGTCTTTCTGGGCATCGTTGCCATGTATTCCCTAGTAGAAAGTCTCCAGTGTTGTGCTCCTTGGTGAGAGTTCTCAAAACTAAGAGAGAGGATTTTACAGCCAACTCTCTCAATGCAAAAAACGCTAAAGGTGTGCAGACTGACTGAGACTGTCAAGTCCATGAGGGCTTAGGGCTGTCCCATCTTCAAAACAGCATTTTTAATGCGAGTGCTCTGGCTTGGACTTTTTGTCCTTATATCAAAAAAGTCTGAAATTTACATAGTATTTTTAAATTATGATGTGAACATTCAATTGCCACAGTTGTTTGCTAAGTAATTTTACAACAAGGTTAACCTCTTTGCGCAGATGGCAAATTTTGTAAATTCTCACCTATTTAGGGGGTGCTCTTTATAACTCCTGGTGTGAGCATCACAGAAACTTGGTAAATGGCTTAAATGGCAGTTGTACTATTTACAATATGATTAGATTTGTTTATTTTCATAATTTAAGTCAAAATAAAGTGCCACAAATGCAAAGAAACTTTGGGAAAAAAATGTATTAAATAAAAATGTTTTGCAATGAAATACTGAGAGCTACATATGTGAAACAGGTAAATCTATACATTTCCTGAATCATGAACTCTGTGTCCACAAGTGTGCAAAATCTGAGGATGATATACAAAACTACTAAATATATATGATGCAAAATATAGGTAGTGTACCCTGGTGTCTATTAGTGTCTCCAAAACGATCCAAATCCAAATGGTTCAATTGCACTGCTCTAAATCATAATAATAATGATATATTTAACTATAAATCAATGGTTTTATATTTATATGAATATTTTCGTCAGGATAGAGGGGTAGATATCTATGGGTCCAAAACCCTATCCCAAACATGTCATAAAATAAATAAAATGAGTTTTGTCCATTATAAAGCATATACATTTGTCCCTTCTGGTGGTGTAAGATGAAAACAATGATATCACAGTGTTACACACACCTAAATATGTAGCCTAATCATTTCACTTGTGCCTCAATAAAACATCAGTTTTCCCTGTAATGTACAGTATGTATACTTTTGCTCTGGGATTGCATTTCTCTGATCGCATTTTTCTGACCAATCATAATGACTCCAAGGAAAATGTTACATTCATCTATATATCAGCACACAGTAAATTGGAATGAATGGAGCATAACCCAAGAAGACAAGCCTATAGCCTATATTATGTATGATAACATTACAATACAATTATATTCCTCCAACAGGAAAATGCTGCCAAATGTTCTAGCTTCAATAAAAATCGTTCATGAAATATAAAACATGACTGAGCCATCAATGAACGTTACACTACAGTGTGTGGAATGTGAAGATAATAATATCTAACATAGCCTACTAGACAAGACGGCGATTGAGTGGAAAAACTAATGTACATATGTAGCCAGTGAGAAGAACCACATATTACAAGCAGTAATACTTTCATATCGAGGACAAAGAACAGCTAATGTGTTTTCTGTAGCTGTTTGCGTCATACTACATTGATAAAATGAAAGATTTTGTTACGCTGGGCTGTAATTTACTGTTAAGCACCCAATACCAAATTGTAAACACCGTTGAGAAGAATATACTGTCATCTATCGAATAAAACAGTTGTGAATAAAACCGGATGTGAAATACTTCAGAGCTGCAGGTTCAGTATATGGGGTGTTTCACACAAATGCTAGACATTCTAGACTGGTGTGTATTTCTCAAACAGACAGTTCAAGACAATAAATGACCACTGAATTTTGAAAGGAACATCTCTATATGTAAAACTAATGGTAGGATTGTATATGTATTTCATATTTAGTAGCAGATATTGATAGTAGAATGATGTGATATCATTACACACAAATTTTATTTTGCATTTGAGTGAGCAGGCCTTTTCACAGCTTTTTTGGCATATGATCGGGCTATTGTTGGGGTTATCTTGTTGCTATGGCGGAATACTAATTTTAGATGATGAAGAAATACAGTATATTTATTATCTCACACATAGATTCTATTGTCCACTATGTCACGCATGGGTAGGTATAGTTGCAGGCGAGACCCGTGGAGGGTTGTTTGTTAATTAGACTTGCTACGGGAGAATAGTGACACTCAGAAACTCTGCATTCAGCAGATTTGTCACGAATCGTATACTAATAAAGATACAACACAGAGTTTTTTTTTTACTCATAGTTTGGCTGCAGGAGCAACGAATGTTTCAGTTGAGCAAAATGTTGCCGCCGGTGCCATGGCCAATAGGCATCTGCGCAAAGGGGTTAACCTGCAATATGCTCTTTAAAGTAAGTAAAAACTTTGTGTAAAAAGCTGTTACTACATTCTGGGGTAGCAAAATTATACCCTACACATTTCCGTTTTTTTGCAGAATCTCCTGCAGTTGTAGTCTATCTGACAGCAGGTAAACAAAAGGTATGAGCTGTGGTGACCATTGCTCTGACAACATGAATAATATGGCTGCCAACTCATTCCATTTCGGCCAATTTCACACGAATTTTTCTTTGAACACATTTTCTTCCGTTTGTAACAGCTGACGTCTTTTTTCTATGCTCCTGCCGAATGGCTGAAGCTAAGCAGTGTGGGCTTGGTTAGTACTTGGATGGGAGACCTCCTGGGAATACTAAGTTGCTGCTGGAAGTAGTGTTGGTGGGCCAGTAGGGGGCAATCTTCCCTCTGGTCAAATAAACCCCAATGCCCCAGTGCAGGGACGGGAACACTGCTGTAGGAGATGCTGTCTTTTGGATGAGATGTTAAACCGAGGTCCTGACTCACTGTGGTCAGTAAAGATCCCATTATCTCAAAGAGTAAGGGTTTCCCCGGTGTCCTGGCTAAATTCCCGACCTGGCTCTTTCAATCTGCCACCTAATCATCCCCCAGTTTAATTGTACCTCCCTGTGACTATTGTTATTAATGTTGTGTAATTACCCCCCCCCCAAAAAAAAAAAAAAAAAAAAAACCCAATCATACTGACTGCGCCTAGTACTTAGATTCGTATTTGCCTTTTTAGGGTTGTTTTTAAACGTTCTTGTTCCTAGTTTGAAAATGCACTATGTACGTCGCTCTGGATAAGAGCGTCTGCTAAATGTCTATAATGTAATATAATGTAATGTCTAAAAATGGTTCTCTCCCTCTCCACCTCGGCTGATGTGTGGTGAGCATTCTGGTGCAAAAAATGGCTGCCGTTGGATCACCCAGGTGGGTGCTACACATTGGTGGTGGTTGAAGCAAAGTCACATTTTACATCTGCTTTTTTTCGTCCATTCATAGTCCCACCATTAAACATCCGTTTCTGTCCTAATCACGCAGCAAGTCCAGCAAGCTAGTGGGAGCCTGCGCTTATTTAATTGAATTTGATTTATTTCATTAATTTATTTTTAAAGCCCTGCCTGGAAAAGTGGGGACCCTTATTAAAAATTGATCTACAAGCTGTTTGTGTTGGCACCTTGCTGAGGACCCCATTGGGATTCAGAGGATGGAGGCCACAATGTTGATTAGCAAGTAATGCAAGCGACAGCGCGCTCCTCATCACCCGTGACCAGAATCGATATTGCGACCACCGCCTTTCCCCCACCACCCCCTGCTGTACTCCCCTTCCACCTCGCTCGGGCCTGCATTTGTCAAACAAAACAATTAAATGCATCTGAAAGTCATTACCCACATCGCTGAGCAACAATCGCCACTCGTTGATGAGTATAAATGTGGCTCCCCACATTGTGATTTTGCAGGGTGACTCCTTGGGGTGCTTGGTATTCAGTAACCGTCTCAGCCCATTTTGAATATATAAATGCAACCCCTCACTGTTTATTTGTGTAACCTTTAAAAACTGGAGAAGGTCAACTGGGAACTTTCCTTTTGCTTCATTGCTAAAAGTAACCTGGGTGACAAAATACAATATATTGTACAACCAGTCAGTTGTAGAAGGCTGTAGTGGAGGCTATTTTGGGGGAGAGGGTGGTCATTAGGTCACAGCACAGATTGGAAACACTGAGGTTTACGCCCCCACTCCTTAGATAAGCACCTTTAGAATCTTTAAAAACTTTAATCTCCTAGCGCTCTCCACCCCACAACACCACACCAAGTATGGATTTAATGCTACAGAGGGAAGAGTGCACCCTGCAGGCCCACCAACACTTTTTCTAGTGAACCAGCTAAATTCTTAGACCCATGGTTTCATTATAGCTGCCACGTGCAGCTTTGAGCAAAAACCCTAGGCTTACTCTGTCTGACTTATGTGAGACCATATCACAGCGCCCTGTAGATAAAACAGTACATCATCATACCAGTGGGATCACTGTGTGTCTTCACCACCATTCCAGGCTGATTTCTCTGAGGGGCACTTTAAACCATCCTCCAATCTCCACAAATAGCACATGTTAAATTTATCCTCTGAATTTAGAAGAACATGGATACTGTCTGAAGACCTGTTTGGTATTTAAACTCAAAGTTATTTTACTTAATAGTTAAATTTTTAACTATTAAAAATGAAACACAGATAAGGACAGATACAAAGTTACAACAGTGAAATTCACTAATTTTGCTCATTTATTGGACTGAAAATGTAATAGGTTGGCCTCAGTGTGACTTCATGCAATACAGTGACCAGAGCTGAATTTGCTGCTATGTAAAATTACAGATGACTTCTTATGTAATAATAAGTGTTGATATTATACTAATAATTTACTACTTATTTTACATTGTGTGTGTATACACAGCCTGTTTGTATATACAGTATGTGTGTGTGTTGTGTGTTCTGTGTGTGAGCATGTATGTAGGCCCTGGCCTACACTGCAGCCAATAGGACAGGCCCCGCCTACCTGCAGGACTTAATCCAGAACTATGTTCCTGCTCGACCACTTTGCTCTTCTACAGCAGGGCGACTCGCACTTCCCCCCCTCCGTGCCAACGGCTCTCGCTCGTTCCGACTGCGTAGCTTTTCCACCCTAGCTCCTGAGTGGTGGAATGAACTCCCCATTCACCTATGTTCTACTCCGACCCTGCCTGCGTTCCGTCGTGGCCTGAAGACACACCTCTTCAGACTCCACCTTGACTAATATATTTGAATCTAGGACCTCTCATGGTACTTGTTTCTTGTCTAACTGTTTGTTATAGTTTATAATAGTATTTAGAATAGAATTGTAGTATAGCTGATTTATCCACAGATTACTGTGAACTACATTCAATGTTCATTGCTAGGGATAGCTGCTACGTTATGGGAAGGATGTGCTTTCTTATCTATTCTGTAGTTACATCGATGAAGTTTCTGTATGCAATTATTGTACGTCGCTTTGGATAAAAGCGTCTGCTAAATGACTGTAATGTAATGTAATGTATGTGTGTGTATCAAAAATAGCACATTATAAAACTTCACAAAAATACGAAAACTGTAAATTATTTAGAAGTGTTCTGGGAAATGTTGATAATTTATATTTAAACCCAAGAAAAAGTGTTTAGCTAGACAGCCATGTACACAGTTAATTTGTTTTGTACTCTGTGCATTCCCCTGACTTTCTCTTCCCTGAATAATGTTGTTTTGTATTTATCACAAATATCACTCTATTTAAAATTATGTTAATAAATAAAATAAGTATCAATATATTTCCCCCATTACTATGCATGATACCTTAAATTAATTATTTAAAGTTTGTGTAACACTTTCAAAACTGTCTGTACATACACAGTTTCACTACAGTAATACAGTAGCTCATTGAGTTTGCTCTTTATATTAATTTATGTTTACAATTTTAATAATGTGGAAAACATTACTAAACACACAAACTGAAATGCTTTTTTTTTTCACCTTAAAATCAGAAATCAATTCAGATCCAACAAACCAGTTGAGGCAGGGTAACTGTAATCAACTGCTTTAATTGATTTTATTAAGTGCAGTCCGTACTTTGTAGAGTAATAAAACAACAGTTCACACTGTAGATCACCAAGACAGGGGTTGAAGACTACTGCTAAATGACACTCATTTATGTTGAAATATACTCTATGCAGCATGGTTTCGTACTTGTATATATTGCAAGTATATTGCTTATATGTTAAAATGTTAAATGTTATGTTATGTTAACTTAATGAAGTGATACCTTTGGGACTGTATAAATCAAAAGCAACACCAAAAACAATATTATTCCTGGGAGAGAACGGCAGGGAAATGCACACAGTATGGTTGTCCCAACTAAACACTCTCCCTGTGGTTTAAATAAAATACAAACCACTCTCACTGTCTCTTGGTTCTGATAAGTATGTTCTTTCTACTAATTTACAATTACAATTTTGGCATTTGTAGGAAATAAAAAAAATGTGCATTTAACAAGGTAAGCAAACCACCACTAGAACAACAGATAGGAACATGTACAATCAGATTACAGCTGTCTAAAGGCGGGCGTAGAGAGGCGTTCGTCTTTTTTCCTACTAGAAACATTCACTGAGGTGCAGTCTGAAAAAAGTGGGATTTCAGAGATGCAGAATAAGTCAGTGAAACTGCCACCCCAACTGAGCAGGGAAGGTCACTCCACCATCGGGAGACAAGGGCAGAGAAGAGCCAGGGCTGCAAGGAGCGGCTGCTGGGAGCCTGAAGAAATGGGACAGCCAGCTGGCAAGAGCAGGCCAGGCGGAGAGGGGTGCTCGAAACAAATGTAATCATTGTCTGAAGGTTGGAGGAGGCATTGCCTCTCACAGCTTGGCATGCCAGCATAAGTGACTTGATCATAGATGATATATTACGACCTGACCCGTATGACACGATAACGACTGTGAACTGATTTTTATAAAGGTTTACTACATGAGCCCAGATCAGGGCTTTTACCTTACGGCGAACGGTAAAGTGCAGGTATCAGACTTATCGTACCCCGTTGACAGATTCTAACACTAAGGGCTATCTGTAGTGTTCGTTTGGGGAAACCAGGGTACTGTCCTCGGGTGGTGAGGTGAGCTGCCAGGACTCACACTGGCTGGGCTGACTGTCAACCTGCTGGCAGCCCTCTAGGGGTCTCTCATTCACTCTCTCTCTCTCTCTCTTCTGCCTCTTTCTGTTTCTCTCTCCTCTGTTAATTTCTGTGTATCTCTCTTCCTCTCTACACTGAAAAAAAATGTCTTAACAAGTGTTTTATTTTTCTAATCTTGAAAATATTAGATTGTTTTATGTTACTGACTTCGTCAAAGGTGACATTTTATTACCCCATTGGCGAATCTTTAAATGAGTCAAATTGTCTTACCTCTTTGGCAATATTTTTGTTTTAATTATCAAAAAATCTATAAGATTTAAAAAAAAATTATAATAAAAAATTCATTATAAGACTAAAACACTTTTTGTGATTGACTTATTTGTTGGTTTTTGCAGTGTATTTCCAACCCCTTTCCTTCTTTCAATCCCTTTCTCTCACTCACTCTGCCGTCCTCCTCGTCCCCATGCGGTGAGGTTTCTGCTCATTCACGAGTTCTCAGGCACTTGAATTACGGCTGAAATGTGGTGTCTATAAAACGCAGAGAGTCCTTTAATGGCTCCTAATAAATGAGGGATGAACAGGAGCGTTGATGGATACAGGGTTCACAGTTCGCAGCTTTAGGGCACAGAGTAGCTGCTACGTAAAAACATGTTTTAGCATTAGTCCTCCATCTCTTTCAGAGCAAGACTTAATGGGCCTTTTCAGTCACTGGAGTGAGAGAAAACAAAGAAATTTTGCCCAGAAAACACAATAACGCTGCAACACGTCAAATCGTTACATATTTCAATGGGTCTCTTAATCTCTCCGGTGAGCAATACTGAATTTGTGCTTTGGTACATGATGAAAAGGGGGAAAAACAGCCCCTTTAAAAAGGTGAGTCTTCAGTGCTCTTGTAAGATGCCCAGTTCAAACTCTTGATTAGGGATATTTTTTATAGATGAATGGAATTGTTTTTAGATGTTTCTTTGTATTTGTCCTGCTCATATATATATATATATATATATATATATATATATATATAAATTTATATGTATTTTATTTATTTTATTAATTTATTTACTTATTTTTATTGCTTTTATTTCTTATTTTCTTGCTTCTATTGTATCTGTCGTGGTGTTTACACAGGGCTCATCTGAAAATGAGACTTGTCTCAGTGTGATTCCTCTGTATAAATAAAGTTATTATTATTATTATTATTATTATTATTATTATTATTATTATTATATAACAGCGTGTTGGCAACAGCCACAAAGTGTCAAAGTTAAAAGACTCAATCTGCAGAGACTCAGCAACAGCAGTTGCAGTGATGAGTGGAACAGTGGGCAGAGAGAACTGCAGCATGGACACATGCTTTTTGCATTTAGACCATCAATGATGGATTGGTGTTCTGCCATTGATAAATGATTGCGCTCCGGCAGCGTGTATAATTGTCATTAAAAATGGGTAGAATGAGACCTTGCCTGATGAATGGAAAGTGAGTGGTGCCAGACAGTTATGGATCGGACTCTTTCCATTTGCCAAAGTAATGGAGTGGCCTCCTGTAAGATTCAGCAAACCGGCCATTTTATGAGGCCTAGCTCTGTCTACTGTCTGATTTCTATAGCCTTCACCAACAGAACACTGTAACCCTTGCTGTCCAATCTCATGCCTTATTCTCAGTTGTCCATCGTGTATAAAGCGTGCGCTTAGAATGCGTACAGCCTTCACCAACAGAACACTGTAACCCTTGCTGTCCAATCTCATGCCTTATTCTCAGTTGTCCGTCGTGTAAAAAGCGTGCGCTCAGAATGCGTACAGCCAGCTACAACTCTGGGGAAACCAAATGTAGAGCTTTCATTTTCTTTTTCAGACTAATTTCTTTTTCTTTTTACTTTGGTGATACTTGCTTTTTTAATTTGTGTTTTTGGCTGGGAGAAAATGTTTTTGTGAAGCTTATTTAAGTGTGGATCACATTAGCAGTCCTATTTCGATAGGAGTCATTTTTATAGTGGCAACACCCGTGTCTCCAAATTGCATCGTCTGCTTCATAAAATATGTATGCCTGTACAGGGATGTGAAATGCTAATAACTTTAGGTGGCGAATTAGATTTGTGTCGGGGAGGGAAAGCAGCAGAGTGCGAGTGGAAAATGCATGAAATAATAGCCATGGTACTCATAAACAGTTTACAGAGCCAGTGAATATTAATCAGCTTGCTTCAGAGATAAATTATATTTCTTTGCTCATACCTTCTCTTTCTTTGGCAGTGTTATTGAACAACAACAAAATTCAGTATTAAAGTAGTGCCAGTTTTTCTGTTGCTAAAACTCTGTTTAACCCTCAGTAAACTCAAACCAATCTGAACTCTGTGATTGGCTGCTATTGTGTCACGTGATGCTTATGTTATTAGCCCCAACTATTGGGGGGCAGCTATGAATTAATATTGTTGCAATAAATATCTGGCAAACTTTAATGTAATGTTCCCTCTGAATCAAGGGCTTCTATAAATGTATAGGGCACTGTACACAAATTGGCTGCTGTTTGCCTGCCCTGTTGCTGAAAATTCTGGCATTTATGTGTAAAGGTGTAACATAAATCAAATGGGCCCTTAACTCATTCAATGCCAGAGTATTCAGGATCACTAAGCCTCAGCAGTGCCAAGCCAATATGGCTGCCGACATAAATTGTTTTTAGATTGATCCTGTCAATGTGCAAACTGCTTATAAAACACATTATTTCACCTATTGAACATAATTTTTTGTTAATGAGGATAGATAGCACTAAATAGCATGCAACGTCAAACAATATTGATGGAAATATAAAGAATTTATTTTCAGTGCTTTTTTGGTGAACTTACATTGGTGATGTGTAATAATAGTGAGAAGTTTTCCATGAAAATAAGCTCTTTCATAACGATAGATATGTACAAATGCACACCTGAGTTACTTTGTATCAACTGTTTCAAACAGGAACGGTTATCCTGAGGTAAAAATAATGTAGGTAAAAATCTGTGGTGTGAGGGACTACATAAAAATGGAACCAACACTGGAGGAGATATGGAAAATAACTGGACAGAAATGAGAAAATTATTAAATATAAGTCGGGAAAGGGATATTATAAAACTAATTGATGGTAGGCTACTGTCCTTGACTCAAATGTTTACCAGACAATTGTGGAATGACTAAAAGCTAGGGGAGTAATTTTTCCCCGTTACTGAGACAGTAGCATAGCAGTAGCCTAGTTTGTTATATTGCCCACTTGATTGTGTTACATTTTTTATATTCTTGGCCACTGGCGCAGAAACGTGTCGGTACAAATTGACGGGGACTGAATCAAATCCCAAAAAAATTTACTGGTGTAAAACCGGTGTAAAGACGGCTGTGGTTGACTTTAGTCGCCCTCTGCACTTTAGGCCGTTCGTATTTTCGTTGACTAAAGTCGCCCGCGGCACTGAACGAGTTCAACCCTGCACTTTCATGCCATGGTAACTGTAACAGATTCATGATTTCCTGTTTCATTGCTTGATACAGATGGAAATCCCTAGAGATAGCCTAGAGAGGATATCACATAGCGCTTGCCTCAAGAAAGAGTTGTATGCATTAATTAATGAACAGCACACTTTGAAATTAACATTTTTTACATGCAATTCAAAATGGTGGTGATGCCCATCAATATTTTATTTGAGCCTGTCATTACACTGATTAATCTGACAAAAAGTCTGCTCTCTCCCTGAATATATGACAGGCTCTTCTACTCCTATCCTGCCGGAAGACAAACAAAATTGTGATTTGTCATTACACGCAATGTTGTGACGAACTGTGCTTGGTACTGTAGGTTTTTGTTTGGACCACACCATAGTTCCATATGCAAGACATTAAGCAGCACCCCAGCATTGATGTGCAATACAGGGGGAAAAAAGCATTATAGTCAGAATTAAATACATACATGAGCTATAGAGCAAAGACAACATGATCAAAACAATAAACCAGTCATAATTTATGCATGTGAGCACTGTTGTTTTGATTTTATAGTTAGATCAGTGGGTAGAGAGTTCCAGAGTTTTGCCGCCTAGTGGCAAAACTCCAGTGGTAATGCATGGCTGTCCTGAGTGCTGCTGGTAATGAGTTGATCCTATTAAAGTTCAATGAAAGCACTGGCATGGTACAGTCGACCGGTACACACCAGAACACCAAAGTACCAGACCTCTCCTGCCCTCAGCCTCCCAGCGGCCTGTCTGATATCTTTTTTATCCTGCTGTTTAAAGAAAATAAAAGAAAATAAAACATAATTTATGCATGCTCTCCCTGGCATTTTGTACCCATGCACAGAGGACCATAAACAGCGCTAGAGAAGGGGGGGGGGGGTGAAATGAGTTGCTGCCTGTCAGTCTCCGATCATAAAGCCTTATGCCTTGCCACCTTCCATTTGCCTGTGTGTTACTCAAAATGGCAGCCATGCTGAAAGTGGATGCAAGCATCTATTTGCATATAGGCTTCTAGTTTGTGGCTTATTCATAGTGCTGAAACACTGAATTCATTTGACAGTCTCCAGCTCTGTTCCCATTTTATCTTGCTGCATTTGTCCCCACATAAACCTGCACCACAACATAATAAACAAATCAAATTCTCGGTATCTCCTACTGCTGTTGAAAAAAGCTTTCCTGCAAATTATCTCCAAAGCACTGGGATCTGTTCAAGTCTTTCCACATCAAGCTGTGCTACACAGAATCTCTTTATTTAAGCAGTTTATATATTTCCTTGGGTAAAATGGTAATAAAAAATACAAACAATACCTATCCTATTCTGCCAAGAAAATCAAGCAGACAAGTCAAATTTATGTCTCGTGATTAGTTTTTTTTACAAAAACATCATATTAGAGGCAAAAAAACACTATGTAAGTGCATCTTTCATTTCCATGCAAGCATGTACAAATTCCCGTAAGAAAGCCTACTCCAGCGAACAGATAAAAGGAAACAAGTGTTACCATGGAAATGGCTAGTGTCATAATCAAAGGATCTTATACCTGTGGGATGAGGTTTTGACTCCTCGTTGGTGACTTTGGGGAAGCCTTTGTATGATGCTCCATGAGCAAGTTTCTTTGCCTCCTGAATGAATAGGTTATGTGATACAGTGCAGTTACAACCAGTGGCATGAACTATAGCTTTTGAAGTAATTTACCACTAAAAAGGCCACATTTAACCCCCCTATTACCGCAGAGTTACGTCTAGTGACGTCAGGTCTGTCCAGCATTACAGCACCGATTTATGCACCCGCAGCGATTTAATATCTTAAACATTATGAAACCATAATGTTGCAAAACTATTTTCTTAAAATAAAGGACACAACAGAATCTGAAATTATTTGAAATGTATAGCGATTTTGTTATATTAAAAAAAAGTGTATCAAGGCATTTTACAGGTACATTGGGGAAAGCGCTAAAATGTGCAAAACAAGGCAAAAACACAAAATGGAAAAAATAATTAAAGAAATACAAAGGGCAAGATAAAAAATAAAAAAATTTCTTCAGTCAAAATTAATTCAGTACGCTTCTGCCTTCCTCTGCTCCCGCTATTTGGAGTGCGCTTTACACGTGCACTGTCTCTCTTCTCTTACTCATCAAATCCACAGTAAACCCCACAGCTTTGGTGGTTTGTGTCCCAACAAGTCTCCCATCATCTTCATCACACTATTGTAATGAATTAATTTTAAGTAATGTTGAAACATACTGTTTGATTGTGCAAAATTAGTTTTGATAGTGCTTTGAATGTGCAATTTGACTCAATGCACTGGTCAAAATAGCGTGCCAAAGGAGAGAGCGTCACATTCGCACCTGGGTACCAACACCTGCGGCATATTGTCGGGCAGGGGGGTTTTATGAAGTAAATGGCACAAATTGCCTGTATTTACTTACTGAGTTCATTTCTTTGACAGTTATTTTAAGGCCAAATATTTAGGAAAAGTCATGGAAGAACAGGGTATTGCATTGCATAGTGTTGGAGTAATTCACATTTTTAAATCGAAATACCTGGTGGCGTGGCCTTCGGCCTTATTTGTGTTAAAGACAGGTATTCTGCACACACACACCTTGCCAGCGGTCTGTTTAGTTAAAGCTCATTCGGTATTTCTTCCGTTTTTTATTCGACATGAATTGTGTATGAGCGTTTGATGGCAGGTTAATTTGTTCTTGGAAGAGCTAATCTTAAACCAGTCCGGAGGCTAATTCCTTCCCTTGTGTCACTCACGCTGTAATGGGGTAGGAAGGCAAGAGTTTCATTACGCAGGGAGCAGAGTCGATCATCATTAACGGCCCAGCTCTGCTTTTGTCCTGCCTATATCAGTTAAAGTTAATGCTCGGGGCAGCGCAGTGGTGTCAGTGCTGCCGGGTTGTGAACCTCCGTGTGGAACGATAGGCAGAGCTCCATCCTCTTTACAGCGCAGACCCTGGTTGAAGCACTGTGGAAGGGATTGAATTAATACTGCAGCACGTATATGAATATTGAACCCCCCCACCCACACACACACACACCTACCCAAACACTGCATACCATCCTGCATACCACTGTGCGCTGTGACCTTCACTGAATCTTAATGCTGAGATACTGCAGTGTGGGTAAGATATTGATATGCATGCTGGTGTCTCACAACCTGCTGGCGCTGTGATGGAGCCGTAGATGTATGGCGGAGGCGGGGGGGGGTTATGTCTATGCCACAGTATATTATTAAAGAGCTGCCCAACCATCATTCCTGTATAGGATTAAAAATGAAGAGGAGACGTGCCTGGGGTTGCTGGATCACGGTGTGCATGTGTGTGCGTGGATGTGTGTGTCTACGTACATAGGGTCCAGTAGAATCTGCTTAATTGCACAACCCAATTGCCAGGAAAATACATAGAAGTACATACAGTACTGTACATCTTCAATACAGTACAAACTCCGGTGTGGCAAACGACACGTCTGATAACGGACCTTTTATACTCGTGCGAGAACTCAGAATTAATGAGACAGTAGACGTAGACAGAGAGTGGCGATGACCGTGTGTCCCCCTCAGGTTATCTACGTGATTTTCCATGAAAACTGCCTACCTTGAATTTGGGCAGTTGTGTGTCTTTACAGGGGCAATTGTCAGTTTATTTATGTCGCATCTGCTGAATTTTAATGTATATTTCTAGATCATTATGCGATGTAAATGGAAATAATTTGATGCAAATATACGAAATATGCGATTATGGTTTATGCAAATATACAATCTCATTACAATGGAATGAATGGTTAAAAATATGCCAATTCTATGCAAATACCCAAATTATGCGATAATTGGGCCTCCAGAACAGCTTGTATCTGCCATGGCATGGAATCTACCAGTGTCTGGAATTCTGCAAGAGAGATGCGGCACCATTCTTCCGTGACTGAGAAAGTCAATCAACTCATACCTCGTGTCATTCCAGGATTTCGTAAATAAATACTCAATAGGCTTCAGATCTGGTGACTGAGAAGTCAATGGTATTTTCTCCTCAAACCCAGAAGAAGTGTCTTGTATGACAAAAAACTGAAAATATTTTCAAAAATGTTAATTTTATTTTTATTCAATGTCTGTTGTAGTTTAGGTTTCAGCATTGTATGGTTCTTAAGATTAATCAATACTGTCTGTTTTTCTCCACCAGAACAACCTGCTCGACTCTCATCAGTCCGGTTTCAGAACCGGGCACTCTACTGAAACTGCGCTCCTGGCTGTGTCTGAGGCACTTGCCACTGTTAAAGCCTCCTCCCTCTCCTCTGTCCTGATTTTCCTTGACCCGTCTGCAGCGTTCGACACGGTCAATCACAAACTCCTGATCTCCTCACTGGCTGAGATGGGCATCTCCGGAACTGCTCTCTCTTGGTTCACATCCTATCTCACAGATAGATCCTACTAAGTCTCCTGGAAGGGTTCTGTCTCTGCACCTCATCCATTTTTTACAAGAGTCCCACAGGGATCTGTACTGGGTCCTCTGCTGTTCTCCATTTATACTAAGTCTCTTGGTTTGGTTATTAATTCACATGGCTTATCTTACCATTGTTATGCTGATGACACTCAACTCTTCCTCTCTTTCCCTCCCTCTACCCCCAAGTTAAGGAGAGGATATCTGCTTGCCTGGCAGACATCTCTGAGTGGATGTCTAGCCATCACCTGAAGCTCAACCTCGACAAAACTGAGCTGCTCTTCATGCCATATAAGACCTCCCCGCTTCTAGACCTGTCAATCACCGTCGACGGAACCATAGTGACCACCTCCCGCTTTGCAAAGAACCTGGGGGTGATCCTGGATGACCAGCTGGACTTCAAAGAACACATCAGTGTAACGGCACGGTCCTGCAGGTCCCTCCTGTACAACATCAGGTGGATTCGGCCATACCTGACCACCTACTCCGCTCAGCTTCTTGTCCAGACTATGGTCACCTCACGTCTGGACTACAGCAACTCCCTTCTCGCAAGCCTACCAGCCTGCGCCATTCTGCCCCTACAACTGGTCCAGAACGCGGCTGCCCGGCTTGTGTTCAACCTCCCGAAGTTCTCGCACGTCATTCCCCTGCTGAGGTCACTCCACTGGCTGCCAGTCGTGGCCAGGATCAGGTTCAAAGTTCTGACCCTGGCCTACACTGCAGCCGAAAGGTCAGGCCCCTCCTACCTACAGGACTTGATCCACCAATTAGCTCCTGCTCAACCACTTCGCTCTGCTGCTGCAGGGCGACTTGCACTTCCCTCCCTCCATCTTAACGGCTCTCGCTCGTCCCGACTGCGGAGCTCCTCCACCCTAGCTCCCGAGTGGCGGAACAAACTCCCCACTCCGCTGCGCTCAGCTGAAACACGCCATCGTGGTCTGAAAACACACTTTTTCAGACTCCACCGTGACTAACTACCTATATAGGGCCAATTATTTAGTACGTACTTCCTGTTTATCTTATTTTCTATTTGTGTTTTTTGCTATTTTAATAGATAAGAATGTATAGCCCACTGTATTCTATGTTCACTACTAAGGATAGCTCCTACATATTATTTATGTGTGCACCACCCAGTCATTTGTCGGAAACACAAAGGCAAACTTTCTGTATCTGACCAAATTCTACCACTGTTCAGTAGTCCATTGCCCATGTTCTTTATACCATTGTGCTCGCAAACATTAACAGGTGTAAAGTGTATTTTTTGCTCTGCAACCTGACTATAGGATCCTTCTACTCAGTGTTAATAAGGCCATTTAGTGTTGAGGGGAGGAACCTATTTAAGTTGATGTAATGTAACTAATGAATCACAATAAATGATTTGGTCAAAATACACTGCATACTTTAGAATTAAGTTTCGCAAGTGTAGGTCTACTTCTCATTGTATAAAGTAAAAATGTTGTATGCTAAGTTCAGATCAGGGCTTGGAAAAAAAATTTTTAAACCAAAAACAAAAGTCATTTTTTGCAGGAACAAACATTAAAATGGAAACAAAATGAACAATACTGTTCATGAGCAAAAACTTTAAGTGAAAATGTAGGTAACCGCTAACAAAAAAATATTTTTCGTTCCATGCATTTCACAAATGCTACATCATCATATCTGCCAACATTTAGGTTTTAAATTAAGGGAGATTGTTCTAGGAGGGGGGGGGGGGGGGGGGTGAGGAGTTTGTGTGTTTTGCTGTGGCAACAACAGGTTACTAAAAGAAAAACCAAATAGCTAAGACAAAGTTAAGAAGGAAATAAGGTGGCAGCACGGCCACTGCCAGGACCTCTTTTTTTTCTTGAATAAAGCTACTTTTGGTTTGCCAGGTTGTGTTGAACAGATGGTGTGAGATGATGCAGTGTGTGAATTAGGTTTTATAAGCAAATCTGGCAACTTCACTTACATCACAAACAGATAAGACTGATTGATCTGTTCATGATGAATTTTCATCAGAAACTTTGAGGGCTGGGAAAATTACGCAATTTTTCCGGGAGAAACAACAAAATGGGAGTACGCCGGTAAATGGCTTTAAAATATGGTAGAATATGTGTAGGTGTGTTTCCCTGCTATAATTGCTCCAACTAACCCTAACCTAAAAACAAATTAATAAAATATTTAAAAATTAAACATTTATTAAGTTATTCAGACATCAAATTAAATGGAATTAGTTTAAAGAACAACAAACAAATATTAAAACGAGTCCCATACACCCCTGAGTCATGAACCCACCAGCCACCGGTGCGTTAAATTGCTATAGCCGTTAACAAAGGTAGTTTTTTTTTATCACCTTTAGTTCATTGATAGCCAAGTCGGACCTTGTCAGGAAGCTGGAATTCGAGGATAGCCTATTTTGACCGCTTTTGCCAGGTTGAAGTCAAGGAAGATGTTCGAGGGCAACACACAGGTTATTTATATTATGGTGGTGGTATTTGGCATAGCCTAATATATTTTTGGTGATGCTTTGTCGACTGAATTTGTCTACTTCCGTACTGAATATGAGCAGGCCAGTCAGTGCATGTTATTGCAACGAGTTCAGGACTTTTCATTTCATTTTTTATGTTTGACTACTGTGTAAATTGTCTCAGTGTATTTGTTAGTGCTAACGATGCTGATTCGTATCTCTCGACATGGATAATGTTCATGCTATCATCTGTTTATGTTCAAGTCAATTGTTGGATTTGACTTTTGTGTGTGCAATTCATAAAGCTTGTATTTCAAAGATCTCAGTAGCTGCTGCTACACCTTGTAAATGCCTGGATGGATCAGATTATTTGCTTGTGCTGCTGTGAGTGATTTGAATTTTGCGTCTCTTCCGACAGGATTTCCCGTTTCCCTAAATCAAAGCTACGGTGGCCCAGAGGTGCAATCCACATTTCTAAAAATAAATCTTTGTTTCTAAATGTAAATCCTTGTTTCTAAATGTAAATCCTCGTTTCTAAAACACAATCCTCGTTTCTAAAACACAATCCTCGTTTCCAAAACGAAATCCTCGTTTCTAAAACCAAATCCTCGTTTCTAAAACACAATCCTCGTTTCTAAATCCAAATCCTCGTTTCTAAAACCAAATCCTCGTTTCTAAAACCAAATCCTCGTTTCTAAAACACAATCCTCGTTTCTAAATCCAAATCCTTGTTTCTAAAACCAAATCCTCGTTTCTAAATCCAAATCCTCGTTTCTAAAACCAAATCCTCGTTTCTAAAACCAAATCCTCGTTTCTAAAACACAATCCTCGTTTCTAAATCCAAATCCTCATTTCTAAAACACAATCCTCGGTCCGTGTACCTTCCGTTCATTCTATTTCCAATTTTGAAACGCAAATCAAAAAACAAATTTAGGGCCAATTTTTCTATTTCCATTTCTGAAACAAAAATCGGACAATCAATTTAATGGCCCTTTTTAAAAAAACGATAGCATTTTCTGACCCAAAATTTAGTTTTCGGGGAAAGGCCTCACATTTCTGTATTTACATTTTCAATTTTCAATTTTTACGCTTTTCAGTCTGTGGCCCGGAACTAAAATAAATAATCGCGCGGATTGATCCACATTGCAGGAAACGCAGGAAGCAGTGCGCTAGCCTAGCTTTATTAACTCCAGCGTTGTGTCGGTCTGCAAACAATCGCGCACAATGGACTCAAGTTATATTCTTTTTAAAGGAAACAAAAGGCTAACGCTTAAGGAGGACGACATGATTGGAGATAAAATCGCCAGAATATTCCAGGTAGGTAACACTTTTTTCCGTTTGCTTGGAGAACATGCTTAGGATGCTATGCATAGGCTAGCATACGGCTAGCCGACTCATTAAGGCTCCTAAATGTAAGATAATTGAAGTTTAAAAACTATAAGCCTATTTTTGTGTGTGTATGTGTGAGAGAGCTGGTTTGTGTGTGTGTGTGTGTGTGTGTGTGTGTGTGTGTGTGTGTGTGTGTGTGTGAGAGAGAGAGAGCTGTTTGGGTGTGTGTGAGAGAGAGAGCTTGTGTGTGTGTGTGTGTGTGTGTGTGTGTGAGAGAGAGAGAGAGAGCTGTTTGGGTGTGTGTGAGAGAGAGAGCTGGTGTGTGTGTGTGTGTGTGTGTGTGAGAGAGAGAGCTGTTTGGGTGTGTGTGAGAGAGAGAGCTGGTGTGTGTGTGAGTGTGTGTGTGTGAGAGAGAGACAGAGAGCTGGTTTGTGTGTGTCTGTGAGAGAGCTGGGGGGGAAGCAATAGAATATTTGGTAGGTTGCACATATCTGTAATTAACATTTAGCTGATGCTTTTCTTTCAAAGGTATATGGTCCTAGCCTGTATATAACTGATGATGAGAATGTGGCGATATTCCCGGGATCGTCTGGACATTTCAGCTGCTTGGACCTTAGACCTCGTGGCCACTATGAGGTTCATGGGGATGATATTGGTCTACCGGTCGCTGAGCAGACTCCTCCATTGTCATGCCAGAACCGTTTCCAGTTCCACCGTACAGCACAACCCACTGCTGCTCTAGGGTCACCTGCTCAGACCATAGTTCCCACTCCCCCCCGAGCAAGCATGAGTAACACTTTCCAAAGGTACACCCAGTCTCATCAGTTCACAGCCCCTACAATTGACTAGCAAGCTACATATGAATAAATCAACATAATTTTATTTGTTTTCATAATTCTTAAGATCCTTTGTAACCAAGATAATTTAAAAACTTGAATCAACTGTTATGTAGACTATAATTAATTGATTTGACTTGATGTAAACCACTCCCACAACAATCTTTCTAGGTCTGTTTTCATTGCTGAGCTCAGCCAGGGGAAACTGAAGCCTGCTCGTATGGTTGTACTCAGACTGTTTGAGTTTGAAGCCACAACCACAGGTATCCTTGCAAAAATATACGATGCCCTGCAGAGTGATGATCCTCTCATCCTGACTGATGCCCAGGGAAATGAGATTGTGGACTCTGAAGGGACAAGAGGTACTGATTGAAAAAATGAATTATTACATAATAATAAATAAAAATGCTTTGTTTGATCAACAATATGCCCCATTTACTTCAATATCTCTTTTTCTCTCTTAATTTTTTGACCCACAAAGTATTCTGTTTAGCTGCAAATATGTTTACATCATACCTGTTAAAGGATTTGTCTTCCTCTCTTGCTAGGCTCCAAATATTGGAAGCAAAATGCAAAAAAGTTTCTTGCTGTCCCAGAGCAGATCTACCATGAGTTCCAGCAAGGAACAAAGGGAAAGAAACTGAGGTAAACATTTTAGTTACTGCCTGTTAATATTTATCTTTCATTTTGTTTTTAATAACATCTCTTATCTGAAGAGAACTGGTGAATATTGTATGATTTTTTTGTTTTGTTGTTGTTGTTTTTGTCCCTCCTTGTAGTCATAAAGATATGGACTCCATAAGTCTTCAGGAGGTCCATGATAAAATAGAAGAAGTGATCTTGGCTGCTCAAGGACTGAGTGAAGTCACCGCAGTCATTAAGGACCTGTCAATACATGCAAGCAACACCAGGGGCGCCATGCTGGTTCTGAACCACACCATGATAACACACATGAAGGATGCCTTTGGTTGTATTGTGTGCAAAGGTCTGTAACATAATTTGCTGTCTGATCTATATTAAAGTCTACCTTTAAACAGGATCAAATTGAATGTTGAAGTGAATCAAGCATTAATTCTCTTTTGCATGTTAAAGTAAACTGCCAAGCTTTTAAACATATGTAATATATAGGTAAAGAGAAAATATATTGAACCCTAATCTTGCATGTGTATTGTCCTTTTTATTGTCTTCATCAAACAGGGCTTATGGAAGAACCTGTGATGGCCATATGCTGCAAAAGCTTTGTTGGCTGCAAAAACTGCGTTGACCAGTGGATGCTGACATCCGACCAGTGCCTCAAATGCAGGGCAGATGAGTTCTCTGTGAATGCACACAGGCTGACCAGTCTGGACACTGTTCTCTCCATACTGGGTGGTGTAATTAAGATGTGATTGTATCACATTCTGTGATTTAACCTTGATTACCTCTGTTACAGTACATCTGGCTAATTGTTCAAAGTCAGTTGGAATTTTGCACTTGTTCAACGGCTGTAGATACAGAATATTTTTATTTTTATATATTTTTTGTATTTCATGTTGCAGTTAAGAAAAATATGTTCACTGGGTGGGGAACATAGTGTATTGTTTAACATTGCTATTTTAGCATAGTGCTGCGGTTAAAGGAAAGTAACAAAATATACAGTATATCCAGTACCAACTTGATTTTATGATACTGTCTTTATTTGTTATTTTCATGCATAGTGTTGCGTAATGTTTATCAGATGCAGCAATGCATTCTGAAATGGTACAAAGTTATAGTTTACCACGTTGTCTAACAAAACTGAAATATCAGGGTACTCCTCAGCAAAATGTTGTTCTGCTGATATTTTGTCCTCCTCAGTTGAGAATGGGTCAGTTCCAAAGCAGGAGACTCTAGTCAGTGAAGAGCCAACATCCTGCTGGTACATGTCTGCTGCTTGAGAGGCATGTGGCAACAACTCCTCTCCTAGTTTTTTTGGACATCCTCCTTCTGCTAAACGATTGGGTGTTCCTTTGCCTGTGAAGCAAAGCATAGGCCACAAAATGTCAGTTACTGTTTGAATTCAGTCAACTTTAAAATAAAGAAAAAGTTCACAAAAAAGGACTGGACTGAATTGTGTGATACAAGTTTTTTTTATGTAACTCACCTGGGATTCTGTGTGCATTCCACGCAAGTACAGCTCTTGTTATGCCAATCTTGCACAGCTCAGCAGTAAGGTTAGATGTACAGTATCTGGTGACGTTGTCGTCCATGTTAAGGACTTCCTGATCCTGCAGCTGTATGAGGAATTCATTCATTGGGTAATTTACCCGGTTGTTTATCTCTACCCACATTCGCTCCACCGTATGATTCTGTAGACAAGAAAAGGGTAATTAAAAAAAAAAAAACTTAAGGTGGATAATATAAAACCAACACTCAAAAAAAATCCCCACTCAATTTAGTCTGCAAAATCAACATGGTGAGAGGAAACAGGATTATATCAGATGTAAAAAGTTAAGAAGCACCCCCACTCAAGGGTGCATCTGGTTAAGGTTAAGTGATATATTCTGTTTTAAAAAAGTGTTAAACAGGTATATATTCCAACAACAATCATTGCTATAGTTAGTTATTTTGTTGCTCAGTATGAAACATGAGTCTCAATAGTGAAATCACAATTATGTCTCAGTTGACCACAAAAAATCTCTCTCTCTCTCTCTCTCTCTCACACCTTTGTTGACTGAGTTTGCAGATATGGTTGCCTTTGCAAGTTGTGTCTGTGGTTAGACAGCATCTCCTGCATATAGAGGGACAGGTAAAATTCCCGGCCGTGGTCCACCCTTACCTGGTCCCACATCCCATATTCAAGAACTGCTGATCTATAAAATAGTGAAACATGACTCAATCAAATGTTGACTCATCAAATGTTAAGTCTGCAATGTAGGATAGAGAAGAATATTGCAATGTACTAGGGTATTGTGTGCACAATTACAGGTGAAACTCGATAAATTAGAATACGTTTATTCTAATTTAGTTGTAATTTAGTTGTTTGTTTATTATTCTCACTTTAACATAAGAAAGTTTACTTCCAGGTTTGAGGTTTATTAACATTTTGGAATGACCAAAGAAAAAAAACATGATTTTGTCTTTTTTTCTTTTTACTTTGTCTGTAATATAATGACTTAAGTTTCCATAGACTTTCACAATCACAATAAAGTTGCATCAGAGAAAGGGGTATTGAAGCCAAAAAAAAAGGTTGAGAAGCACTGTACTAACCTGTAAACTTCTTCATAGATCGTGAGGTTATTTTTAACCGGCATGGTTGCGTGGGCAACGACCTTACTGCTGTACCCATCTATTGCAAGAACGTGTGTCACTCCGAACATGACCAATTTTTCGTTCTGGTCGATGTGGACTTTGTGTCCCGTGTATGCAGCACTGTAGGGGACGGGGTTAAGGTTACGTGCGCCCTTTGGGGGAAAAAGTAAGTAAAAGTCAGTTAGTAAAATACATTATACCATATACCACAACATTAAAGGCTTGCAAAAGATACATACACGTTTGCGCATTTCATGATAGTTACAATGAGTTGTTCTCAAAATCTTCCCCACCCGGCGTTCACCAGCAACCACTCCCATTGCAGCAGACAGGTACCCGGTCATCATCTTTCGGCCATATGTTGACCCTGTCTGATGAATCAACATAAGCCATGACATGTAGGCCTAGTCTACATGAAATATAAAATATAAAACAGAGGTGGGTAGAGTAGTCAATAATTGTACTCACGTAAGATTATTATTACTTCAGAATAATATGACTCAATTAGAAGTAAAAAGTAGTCATCCAAATAATACTTGAGTAAGAGTAAAAAAAGTACTTGGTGAAAAAACTACTCAAGTACTGAGTAACTGTTAAATAATGTCTGATTCATTTCTGAAGACAAGTACTACAATCAATAAAATAATAGATCATGAAATTTATCCAAAAACCTAATCAAATAAATGTAACGGAGTAAATGTAACTAACCACCTCTGTAAATCGAAGAAAACCAAAATAACCTACCTGATTTATTGCCCTGCTGATAGCAACCTCTAATTTTGTGTCGGATACATGTCCCCTCCTGGAAATGTTGTGATGGGCACAAAATCTTCTGACACTCATTGCAGAACATCCTTGCGCACCTAATTGTAATAAATTCATGGAAATGTCCGCGTGCGACAGATTTTGTGCTATCATTTCTTTTATTAAATGCCCATAAGGCTCGAGGGACACCATCTCGTTCAGTCTTCAACCTCCTGCCAACCGAATCTGCTATTGTTGTGCTAAAGACGCGCTAATCGCGGGAAAAATGCTAAAATACTGCTTCCGGGTCACCTTGTAATAATACAGATGTTAAAAAATTCCCACATTTTTTAATTTTGGATTAACATAGATTGAATTCTTAGTGTTTATCTGGGAATATAAAAATCAATAATAGGAAAACACCACAAAATCCAATTTTATGGTTATATTTTAATGGAAAACGGCTCTTGTTTTTTTTTTTTTTTTAAAAACCTGCTACATATATTGAAAAAAGAAAAACGCCTTTTTTTTGTTTTCCGATTTGCGTTTCAAAATTGGAAATAGAATGAACGGAAGGTACACGGACCATCCTCGTTTCTAAAACACAATCCTCGTTTCTAAAACCAAATCCTCGTTTCTAAAACCAAATCCTCGTTTCTAAAACACAATCCTCGTTTCTAAATCCAAATCCTTGTTTCTAAATCCAAATCCTTGTTTCTAAAACCAAATCCTCGTTTCTAAATCCAAATCCTCGTTTCTAAAACCAAATCCTCGTTTCTAAAACCAAATCCTCGTTTCTAAAACACAATCCTCATTTCTAAATCCAAATCCTTGTTTCTAAAACCAAATCCTCGTTTCTAAAACACAATCCTCGTTTCTAAATCCAAATCCTCATTTCTAAAACACAATCCTCGTTTCTAAATCCAAATCCTCGTTTCTAAAACCAAATCCTCGTTTCTAAAACCAAATCCTCGTTTCTAAAACACAATCCTCGTTTCTAAATCCAAATCCTTGTTTCTAAATCCAAATCCTTGTTTCTAAATCCAAATCCTCGTTTCTAAAACCAAATCCTCGTTTCTAAAACACAATCCTCATTTCTAAATCAAAATCCTTGTTTCTAAAACCAAATCCTCGTTTCTAAAACACAATCCTCGTTTCTAAATCCAAATCCTCGTTTCTAAAACACAATCCTCGTTTCTAAAACACAATCCTCGTTTCTAAATCCAAATCCTTGTTTCTAAAACACAATCCTCGTTTCGAAAACACAATCCTCGTTTCTAAATCCAAATCCTCGTTTCTAAAACACAATCCTCGTTTCTAAAACACAATCCTCGTTTCTAAAACACAATCCTCGTTTCTAAATCCAAATCCTTGTTTCTAAAACCAAATCCTCGTTTCTAAAACACAATCCTCGTTTCTAAAACCAAATCCACGTTTCTAAAACCAAATCCTCGTTTCTAAAACACAATCCTCGTTTCTAAATCCAAATCCTTGTTTCTAAAACCAAATCTTAGTTTCCAAAATAAAATCCATAATTCTAAATAGAAATCCTCATTTCTAATAAAAAATCCTTATTTCTAAATGTAAATCCTCGTTTCTAAAACAAAATCCTTATTTCTAAATGTAAATCTTCATTTCTAAAACAAAATCGTTATTTCTAAATTAAATCTTTGTTTCTAAAAGTTAATCCGAGTTTCTAAATTGAAATCCTTGTTTCTAAATTTAAATCCTCGTTTCTAAATTCAAATCCGAGTTTCTAAATTTAAATCCTTGTTTCTATTAAGCCTGAAAGCGAAATGCTACAGTTAGCCTGTGCGCAAAGCATACTGGGACCAGATGACGTATGCACAAGTGAGTCTGAGAGTGCAATTTGCATAGCAAGCCTAACGAGAAGCTGGTCTTCTGGCATAACAACTATCACAAAATTGCCGAACAAACTAAAGTTGAGTTTTCTTGCAGACATATTAACATAAAGCCTGTTAACAAGTCCAATAATTTCAGGAATATAACGGAAACTCGTTCTTATACGGAACTGCAGCTTGATTACAGGAGCCTACATTAAGCCAATCGTGTGGTTCAGTTTGTCACCTACAAAAAACAGGCTTATCATTTCCCGTTCATTGTAGGCTACGTTGCCTACAGTACACACTAATTAGCTGTTATTTTATGTAAAACGAAATTGATCTCTCGCCAAAGCAAAATTAACTCCATGTAGGCTAACTTAGCCTGCATGTGGTCCTGACAAATTGCTAACTAGGCTACTAATTGTAGTACTGTGGCGACCTGGGGATTGTCAACTGGCCAGCTAGGACCGGGTAGTGAGCCGCTACCCGGTCAAGGTGTACATAATTGTAAATAACGTGCTGTGTGTGTTTAAATTGTGTCGTTAACTTGTTAGCCGCGTCTTGTGTTAAGCGTTTTGTTTTAAATGTTACTGTCAATTTTAACTGTCTGTTATGTGTGGCTGTGATTGGCTAGGAATCGGTAAGTGTGTGCGCCAATCACAGCCTATATAGCCTATATAAGCAGTGTCTGAAGCGATTCAGTTGTTAGTGTGAAGAAGTGTTTCCAAGCTGAGCTGAGCTGATTGTTTTGCAGAAATTCCAAAGGCTCTTTTGAGAGCTGGTAAGGTAGCGCTAATAAAACGAAGCTCGGCTGAGCGATTCGGAACTGCATGCCTCTGTCTCCCTCCCTCATTCTCCGCGCTCGCTACAGTACGTTTAGATTCTTTAAAAAAATTATAAAGTCAACACTTTTTATGGACATGATAATGGGTTGACCAATGAATATTATCGTGAGTGGTAGCTTAACTGTCGGGTAGCTTTATAAAAATACTGTAAATCCTTGAAAATAGCAACTGTATTAGCCATGATTCACCCAGTAGAGCGGGACTGGTAGCAGCATGACGCTAACTGCACAACAAATGAGCTATTCAAGTGTATAGGGCAGGCTAATTCTTAACGCTTTCATTAACCTTAATTTGTGACTTTATTTATGGAGAGGGCACACGGCTAATTGTGAGATTTAAAAAATGAGGCCGTAGCTACATAAAAGGGAAACAATGTTTGTTTCTTAATTAGCTACGTTGTCTAAATTAAACGCGTGAAAGGTAGGCTATAGGAGAGCCGATGGCTCAGATCACAAACACCGCTTTTGAAAGTAGAACAGCAAAGTTTCCAGTTTGTGGAAAATGCTCTCTGGTAAATAGAGTGATATTATTTTTAAGTTAACGTGCGTACGGATAAATGTTCTGCAAAATGACGTTAGCACAAACGCATTCCTGTGGTTTTCCCTGCCTCGATTACTTGCGATTAAAAAGTAAAACCGACATCGGCATGTCAAAATTGGAAATTAAATTCTAAGGTTATGTGAAATTTTACTGTGTAGGCAGATTTCAGATATCAAGAGGCAGCCTTCTAATGGATTTCATGATAAGAATTGCCTAATAGGTACATCAGTACAGCAAAAATATGAAACACAAGGCTGATATTATAGTATGTAGATTTCTTTATTATTACAAACCAAGAGGACATGACATGTGTTGCTTTAAGGGCCTGGTTCCTTCAGTAAAAATGTTATACATTTCCCGCAGTGATTGCAGAACTGAAAGGACCTTGCCACAAAATGGACAAAACATAATGAAAAAATACGACACGGAAAAAAATGTTTTACGCGAGTATTGGAGGCTAACTAAGTTAACTATCAAGCAATATACCTTGCTTGGCAACGTTAAGCAAGCAATATACCTTGCTTGGCAACGTTAAGCAAGCAAGGCCAGCGAATAACTTGGCTTGTGTAAAAAATAATGTATAGTACACCATACTAACAAATTGGTAAATAGCTTTTCAAGTCCACGAAGCACGCGTGAGCAACGTTACGTAGAACGGGGAGTCCTGGAGTACAACTCACAATTCATTATGATCATCATAAAATAATTAACAACTTTTCTGTCAAAGCATCGAAGTTGACCACAATTGGTAGGGTGTCTGGACCACATGCAGGCTAAATTGAGTTTGTTTGGTGAGAGATCAATTTCGTTTTACATCAAATAACTTAGCTAGTTAATGTGTACCGTACTGTAGGCAACGTAGCCTACAGTGCAACAATGAACGGGAAATGATAAGCCTGTTTTTTGTAGGTGACAAACTGAACCACATGATTGGCTTAATGTAGGCTCCTGTAATCAAGCTGCAGTTCCGTATAAGAGCGAGTTTCCGTTATATTCCTGAAATTATTGGACTTGTTAACAGGCTTTATGTTAATATGTCTGCAAGGAAACTCAACTTTAATTTGTTCGGCAATTTTGTGATAGTTGTTATGCCAGAAGACCAGCTTCTCGTTAAACTTGCTATGCAAATTGCACTCTCAGACTCACTCGTGCATACGTCATCTGGTCCCAGTATGCTTTGCGCACAGGCTAACTGTAGCATTTAGCTTTCAGGCTTAATAGAAACAAGGATTTGAATTTAGAAACGAGGATTTGAATTTAGAAACGAGGATTGTGTTTTAGAAACGAGGATTTGGTTTTAGAAACGAGGATTGTGTTTTAGAAACGAGGATTTGGTTTTAGAAACGAGGATTTGGTTTTAGAAACGAGGATTTGGATTTAGAAACGAGGATTGTGTTTTAGAAACGAGGATTTGATTTTAGAAACGAGGATTTTGTTTTAGAAACGAGGATTGTGTTTTAGAAACGAGGATTTGGTTTTAGAAACGAGGATTTGGTTTTGGAAACGAGGATTGTGTTTTAGAAACGAGGATTGTGTTTTAGAAATGAGGATTTGGTTTTAGAAACAAGGATTGTGTTTTAGAAACGAGGATTGTGTTTTAGAAACGAGGATTGTGTTTTAGAAACGAGGATTGTGTTTTAGAAACGAGGATTTGGATTTAGAAACAAGGATTTGGTTTTGGAAACGAGGATTGTGTTTTAGAAACGAGGATTGTGTTTTAGAAACGAGGATTTGGATTTAGAAACGAGGATTGTGTTTTAGAAACGAGGATTGTGTTTTAGAAACGAGGATTTGGTTTTAGAAACGAGGATTTGGTTTTAGAAACGAGGATTTGGTTTTAGAAACGAGGATTTGGTTTTAGAAACAAGGATGTGGATTTAGAAACGAGGATTTGGTTTTAGAAACGAGGATTTCGTTTTGGAAACGAGGATTGTGTTTTAGAAACGAGGATTGTGTTTTAGAAATGAGGATTTGGTTTTAGAAACGAGGATTTGGTTTTGGAAACGAGGATTGTGTTTTAGAAACGAGGATTTGGATTTAGAAACGAGGATTGTGTTTTAGAAACGAGGATTGTGTTTTAGAAACGAGGATTCGGTTTTAGAAACAAGGATTTGGATTTAGAAATAAGGATTTTGTTTTAGAAACAAAGATTTATTTTTAGAAATGTGGATTGCACCTCTGGGCCACCGTACAAAGCAATTCTAACGTGGCGATTTTGTTCTGGTGCTGTATTAGTCGTGCCAAGATATTCCGCGCTAATGCAATTTGATATTGGCTGCTCACTTCGTTTTTCATCATCCATCGAATGCCTTTTTTATAGAATGTGTGTAGTGATGGGGTGGGAGGCTTCATGTATGCATTGAGGATTAATACAACAGTCACAATTTATGTGCATATCAGAGAATGATTGCTGCACAACTAAACAATATCTCTCGTTCATTTCGTAAACACGGTCACAAAAATAATAGGTTCAGAGACAGACTACTGAGCTGGTTTGAATGTTTGGGAGTGGGAGAAAAGGAAAAAAATTAAAAGTTCTTTATTTTGTTCTAACCGGTTCAGGAACATTATGTTGCAGGAGGAACAAAAGACCAGAAACGTTAAAATTCTGATTTTGCGCAAAGCGAATGGATAGAAAAACTATTTAGTTTTCAAGTCTTGCTTCAGATTATGTTATATGTTGTATATGTAGCCTAGCTACAGTTTACACAGGATACGTGATAATATTGCATTGAAGAAACATCTCTGCTGTTGATCTTTAAATCTGGAAATCAGCAAATATTCTAGTATTTCTGCAGAAATATGGTAATATTTGGAAATATTGGTGTTTATGTTCCTGTGTATTTTTTTGTTGATACTGCATGTATTGAGCTTCTTTCCGCAAATCAACCTGCATGTCCGCAGTCTCACAAGACCATCACAAAATAATTTGTAAAACAATAACTTTTCCTTAAGATGGCTTGTCAGTTTTTGGTGTCAGTTTTTGGGGTTGAGTCCAGTGGTATGTTCTGGCTCTCTAAAGGAATGGAATGAAATGACATTGAGGAAACAGTAAAGTACAATCTGAAAGACCGAGCTTACTTTCATTGCTCTCATAACATTTTATGGCACAAAGACAGATCAATGTCACATGAAATAACCTGTTTTCCCCTAGTGCTTTCCCTCCCCCTCCTCCTTTGAGTGAAACACTGTGATCATGATGAGAATTGATTGGTGCGCTAATGGTTGTGGACACAACCTGTAATATGCTGGTAACGATCCCCCTTGCACTATGCGTTTGCATTTGAGATATTTGTGTGCATACTGACATTTCAATTTCGGCTCACATTGTCCTCCTTCTGCACTCTAAACTGTTGGCTAGTAGAGTCCCCTTGCTTGCAGTGATTTGCTTCTCTATTGTATTGATCTGAAAAGTAGATTTTCAGCCATCCTGGGTCTTATTTCCTACCTAGATTGGCCCTGGTTTAGCATTTAGATTGCAGAGATGAATAAAAAGGGGGAGACAGGGAAGCGGAGAGATGAGCAGGGTCAGAGGGAAGAAAGATTGTGATCTAGAAGGAAATAGAAAGACAGACGTTGGAAAACGAATGGAGGGATAGAGAGAATGGACATTTGTGTCCTGCCACATCTTTGTCCACATGTGTCTCTTCTGTTGTTTGTCGATGTCCAATGGTTGTCCCTTCTGTCTCTTTCTATGATAGGTTTGTCCATTGGTGTGCTTCCTGTTATGAGTTTACCCATCTGTCTGTTTCCTGTGATTGGTTTACCCATCTGTCTGTTTCCTGTCTGTTACCCCATAGTGTATATAATAACTGGAGAGAGTGGGAGGGGCCAGGCAGTGAAGCGCCAGGAAGTACAGTCAAGCCGAAAGTCTGCACACCCCTTTCACCTTCTCCACGTTTTATTACGTTACAGACTTATACTACAATAGATTGAGTTCATTTTTTGCCTCAAACATCTACACACAATAGCCTATAATGACGAAGTGAAAACAGGTTTTTAGAAAATATGCTATTTTATTTTACTGACAAAAATAGGTTATTTAGGGGTGACATATCTATACACACCCTTAGCCTAATACTTGGTTGCTGCACCTTTGGCAGCGATTACAGCTTCAAGGCGTCTTGGGAAAGAAGCTACGAGCTTGGCACACTTGTTTCTGGACATTTTTGCCCATTACTCTTGGCATATCCTTGCAAGCTCCGTCAGGTTGGATGGGGAGCGACGATACATAGCCATTTTCAGCTCTTTCCACAGATGTTCAATTGGATTCAGGTCTGGGCTCTGACTGGGCCACTCAAGGACATGCACAGACTTTCTCCGAAGCCACTTCTTTGTTCTCTTGGCTGTGTGCTTCGGGTCGTTGTCATGGTGGAAGGTAAACCTTCGCCCCAGTCTGAGGTCCAGAGCGCTCTGGAGCAGGTTTTCTTCAAGGATCTCGTGTACTTAGCAGCATTCATCTTTCCCTCTATCAGGACAAGTCGCTCCGTTCCCGCTGCTGAAAAACATCCCCACATCATGATGCTGCCACCGCCATGCTTCACTGTAGGGATGGTATTAGCCAGGTGATGAGCGGTGCCTGGTTTCCTCCAGACATGACACTGGAGGTATTCAGGCCAAAAAGTTTGGTTTCATCAGACCAGAGAATCTTGATTCTCATGGAGAATCCTCTAGGTCAGGGGTTCTCAAACTTTTTGTTTATGCGGACCACTTTTTATTATCAAGGATTTTCGCGGACCACCTCATATGCAAACCGCAAAAATAAGTACATATAGTTATGAACCCACGGCTGTAAAGTCTAAGGTGATTGCACATTAATTTCCCTTTATTGCCATCATCGGAATTTGCTTTGCGCAATGCTTACACGTAGCAATATACAAAATATACAGTGCACAACATAAAACAATTTTGGCGGTGTACAGAGACCGCGGCACTGTATGGAGGAAATTCGTGGATGTGGAGATTGTGCGTTGGACTGCTTGGTGACACTGGACATCTCGGGACAGCGGGGGCTATTTTTAATCATGGCTGTATTGCACTTTCATTCACTTGATTGATGTAATGATTCTGTTGGATGTCTTTGTTTGATATGTTTGTTTGTGTGTTGTGGGTCCCCACTGTCTATGTCTTTTTTGTTTTGTTGTTCCCTAGCGGGAAATAAAAGTTATTATATTCTATTCTAATAATACCAACATAAACAAATATTATAAGGAGTATTGGGGGCGGGGGGGGGGGGGGGGGTATACGTACGAAGCAAGATTAATTACAGTGTAAACCCCGGAACCCTCCCAAATCTGGAACATGCATGGACTGAAGTAAAAAGAGCTGTTCTGGGTTTTATTGAGTTATCCAGCTAGTACTAACTCAGTAATCCTGCTTCGTAGTATACCACCTTGGTAATACCACCATTTTAGCTCAATGGATAGAATATAATAACTTTTTTTTCCCGATAGGGAACTTCAGTTGTAGACACCATGAAAGGCAAATCAGTTCAACACATAAAGTACATTTACCGTTACTTTCATTATTACTTTCAAATACATTGTTATTTGGTGCTTAATATCGTAACGTTACATTTTCTTTTCGCCCTCTTCTGGATTCTCATATTGCTCGCACCCTGCCTGGCCAGCACAGGTAGCTAATGTTTACAGTTTATCCAATCTATTTGTGAGACATCGTACAATGTAGCACCCCTAGCAATGTAATAATAGTTCAAATGAAAACTGTTTTGATGTTCACAATATGCTTGACGTATCGCATTAGGTTAACATTAATGTTTCGCAGGCGTAGCAGTCGATCACACAAATGATATAGCTACTAACGTTAGCTAAACCAAGCGATTAATTCACGTTTAACTTTCTAACATTAAGATAATGCACATAAATGTACATTAGGCCAGCTAGTTATGTATATATTAACTGGCTAACTTTATAATTTGTTCATAAAACGTAATTTACCATTAATGATCCGAGCCTATGCTGTAACGATCCGAGCCTGGTTGCTGTCTAAATCCAGCTCACTCCTCACTGCTTACAACCACCAGTCTCTTCTTTCGGTCGTAAAATTTAGTTCGTAGTTTAGCTACTATGGTGAGTACTCAGATTATCATGTAAAAGGACATTTTCGCCTTTTCCAAGTTTTATTCGCACATCAGTACGCAGTGCAGAAGTTTGTCATTGTAGGACAGCAATCATAGTAGCGTTAGCATGAAACTTGTTTCATGGAGTAGCGAACACCACAAGTTCAGTGGTAACGTCAAGCGTCTCTGTTAGGGTTGGTCCTCCAAAATGGCGGCGCGTCCCTGTAGCCATTGGTAACGACAGTTCTAGTTCTATGTGACAGGCCTCTATTGCAAGATAGTGAGTAAACACATTCACGTTCATTCATTCTTTTTTCTACGGACCACCTGCAGTACCCTCGCGGACCACAGTTTGAGAACCGCTGCTCTAGGTGCCTTTTGGCAAACTCCAAGCGGGCTGTGATGTGCCTTTTACTAAGGAGCGGCTTCCGTCTGGCCACTCTGGCCTGATTGGTGGAGTGCTGCCTGGATGGTTGATCTTCTGAAAGGTTCTCCCATCTCCACAAGGATACGCTGCTCACCTCCCTGGCTAAGGCCCGTCTTCCCTGATTGCTCAGTTTGGCCGGGCGGCCAGGTCTAAGAAGATTCTTGGTGGTTCCAAACTTCTTCCATTTACGAATGATGGTGGCCACTGTGCTCTTTGGGACCTGTAAAGCTGCAGAGATTTTTCTGTACCCTTCTCCAGATCTATGCCTTGACAAAATCCTGTTTCTGAGGTCTGCAGATAATTCCTTTGACCCCATGGCTTGGAGTTTGCTCTGAAATGCACTGTCAAATCAAATCAAATCAATATATATTTTTTTTAACGTAATGTTATTTATTTATTTATTTATTTATTTTAAAGTAAACAATCCTATCCACCTCTCAAGAGCCAGCCCAGGAAGATGGGGTCACAGCTGTTGACAGGTGACAGTAAGGAAAGGATGTCACTCCGCACTACTCTACGACAAAAAGGCTTCTCTGGTCCTGTCTCTAGACTACAACTCGTTATAAGCCTGATCATAAAGGTGCGTTTTTAATCTAGACTTAAATATTGAGACTGTGTCCGATTCCCTTATAAATTTTGGAAGGGTGTTCCACAGTAGTGGTGCTCTGTAGGAGAAAGCTCTACCACCCGTCAAGTTTTTAGATATTCTAGGGACTACTAAGTAGCCTGCGTCTTGGGAACGAAGGGATCGTTTCGGCTTATATGAGAAAAGCAGATTACATATATACACTGGTGCAAGTCCATTTAAAGCTTTAAATGTCAAGCAAAACCTTAAAGTCTATCCTATGCTTAATTGGTAGCCAATGAAGTGATGCTAGTACTGGGGTAATATGCTCATATTTCTTTGTTCTAGTTAAAATGCGAGCGGCTGCATTCTGCACAAGCTGGAGATTATTTAGGACAGCCAGATAGCAGAGCATTACAATAATCTAGCCTAGACGTAACAAAAGCATGAATCAATTTCTCTGCATCCCATAGGAAATGCCTAATTTTAGCTATGTTCCTTAAATGAAAGAAAGCAACTCTAGATGTTTTTTATGTGCGCGCCAAAGGTTAAATCTGGGTCTATAGTAACACCTAGGTCTTTCACAGCTGAATTTGGAACAACTAAGCAACCATCAATACTTAAAGTATATGTACACAATTTCTCACTTTGTTTTTTAGGACCTAAAACCAGCATTTCGGTTTTCTCTGAGTTTAAGAGCAGGAAAATGGAGAGCATCCAAGCTTTAATATCTGCAATGCAAGCCTCTAATCGAGAAAGTGGTAGTGCTTCGCCGGGTTTCATGGAAATGTATATCTGAGTATCGTCCGCGTAGCAGTGAAAATCTACCCCATGTGCCCAACTAATATCACCAAGGGGTAGCATATATAACGAAAAGAGTACTGGACCTAGCACTGATCCTTGTGGAATACCACATTTCATTAATGAGTAACTGGATACTTCTTCATTTCATTTAACAAATTGTTTCCTATTGTATAAGTATGATCTGAACCATGCACGTGATTGAACATTGAGTCCAACACAGCCCTGGAGTCTGTTCAGTAGAATCTCATGATCTATTGTATCAAAAGCTGCACTTAGGTCAAGAAGTACAAGAACAGACACAGAGTTTTGGTCGGCTGATAACAGTAAATCGTGAATAACTTTAACAAGTGTCGTTTCAGTGCTATGGTAGGGTCTAAATCCTGACTGGAATAATTCGTGGATATGGTTTGAGCTAAGGTATGCACCAAGTTGCTTCGCAACATCTTTCTCTAATATTTTTGATAGAAATGGAAGATTTGAAATGGGTCTATAGTTTTCCAGTTTGTCAGGTTCGAGGTTTGGTTTTTTCAGTAATGGCTTAATAACCGCCATTTTTAGTGACTCTGGTACATATCCTGTTACTAAGGATGTGTTAATAATTTTTAACATATGCTGGCCTAGTACAGGAAAAAGTTCTTTAGCCAATCTTGTAGGGATTGGGTCGAGTAGACAGGTTGTCGGTTTTGAGGACATAACCAGTTTGGACAGCTCCTCCATGTCAATTGGCGTAAAACAGTTCAATGCCACTGTTGATACATCTTCCTCTGTTGACCAAGATCTGGGCTGTTCATAGATTTTGGGAGGAGTGATGCCTAGGGGAGTAGGCAATTTGGAGATCTGGTCTCTAATAGTTTCAATCTTCTGATTGAAAAAATTCATGAAATTATTACTGCTGTAAACGCAGGGGTAAGATGAACATTCTGATGATAGTTTTTTAGTCAATTTGTCCACAGTGCTAAATAAAAATTTTGGGTTGCATCTTTCCATGCAAGACGAAATACTTCTAGTTTAGCTGACCGCCATTTTCTCTCCAGTTTTCTTGTGGACTGCTTCAGGGCACGGGTAGTGTCATTGTACCAGGGAGTACGGTTTTTCCGACAATACTTTCTTTTTAGAGGGGCAACCACATCAATGGTGCTTCTGAGAGTTAAACTTAACTGGTTAGTCAATTCATCCAGCGATAATTCAGTGGTATTTTTTTCATTTGAGAAAAATGATTCCGGAAGCATATTTGTAAAATTTGGAATGACGTCAGAGTTTAACGACCGGCTGTAATAATGTCTGGATGGTTGATCTTCTGAAAGGTTATCCCATCTCCACAAGGATACGCTGCTCACCTCCCTGGCTAAGGCCCTTCTTCCACGAACTGTGGGACCTTATATAGGCAGGTGTTGGCAATCCCCAATCATGTCCAATCAATTTAATTTATCACAGATGGACTCCAATTAAGTTGTAGAGACATCTCACAGTATCAGTGGAAACAAAATGCACCTCAGCTCACTTTTGGGTGTCATATCAAAGGGTGTGCACACTTGTGTACATATGATATTTTACATTTAGATTTTTAATAAATTAGCACAAATGTCTAAAAACCTGTTTTCACTTTATCATTATGGGCTATTCTGTGTAGAATTTTGAGACAAAAAATTAACTCAATCTATTGCAGAATATGTCTGTAACGTAATAAAACATGGAGAAGGTGAAAGGGGTGTGCAGACTTTCCGGCTTGACTGTACGCTTGCTGAGGGCTGAGTGCAGGGCTGTGCACGGATCAGCACTCTTTCACACGATTGAGTATGCTTGTTGAGTAGACAGGGTAAGAAAATAGTTAAGTGAAATTTTCTCTAAATGTAGTATACTTAAAACCCTCTGATGATATACATACTTCCGGGGTTTTGCTGAGTATATTCGGGAGCATACTTTTTCAAAAAGTACGCAAACATTTTGTCTGCATAAATATGACATGCAGCTTTGTTTTAAAATTGTTTGAAAATCAGTTTTGCTGACGTTTTCCTTCAATAAAAACAAAAACAACACGTGACATGGCCATGCAAGGGTGGGACATCTTACGACACTTCCACAGTATAGTTGGAAAATAGTACGGAGGATATATTTTGATTACTGCACATTGCGTACTAAACAGTGCATAGCAGCTAGTACCCATGAGACAGAGCCCATGAGATAGGGCTCTGATTCAGACACAACCCAAAAGTGTGTTCCAGGAGCACCGGAAATCAAAGGGCGTGGGCAAATATTATTAGGTTTTGTCAAATATTATAGCTTTCTGCATATTGAATGCAATAGAGAAAATCGAGCTAATTTGACAACCACAGAAAACCTAATTGGTAAATTGTGATCATAAATATCATTATGTGTAACAGTTTGTGAAACAATTATTGTTTTTGGTTCAGACATTTTGGGATAATATTTATATTTATATAACATTTGCCGAATAAATGAAACATTTTCACAATCTGCTTTTCAAATGAAACGTAACGATTGTACATTTCATATGACAGGGTGTACTTTCCTGCCTAGTTAAATATGCATGTCTATCGTTTACCCATCTGTCTGTTTCCTGTGATAAGTTTACCCATCAGTGTGTTCCAGGAGCACCGGAAATCAGAGAGCGTGGGAAAATATTATTAGGTTTTGTCAAATATTATAACTTTCCCATATTTCTACATTCACTGTGGTGTGCTCCTTTAAATCTGTAGTAGTGAAGTAGTGAAGTCTTGATGGAAATGTGATTAACCAAACTGTCAGCACTAACAAAAGTAATAGCTATCTCATTCAAGGTATATGTAAAATAGTTTTTTTTTAAAGTTTTTTTTAAACAGTTAAAGCCTTAACAGGAAAGCTGTGTACAATTGATGGTATCTTTGTTGTGGTTGTGGTTGGTTTTATCCTAGGATCTAGCCAGCTTGGTTTTTTGGCATGGTGGTGGGTGGACCTTTTGCACATGGCAACAGTCAGTGTGAGTCCACTGTGGCTGTCTGGTCTATACAGATGGTAGATCTTCAAGTTTGCAGTCAGGAGAGAGATGCTTTCCCATTTTGTGTCCTCAAAGCTTGCTTTCCATTTTAGCAAATAGGTTACCATAACTAAAACATACAGGTTTCAGCGGTTGGTGTTATATGGCTTCCTTTGAGGTATTAAAGGGAAAGTGAGGGAAAGTGACTTCCCCTCGGTCTCCCTGTCTCCCTTTTCACTTTCTGCTCTCCATCACACAAGTATGAATGAAGTGCCTAGTCTGGTCCATCCTTTACACGGTAATAGTACATATAGATACTCAGTGCATTAGTGCATTATAATCCTGAAGCCGATCCCTGTATGTTTGAATCATGTTCAATTGCAATCTGAATCTCCTATTTATATTAATTGAAGCTTTCATTGGAATTTCAAATCAGCAGCAATTTTTGAACGTCATTTAGTTAGATTTGTTTTTCACTGCTAAAAGCCCCATTCAAGACCTGCCTGTCATTCTCCATTGTTTTAGGGGCATTCCCTCTAACTGAAAGTGTGTTCTATCACTTCTCTCAATCCCCTACAGAAACGCAGAGTTGCCCTGAGTAATCTGCCTCAAACGAGTGTGATGTCATCCATATTTATAGCTTCCCCTGGATTCCCATTGCTTGTTCATACCAGTGAGGCTGGTATTGCTAGTGAGATGAAGCAGGTCAATGAAGTGGGGTCACACAAAATGTGAACCATTAAAGTTTAATAGATTTTTTTAAAAGAAAGAGGAAAAAATGAAAGAGCCTCTTTTCACAATGCATTAACTGTGAAACCTTTTTAATATTAAAGAACCACCAACACCTTTGCAGTACATCGGGGATCTCTTTTAAGTGGTCTGGCTGGCCCAAGTCTGCCAAGCTAGTGCAGCTGCCATGCCCCGTTGGGGGGGTTGTCTTCCGTTCAGCTCCATCCCCTTGTGATGACTATCCTAGCGGTTCCCGTAAATCGTAATGGAGATCACAGTGGAATGTACGCACGGAAACGGAAAAGCCTGCTGTCAGTCAGTGCAGGAGACAGGCCTGTTCGGCCCTTTTCAGTTCAGACACAAAGACACACCACTTCCACTATCCCAAAAAGGA
This sequence comes from Ilyophis sp. 1 JC-2022, assembly GCA_022702515.1. Taxonomy (NCBI): domain Eukaryota; kingdom Metazoa; phylum Chordata; class Actinopteri; order Anguilliformes; family Synaphobranchidae; genus Ilyophis; species Ilyophis sp. 1 JC-2022. The sequence goes on along the minus strand of CM040403.1, from coordinate 86,438,549 downwards.
GGACACTGCGCCGTGGCATTGGGGGGTCGTGTGGACCGTGGGAGACTATCAATAGTCAATAGTCAAAATCCCAGCTGAGGGCCTTTCTGAAGAAGTTGCTTAGTCCGAATCCCGGCTGAGGACCTTTCTGAAGAAGATGCCTAGTCCGATTCCTGGCTGAGGTCCTTTCTGAAGAAGATGGCGAGTCCGAATCCCGGTTGAGGTGCTTTTTGAAGAAGATGCTGAGTCCGAATCCCAGCTGAGGTCCTTTCTGAACAAAATGGCGAGTTTTAATCTGGGGTGAGGGCCTTTCTGTGTGGAGTTTGCATGTTCTCCCTGTGTCCGTGTGGGTTTCCTCCATTTTCCTCCCTCCGCACCCGCATCACAACCGCCACATCATCACCGCAACCTGCACAGCAGTCAGCACATGCTGGTTCCGTGATCCGACCCGACTCGCAAGTATAGGAACCGCAAACCGACCCGCGCATGCACTTAAGATTAGAATGAGATGACGCTTTATGCTATGCTGCCACAATATTCAAGCCTCTGTCAGTCACATAAACAAGCTTTGTGAAGAACTAGTCCAGATTGTATCAAAAATACAAGAATTACAAATGGCTTTATTACAACATGTTTGCAATGTAACTTTATTCAGAACCTGACTAAAATGGCACATCCTGGGCATATTAATCCATGACATATTTTATTAGGCAAAAATCTATCAATTACTCAATCAAACTTACCTTCTAAGCCTTTGTACAATTGTTGGCTTCAAGTTGTCTGCTGTCTTTCGCAATGTGCTGTCCTACTCTGTGGTTGATAGAACTCACTCTACAAGCTCCCATTTGTTATCGATTTAAAATCAAACGGTGTTCTGTCCTCCTCACACTCTGAAGTATGATTTGACAGGCAGCTAAACGCCTTCCCAATCAATGAGACGTGCTCATAAAAATGACACTGCTTTATTGTGAGAAAGGGTAAATCTGTAAAGAAAGAATTGAATTCATATTACTCACGTGAATCCAATACAAACCAAGGATGCTAGCTAACAGACCAGTTAACTAAGTGTAGCTCTGTGCGTTGATAAATGCAGTCCGTAAAAACATCAAAGGATAAATGATTTAAAGTAACAGATTACGTTCTCAAATCTGATTCATACACTTGAAATAAACATTTTATAGTAGATTACTGACGCAATTCAAGATAACAAAGGCAAGTTAACTAAATTAAGTGAAATGCTAACGAATAGCAAACAAGAAGTGGCTATAGAATAGCCTAAATACACAAAACAGCATAGACGTAATATCTATCATAATATCTTCTGTAACGTTAACATTAACATAACAGATACTCTTATTCAGACATACCGAAGATGCTGGATAACGGAGTGAAGGAAGCATAAACCCGGAGAAACGCGGTACTGGTAGAGAGAAGTTTCCGTCTTGAAGCACATTTATAAAGTAAACTGCATAACAAATTTATCGGCGTCCTCAAAAGTAGCCGTACTGAATATCACTCGCTTTCAGAAAACGTTAACGTACAGTAGTTAACGGGCTAGTTAGTTAATTATATAATAAATGCAGAAGTTTTAAAAGATATCTTAAAGACGTAGCTCTTCTTCTTCTTCTTCTTAATTATTTTATGACGGTTTGCATCCAACTTTAGGAGCTTTACCGCCACCTACCGAACTGGAGTATGGACCACGGACCCAACCCACTAAACCCAACCAAACAAAATAAACATCCTACAAAACAAATTAAACCACCCAACTACCACCAAGAATATAAACAATTGGAAAATAGACTTTTACAGTACTTTAATTAAAACACAAGCAAAATCCTCTAAACCCTTTTATATAAACCCGTTTCCCTCAAAAATCTAAATATGTGCCTATATCCCCCATCCCCAGAGTGTCTATCTAAAAACCCCATCTCAAACTCCACCCCACTCTCCCTCATTCGTGCTACCATCCTCTCCCTCTCCCTCCCATACCTCCCGCACTTCATTAGCACATGCTCCACCGTCTCCTCCTCCTTACAATACCCGCACCGCCCATCTGGATGTTTTTTTTATTACCCTTAGACCCCCATTCAAACCCGCATGCCCCACCCTAAGCCTTGTTATTATTGTTTCCTCCCTTCTACACCTCCCCCCATGTCTGATCCTACCCACTGTCTTCTGAACCCTATACAAATGCCTCCCTCTGTCCTCCCGGTCCCATCCCTCCTGCCACATTCGTTTAACCCTCTCCTTAATTATTGTATTTGCCTCCGCCCTACCCATCTTCACACCCACCTCAACATCGGCCTTCCCAACCGCCCTCCTAGCCAAAACATCAGCCATCTCGTTGCCCTCTACCCCCACGTGCGCCGGCACCCACACAAACCTAATCACCAACCCCATCCTTCTCAACCTATACAACACCTGTAACACCTCCCAAGTCAGATCCGGCCTACTTCTATATCTGAATCCCTTCAGACTTTCCAGCACAGCACTGGAGTCCGAGCACACCACCACCCTATCTGGTCTCACCTCCTCCACCTACTGCAGTGCTAACACAATTGCCACCATTTCTCCCGTATATACTGACAGCTGATCATCCACTCTCCTCCCCACCGCCACCCCAAACTCCGGTACCGCAAATGCACACCCTACCCTCTCCGTCACCGGATCCTTCGACCCATCAGTATATATTTCTAAATGTCCATAAAATCTCTTCTTTATATACTCACCTACCTGTTCCTGTCTAGACACCCCCCCCCCCCCTCCGCCCACCCCCTTCAACAGCTCCAAATCCACTTCCGGCTGTGGCAACAACCACGGCGGTACCGCCGGAAACACCACCGTTTTACTGTACTCCCGTCCCCATAAGCCCATCTCCCTAGCCTGACTATCCCCCACCCAAGCAAAACTATTGATCCTCCTCCTCCCCTGCTCCCAGCATTCCCCCATAATACCCTTCGTCGGATGATTCTCCCCATGCCCCCTCAAAGCCACCCAATAGCTCATCGCCAGCTGATCCCTCCTCAACCGCAAAGGCATTTCACCCACCTCTACCTGTAAAGCCGGCACTGGAGTGGTTCTAAACGCCCCACAGCAAATCCTCAATGCCCTTGCCTGCACCACATCCAGCCTCCCCAACACAGTGATAGACGCAGATCTATATGCTATGCTCCCATAATCTATCACCGATCTTATTAACCCCACATACACCGCCCTTAACGCCGACCTATCTGCTCCCCACTCCATCCCGCTAAACACCTCATTACATTTATTACTTTTTTACATTTATTAACTACTGCCTCCACATGCACCGCCCAAGTGAGTCTAGAATCAAACCACACCCCCAGGAACCTAAAGGACTCCACTCTTCCCAATTCACTCCCATACATTTTTAACCCGTGCCCCCGACCCACCTTCCTCCTCGTAAAAAAAAGTGACTGAGTCTTCTCCACCGAAAACCTGAATCCCCATTTTAGTGACCATTCCTCTACCCCGTCTATTGCTTCCTGAACCCTCTTCACCGTATGTCCCATATTTCTCCCCCTCTTCCACAGAGCCCCGTCATCCGCAAATAGCGACCTCCCAATTGTTGCGTTTAATAAGGCACTGGACTACGACTTAGAGTTGGCACGTTTATTGAACCAGCCGCCATGGCTTCACAACTCCAACTAACCATATCCGGTTCACACATCCCCCCAAACCCCGGTGCCCTCTTAAAGGCACAGTCACACCTGATGTGACGCATACATAACACCAATATCCGGTCGGATTCCGGAGAATACATCGTCTATCATGACCGAAAACAGTAGAGGACTAATCACACTCCCCTGAGGTGTTCCATTTTCTACTGTATACCACCCAGAATACCCCCTACCCACCCGCACTTGAATGGAACGACATGTCAAAAAATCCTTCACCCAATTAAACACCCTGCCACACACTCCCATCCCATCCAATTTGATTAAAAGTCCCTCCCTCCACATCATATCATACGCCTTCGCCACATCAAAAAAAACCGCCACCACCACCTCTTTGTTTACCTGTGCCTTCCTCACCTCCAACTCCAGGCACAACACAGGGTCCATTGTACCCCTACCCTTCCTAAAACCACTCTGACATGGAGACATATACCCCCCCGTCTCAAGGTAAAATGACATCCTCTCTGCTACCATACGTTCCATTGTTTTACACATGTGTGAAGTTAATGCTATTAGCCTATAGCTTCCCGGTTTCGTAGGGTCCTTCCCCGGTTTTCTCACCGGCACCACCACCGCTTGCTTCCAACTGCCCGGCAACCTCCCTTTTGTCCACACTTCATTATATAACCTCAGCACCACCCCCAGTGCCCCGTCACTAAGTTGAGCCAACATCGCATAACACACCTCATCCCTCCCCAGTGACGTCAACCCAGCCCTACTAACTGCCCTCCTGACCTCCGCCAATGTAAACGGAGCATCCATCGCATCTTCCCTCCCTTCCCTCACCCCCAACACCCCTATATTCGCCACCCTAGTTCCCTCCCTCCCACTCCTCCCCTCCTCTGTCATGTTACTAGAGCTATGTACCTTCACAAAGGCCTTTGCTAACATCTCAGCCTTTTCCCCATCACTCACAGCCGTCCCCACTCCATTATCCAGCACTGGATAGTTCCACTCCCTCCTCACCCCACTCATCCGCTTAATCATACCCCAGACCTCCCTGACCGGCGTGCTCCTCCCTATTGTCCCACAATACCCCCTCCAATAAGACCTCTTAGCCTCCTTGACCACCCTCCTGAAAAGACGTAGCTCTCTGGCTCTCACTAAACGGCACGTAAAGTTCTCTCTTAAAATGGCGACGGCACTGACGTCATATCAGCCCGTGCAAACAAACACAGAACATAACAAACAGAGATACCCCACCTTCTAAAAATCATCCGTACACATGGCCAGTGTGACAGCTCCTTTGCACTCCCCCAAACTCTCCTGTACCTCAGGGATAAGAGTCTGCCGAATCTCCTCTGTATATGTCGCCATTCCTGCGAGACGCCATCATCGAATTTGGCAGGAGCTTCGGAGTGTCTACATGACCTGAACATGCACCAACATCGATCAATCTCTGAACAAGCTTGAAAAATCCATCTCCGTGAATGGTTTTGAATTAATGCGTATCTTGGCAAACACATTTGCCAGATAACTGGGTTATGGCATGCTTGTCATCTTTGCTGGGAATTTTGAGATCGGTTTAGCAGGGAAAAACCTGTCTATACATCTGACAGTCGAAGCGCTGCTTCTGCAGGTGTCACTGTTTTTTCATACTTGAGGCACTGATTTTATGGCTGTCATACACAAACACTTGTTTGCATGTCTTGCAAGCAGAATGTCCAATGTTCATTGTTGCTGTTGACAATAATGCCAAACTCTTTCCACACGTTAGATTTAACTTTTGGATTGTTTTTCACAATGTGGAATTCCCCTCTCGCTATGTTCTCTCTTACCTCATAGGCTGCCATTTGTATTGCTGCCAGTGTGTAGTTGAGAGTACATTACAATAGTAATGTAATTGGGTCTCATTTCATGGGCCTGATTTCATAATATTTGTAAGAGATTTTTTTTGTAATGTAGCCTATTCATATGGTAGGCCTTTTAAAAATAAATTATGTATAAGCAGAATATTAACTTTAGAATTATGACAAACCAACCTGAAACTCACCCGCGATAAGCTTGTTTTTGACTGCAACTCGAACCGAAATCTCTCCCTTCCCCCCAAGTAATGAGTGCCATCACACACCGTGAGCAAAAGGCAAGAGTTCAGAGATCAGAATCAGAATTTCAGTCCAGGATCATGTGAATGTGATGCATGTTGGTTCCCAAAATAGATGGGTGCTACATTTATATACTATAAACATGTAAAATAAAAATGTAGGCTAGTTAGGCTATATCCAAGAGTTTACTTATATAACACTGACAAAAATGACAGGCTATTAATTTGACATGGCCCAATTTCTTTAATAATTTACATGAGGCTGATATTACCTACCTCGCCATTATGTTTGTTTATCTTTGACATGAGAACATCATATATTATAATTTTTATGAGGTGGCTTGTTGTAGTTGTAGACACACACAAAAGCATACATAAACAAATAAAATGAAGAAAAACAGCTAATTCACACATTTTGGATAGCTACTCACGTTTCTGGATTCGTTCTATAGTTTGTAGATTACAAACATTAGCCAAGGTACGTTTTTTTTAAAGAAAAGGCTTTTAAAAGGTTTATTTGATGTAAATCTGAGCCAATGAGATTTAGGAATAAACATGGATGCAAAAGAAACTCTGCTTTATTTTGTTTATGAAAGAATATATTAAATATATGCAGTAGCATAGGCCTAAATAGGGTAGCTAACGTTAGGTAGGACGGAAATGGAGTGAATAGAGTGAAACCGGCAAAGTTAGGTTGTAGTAGTAGCAGCCCCGGCTCTAGAACCTTATTGTAAGGGGGGCATGTGATGACCACAGGGGGGCAGCATTGCATTTCCCACTGGTCTCGCAATCTCGCATACATACATACATACATACATAGATACAGACCTATTATTAACCTACTAGCGCAAATTTCACTTAAACTGCGTATGAAAACCAGTTGTCATACATGACAAAAACATCAGCAATGGTGGCAGATTATAATAGCATTTTAGTGCCGTACGTAGATTCTGCAAGGATGAGGCAAAACAACTTCTCTCGTTGCACACGCAATTGCGTTGCATTTATTAGCCCAACAAAGACCAAAGAGAAAGAAGGGGCGCAGCCCTTTTTATAGCCCTAGTGGCGCATTCTGTCTCTGAATAAGTCGCAAAAAGGAGTCCGCTACAGCACAATAAACACTGTAGCTAGCTATATAGCTTAGGCCTACCCTACTCACTTAGTAGAGCTGCAGTCGGCGTTTCCCTGCAGAGTTGAATCTCCTCATTACTGCCTCCTTCCATTGCTCAGTAGCAAATCTTTTCGTTAAGTCTCTTTCGAAGGACAGTTGCACTAAATGTGCTTTTCGTTGGTGCAGCATGCTTAGTCTGTTGTCTGTGAGAACACCTTTTAATGTGGAGAAAGAATTCTTGCACATTGCAGTTGACGCTCCAAATGTAAGAGCATGTTTAAAGGCCGTCAGCACAGTTGGCATAGCCTCCAGTGCGCCATGGAATGTTTTGACAATTCGTGAGATTGTCCATGTTTCATCGTCGGTGGTCTGCATGTTTGCTTTGAGGAACTGGCGAGCAACCACAAATTCTGCTTCAACTATTTCAGTGCTTGATAAAGTCAGAATGGGCTTTACACGTTTGACATCCAGGAAAGCTTCACTGTTTGGGTCCAGTGATTGAAGAGCGGTCATTAGTTCACTGTTACGTTCACTGAAACGCTTGCGTATTTCTTCCCCCACCGCATCCAAGGTGCTGTAGAATAATCTCCGCAGTTCGGTTTTCTCCTCGTCAGTATCACGCTGCTGACACTGACCAACAGTGTCTTCTACGAGATATCCTTGGAGAGCTTTGTTAACGGTCCGTTTCCTCTTTTGTGGCCGTTCTGTCTCCCGACACTGTCCCACGATGAGGTTAAACTCGCTTTCAGAGCGCAGTTGCGCAACGCATTCAGACGCGCTTTTCACCAACCCCATCCCGGACAGCAAATCCATCTGTTCTGACTGAAGCGTTTTGTTAGGGGCATCAAGCAACTGTAAGATCTTCTGCACCATGCGTGCAATGAATTCAAAGCTCGGCTCTGAAATAGCCCGAATCAGACCTGCTGCCTCAATTCGTAAATCAGTTCCAAAGGCACGATTGCTGTCAATCTCTGACAACAGAGAGAAAATGTCCTCAAATGATTTGAGCACAACTGTGACGGTAGCTAGGTGGCCAGTCCACCGCTGTTTGAGCAAGCGTTTAAGCTTTTCCCCTTTATAGTGGATTGCGACGGTGGGTTTCTTTATGAATTTGTAGAGAGACCCACAAACTCCAAAAAAGTCCTCGATTGCTCCCTCATTTGACATTGCATTTATAACAACTAGGTGGAGCTGATGATTAAAAAAATGCACGTAGGGTATCTCTCTGGCGAGTAGGTCTTGCAGTATCTTCTGAACACCCCCGTGCTTCCCGGACATGACTGATGCTCCGTCATACACCTGACTAAGGATTTTAGATGTACTTAATCCAACTCTGCGTAGCTCTGTGATTATAGTGTTTGCAAGGGTTTTGGCATCGCCCGCATCTGCAGTAGCAATCGTTAGTAAACGCTCCCTAACTTCTAAATTGTCTGCTACAAAGCGGATCACGATAGAAATGTTTTCACACCCAGTTGGGTCTCGGGTCCCGTCCACTTTGATTGTAAACCAAGAATCACCGACTTCATGTACAATTTCTTCCGTTAGTAGATCACTCATGATCTTAAGCAGTTGGTTTTGGATCTCGTGTGACGAGTACCTGGCATTTTGGGGGATTGTTTGAAGGATCTTGGCCAGCTCTGGGTCTTTTCTAAGTGTGTATTCAAACAATGATAAAAACAGACCGCAGCTTGCATCCTCCTGAGAATCAAATGCCTCCACGCTTCCTCTGAAAGGCAATCGATTTATGGCCAGGAATTGTAACATGTCGATAATAGCAGCAAGATAATACCGATTCCTAGCTAGCTGCCCTTCGTTCACCAGGGTGGAAATCTCCTGTCCAGAATCAGTCCTTCTTTCTTTCTCTCGCCACTTTGCCACACTTTCCATGTGTTCTTTAGACTCCGCATGCTTGCGTAATCCTCTCTCTGACTCTGCTGCGTGTTTATAGTCACAGTAACCTGTTTTTGTGAACACAGAATCTACTGTTCCAAACTTTCGGCATGCAAAGCAAAATGCCGCATCAGTTTTAACACTGTACTCTAACCAGTCTCTGCGGTTGTACCATAGGCCAACAAATGAACGTTTTTGACCCTTGAAATGGCGAACGGGAAACTTATTCAGAATGACCTGAGCGGGCTTGTCTTCTCCCAGATCATCTGGAGGGGCACCTTGTGTTTTGGAAAGTCCACTGTAGCTTGGGCTCGGTGATGGCAAAGGACAACTTGCCATACTGCTGCTTGTGACGCCATTGTCCTCTGTGCTAGTTTGATCTTCTGTGCTGCTAGGTGCCTGCTCTGCCGCTGTGCTGCTAGCTTGTTCGTCTGTGCTAGCTTGCTCTGACGTAGGCCTACTGGGGGTAGTTTTATCAGGTGGCGGTGGTCGGAAGAATTTCCTTATGTCCATTATTGTAAGTTGTTTTGTTAGTTATCACACTAGTAAGTTAGCTAAAGAGTATTTCTTCACACGCACTTTTCGTCCCACACTCAATACTCTCGCAGTCTCAGTTTTTCTGATTTGGGCTAAAGCCAATGGGGGGGCAAGGAGGCAGAGGCGGGGGGGCAAAGCCCCCCTAATTAACCCCCTAACGCCGGGCCTGAGTAGTAGGCTATGTAACCTAAATTATATCTCTGTCAGATCCCTCGTTATTTAATTTGCAGTATTTTTGAGCAAGATAACTTTTTGACTTTTTGATACCTGAATTTCCGACCTGTAGTTCCGAGGTTGACGACCGTTCAATAAATTTTTTCACAAGTCGGATCTCTCTTTTTTTTTACTATTTCCGAGTTGTCTTGACGGCAGCATAACATTTGTGAGGGATATCAAGTCATGCATCTAAAACACCTATCTTATCTAAACATAATGACCTCAATTAGTCGCACATAGTAGCATTAGCTATGCTCCTTCTAATTAGTCACATGTAGTTTTAAATTAATATTGAAATTAAATCAAATCAAATCAATATTTATTTATATAGCGCATTTCACAACTAGTTGTCACAATGCGCTTCACAGAAAAAACTCAGCCTAAACCCCCACAAGTGCAAGCCAGAGGCAACAGTGGCAAGGAAAAACTCCCTGAGGTAACTAGGAAGAAACCTTGGGAGGAACCAGACTCAAGGGGGAAACCCATTCTCCTCAGGTCGGCTCAGGGTCTAGATCGTAATGACCAGCATGGTCAAAACTGACTGCCAATATCCATGATAGTAGAAATTACAGAAGCTAGATGACAGTCCAGATGTGGCGGCAATGATGGTGGGTAACCGGGTGCCGATGGCGGCAGGATCAGCTGGCAGCGGTGGTGGGGAGGGAGGGGCAAGCGGCGACGGACAGGAAGGGGAAATCAACAAGGGGAGCTGTGGGTGGATGGTATCATCATAAATCCACAGATGTCAAAGTCTGTTTTAGTACACTATGATCACCATATGACAGAGCAGGGAGGTGACTCAGAAATTTGGACATGTTTAGTATATCACCAGAGGGTGTGCTATGCTAATCTGTCTCTGTACACATACTGTATTCTAAAGTACAGTATATTTCCTGAATATCTTCCATATCTCAGTCACTAAAAACTGGGAAAGGTTTTCCCCTAACAACAGTAAACAGCAAGCATATGCATATCATGGATCTTATGCAGCAGATTAAAGAAGAAATAATCAGCTGGTTTACAGTGAATACAGCAGATGTGTGTACAGTCTCAACTTCACAAAGTTCCAACATGGATGTAAATGTCATCGCCGTCACCAGTGAAATGTTTTATATAGGAGCTAAGAGCACGTTTGAACATACAGCAACACATGTTACGTCACTGTGCTTCATCTCCTGTCTGAGAGAAACACATTCAGGAAAAAAAACAGCATTTGAAGCCTCTTATTATTTAAATTTGACCGACACAGATAGGAGTGATTGAAAACTGGCATTCATCCGGCACAGCGAATCGCTCTGCTTTGCCATTTAGGCAGGAGAACCATCCCAAGGCTTTTTATCTGATTGCTTGTCAGGTGCATTTTAGGCCTCCTGACAGGAAAGAAAAGTTAACGTTTCGGGAATCTCTGCCTCTCTTAGAAGAAAGTCGGCCCTGTATAATTACAGATGTATTCACACAGTCAGTGTCTTTTGTTTGGGCGTATGAAAGGTGACAGTTGGGTGTGGTGCACCTTTTAAAAAAATGTTCTGCCTCATCCACCCACACATCAAGTTCATAATTGTGATACACAGATATAATCCATTCTGAAAGAGTGATGCGTCTGGTGCTTTTCTCAAAATGGCTGAGATAGGCAGTGGCTTTCATTCCTCTGTATCAGTGTCATCACATGTACCAGAATGCCTGCATATCAAATGAGATGGAGAGGAAGGGAGTTGTTTAACGAAATAAACCTGGACTTTTTTTTATGATTACAGCGAACCAGGAATTGAAATGCCACCCCAGTGAGGTAGGTATCTTATGGCACAGCGCCGCATTCACTGAACCGTTGCATTAAAATTCTGCCTGGTCCACATGGAAGGATTTCAAACAGTCTTGCTAACATGATAGTTTGCAGCAAACCAGGTTTCCTCAGAGGTCTCCAATCCATTTATTAACTAAGCTCAGCTCAACTTAGCTTCACCCATTTGGCACTAGGAACATAGAGGGCGGTTATGGCTGGTAGATACTAATTAGAATAATCACAAGAATCTCATGCGGATAATTTTAACTTTATAGAGCCAAAGTTAGATGCTGTTTTTAGCACAAGCAAGTGAAAAACACCAGAAGTAACACCAGACCTTACCACTCTGTTGCCTGAAATAATGCTTAGGGCTGAAGAAGAATACATCACTCTACTGTGGTTTATGAATGATTGCTGGTGGGGGGAGGACAGTGATTGGGGAGCCCAATGATTGAGTATCATTAATTGTAGGATAGTTGAGTTAATAAGAAGCCATAAACTAGTAATATTCAAGAGAATATACTGTATTAATGTAGACATACAACATGGCAAACATTTTGGACCATTTCAATTTTTCTTTATGGTAAGTTGTACTTACAGAGAGAGAGGAAATGGTTATGCTCTCCGTATATCTTTCAGTCATGGTGCATATGTACTGGAGAGAAGGCCAGCATGGTGATACCAGAGCATGGAGAATTTCAGAGAATTGTGGGGAAGCAGAGGCACAGGGGTGGGAGTGGCCTCCTGTCCTTGTTTGTACTCTATCCAGATACGGTCAACAGGGATGGCGTGTGTGACAGATCGGAAGACAAACGCTGAGAGCCACAACGGCGCCACACGCAGGGGTTCATGCCAAGTTCAGCTCTTCAGAGCACCACTGTCCTCGTCTGTAGGGCGTTAACCCTCGGTGGCATAGATTCTGCCCACGTCACATAACACACTCGTGCAGAAACGCGGATTCTGCCTGTGCCAATCGGCAAGGGCCTTTCAGCTCTTACAGGCCATCTCAGGAAGCTGTACCCGCGCGACGCTTGTATTTTAAACAAGGGTCTAAATCGAAACGCACCACAGGAAAAAGGGTGGATCAAATCCAAGCCAGCGTTTCGGGTTATGAAACACAGCATGAATCTGATCACATTGTTTAAGCATTTTGCATATGCTCTCAAACAGAGGAAGGGAAACAGCTGTACGTGGGAGAAGAATGGTTCGTGTAACACTGTGCAAAAAGCCCTAGTTTTCAGAGAGGTTTTGACTTAGCATGGCGGGCAGAATGAGCCTCTCGGGGAATTAATTTTGTTTGTGACTGGGTGTGATGCTTCAGATGAGTGAACTCAAAAAAGCGAGAGTGCTGTTCATCTTTGAGCTTTATGAGTATCCACCCCCGAGCCAGGGCACAAGTACATCTGCCTTTTCCGTTTAGATAACGCTTCCATGCCCTTCGGCATGCCTACTCTTTGATTTCTATGTGATTTTTCTTTCATTTTGAATGGAAATCCTCACTTGTCTCTTATGTCTTTTTTTCAGTGTGTTTTTGACAGGCATTGCACTCTGCGTCTCGGGGGAAATTCTGACCACCGCATTACCTCTCTGTTAAATTATTTAGTCTGCCTCATACAGCTGCCTAAAATCCCCATTTGGAGTGACATCACTAATTCTGCTTCTTGAATTTAGTTTAAAAGGAAAAACATAATTTTCTTTGTGAGATTAGTTCATCGATATACTGACAACTGACATTTCCAGGGATGATGTGACGACTGTAGAGTATTGTAATTCAGCAGGACAAAACAATCTTTCTGTTATGATTACTTTGATTAAATGGTTTAAAAGTAGCAAAACACACACACAAAGTTTGCTTCTCATGACTGTGTAAGCTAAACCAGCTTTGGGGTCAGAGGGTATAATGCGAAAGCCCCTTTTCTGGATCAGTGCAGCTTTGGGATAATGGGTTGGAACTGAATTTTGAACCCTAAACCACAAAATATGGTGACAGTTGGGAAAACGGCTCCATATATTGCATTCCCACTGCCCCCACCGCATCAGTGCAGTCAAAGCTTGTTTGCCTCCCTCTGAGCAATGGAATGAACCTCCATGGATATGTCTTCAGCTGTTTGCAGGATTGAGGGCTGTGATGCATTAACAGCCTACCTTATGTCCCTTCTTTCGGCGACAAGCTGTCGAATATGAAGCTATGCCTCGCTTTCAGGCCTTCCCACCCATTTTCTCACTCTTGCACCTCTTGATTAGCGGGCGCAAACATGCCCGGACACACGTGCACACACATTGCAAGCTAAACTCATATTGTCATGGCAACAAAAACTGCTTGGTGTGATCCTGTGCAAAAGAAGAGACCCACACCCCCCGCCCCCCGCATCCCCACCCCAGCACCCAAATCTCCGCTTATAGAACCGCAACATCAATTTCACGTTTCTTGTCAAAGGCAGATAATTCTTTGCTGTTTATCCGTGACTTCAGCCACCTGTATTTAGCCTCTGGCCATTTGAAGATTGTGTGTAAGAAAACTGTTTATATTATATCTGCATATGCTTATGACCTGTACTGTTTAATGTAATGCAAAGCAGGCTTGTCTGCAAACAATGCTTATAACATATTTTAAAGGCCTTAATTGCTATGGTAACAATTATGTGGGCGTTATGAACAAGAATTTATTTTGTGAGTTTTGAGTTTTGCTCGTCTTCAACTCCCTATGGTATGGAAATAGACATTTTAAAACAAGGAAATTATTTCTAAAGCTGTAAGTGCTTGTCAGTGAAGAAGAGAAAGAAAAGCCTGAGTTGATGTGCGAATCAGTCATATTTCTTGTTCTCAGAGATCCCAGAAGAGCAGCACAGAGAACTGGTATCAGCAGCATGGGCTTGACGGGGCCTTTAGAATAAACGATAAATAAATAAAGGATGTAAATTGAGCGAGGGCCAGTCTTCTTCCCTTCCGGTGACAAGTCTCACAGCTCTGATGGCCTGTTAACGAGGCCGACTGGCGCTCTCTGTCTGACAACGTGGGCGTGGCAAGTCCCGAAGCTTTGGCTTCCAAGCCGTCACTCCAACAACTAAGCCGCCTTCGCAATACTGCGGTTCAACTGTCAATTAGCGTAACCTTAGCGACGGGAAGGATGTGTGGGGAGGGATGTGGGTCCTCAGGTTTATTTTAGAACTCCACTTAGATATCGAAGTAAAGACTGACAGCTGCCTGTGTCCTCGAGTCCCCCATCTCCCACAAGGGCCCCTCCCCTTCTGTTTTGCACCCATTCACAAACATGGGTGAGGATGCTTGATTGATGTTGTTTACCTTTATTTATATCTCGATGACACAATGAGGGACAGACCCTTATTTTCAATGGTGCAGAGTCAGGGCATTGTATGATGAGCTCTAATATTCCATTCTAGCAGTAATAACATGTACAACATTTTAAGAAAGGCTTTGTAAATGAATAAATACCAGTGGGGATCACTTACAGACAAAGAGGGCCAACCATCCTTTCCATAAAGCAAGCAGCGATGTGTACCATAGTTATCACCAGTGATAAACCTAAGTGCCGAATGATATACAGCATCTAATGGTTTAATGGTGGTGGCACTTAAATAACATCTCCATAATCCAAAACAGATAGAAAAACAGATTTTTCTGTAAGATAAAGGAAAGCATATCTTATTTATATACATATATCGTTGCTGCAGTTTTTTCACAAGATGGTCAACATGAATTATAAAAGTATGTTTTTCATCTATCCATATACCTAGATATTTATAATGGTTGACTCTCTATAGGAGTGCCATTGAGAGAGTAGATTGGATTCACCCATACCATACTGCCACCTAACACAGATATTGTCTTGGTATGGAAGGTGTGACTAGACAGACGGCTTCCACTGGCAAAGAGGGAGAGAGAGGGTAATAGACACCTGTATGTCTCCTATTTTGAGGTGAAAATGGTTAACTAGGGTCTCGAGTATGTGTGCCTGTCACACAATGCCGAGACAAAGATAAAAAAACTATGTCCAATCCGAACAAAGAAAATTACCGCGGCTTCATATTCGCCCAGCCAGAAAATCCAAAATACCCCATCCTCAGCTGTAAAAACAATACATCTCTAAATGTCCAAATGTCCACTGCCTTCTGCCTCCATCCGCTGAGGGCTCCCCAAGCTGAGCTCGAGAGGCGTGCGTCTGGTATTCTAAAGAACCAATGGGGAAGCATCACCTGGGTAATGCTACCTAAAATCAGCAAAGAGGTCAGTGTCTCCTGCCGGTACACCAACCACAACCTACGACAGGGCTGCCCAACCCTGTTCATGGAGATCTACCATCCTGTAGGTTTCATTTAAACCCTAATTTGGCAAACCTGATTCAACTAATCAGCAGCTCAACTAGATCCCTAGCTGTTAAATGAGGTGTGTTTTGTTAAGATTGGAGTGAAAACCTACAGGACAGTAGATCTCCAGGAATAGGGTTGGGCAGCCCTGGCCTACAGAGCACTGCTGCGCATCCGCTATCATATGCCGGGCTAGAGTCAAGACAGATCATGTCGCTGAGCAGTCACCAATGTGAAAATACTTTACCGAGCTACTGGGCACCATCCATTGAAGAGAGGAGATGCTGGAGCTGGACTCTGGGAATGGCAACATCAAATTCAACTTAAATTGATAAGCTAGTGCATAGTAGCCTAGCCTATAATCGTAGTAGCCTATATAAATAATTAAATATCAATGATGTTATCTGAAATATGATGTGTTGGTGATTTTTCTTATTTCTGATCTTTCTGCATCGCCCTGGAGGCGGGCGGCGACGGCTGTATCACCCTGGAGGCGGGCGCCAATGGCTGCATCACCCTGGAGGCCGGCGTGGAGGGGCAGGTAGCTGATTTGCAGCTCAAGACAGGCGGGTAGCTAGCTCTGCAGCTCGGGACAGGCGGGTAGCTGGCTCTGCAGCTCAGGACAGGCGGGTAGCTAGCTCGGCAGCTCAGGACAGGCGGGTAGCTGGCTCTGCAGCTCAGGAAAGGAGGTTAGCTGACTCTGAAGCTCAGGACAGGTGCCCAGGAATGGGACAGGACAGGAGGCCTGGAACAGGACGGGACAGGAGGCCTGGAATGGGACGGGACAGGAGGGCCGGGACGGGACGGAACAAGAGGGCCGGGACCGGACGGGACAGGAGAGCTGGAACGGAATCCATCGAATGGTGACTGTTGGGGTTGGTTACTAGGCTCAGATCTGGCCGGCTGAAGGGTAATGACTCCGAGCCTAACGGAGTGGGAGCTGGGTTGAAAAGGAGTCCAGGGTGATGGGTGGTGGTCGGCATGGTGGCGAGCAAACTCAGGGTTTTGCTCCCAGATACCCATGAGGTATTCCTCATAGTAGTCGGGGTTAAAGAAGGGATCTTCGAAAAACTCCTAAGATGCCATGATGGAGGGATGCCTGCTGGGTCCCAACTGGCGAGTTCCTTCTGGAAGGACGGGTGGGAATAAGGGACCCAGTAGCAGGCAGGGAGTAGTTTTAAAAAAACTGAAGTTTAATGCTGGCAACGGTACAAAAAACAGAGTCCACGTAATACGCGAACCGGATTCACACATAACACAGACTTGAACATGAACTGGGCAAGTGCATACAATTAGAGAATGGAAAGAGGAAACGAGAGTCAGCTGTAGTTAATAGAGGAACCAGAGAACTTCGGTTTTTTGTACTTCCTGCCTGCGACTGGGTCTCTTTTCCACCCGCCCTTACAGATACAGGCAGATCATAAAAACTTAGTTTTAATCAGTTAGTTTCAGACAATACGTCAGGATCAAACTATGCTACAAGAACATTTACATGGTCTAATTTACAATTACTTAGCTAAATTCTAATATTAACATGAAAAAGACCTAATCCCTTTCTGGATTTAAATAGGCTACGTCGGGTTTACCGGGTGTCACACAGAAACAGCATTGGCAGATTGTAGAGCAATGTTCATGTTTATAGAAAGCATAAAGAGCCAGATATGTTGGGGTGGAGTCCATCACAATGCAGAAACCAGAGAAAGCTTCATAGTCGGTTGTCAACTTTAGTGTAATTGCTAAATGTTGAAGTCTCTTTTCTGTCGTTGTAGGCTGACACAACACACAGTTGATACACGTTGTAACATGGATGTCTGTATTTTTCTTTAAAAAAAAGAGAAAAGCACTCCATTATCCAGTCTAATTTTGCACGTTGATGAAAGCTGCAAAGCCAATGCCAGGCATGATTGAGATGAGATTTCTAAGCTTTAGATACACAGTCCCAGTAAATGCAGTATTATACAATGGGAAGTAATCATTCGGACAGGATTATAGGATTTTTAACAATGCCACAACACCCCCACCCCACACACACACACCCTTCGAGATGAGTAATGTCTCGCCAGCCTGTGAAACGGAAAAATGAGTGCATTCGGACCTTAATCTCTTCAGCTCCCGCATTGTGCCCAGAGGACCGTTTTTTTTTTCCCCTGGAAAACGAGGGGACGGGCCATGTCCTTGTGCAGAGGTCGCTGTGTTCCACGCCGAGGCGCTGTGCGTACACAGTGGCGGGATAGAGACACTAGCTCTGCATCTCGCTGATAAGCCATATAAACAGAAGTGCTGGTACTGTTCGTCATTTTCCCCCTGCTGTTCAGTTGACTCATTGTGGGTGTGGTTAACTCACTGTGGTCATGAGAATCCACAGACTATGAAGGGCCAGAACTAGTCTGATTACCATTCATTCACTATTTTATGTCATACCATCATGAAAGCAGGAAACCCTCCATATGGTGGTCTTTTCACTTAATGAATTGGTATGGAAGTGACAACTAATATGTGTTATTTTATAAAATATGGGATTATGCTGATGCATGATGCATACATATGAGCCAGGCATAGAGGAGGTGTAAATATTAAAATTCACAATCATTAAATTATAAAACATTAAAGTAATATCCACAAATAATTTTTAAATGTGAATAAATGCACACTTTGTTTTCTGTGACCACATTCAGGGTATAGATTGCTGCTGAAGTGATCACAAAAAAGCCGATATGTTCGGTAGCCTTTTACACGTGTTGTGGTGACAGCTGGTGTAATGGCAATGAATCGATTGAATGAACTGAGTGATTTAAAAACGGACTGCATTCTTGTAATCACTAAATAGATTTTTGCTATATTGAAATGATTATTTACATTTAACATGATGTCAGGAAAGAAATTGATACAGTGATAGATAAAATTAAGAATAAGGGGCTGCTGGGTGGCACATCCGGTTGTGGCACTGTCTATGTGCATGGTGCATCTCTAGTCCATGTCAGTGCCGACTGCGGCCAGTAGCCACACAAGACGACGCACAGTGGTCGCTTGCACAATAATGAAGCGATCATCCTTCCCTTCCCTTGGGTGACGTAAGAACCAGTGATAGCGTTTCATCAGCTCTTGCGTCACCCAGGGAAGGGAGGATGATAGTTTTTCATTGTACAAGCGACCCCTGCTGGTCAATTGGTCGTCCCCCAAGTCCGCCTGTTGCGCTGCACGTGAAGGGTCCTCCTCTGATGCTCCCCTGTGCCAGCCCAACTTGTGAATTGAGCTGTGGTAAGAAGCGGAAGCTGACATCACATACTTAAGAGGAGATCACCCGCATGCGTATTTGCGCTCTCCTAAATGAATGGCGGAGGATGCGGCAATGAACGCATTCAGAAATGGCCGTACTTGTTTAAAAGCAAAATTTCTGCATCCTCTATTTAAAGTTTGCGAACCGCTGGCATATATTCCGTGCGTGGTTTTGTGTGTTTACATGCGTGCTACATGCTTCACTTGCGAGGCTCTCTCTTCTGCATATGCAGTAGCTCACCCGTATGTTGCTCCCATAAGACTGATGGTGATTGAATGTGTGTTTGCTGACTGCGAGTTTACCTTGAACCGATGAAAGGGGCTGTAACCAGCTGTATACAATACAGCATCTATTTGTTAACACTCCTTCTTCAGCAGATATTTTCCATTGTGTTTTCACATGTTGACATCCGCGTCCAGTTTCCCAATGTCTGTCCTGTTCCTACAACAGCATCGCATCTGTTACCATCTAGAGGTTTCACAAGCTGCACATACAGTAAGGGTTTTACATCCTGAATGCGCCTTTGTGTATGCCTCCGAGGTGGCCTGCGGCGGTCCACCAGCGCTCGTTTGAATTCTCGTTATGCCACCGATGCAAACCACATTAGAAGACAATACCTTGACCTGCTATTTAACAGTGAGTGGACACAGTGCCGGTTCTAGGCATAGGCGACATAGGCCATCGCCAAGGCAACCCCGTTTCACCCTCCCCCTGGTGCCTGGAAAGGATATAACTCAAAAAGGGTCCTCTAAAGAAAATTCTGACTAGGGCCTCCATTAGTTTAGAGCTGGTCCTGAGTGGACAGTCCGACTCTGGCCTAAGGATTTAATTGAAGACCTTTCTGTGGAATCCGATTCCATTACTCAGAAGGAGGCAGAGAGGCATGCAAACAGATTTTGGTTGTGCTGATGCGGTGGGGACAGTTGGAATGCAATATATAAAGCCATTTGCCCAACTGTCACCACATTTTGTGGTTGAGGGTTCTAAATTCAGTTCCAACCCATTATCCCAAAGCTGCACTGATCCAGAAAAGGGGCTTTTGCATTATATCCTCTGACCCCAAAGCTGTTTTAGCTTTCACAGCAACCAATGAGTGCCAAACCTTTATGGTTTTTTGCTTTTAAAATATTTCACCACAGTAATTACTTCCAAAAACTCATTCCTTCCATTAAGGCCACCCAGAAATAACACTGAGGAATAACACGTCGGAACATTTACTGCTGTAATGGTTAAATTCGCACCAAAAAAAAAGAAGCTCTATTTAACACAACAATTGTAAACTGTCACAATTGTCAGGTCTTTATACTTGCAGTAGTAATTGCTGTGCGTACACTTTATTACTGCAGCTGGCTATAAGGTATCACAACTTGAGTGTTAATTTTCAGATTTGTTTTGTTCTTCTGTAGACAAATACTGACGAGTTGACCTTTTCCTGTAATAGCTTCATTTAGAACTTATCACGTTCAACATTCCCCGCTCATTTTGAGGAATATCCCTGTCACTTATTCCAGTATTGCTTTTTTCTTTCATTTACACTCACCAATTAGCATTTTAATTGTTGTTATTAAATTTGTCACATTACAGCATTATATGTACATGTAAATGAACAGCTGTCAGAAGTTTTGGCCAGCTGGAATATGGGCTTTAGTGACTGGTCTTTATCACTAATTATACTTTACAGTTGTAGTAATTATACACATCCATTTCTTCAGAGCTAATAAAAGACTCTCAATGACTAACTCGCTGCCAGCAGCAACTTAGGAAAATTCCAAACTGTCAGGCTAATCATTGCCTACAGACTAAATGAACAGTGGCGCTGTGTCAGATGTGACACTTGGCACTAGCCATCTGTTAATTTTTGGGGAATTTTTTTGATTATATGTAGTTTGGAACTCTCTTCTGTCTCTATTATTGAGTTTTTAATTTCAGTTTAAATTAATCATTTCTTTCTTCAATTGGAAAAATATACATTGGTTTGAGCTGAGCTGAAAGGCTTTTCACAGTGTCTTCTCACTAGGTTCATAGTTCCAGTTTATATCCATTTGGAGGAATGAGTCCTTATCAGACCCCACACATTCGGACAAACTCAGTTTGACTACGTCATCTACGTCTAGAAGTCCCTAACCTGCCTCTTTTCCTCACTGTCCCCCGAATGGTGGAAGGGGGAACTGCACAACCTCTCCCGATCCCTTGTTAATTACTCAAGACCCACCTCTTTAGACCATTCCTTGGTTCCCAGATAAAGGACATGTCATGTGCTTATGTACTGATACTTATGCACCCTTCAACTAGAGTGAGGTCTGTTGCAGTGTGACAGTTCAGTTTCAGTCACTGTGGGCAAAATGCAAAAGCGTGATGCAACTCTTTACCCATTTTCTGGTTTATTTGTTACGCTATGAGAGACAGTTTTTTCTATGACCATTTTAAGTATGGTGTCTATGCTAATACCGTATTGTTTTGTAGCTCCATGCTTTAGCACTGATAAGCTAACTGCAAATTTTCTACCGATCCCCTTGTTGTTGCAGCTTATATTATGTGTACTCTCTCCCACATTCCGCCGGCGGGGCTCATGCCCCGCATCTCGAGAGTTGCTGTCCAGCTTCCTGTCCAGCTTCCTGTCCATCGCCGCTTGCCCCTCCCTCCCCACCACCGCTACCAGCCGATCCTGTTGCCATCGGCACCCGTTTTCCCATCATCATTGCCGCCACATCTGGACTGCCATCTAGCTGCTGCAATTTCCACTATCATGGATATTGCCAGTCAGTTTGACCATGCTGGTCATTAAGATCTAGACCCTGAGCCGACCTGAGGAGAATGGGTTTCCCCCTTGAGTCTGGTTCCTCCCAAGGTTTCTTCCTAATTTCACCAGGGAGTTTTTCCTTGCCACTGTTGCCTCTGGCATGCTCTTGTGGGGGTTTAGGCTGGGTTTTTTCTGTGAAGCGCATTGTGACAACTTGTTGTGAAATACGCTATATAAATAAATATTGATTTGATTTGATTTGATACTGCAACTATAATATTCTATGCATTATGGATAATGTCATGATGGTCTTAGAAGTTATGAGGTCGACAGCATAATTGATTCTTAACGGTCTTTTAACGGTCACAGGAGTTTAAAACAGCATACAGTTGCATCTCTTTCTGTTTCCGCAACATGACAAATCGAGGTGGGGATTGGGCTATTACTGAGTGGTGACATTGTGTGGGATTTGTCCAAGAGAAGAGTGTGTGTATGGGGGGGGCACTCTAATCGCTCTCCATTATCCGAAAGGCACCACTCCTGTATGCTGCTATGGGGGACTGAGAGAGCTGCCACAGGGGGTTACCTCTGGGGGGTCAATGGAAAGGGGAGGGGGGTGGTGGTGTGGGTGGAAAGTGGAGGTGCTTGGTGGAATGGCTCCATCGGCACTGAAACAGTGGGGTTCCAGCCACCATTCCCCCAGGGGCGAGCATCCCGGCACAGGAACATGCTCTCTGTTCTAGTGCAGCTATTACCTTTCCGCCCTGGGCTCTTTGGGAAAAAAGACCCGATCGATGAGGGGGTTCCCTTATCGATCCCGCTGAGTGGCATACAGCACTTACTCGCCTGGTCTGCTCTGGACCCCACACACGGAAAGCTCTGTGATGTTAAAAGCAATCCAATTTGCCTGTCACCGTGTGTGCCACTACCTCATCACTTCCTTCGGTATTCTTTTGCATCAAAAAATCGTGGGAAGTGGCAGGTAGTTGAGTCTTTGCTCAAGCGCACACATCTTTGGTAGATTTTTTTGCTTAGAACGGAACATCGTGGAACATAATTGCATTCCTCAGGCAGTGTAACCGGTTGAATTGTTTGTTGAAATACCTGAGATTATATCTTCACCTCCATGCTTAATTTTATATTTATAGTGTAGCATATCAGTATCTTATTAACACACTATTCGCTGCAGTGCTGGCATTGCATCATTGCAGCACAGCAGCAATGAAGAATGTTGAATAAAGAAAATGGTATAAAGGTGATTCAAAAGACTGGTTTTATTGATTATGCTAAGTTACCAATGAAAAACAGTACATATGTTGTAACCATACAAATAAAACTAATTACGCAAATGAACACAAGTTATGACAAGCCATATTGTAAGGTAATGATTCAGATTTAACATAATTTACACATAAACAACCTGGGTCCTGGGTATTCAAACAACACTGCATGTAACAGCTGGTAATTACACTGTTACACATTATATGTGAGCTGACAGGCAGAAATGACTGAAAAAATGACAAACATTCATAAATATGACTGCTTTTAAACGTTCATTATGAAATAAATTATTAGCCTTCCCTGTGGTTTGCTGTATGTTAGTGAGGGCTGGTTACAGAAAACAAATGAAATTTATACTTCATAATTTAAGGTTTAACACTTGCAGTGTCACTATCTGTAGGACATAGGAATTTCTGTTATTCACTCAGACTTCTAGGTCCCGATGACAGCGTCGAAAGAGAGAGGAGTTTATAGAATGCAAATCTCCATTAGCGCCCTGCTTTATGTACATATATTGTGTAAGACACTGAAAGCCCATACTCTCTGTATAATTTCTCTGTATAAACCCCGGTGCGGTTCTTTGTCTGCTATCACTCTTTCAGTACCATTGCATTTCCCCATTCTAATTGTCATACATTCACTCCCCGCTGACTAGATTTAGTGCTGTAGTGCTCTTAATTTAATTGGAAAGAGGAGAGAGGGAATGAAAAGGGCAGAAAGAAGGAAATACAAATGGAAGCAATCTTTCCGCAGCAGGCAATACTGTAACCCCCTACCCCCCAATCCCACATTAATTATGCACTGAGGCGATGGAGAAGCCTGTATATGCAGTGTGTTGTTGGAGGTGTAGTGGTTCGAGGCAATCAGATTTTTTCTACATTCCGTTTCGTGGTTTGCCAGCCTCATTATTGTTTTCACCTGGGCTTCTACGTGCAGGGTATTTAAGTTCCTCACTTCCGCTTCTCCGGTGCTTGATTGTCTCACGACATTGCATTCGAGCCAGGTATAGTCAGGTTCTAGCAACCTTCTGATATTAAAATCTGTTTAGGATGTCAATGCTTCACGGCAGAGAAAATTACCAGCAGAATTGACTGATTCTGTAAGTGCAACATGGCCTACTTTAGGGAAAACATCAAGCATCAAGAACAACAGCGATTTAAAGCAAATGTGGAATAGCATTCTGGACACGCAGATCGCAGAACAGAATACAAGATTTCAAGAAGACGCATATGGCCTTTTGCCAGCGGCGGTCTCCATTCTCAAAGATTCGCAAACTTTTGGCCGAAAAGAACAGCAGACGGAACCCTGCGAGCCGTATGGTAGCTATACCAATGCCTGATGCTGAATTCACCATTTTCATTGAGCAGTTGAACCGCAAAATTTAATCGGGAACCAGTTCTGTTCTTCCACAATGCTTAGGCTACTGGACAGTTGCCCTCAACATGTTTTCCCAAGTTAAAATTATTTAATAAAATTTAAGTATTGCACCAAACAATTTGAACTTACTGTAGGTGGCGAGCTACCCCACAGATAGTAATAACAGTAATCCATACCATATACTGTATATTCTAATAGTTACCACCATACCTGGTTGAAAATAAACATAGGACAACTTTGTTGCCTGTTGTTGGAAGTGAAAAAATTTTGTTTCCCCCTGTAGGCTAATACATAAGCAGGCATACATTTTAGCGCAGTAGAGCTACAGGTGTTGTATGTTATACAGCCTTTTCACACATCTTTATCAAGGGAACCCTTATCCTAATAATTTTAATAATATTATGATGATTCGATATGAACTTAGGTCACTCACTGGGTTTACATTAAGCCTGTGTTCTCCTTGTTGTGTACTTAGTCTTGTTGTAGCTAATATTGATTTAAAAAATGGAGAATAATGTAAGTATTTTGTTGTTGCCGTTAGAAATACAGTAATGTCATAGAATAGCTCCAAGGAGCGCTGGAGCGGGGCATAGAGCGTGTGGGAAAATGCAACATTATTTCTAAAAAACCTACCTAGTCGGCCTACCCAATTTTTCACCGGCCTACCCAAAAAAATATTTCTGGCTACGCCACTGGCTGGGACAGATTGGATTCAAGTCAAGAAAGTGATTAACATCTCTGTTTGAGAGAGAGAGAGAGAGAGAGAGAGAGAGAGAGAGATTCAGTTTTCCCCCTAAAAACCTACTGTATTCAAAGCCACATATAGTGTGTCAGAGAATCGGAGCTTATCTTTTCCATCTCGCCTCTGGAGAGGTTTGTGTTGGGCTCTGTCTGAGACAGTCAGTGCAAAGGGGGGAAATACATTTCTTAGCAGGAAATACTACAGTCCCAGCAATTCTTATTTTACAATTATGCAATGCCATCATTCCAAGGGACACTAAGAGAGCAGCTGGAAAGAGATACAAGACAAGCAGGATTGTGTTCCCCTGCTCCGCACTGTATGGCCCTTGCTCGCATAAAAGGATTAATTGTAGGTGTCAAGTAATTAACTCTGCTTAATTTGTGCTTGTGATGGGGAGGCCAAGTTGTAAAAAAAATACTTTGATTTGTTTCTATATCCTCCAATATTCCAAATGTTACTTTTGTTCTTACACTGAAAGCACTGCTCATTGTAATGCTTTAGGACAAACCAGCGGTGGCTATGTGTAGTACCTAACAGTACAGTGCTGCTTGCTGCATTAGCTGGTTGGGTTGAAATAGATTGAATTATTTCTTATATCATGGCGCAGTTTCATAACTCATCTTTAGCTGCATATTATGAGTCCATTACAGAGCTGTGGGTGTTGGGACTGGGTTTGACATTTTTACATTTATCTTCATATTTCAGAACCCTTTTTATTGTCTATAAGTCATGTCTATAAACATGTTTTCATCTTTCATTTGATTCCTTGTTATCCCAGGAAGGATCTTGCTCTACTGAAAGAGCACTACACTTCTCCTGTCAATGAAGGTCTGATTGCGCCTCATGGAAATCAGGATTTGAAGTGTGTTTTCCTTGACGGAGAAAGCACCCTGTAAAAAATTGAACTTAAATGTTGATAATTGAGCAACCAATATCATAAACTGCCTTTGTCGGGCTTCCAATGAGTTTCATCACAGGAGGAGTTTTTCAAAAGCTCGTATTGTACTAAACTGAACAGGAAAACCTTTTTAGCATTCAGTCCTCATTTGAAAGGGTCCCATGCATGTTTATGTACATGTATACGCTTCTGAAGATAGGTAATTGCAGTAATGATCCGAGGGAGATTTTCTTTTACCCTGCACGATCTCCACACAAGCAAACTGATGTGAGCAAACACCAATTACTGTAATTGCGGCAGACGGAGTTCGCGGAGGCCGACTCCAATGAACACTCAAATTCACAGTCACATGTGCAGATAACGCTAATTAGGAGCAATGGAAACAAGCAATGTCTAATGTAACCTTTTCTGTGGGGCAGCTGGCAAATGAGGCCAATGTTAAATAAATAAGGCAGGAATCAATACCATTGTTTTTCTGGCCTCACTGCTGGAGTCTAATCAGAGAGATCAATCGTAAGCAACTGAGGCTCCCCTGAAAGCGGAAATCCCACACCTTTACTGAAGGTTGGGATACATGTCCCCACAACTGCTAAACCCCTGTCTATAGCTGTTATATTAACCCGTTTTACATCAAGGATGCTCTACACTCAATGAATCAGCTGGGGCTGAGCTTTGACTGATTAAAGCTGAACAACTAGGCTTCGAAAAGCCAAGCAGCCCGCCCGGGCGGCAGAGCGGAGCTCTCGTTTTACGCGTAAAGATAATTGGCTTTTCAGCGTGTTTCATTTTCTGTCCTAAGGAGGCTAAACTTGTCAGACAAAGAGAGAGAGAGAGAGAGAGAGAGAGAGAGAGAGAGAGAGAGAGAGAGAGAGAGAGAGAGAGAGAGAGAGAGAGAGAGAGAGAGAGAGAGAGAGAGAGAGAGAGAGAGAGAGAGAGAGAGAGAGAGAGGTGAGACGAGACCATGGGCCTCATTTATCATACAATCGTACAAACAAATGTGTCCGTAAAATGTGCATGCGCGCTTTTCCACAGAAAGCTTATGATTTATCATTCACACATGTACAAACTTAAATTGAAATGCAAGAGCTCCAGACCTGAAGTATAGAGTCCCTTGTGGCAGAACAGCAGCTCAGTCTAGGTTGAGGCAATACACTGAAGCACATTTTCAAACTAGAATAAGAAAATTATAATTTTCTCCCTAATGCTGCTACATCTAAACTAATATGAATAAGCTGCAAGTCAGACATTTGAAACATGCTCATGTTAACGGGATTGTCGACTGCATCGTTTCATCAAAATTCCCCTGGCTGACTGAAATATGAATAAAATCATCATAATACTGTCATGAATTTCTAAACGTGCGCATCAAAAGTACCTCAGTGTTTCACGACGTGGCGTGTTAATGGCACCTTGACGCCGAGAAGGAGGATGCATTTTACCCAATCTACAAACTGGCCTTGGTGTAACCTCCTGTGCGGAAAATAAACTATTTGAAAACTGTTTTAATAGGACAAGGGGGACCCTTGTCACCATAAGGGATAATAACAGACATTGCCTTCTTCTTGGTAATAGGTTACTCTCATCCAGCAGTCATTCTCTGTGTCGCATCGTTGACAGCACCAATGATTTGTTGCCAAGCTGAAGTTTTGGCAGGATATGGCACGCATCTTGTAAAATTAAATACAGTCCATTGCAACATGTCGGCTGCATCACATCATGCTTCTGAAAAATATAAATTGTAATCATGGATATGTAGGCTATAGCTTGCAATAGGTATACATGTACAGAATTGTATTCATATAAGTAGGTTATTCTGCAATAATGCTGGCTTGAAATAAGAACTTCTTATTTATTTTGCTTGTGCACATGCTTGCAATATCAGGTGGGATTTATGAAATCAAAAGCTCAGAGCTACACAGAAAAATCCTTGCTTCAGGCAGATTTGACAAATCAGATGTGACTTAAGCATACTTCCAATTCTGAATACCAAATACGAATATGAACACATTTATGATGATTTGAGTAATGGTGTCAGGTTCTACACATATTGGTCTGGTGTTTAGATATTAGATATCGCTTTCATTTCCTTCTTTCTTTTAGTTCAGTTCTACACACTGGGTTGGGTATAATGGAAAATAACTGCGTTTGAATCATTTAAAAACCGTTCTACGTGGGCAAATGTGATCTCGGAAAGCAGTCTGACTCAGATGTTTAATTCAATACTTTAAGCATGGAACATGTGCGTTTGTAAATGGCCATGTTTCCGCTTAAAGTGCTTTTGATTAAATTCAGGTGTGTTTCATCAACAGTACTTTATTAGCTGTGTTGTTACCTGTCATACAGACAAACAGCCTTTTTTGCAGATTTTTTAATTCTCTTTTTAACATCACTAACATGTTTCCACAGAGAGTATCTCAGTGTGCCAACTATTCCCACTTCATGTCTGTATTTCCAAAGTGGTTATCCAGGCAAATAAAAACTTTCCTTGAGGTAAAAAATAAAATGATTCTGGACTTGCGAAGAGCTGCATCTAAGGCCAGCAAGCAGCACTTGTCCTTGCCGGGGGGGAGACTTTTCTCTGTTTCGTCGTTGAGAAAAGAAAAGCAAGGCTGTATTTTTAGAGAAGGTTGCGTTTGCTGCCCCTGGCCCCCGGCCCGCTGACTAGTCAGACATACATTACTGACGCCGCGATTGCACCCACAATCCCTGCACTTGGGCCGCCCCATTTTCCGGGTTGTCCTACTTCCTCGTCTGCAATTCTCCAGGGCGTGTGGGAGCGTGTGCCGGAGTCGGGGAGATGGGCTATCTTTAGCGAGGACGCGCGGGTCCCAGACTTTATTCATCACTTGTGCATATCAGCAGCGTTTCTTCTGCAAGGGGAAGTAAAGAAAAGCAAGCCCATGACTGAGAATGTCATTCTTCTGTTTGTTTTATTGTTAAGACCTCCAGGCCTCCAAAGCTGTAGCTAAAAGCGAAATGAAACTGCCACTGAGTGTTGTGCATGGGAGAAGACATGTACAAACTGCAGATCAAATGCAATAGAGTAATGCAGTAGCTGTAAGAACAATTGAAGGGATTAGCATCACTGGTGGGTATAGGGGCAATGCAGAAGATCATCTAACTGTTTTACAAACAACACTAAGGATGGTGTGCTGATCCAGATCCACTGCTCTTTATGTCACATGGATGCATCTGTCAAACCATTGGCAACACCTGCCAACCCTTCCAGTTGAGATAGAAAATCAGGGTGTCTGCTCATCATCTGCTCCATGATAATGAAAAAGCAAGTCAGTCTCCCTTATCAGGTTCCAACCTCTGACAAACTATAGTTCTTTTTTTTTATTTTACAAGTGGCCACATTTGCCAGAGAATTGATCAAAAGATATTACAGTACATCCAGAGATTTGGCACCGACCTGGTCTCATGTCCTTTGTGTGACCCAGGTTAATCCGATAGATGTGAATGGCATAAGACCAGGACCTTTTCCCAAATCCATTGTAGTGCTGAGATTATCGTAATGACCCTTATAATATGCATTTTTAACACATGTTTCATGAAAATGCACCACACGAGCTACTATGTGTGAGAAGCAAACATTCCGTCTGTTTCTTGAGCGTTTCACAAAAAGAAAATCACAAATTCCTTTCTCAAAAAACTTTTGCCTTGAACTTACTAGAGAAGTCACTCAGACTACACAGAAATCATTGCCCTCAAATCCCCCAACCCCCCTCATCTTCCCTCTATACAATCCTCCAAGCCCCTCTTCCCCTCACCCCCTGCGCATCTCTCTTCCCTCTATACAACCCCTACTACACCCCCCACTTCCCCTGTCTGTCGACCTCTCTGTCCCTCTGTGTGTCTGTCTGTATATCAGTCTCATTCTTTGTCCGACTGTATGTCTATCTGGCTGTAAGTCCATTTCTGCTTTCTTTCATTCTCCTTTCTTTCTTCTGTTCTTTTTGGTTTCTTTTGTGTTATTTTGGTTTGTCTTGGTGTTTCTTCCCTCCCTCAGAGAGGAAATTACTATTGTTTTTTACTGCTGTAAATAATGTTACTGTTCATTATTAAAAAGAATTGTAATTTAAAAATAAAGTTGTCCTCCGAAGAGGGGGGGTGGAAGGTGGGCCTATTAAAAAAATAAATTAATTAATTAATTTAAAAAATTAAAAAAATTAAAAATAAAAATAAATAAGAAATCATTGCCCTTCCCCTGCCTCACATTTTCAATGGCAGTGCGCATTCTCGCTAACATCTGGACATCCTGTTCACAGGGAATAGGTTCCAATTGGTGGCCATAATAGCCCAGTTATTGCTATAAACAAAACCCTGTAATTGTCAATAACCACAATTATCCGTATACATGCATTTAAAATGAAATTCTATCATAGCCATTCATTATGTGGTGTAATGAGGTCGATCGTGGCTGCTTGGTAATGGACATCACCCTGAATACTGCTGGGCTGGCACAGTTGCAGAACAAGGGTTTAGAGACACTGCTCTGTTGATCCTGAATGCTGTGTCTGTTTCTATGGACAAGCTTACACTAAGCACCACCAAAGAATGACAGAAAAGACGGTGAACAACTGAGCATGATCCAATTTAACCACAAACCTTGCATTTTAAATGTATTTGAGTTTGTTTTAGTCTTCATTTTTTACAAGGCCAAACTGCTGCAAACTATTTCAGTGTTATTATTAGTCTTATTTAACAGTTTAATTTGTATGCAGGTAATATAATATTACTTATCTTTACTTATTTAGAATTATTTTGCTCCATAATTTTCTGTGTACTTCGCATTGCTTAGAAAAAAACATTAAAATCGCCTGCCACATCGCTG